>JANBXA010000738.1:675000-1275000 GCA_030556225.1 Cricetiscus sungorus | reverse complement strand
CCCGGGTCAGCTCCCAGGACACGTGGGCGTTCACCCACAGCACAGCTCGGGAGGTGCGGAAATTAGTCGCATCACAGCATCCGTGGTGGCAGCTCCTCCGCCCAGATGGCCAGGATGCTGAGCCTGGTTCCCCAGAAAGAGGTGAGGCCAGCTGTAGAAGCCCCATCCATTCTGGCCAGTTAATACGGGGCAAGGAAGTAGTTTAGCCAACATTTTGGACCTTGAGTCATTCTGTTAGCTGAAGAAGTCAGTTTGGGTTTGAAGGATCCTCTCATTCACATTTTTAATTTCTCTGAAAATGTAAGTATCCATTTCCCTGGTTAGTGTCTATCTCTGTTGACACTTAAGCTCCACATCATGTTTTATGCACAAACCACGGTAGCAGCAGCCTGACTAGAGGCATCACGTTTCTCTCTGTGAGAGCACAGAGTGCTTGCAAGACAACTCGTGTTCATCAGAACCTCTTGTTCCGAGCCTGATGGCTGTAGGGACCCTGGCCATGCCTGATTCTGTAACTCTTTTTTTTTTTTTTTTTTTAAATCTACTTACTGTTATCAAAAACTTCCATATTAGCTCCAACAGAAACAATTCTTTTTTATACACACACTACAATACTTTATGTAATTTGTTCACTGAGGTATCTGGTACCTCCATTATATGCGATTCATAGTAGTTACATAATTATAACAGGTATATATTAGCTGAGAAATGTTTCTAAGGATATATGTAGCATACAGAGGCATCATTACTGCTACCATTGATACCATCACCCCCGTCCCTACCACCACCGTCCCCGCCACCATCATCATCTCCCCATCCCGTCCCCATCACTACTAACATCATCCCCATCACCGCCTCACTGTTGCCAACTGCATTCTTATCACCGTGGTTACATCACTACCAGCTACTGTCATCACCAATATCACCATCAACACAACTATCATCAAAGTTAGCAATTTTGAGCATTAATATCAGGGTCTATGTTAACCACATTTCATGTACTATTTCATTTCAACTTTCTGAAGCTCTAGAAAGTAGCAAAAAAAAAAGTCTTGTTTATTGTTTCCATCCCGTGCTGTGTGTGTAATACTTTGAAGGTCAGGTTAGTGTGGTGGCACATGCCTTTAATCCGAGCACCCAGGGAACAGGGAAAGTGAGCTCAAGAGCAGCCTACTTTACATAGCTAGGTATTGCAGACCTCATCTCAAAACAAAACAAACAAACAAACAAAATACCAACCTGATGGGAGATGTTATTCTGTAAATATGTTTCTCTTACTGGTTAATGAATAAAGCACTGTTGGGCCAATGAGAAAGCAAGATAGGTGGAGCTAGGAGACTAGAAGGAGGAAAGAGGAAGTAGTTAGGAGGAGTCAGCATGGAGAGCCTGGAGAAAGAAGATGCCGGCGGCGGCTCCCCGATAAGATGACCACGTGGAAATACTTAGATAAGTAGAAATGGGTTAATCATTAAGACAGAGCTAGCCCATAAACACTAATGGTAACTGGCCAACAGGATTGTATCAAATACAGAGTCTCAGTGTGTTATTTGGGGCTGGCACTCCAGACCAGACCGGCGGCGGGCGGGCTGGTGGAAAACAACAAGCTATACCAACCAACCAACCAACCAACAACAACAAAACGGGTTGGAGAGATGGTTCAGAGGTTAAGAGCACTCGCTGCTTTTTTAGAGGACAGATGTTGTGCTCTCTGCACCCACTTGGTGGCTTATAACCTTGTTAAACTCTTACAACTCCTGTGTCAGGTTTTCCAGTGTCCTATTATGGTTCCTCGGGTACTGCACACATGTGGTGCACAAAATTACATGCAGGCAAACCACTCCTGCAAATAGTGAGCAGAATAGAATGTCAGCAGTGAGGGTGGATGGACTCAGTAGTGCTCAACAGTGAATCCGAATGGTCGGCTGCGGGGATGGGAGGCCAAGCATTGAGAGTGGATGGCCTCCAGTGCGAATGCATGGTCAACGGTGGAGGTCTTCTGAGACTGATGCAAGTCAGCAATGAGGGCTGGAGGTGAGCAATGTGAGGAGACCTTGGCTGGCAGTCTTAGATGTTGGGAAGTCACAAGAGGGTAAAATCACGTCAAGGACTTGTTATCCTAATCACATTGGGTTCCTACCAGATCTCAAATGTCAAGAGTTCCGTTGAGGCATTTCCACACAGTAGTTGGTACATGGGGTGGAGGAAATTCAATCATGTAACCCACATTCCAGATGGGTCTTCCCTAGTTGGTTAATCCTTCCTGGAAATGCTCTCACAGACACCCCAGAGGTGCATTATTAGTCACTTAGTCTTTTCTCAATACATGCAACGTGACAGTCAAAATTAATCATCACAAGGCGTGTGGCTCCGAGCACAAGTGACTAATTGGACCAGGCGTTAGCCTCTAATAATACCCCAATAGTTCTTTTTGCCATACCAGTAGGACCCTACTTGACAAACTTGAAGCAGTAGGATAAGCTCTCAGATCAGCTGATGCCCTATACTCAGGCTCAGATCTGTTACGGATTGTGTATGAGTTGTCTCCAGGAGGATGTTTTGCTGAAAGCTTGGTCTCCAGATGACGGATCATGAAAACTAACTTCATCAATGGATTAATACATTGATGAATTCATACTGAATGGAGGAGGTGGGGTCTGGTTAGAGGAAGTGGGTCACTGGAGGTGTGTCTCTGAAGGGTATATTTTTACATGGGCCATTTCTTGTCCCTTTCTATTTCCCATCTACCAGGAGTTGAGTTTTGTTTGTTTTGTTTTGTTTTTTTTATAGTCGTTCATCATGATAAATGAAACAGAACAGCCAACTAACCAGAGACTGAGAGCGAGCCCTCTGAAACCACGAACCAAAGCAAACCTTCCCTCCTTCAAGTTATTTTGTAATTTTCAGGCATTTTGTCACAGTCACGAAAACTAACGGGGCAGAGACTCGTGGTTCAAGGGCAGAAATGGGGTGGAGACAAAGACGGACGCTGCAAGACATGGGTGTTCCTATGCTTGATGAGTACCAATCATTCTACCACCCTCCCCAGCCATGCCTCCTGGGGCAGTCACGGTCCCAGGCTCCATAGGGCCAGCTTTCTTTGCAGGGATGTTTCCTACCTGATTGTCTCCAAAGGGCTGTCTCTGTGCTAACTCCCAATGATTTTGTGGCCGATTTCTGCTGTGCTGGCTAGGACTCAGAGTCTTTGGATATTCAACTAGAATAGCAGTAAACTCTTCCTCATCTCTGATCTTTCTGAAGACCTCTCCCAGTCCCCTACCTTCAACTAGGAAAAGACCTGTCAGCCCCACCCAGACCACTCCAGCCCTCTCTTTCCTCCAGGAGCCATGCATATGCTGCACTGATTTTTATCTTCACCCAGATACAGGGTATGTTAGTTACTCCTGAGAACCCTACAGCACTGAGAAGACAATGTCCCTGGACATCAATGCCCGGGCTGTGCCCATGAGTGTGTTGTACAAAAGGACTTGGGAGGCCCCTCTTCTGGCAATGAGTAACAGAAAACACTTTGCTTTCAGCTCAGTTTATATTGTTTATGTTTCCACTGCAACTCTGCTGCCCTTTGTTATAAATTATTTCAATAAGGAATCTTTGCACCACTCCCTCCCTTTGCAGAAACCCACTTCTGGGCAGCATGCTACCACTCCTGATTTCTCCCGAGGACACATGTTCAGATGGAGAATGTCCTCTGGGCTATTTATGGGGAGATCTGATGTAGGGACCCTCCCTATACGATCCTTGATTTTTTTTATTTCTCGGGCCTTCATAGAACGCATCAAGGGAGAAGGGGCCTCAGGACCCTCTTGGGGCGGCACCTTTGTTTCACTTCAAAGTTTGACCAGAGGCCTGGACCGCTTTGTGCCAGCTTTCTCCAGAGTATGCAACAAAGCCCTTCCATTTCCTCAAGGTTCCCCCAAGGAGCTCACTGCTTGAGCAGCTGTGTATGGGTTGGTTCTGATCGAGCTGAGAGGCAGTGGCAGGGCCAAGCAGAAGACCTATCTATTGGCATGAGCTCCTGGGCAACTGATTAGCTATCGCTTGGATCTGAGTACCCCAGAAGCCATATGTTGAAGGTTTGGTCGCCATCTGTTAGTGTTGGAACTTTTAAGAAGGGGGACCTAGTAGATGCAAGGTCATGGGACACACGCTTTTGAAGGGGAGATTGGGAACAGCCCTTTCCTGTTCTTCTCTCTTCCTAGCTACCATGGCTTAAGTAGCTGTGCTCTTTTATGTACTCCCTGGCCAATTAAACATGGGCCAAAACCTCAAAATTATAGACCAAAATATACTTGTACTCTTCTGTATTTACTTTTCTTAAGCATTTTTTAGAGCACTGCAAAAATGGTCAATACAGGGCAGTAGAAATGTTACATCACAGAGAATGGATGCTCATGTCTTCCTAGGCTGTTTTTCCTTGACTTTTGGAGGTTTCCTGTGTTGTAATTATTCATTAATTATTTTTAAACAACCTTGTGTGAGATTTTGTGAAAGATTCTTAGGGGCCAAAGCAAGACACACTGTCTTAGGGTTTTACTGCTGTGAATAGACACCACGGCCATGGCAGCTCTTACAAAGGAAAGCATTTAACTGTGCTTTCAGGCACACGCTTTCAGAGTTTCAGTCCATTATCATGGGCTGAAACACGGCAGCATCATGATGCTGGAGGGAAGCTGAGGGTTCTACATCTGAATCTTAAGGCAGCAGGAAGAGAGAGTGACACTAGGTCTGGCTTGAGCGTCTGAAACCTCAAAGCCTGCCCCATGTGACACACTTCCTGGAACAATGCCATACATACTTCCAACAAGACCATATCTCCAATAATGCCACACTATGAGTCTGTGGGGACCGTTTTCACACACACACACACTCATAGATAGATCCACATTTCCGACATAAGCAATTTCTCTAAAATTCTCAGTAGTGGTTTTTTTTTTTGTTTTTTTGTTTTTTTGTTTTTTTTGTTTTGTTTTTGAGGAGTGATGAATGTGTTCCTAAAACATGAATGTTCTATTCATTCTGAGTAGATGCCTGGGCTTTCCCTGCCCTTCAGGTTTATTAGCTCTCTTGGTCTCCTGAGTTAAGGTTCACTTGTAGGACTGTGGAGATAGCACAATTGTGATAGAATCGAGGATCCACCATCATGCCCAAGGTCACCACAAACACTGATGTGCACTTGCTCTACTGGGACCTGCGTTTGATTTCTTGAATGCTTTATGTCCAGTTCTGTCCAGAAAACAAAGATCCTATGTCCTCCTTCCTGCCTCCCCAAGGCCACCATCTATATCCTGTATTTGGGTGTGAAAGGGGAGCAGAAAGACAGGCAGATCAGCTAGGTACACACTCACATAGATCTGGAGGGGGATGCACACACAGCCTAGAGCAGTCAAAGGCAGCAACAACCACCAATGTGGGGGAACACTCACTCTCCCTGAGATCATGGCTGGATATGTGGGTCATGTGCTCCTTTCTTAGCCTGAGGGAAACCCTGAAGGGACATGTTGGTTTATGGTTGCTCAAGTCTGAATTGTATGGTGGAATCCTCAACCCCGAGGCGATGGCACCTGGAGGCAGAACTCTCAGAGGTGATGGGTTCATGAGGTGGGCTCCAGGATGAGACAAGAGCCCACTAAAAGGGACACCAAGAGAGCTTGTGTTGTTCCTACCACACGTGGACACAGAGAGAAGGTGTCATCTATGAATCACTGAGATGCTCTCCCCAGAACCCAACCAAAGGCATCCTTGCCTGTTGCTGAGTACTTTGTTATGCTGGAGATGCTGGCCTGGGACTGTAATCATCTGGGTCACCCCAGCCTCCCTGGAAGAAGCACAAAAACCCAGAGATGGCGGGAAGATGATACCTGTGTTCTCTGCGTTCTGGCCTTTCCAAGACAGCTTTGTCTCTCCTTTAGGAAACACACAACTTGGGTTTATATCAACGCCTTGTGTAGGCACGGGCAGCTTCAGTGGCTTCCTCAGCCTCCATAAGGTGAGCAGTGCTGTAGAGGGGGATGGGGGAGGGCAGAAGTGGGGGAGAGCCACGAGTCAACTCTAGACACTAACAGTGAGAGGCTTACTGCTACCATGGGAAAGGACAATGGCAAGGCCAGGAAGGGACACTTCCTTTGGCCCCATCTGGCAATCAGACCTGGCCGGGCAGCACAAAGTCTGAGGGTCCTGGGGTGTTTGTCTTGGCAGGCATTTTTATGGCCATTGCTGTTATTCATGGCCATGGTTATTCTTTCCTGAAACCTGCTGTTGCCTCACGATGCCACGGCACCACTATGATATACAGCCGTGACAATGGCACTCTAGGTGGAGGGGAAATCTCATTTCCTTAGGGAATGCTGGCCACCTCACCATGGCCTTTGGAAAAGACTTTCCTAATCACTGTGGTGTCAGACCTGCTGGGGCGTGGCCCCGCGGACCTCGCCAGCAGCTGAATTCAGGCGCACTGTTTATGGCACGGCCACCTCTTAGTGCAATGACAACGAAAGTATATGTCTCAGTTTCTGAACACTGGGGACAGCACCAAAGCGTCGATGTCCTCACCATTTCCTGAGACCTGACGAACACAAACACAAGCTTATCTGCCCTTCAAACGTCCTGAGCTGGCACAGACCTCCCAGGAGAAATCCTTTGAAAGTTGCTTTCTCTGAACATGCAGTAGGAATGGTCCCTTCCTACACATGCAGCTGGGATGACCGTCTCCGAGCTGCTCAAAGATCCCAGAGCAGCTTTGCTGCTGCTCTTCTTCCCTGAACCATGTCTGGGTGTTTGTTAGTGGCAGAACACCCACACTGGCTTCAAAGGGGCTGAGGTGCCTCTCCCTCCAGCAAAGGAGGCTTATGGCTCCAAACAGGTCATTTTACCTGGACAACAGAAGCCTCCTTCTCTGCTCTGCAGCCCCAACACCAGGCCCAGCCCCTCTGGCTGAACTGAGGAGACAACTTTAACAAGCACGGTGGCTGTGGAGAGCTTGTTACTTGAGAGAGACAGACAGAATGTGATAATACTCTGGGCTAGTCTTAAGTGATCGCTGACCCAGCCAATAATCACATGCATCCCCAGGACTCCACTCACAGGCACCCCTGTGTGAAAGCCTTGTGTCCAGATCTGTGCACCCTGTGTGAAAGTACCTTGTGTAGGGGTCCACAGCTTGTTGACTTTTATCTTCAAGACAACATTTTCCACCCTCAATCAGTTTTGGCCCTAGGACAAGACTTAGTCCACAAATGTGGGGCTTGAGCTGCAAATACCAGTGGGTGGTTGCTATCTTGCATTTCATTCACTTTGCCCATAGCTTTGCTCAACAGCTGGTTCCCCCAGATGTGTCCAGAGGAGAACAGAGCCAGAGCTAACGTGCTTCTAAGAGAACCCCAGAAATCCTACAGAAGCAAGGTATCTGTGTCTAGCTCAGGCCAGCTCCCCCAAGCTTAGGGAAGGAGCGCACAGAACCATGCAGACCAGAGGGACAGACGGGACTTCCCATTGCTAACACTAGCTAGCCTTTCCTCACCCAGATTCAAAGATGTGTGTTAGTTGTTAAAATTCCCCACCTCTGGTGCCGTCACTACTCAGAAAACTACCTGCCCAGAAGCTGTCCCATCCTTGGCAACCTTGCTAGTGTTTATCCTGGTGGTTCCTTCCCCGGCATCGGTAATAGCCTATCTGCGGTAGTCCACCTGGAAGCTGAGTGGGTCCGTTCCATGCGAGCTCTTGTAATGAGTGTGAACAGGAAGCTTCTATTCATCTCTTCCAAGGCCCCCATTGGCTCCATCCAAATACATCTCAGTCAGCC
This sequence comes from Cricetiscus sungorus, assembly GCA_030556225.1. Taxonomy (NCBI): domain Eukaryota; kingdom Metazoa; phylum Chordata; class Mammalia; order Rodentia; family Cricetidae; genus Cricetiscus; species Cricetiscus sungorus. Next base: position 1,267,184 of record JANBXA010000738.1, on the reverse strand, counting down.
CCCACTGTGGGATTGGTCGGGAGGGAGGCACAGCTTAAGTCATTGCAGGTGGGAGAAGCTGAGTTTAGAACAAGGTGGCTTTCGTAAGCTCAATCAAAATCACGTGGATGGTCTCGGCACACATTAGGATGACAAGACTGGGCCCTGCCATCTCCTTTGAGGGCTGAATGGGGCCCCCACTAGATGAGGCTTCTCCTAGGCCGCCTCCTCAAAGAATAAGGACCTTGATGCTATCGCGTAGAGAAGCCTGTGTTTGTGCAGAGCTGATGCAGTGATAAAGTTTCTTCCCTGCAGGGAGGTTAGTGGTGAGGGCAGTTCCCAACTCCAGCCTGCAACTGAGGAGAAACGGGAGGTGAGAGGACATCTCTGTGATTAGCAGTGGCTGTCCTCACAAATGCTTCAGGTGTGGGCAGTAAAGTCAGCCCAAGGCACAGTTGGGTGCCTTCCACAGATTGAGGGACGGTAACGCATGTGCAAGCTTAAGAACAGCAAAAGCGGCCCAGTGGGAGGGACAGCTGGTGGGGCTGAGGACAGTTGAGCTCAGACGGTCTTGTGGCGAGCCTCCCAGCACACAGACTTTCCTCCAGAATGAGCCTGTATTTATTTATTACTTTCCTCTTTGCTCAGGCAAATTACCTGACAAAAGCAGCTTAAGGAAGGGCTCGCTCTGACTCTTCACAGCCAGCCAGGCAGATGGACAGCCTGTCCTGTGGGCAAGGCACAGCAGCAGAGAATGAGGCAGCTGGTCACATCTCAACACAGGAAGCAGAGAGCTTTACTTCCCCCGCCCACACCAGGCGTGGCCCTTCCCACTTCAATGGAACCATCTAGAAACCCTCTACCAAACCCGGGCGGTGGTGGCGCACCGCACGCCTTTAATCCCAGCTCTCGGGAGGCAGAGGCTGGCAGATCTCTGTGAGTTCAAAGCCAGCCTGGCCTGCAGAGCTAGCAACTCCCTTCTAGACATGTTCAAAGGAGAAGTCTCACCATGGCAAGAGAAAACGTCTCTTCCTGGAAATTAATGTCTTAGACCCCTTGTTCTGCAGTTTTGCCAACTCCAGCTGAAATGACTGACAAATAATAAGCAAGCCACTGTCACCAGCTCTTCTTGTTTGTACCTGGATGTCCCCAAGTCTCAAGGAGGAGGATTTCCCCCAGGAGCACCATGCCCTGTGTCTTGGCTGGCTACAAGCCAGCTCTCTGCAGGATGGCAAGAAAATTAAAAAAAAAAAAAAAAAAAGCTTTGTTTTAGCTTTGTGGGAGCAATTACTAGTTTAATTCTAGCCTGGTGAGGAAGCAGTCAATAGAGGTCCAGGACTCGACGATTTTGAGATTAGGTGGTTAGATCTAATATGTCCTAAATTCTGACTGGTGGAATGCCGTTGTCCTCTGCTTATCATAAACCCTAATTCCATAAGAGAAGCTGCAAGGACGGCTCTGCTTTGGATAATACCTCAGTGGAGATGCGATGCTGGCTACTTCCATGCACAGCAAGCCCCCCTCTCATCCAGTTCCACCACACGGTCATCGTTGGCACGCCCTGGCCCTGGGTCCCACAGAGTCTGTGCCAGTGAGGGGCATCCATGCCCCTGAGGACTCTGAGGCCCCAGATTGAAGACTCACTGGTACTGGGGATGCTAGCAGCAGACTCATCACCATACAGGCTTCGCCAGTGATATCTGGGCCTGAAGGTCCCCTCTTGACAATCCCGGGAAAGACTCAGGAGGACTACCATTGGGGAGGTTGAGGGGCATCGGTGTACAGAGCAGCTGAAGTTGTGACTGAGAGGGCCCAGCATATCTTTGTCAGTGAAGCCACCTGACAGTGTCCACAAAGCATATCAGGTGCAAAAAAGGTTCACAGTGGGCTAAGGTGGTTAACATCAGAGGTTGCCCATAGGCCTTGTGTTGTGTTTGTCCAACATTCAAGAGCCCCGGGAAGCCATGCACAGATACGCCACGTGAGGGTCAAGACAGGGCCAGTAAATAGAAGCCTGGGCAAAGGGCACAGTGCAGGGAAACAGAGGCAGCCTTGGCAGCAAGTAGAACTTGTCCTGGGCCCTGTGAATCAGACATGGCCAGAGTACCTAGCTCGTCCACTAAGCCGTGTGTCCTGTGAGACCCACAGGACCGCCAGGACACGCAACACAGAATATCACTCTTCCCTAGGTTGAGGCTAGCGGATCTAGAAGAGGGCCTGGCCCAGGCCCCCTTTGCCAGGAAAGCTGTTTGGCCATGGCTGTACCGTGTTGGTCCAATGACCAAAGCCCCCTTTGGTTCACATGTCTGTATGTAGACGGTCAAAATCACTTTCTCACAAAAAACACCAGCCATGATGGATGTCTCCAAGCAAGGCCATGTACCATACGGAATCCCCAACACAGGTACAAAGTTGATGTGTAGTAGACCCCAGCTGGTACCCAGGTGCCCATATGATCCCCAACAGCTGCACTGGGGGATGGGGGCACAGCTGTCCTGGTCTCGCCTCCCTCCTGGGACCCAGCTGCTGTACTCCGCAGGTCTAAGACTCTGTCTCTACGGAGAGGTGAACCTACCCGGCTCCTGGAAGTCTGCGCGGGACCCTGCAGATGCCTTTTCCAGACCTGCCACCCAATTTGTTTTCTCAGAGGAAGCTGGTAGCAGTATGGGCCTGACCCTGCAGCCTCTGCTCCTGTAAAGTGATCCCAGCGTTGCAGGAAGTCAGCAAATCACAGCCTGTGATGACAAGAGGGGGTCTCATAAGATCAGCACCCTGCTTGATGGGGGAACTGGGCCCCATCTACCAGCGGGAAGTGATTTACAGCCTCAATGGCCACCAGACCAGGGGCTGGGGCCATGACTGTTGGCTGTCTTGTGAAGAGCAGGAGGACCGTGGAGAAAAAGTCGGGCCTTTTCTGCGCTGTTCTGCAGGAAAGGCCTGGCTGGAGAACAATCGAACCCCAGCACAGGAGGCCTCTGGGCCCACAGCTCTTGGGTCTCCAGAGCCATCTCTTTATCATCTCTGAAGACAGAAGGGGAGTGGGGCCATCCACATGAAAGCATCGTGTAGACACTTCCAAGCAGCAGAGAAAGGGAATTCAGGATTGGGAGATTGATGAGTTCCTAGAAGGTGAGGTGAAAAGACACATTTGTCACATAGATTTTTTTTTTTTTTTACTCCTTCTAAAGAAAATGAAAAACGTTTCATAAAAAAATAAAACTATAGACAGATATGGCATAATGAAAAAATAAAAAAAAGAAACAGCATTAAGAAAACAACCACATTCACAAAAGCATCAACAAAAAGAAAACATGTAGGAGACAATTTTAACAAAAAATTATATATATAATATAATAATATATATATATTGAATATATATATATATATATATTTATTTAGAGCATTCCTAACCAAATGAAAGCCAATCTAAGGGAAAGGAATTTCACTTACATGCCCTGAGAGACCCATTGTGGTTAAGACAGAAGTTCATCAAATTGAGTTGCAATTCCCATCAAAATACCAGCACCTCTTTTGTAGAAATTGATTGATAAGGTAGTTCGAAGGTACTTGGCCCCCACACCTCATAGGGAGTGGCACTATTAGGGGGTGTAGCTTTGCTGCTGGAGGAAGTGTGTTACTGTGTGGGTGGGGTTTGAGGGGTTTGAGGTTCCCTGTGCTCAGGACACCTTGCAGTGTCTCAGTGGACTTCCTGTTGCCTGCGAGACGCAGGACTCTGGGCTACTGTTCCAGTGCCACATCTGTCTGCACGCTAGCTACCATGGGCCGAACCTCCGAAACTGTAAGTGAGCCCCAATGAAATGCTCTACTTTGTAAGAATTCCTATCATCACAGTGTCTCTTCACGGTAATGGAAACCCTGACGGAGACATAAGGCAATCTTAAAAATTGTGTGGAAATGCAAGCAACCTAGCCTCCCCGAACAAACCTTTAAAAGGAAACGGTGAGAGGACATGCCACCTGAGGTCAAAACTCGTAAAGCAACTGAAATGAAGACACTGGCATTGCTGAGAGACGGCGGGCAGATAGGCACAAACTCCAACATTCTTGTCCATTGATTTCAGGCAGTGATACCCATGCAATTATGCAAGGAGTAATAAAATGATAAAAATTAGATCACAAATCAATTAAGTTGAAAAGGGAAAGCAGTAAAGTCAACATAATGAACAAAACAGCATTATCACCAAATCGCTCAGGGGCAATTGGGGTCACATAAGGAAAAAAAAAACACACTAGGACTCTTATCTTACATCATACATAAAGACCAACGGTTAGTTGAAGATTTAAATGTTAAAGCCCAAAACATGTAGAAGAACAATTTATGACCTTGGTTTACGCCAAGATTTCTTAGCTACACCTCCAAAAGCCTAACCCCGGAAACAAAATACGGATAAACGGTGCTTTATCAAAAAATTTTTAAGTAAGGTATTTAATTTAACTTTTATTTATTTATTTATTTATTTATTTAATTTTGACAAAGCTCACTTTACCAGTATTTCTTTTTCAGGAATTACCTGTAGTTCTTTGTGGGCTCCTGGTTTTCCTGAGTCCACATCAGCGTGGACCATTTTCCGTCAGACAGCTGAAGGACAATAAGGTTGTTTCATCTCCTAGCTATCATGAGTGGAGTAGCAAGGAACATGGCCGAGCAGGTGTCTGTGGGGTAGGATGTCCAGGCCTTTCGGCACACAGCAAGGAGAGCTATAGACGGGTCACGTGGAAAATTTATTTTAGTTTTCGGTGATTTCCATAGTGGCCCAACCAGTTTGCAGAACTACCAACAGAGAGTGAAAGCTCCCTTTTCCCACATCCCTTCCAGCCTTTGTTGTTGGTTACTCTGTTGATCTTTGCTGTTCTGAGTGGGAAAAGATAAAATCTAAATGTTGTTTAGATTTGCATTTCCCTGATTGTTAAGGAGGGTAAGCTTTTTTTTTTTTTTTTAGGTGTTTCTTAGCCATTATTTTTTCCTTCTTCTGAGAACCATCTGTTCATATACCAATACACACACACACACACACACACACACACACACACACACACGAACTGTTTTTGTTTTGTCTTTTTTTTTTTTTAATATATTCTGAATATCAGTCCTCAGATGCATAGCTGGCAAAGATCCTGCCTCGTTCATCTTCAACTGATTTACTGCTTTCTTAGCTGTGCAGGAGAAGGTTTTTAGTTCTTTTGGAGCCCACTTTGTCTGTTGTTGGCCTTAATTCTTGGCCAACAGAGTCCTATTCAGAAGGTTTTCTATTATGTAAGGGTTCTAAATGATGTTATTTTCCAGTACCTCCAGGGTTTAACATTATGTCTTTGGTGCATCTGAAGTTAGTTTCTGTGCAATTTTATCTTTCTGCATGTGGATATCCAGTTTTCCCAGTGCCATGTGCAGAAGATGGTTTTGGAATTTTCTGTTAACTAGTAAATGGCTGAAGTTGCATGTACTCATGTTTAGGTCTCCAGTTTTGCTCTATTGGTCTATACGTCTTTGTTTTTGTCTGTTTAGCCAGTACCACATTGCTTTTGTTTTTATGTCTCTGTAACACATTTTGAAATCTAGAATGGCAATCCTTCCAGCATTATTCTTTTTCCTGAGGATTGTTTTAGCTATCTGGGATCTTTTGTAGTTGCCTATGAATTTTAATTTTAAGATTGCTTTTTTTTTTTTTTTCTGTTTCTATGAAGAATGAGAAGAGGATTTTGATTGGGATTTTTTTTTAAATCAAATCTGTAAATAGCTTTTAGTAAAAAAATGATCATTTTCACAGTATTAATTCTTCCAAACCATGAGCATGGGGTGTCTTTCCGTCTTTTAGTGTCTTTATCTCTTCTTCAGAGATTTAATGTGTTCAATGTGAAGGTAGTTAGTTACCTCCTTGGTTAGGTTTATTCCGACTTTATTTTCTATGAGACCACTGTAAACTTGAGTGCATCCATGATCTTATTCTGTATGCTTGTTGTGGTGGTGGCATGGGGATTGTGTATTCTGCTACGTTGCTAAATTTGTTCATCGTTTCTAGAAAATTTCTGGTAGGATTTTGGGGCTAGTGTGTCAGGGATAAACTAAAAAGGAGTGCCTGTCTTGTTCCTGACTTCAGTGGATTGCTTCAGACTTTCCTCCATTTAGAATGATGTTGGCCATGGGTTTCTTACATATACAGCTTTTATTATATTGAGAGATGTTCTCTTTAGCCCCACTCTCTAGGACTTCTACTGTGAAAACTAGCTGGATTTTGTAAAAAGCCTCTTTTGCAGTAATTGAGATGATCATGTAATTTTTTTTTTTTTTTTTTTTTTTTTTTTGCCTAAGACCATTTTTTTTTTTTTTGTGGTTTATTACATTTATTGACTTCCATATGTTAAACCGTCCTGCATTCAGGGGAAATGACATCTTGGTCATGGTGGGTAAATTTTTTATGTATTCTGTATGCAAGTATGTTAGTGAGCATTTCTGAAGCTATGTTCATTGGGGATATTTCTTTCTCTTCCTCTTCCTCCCTCACTTTCTCCTCCTCTTTTTCTCTTTCTCTTTCTCTTCCTCCTCCTCCCCCTCCTCCTCTTACTTTGAATACTTTAAGAAGGATTAGCTAAAGATCTCCTTTCAAATTTTGGTGGAATTCTGCTGTGAATCCATCTGGTCCTGGACTTTTTTTTTTTTAGTTGGAAGGGGTTTTGTTACTATTTCAATCTTCTGGTTTGTTATGAGTATGTTTAGATTTTTTTTTCTTGGTTTAATTTTGGTGGAAACAAGTACATTTTTTAAAATTAGGTAAAAGAGTAAAATAGTTACCTCCCCCAGGAAACTAAAATAAAATGTACAAATCACATGATGCCCAACATTACTATTGATTAGGAAAATTCAGATCAATGTTCTCGAGGAACAACTGGATATTTTTAACTTCTGGCAATATCAAATGTTAGTAAAAACGGTAGTGTGGGATTCTCCAGCATTAATGATGGAAATGGAAGAAAAAAAAAAAAAAAAGAACACAGACACGTTGTAAAGCACTTGGCGCTTTTTGTCTAACATTAAGTCGGCCATCCCTTCATAAACCTTTACGTGGGGAAGTGAAAGCTTTACGTTCACTCAGTGTCCTATGCTCAGATATTCACAGCAGTTTATTCATGAAAATGACCTCAACTGGCGAATGAATAAACAAGCTGTGGTTCATTTAGAAAATGAAGCAGATGCAGAGGGGATGCACGTGGTATGGCTCCATTCATGTAAAGTTTTTGAAGAGACAAAGCCAGAGCGATGAGGAAGGGTTGTTGGACCAAGTCTAACTGCATGCAACCTACAAGGGTATAAGAGAAGTTCCCAGAAGCAGAAATAGTCTGCATATGGTGGTGGTGTCTTCAAGACTACAAATCTATTCTTAAATAGATTTATGTATAATTGATTGTATATTCATATAATAACATATCACTGTCAAATCTTGGAGCACTGCCCATGAAATGTAGTGAATTCTTATGTGAATTACATACACCTCAAGGAATTTAAACCTTTTATTGTTTGTAGGAGTTCATCTGAGCTACTAGCTCACCTTCAGTGTCTCTGTAACTTTCCTTCCTGTTGGTTTCCTCAAAACTAATGTGGGAACAATCTTTAGCCAGGTCAGGTTAGATCTTTGCACTCAAGATAACCTGGCAGGTGACGTTTAAATTTCACAGAATTTCTTAGCAAATGACATCAAGTTGTAGAAAGTCTTGTTTATCAATTCAGCGGAACTTCCCAAACCACCTAATGTTTAGGAATATGACAATATCAATACCGTTCCTATCTGACCTGTGACTTGACAGCCACCTACAATGGTCATAGGGTCTCAGGTCATGGCGTTTTCTTTCAGCTCAGGAATATAGTTCCAGTTGCTGGGCCACCAGATCCATTGCTGGCATTGCCCTCCCCCACAAGGACCATTCCTCATCAGAGACTTCTCACACTCTCTATAGTTGCTACCAGATAGTACCACGGGGTGACTGGTATCTGGAGGTAGAAACATGTCAATGTCTGGCATCCTGGAGTCCATGCTGTTGACAGAAATGTTACTCAAGCATAAGTATTCATACCATCTAAATCTTCTTTGGCCATCTGGCTGTGAGTGACCTGTGTGAAAAGACCAGAAGGTTGCATATGTGCTGTATCAGCTTCTAATATAAATAAGATAGTCAGGAGTCAAGACCCCAAGGACCGAGGGGTAGAAATGGGAATTTTGTCAATCTTCTTGACATCTAGTGAGCCAGTGAGCAAGATCTGTACTTCCTGTTCTACAATAGATGACAGAGACACAACTTAGATCAGGGTCCCCTGGGGCTGCAGGGAGGAGAAAATTGGGAGTATTGAGGACAGAGCAGGTTTCTTTAGAGAGATAGTGGAAAGTTCTACAGTTAAATTATGGTAATGATTACGCAACTCTGCAAGAACTGCTAAAATCATAGAATTCTACATGGGAAATGGGTGAGTTTCGTGGCATTTAAAATTACACTTTAATAAATCTGTTAAAAATCCTCTTTGAGTGACACTTGGATTGTTAATCCAACAATGTTTATAGGCTGGAATTTCTACAACTGTGTTTCGGAGCGTGCAAGTGCTAAGGCAAATGTTAATTTATGCTTTTCGAAGCGGAAGAGAAGTGGCCCACACGAGTGAGTTTGACAAGTGTCAGAAGTGTGCCCATGTTGCTGAGGTATGGATGCTGCTATCCAGTGGTCCTGTTCCACAGAAGAGGTGTGGGAGTTTTGTTCAGTCATGTAGACTTACGAGGACATGGCTGAGCATGTGGATCTGTACGAGGCATCACGGTTGAGGGTGTGAGTTCCAACCTGTGTGAGGCATCTGTCTGTCCTATATGTAGAAGACAAGAACAGAGTTGGAGAATGACAGTCCTCCTAATAGCCACACTCAAGAGGAAGATCCTAAAACGGCAATATAAGCACCTGTCTGTCCCCTGGAAGAACCCACACCATGGACTCAGTGTTCTAGAAGCAACGGTGGACATCTCCTGCAAGTTCACCGACCGTGAAACGCCTTTGAGAAAGGATGCCACGTAACACCAAGTGGGGAGGGAAACTTGCCGAGCAGTGGGGAACCAGTCAGGAAAAGGGCTGCAAGGCAGGGACCTGTGGTGATATCTTATTTATGATTTGTTAAAGCTTGCCTGAGGATCCAGAAAGCAAAGTCAGCTACAAGCCATAGAAGCCAGGCACACACATTTAACCCCAGAAGCCAGAAGCTAACAGGTGGTGGTACACACCTTTAATCCTAGGACCCAGGATTAAGAGGTAGACAAATCTCTCTCTGAGTTCAAGGCCACCCAGGGATACACGAGATTGAATCCGTCTAAAAGAGTAGCAGAGCTCACGCCTTTAATCCCAGCAATAGAGAGGTCTATAAGACAGGGACAATGCTGAGGAGAGGCAGCACGGTCAGTCCGTTCAAGCTGAGGTAGAGCTGAGAGCTAGTGGGCAGCTACTTTGCTTTTCTGACCTTCAGCTTGAAGTTTGAACCCCGACATCTGTCTCTGGATCCTTTTATTTTCCACGTTACAGGGACCCACTGCAAGGTGGAGTCTTGCAAGGAGAAAAGTCTCTGTAACTCAGCGGCATGGACCTCTAAAGTGGCTGGAAGCTTTACAGATACACACGTCCCCTGCAGGCCACAGTAGTGCGTGCAGCCTCATCTGGCTCATGGTGACCCCTCACTTGGGGGTGTCAAAAGTTGTTTGTTTCCTGTTTGGTGGAATGGGGTGATAGAGAAAGACCCCAGATTTTTGTCTGAGTTGGAGGATTTCCTGAAAGGAATTTTTTTGTAAGTAGTGCTTGAAATTTAAATATCAGTACACGTTCTTACTATTCTTAGGTAGGCTGATGTTGGTGGTGATGGTTTCTTTTCATTGTGTGTAACGATTTTTTTTCCTTATACTTCTTTACATTAAAAAGTGAGCATAATAGACTTAAGAAGGCCTTTGCTGCCGGAGGGAGGCCATAACTAAAAGGAGGAAGGAAGCAGGAAGTGGGAAGTGAACAGCTGGCGGGAATGTGAAACAAACAGCACAGGGGTTCCCAAACCTAAACACAGGAGCTAGACTCTCCATATAATTCAGCGATTTCACTCCTAGGACAGAAAGCTGAAATTCAAACAAAGATGCATACTTACACGCTCATGCCAGCATTGTCCCCAGAAGCCAAATTGGGGACACCCAAATGTTCCTCAGTGGGTGAATGGAAAATGAACGGGAGACCTATCCACGCAAGACGACAGCAGCGCTGAACCAGCGGCGCCTGGTGTGTGTGTGCGTGTGCATGCGTGTGTGTGTGTGTGTGGTGTGTGTGAGTGTGTGTGTGAGTGTGTGTGTGTGTGTGTGAGTGTGTGTGTGTGTGTGGTGTGTGTGGTGTGTGTGGTGTGTGGTGTGTGTGTGTGTGTGTGTGTGTGTGAGTGTGTGTGTGTGGTGTGTGTGGTGTGTGTGGTGTGTGTGGTGTGTGTGTGGTGTGTGTGTGTGTGTGTGAGTGTGTGTGTGTGTGTGTGTGGTGTGTGTGGTGTGTGTGGTGTGTGTGTGGTGTGTGTGTGTGTGAGTGTGTGTGTGTGTGAGTGTGTGTGTGTGAGTGTGTGTGTGTGAGTGTGTGTGTGAGTGTGTGTGTGTGAGTGTGTATGTGTGTGAGTGTGTGAGTGTGTGTGTGGTGTGTGTGTGTGTGTGTGTGGTGTGTGTGTGTGTGGTGTGTGTGAGTGTGTGTGTGAGTGTGTGTGTGTGTGGTGTGTATGTGTGTGTGTGTGTGTGTGTGTGTGTGTGTGTGTGTGTGTGTGTGTGACACAGCAGACATCAGGCTCCATGAAAGGGGTCACACAAGGCTGTGATGTGTCCCCAGGAGGCCCATCTGTAGAGATGTGGACATCGCTGCTCACAGGACTGAAACGGTAGGAGTAAGGAGAAAGCGCTAATGAAACTCGGGGTCACTTCCGGTTGAGGGGAGCATTCCACATCTGGACAGAGGTGGGGCCTGTTCTCTGCGATTGTGTTCTGCAGTAAGGCTAATTTCGGGGCTGTATAAGTCTCACCTCTGCAAGTTGTTATCCTTAAAAAGAAAAAACGTTTCTGGGCCAAGCTTCAGCCCGCTGCCGCTGGCGGTGCCAGTGTGCTCCCCTGCGGACGAAATAACAGGGGGTGAAATAAAGGTGCGCCAGCATAGTAGCAGAAGATGCCCAGCTGTTACCTGTTTGCCCCCGGCCCCCAACAGGTTATCTGTGTGCTACTCGAAAGCAGCGCGTCGTCGCTACCCGAAAGGGGTTCCTCTGATGCTCAGTGTTGAGTGGGGCAGATGCAAAAGGGAATTCTCTGTCACCACAGAAGAGGGAGGGCCTTGCGACTGACCTTCCAGACTGCTTCCTGGTATTGGCACATCCTCCCCTCCGCTGCCTCTTCCTTCACTCCTTTCCTCCCGCCCAGCCTCTGCCGCTTCCTCTCGCCCCGGCCCGAGCTCTGCTCTGTGCTGGCTGGAGCTTTGCTAAACATTAATACTGGGCTTGATTACACTATTTGGTCATGTCTAATGAGTTGCAGTCTGGGGTGAATAATAAACCTCGTCTCTGGCTGCCCTCAGGCTGTGAAGGCCTTGGAGTCCAGACAAACATAGACCAGGAAGGGATCCAAAAGAAACGGCAATACTACAGCCAGGAGGAAGGTTTCTTCTGAAGGCGTTGAATGCAGAAGCTGGAGGCAGGGTATGCATTGGCTCCTTCTCCCTGCAGGGAGAAAGCTGAGAGCCAGACCTGGGGCACCTTCTGGGAGCTTAACTGCCTCACATGTTCTACAGCCTAGTCAGCCTTAGGGTTCAGGGTTATCCACTGCACTGGAGGCACAGGGGGTAGGAGGCCAAGGAGCATCTCCACGCAGACAAAGTCATACCGACAGGAACCAGTCACTTTGAGGACAACGGCACATAATTAATCTCCATGTCTATCATTTTATCTACCCTTTGATCTTGAGGGGAAAGCTGGGATGTAGCTTCTGACCATTCCCAGCTCACCATTCGACTCTTCCGGGATTGGTCACCGCGAGGGTGCTACAAAAGAAGGGGACGCCTAGCGTTGACATGAGAATTCCAGAGGCGTCCTCTGCTGGTCCATCCCCCACAGGCCAGCTCTCCACCCCTTTGGGGCTTTCCAAGGACCTCGGGAGCATCTGCTGAAAGGCCAGACGTTTCTCGGAAGCTAATTGGCGATGTCTTGTGCCTGTCCTAAAATGCTATTAGCAGAGTTCAGTCAAAGGTTTAAATCAATTTGGCCAGAATTGTTGAGTGGCCACTGCAAATAAGGTTCTGAAAAGTCCGAGATGGATGGCTTTTCAAATGTGGATGTGCTTTTGAACTCAAAATGAATGGTTTTAGAAGGAGGGGACAGTACAAAGTCTGTTATCACACATCTGAAGAACAAGAATTCATTTAGGAAATGCTCGAAAACAGAGCCAGGTGGTAATCAGGAAATGTGGAGAAATAATTAACCATGACAAGAAATCCAGTTACAGTTAACTTATGCTAGTTTACAAATAATTAATAGCTTTATCTGTGGGCTAAGCCAATCTAAGATAGCAGTTACTAACACACTTTGCTGCATCGTGAGGAGTGGAAAACCGCTCTCCACTGCTCACAGGACTGCTGCTTACGTCCCCCCCCCAAAGGGAAGCAATGAGCCTCCGAGAACATGTATGAGGGGGCCAGGTCACCTCATCTGTATCTTCCAGCCAGGGCAAGGAAGAGTGCAAGCTCCTGATTCTCGGAGCTGTCTGTCCTACAGGACTCTCTGAAGCAACACAAAGCTCCCAGAGCTGAGCGAACCAAGCAACAAGTAATGGAAACCCCAACAGGAAGCAGGTGTGGTTCAGGGCAGGAGTTCAGATGCTGAACACTGACCGTTAATTTAGATGCAAAGAGAAACACAGGGTGAGAGGTTGTCCTGTTAGTTAGTGCAGTTCTAGAAGATTCTTCAAGGTACCGAGAACGTGATATCTCTCTCCAGACATTCTTCTGAAATCCTTGTGTAATGCCAGAGGGAAGAGACGGGGTGCAAAATATGTGTGGAGGACTCAATCCGCCATCTTCCCACCTCACAGCTATAGCATGACACTGACAAAGGGTGGCTCCCAACGCAATCCTTGTGGTGAAGAGAGTGCTCATCGGTATGGAAGCTACAGCAGGAACCCAGACAGCCCGAGGCATGTCATGTTCCTGAACCTTCCTTTCCCAACTGTGATTACAATAGTGTTCTGCCCGGTTAGGGGAACACGGACCAGTCATGAGGCTGAGAACTAGAACACACCAAGCTGGAAGCCCCCAGGGGAGCCACCTGAGCAAAGGTGTGAGGTGGACCCTGTGTTTAAGCTCCCAAGGGATGCCTCACCTGTGAGTGTGAAGGTGATTCCATATTTCTAAGGAGAAATCTCTGCTTAAGGGCACTGACTGCTTTCCCAAAGGACCAGGGTTCAAGTCCCAGCATCTACATGGCAGTTAACAACTGTCTGTAGCTCTAAGACCAGAAATCCTCACAGACATGCATGCAGACAAAACCACCAATGCACATAAAATGAAAGTATATACAGAAGCCTCTCCATAATTTGCCTTTCCAAGGAAGTGGTTAAGATGGGCTCCTATCAGACGCTGGAGGTGGTCATCTCAAGCTTCTATGTCTGCATAATGATACTGGATACAGCAGACCCACTGTAGCATTTCAGATGTGTCTCCCTGGGGCCAAATAAGTCCCTAGATTTCATTTAACCTCTAGCCTTACCCTTTGCCCTCACCGCCACGTGTCAGAACAACACCTTGTAAGAAGACAGAAAGAATGGCAACTTTCTCGAACAAATTGGTGTTAAAAAAAAAAAATGAGTCATTCATGAAGGAAGGTTGACCTACGGTGGAAATATTGAGTCTTGGGGCCTCTTACGCAGCAGGAAGCCAAGAGTCACAGATGCCCAAACAGAAATGACAGCCAAGTTCCTGTGGATGTCCTGCAGGCGTGGACACGGACGGACACAGCTGATCCAGCAGACTTCCTATGGAGTACCCACCCAGCCCACACCCCGAAAGAGCCTCTTGGAGCTCTTATGACCGAGGGTGCTCCAGTCATAGCCCTGGATGACTCTTTCTGAGAGCCAGGGGACCGAGAAATCTAACACAAGTGGTTGGGCCTGCAAACTGCACCAGTGATTCAAAACAAACAAACAAACAAACAAAAATCAGTACTCTGAAAGAGACAATAACGTTACCTACATAAGAGCAAAGAGATGAGGTCCATCTCTGTTCTTCCCAACACTGGCCTGTCCTCCAAACCCCAAGGAATCCCATTTCTGTCCTTTCTGTATTAAGTTCAACCTCCATGTGCCAAGGAGGCCCATCTCTGTCTTCTACATCCCTACAAGAGGGTGCCAACTTTGTGGATCCCCCCCCTGCCATTTTACTTAGAAATCTGAGCCGTCACCCAAAACCTCAGGTTTTATCCTCAATTTTCAGAGCCTCTGTAGATAGTGTTCAGGGGAGACGTGGCGGTGGCAGGACAAGGGTCGCGTTTTGACAGGACTTTAAATGCCAACGCCTGACCCTTGTCACTAACAATTGTGAGATGTCACTTAACCTAGAAACCAACTTCTTGTGCCTTCTTGCCTCTCCTTCTTCTCTATGCCAGGGTCCATCCGACTGGTAGGAGACCGGTAGGATTCCCTTGGAGAGATACCAGGTATGCGTCTCGAAAATGTTCCCCTAGTTGTCCCAAGAAGTTCTGGGGGTCAGCTGCCTCAGTGCCCACTCACTAGCTTGTTCCAGCGAGTTAGCTATAAATAGCTCTACGCTTTCTTTTCAGGGGTTTGGGCCACCGAACTTGCCACGGGCGCAAGAAGTCAACTCCGGTAGCCGGAACATCACTTTACTCCTTGGCCTCTTGTTTTAAGGGATCTGTAGACACTGCCTTTTCTCCTGGCCCGATGGAGATGGCACCAGCACACCTGGTGAACTCTGCATGGGAAGGGTAGATTCAGACACTGATCCTGTACAATGGACCAATGATCTGAACCCACGGCACTTGTTGACAAATGAGAACAGAGGATCAGGGGTGATAAGCAGGGCTCTGAGCCGGAGAGTTAAGGAGGGAGATGCTTATACCATCTCTCCTCCCTTACAGTGTTTGTGATAAAGACTATCTTTTCAACAATGTCACAGTGTGTGTGTGTGTGTGTGTGTGTGTGTGTGTGTGGTGGGGTGGGGTGTCATGTCTTCTGTTATGTTAAATTAGATTGAGGTTTTCATTTTTACTCTAGAGGTACCCTCAGACCTCCCCTTCTCTCTCTCTCTCTCTCTCTCTCTCTCTCTCTCTCTCTCTCTCTCTCTCTCTCTCTCACACACACACACACACACACACACACACACACACACACACACTGAAGTAGATGGTTGGGGGTAGAGCTTGCAGAAGGTGTTCTGGGATCCCGGTCAGAGGTCCGAGGCTTGGGACACGGAGATGGATGCAGGCACAGCTGTCTGCTTTTTCTGGGGCTACGTGGGAGGAAAAGAGAATTAGAACCATCCTGTGTGTAGGCACAATCCTCTCCCGGGAAGCTGGATCATTCTGAGAGGGCTTTGTGAATAGTGAGTTGTCACCATGGACAGCAGCCTCTGAACCCTGCCAGAGCCTGGCTGCAAAAGGCTTCAGAGTGAGCGGTGAGGGAGAGGCTGGCCTTCAAGTCCCATGACACCCCTGTTCAAAGACCTTGTTCCAGATCCTGCACTAAAACTGGGCCTGTGGTTTCGTATCATACAATGCTTCTACTGCCCTTGGGAACCACATTAAGACAGTCCCAGAGATCTCGTTATGTGAAGTTCACTCTCATTCTTAGCCATGCTAAAAATGGCTGGTGACTGCAAAGGAGTAAGTAAGCAATCCTTCCTGTTTCCCACCTGTTGCATCTTGAGTACGGGGTGACATCTACCCTGAGTGCCACTGGCTATGCGCTGAAGCATGAACACGTTTTTTAACTAGAATCCAAAGGTATCGAGCAGAGAGCAGTATGCCAGCTCCCAGGAAAGATTAAACTTTTAGATGTAATTCAAAACCCTCTCAGGAAAATGTCTCCTAGAGTGATCTGAGGTAGGTGAGGGCTTTGGCGGGCTCTTCCTCAGCACTCAGGCTGAGGCAAGGGGGGGGGGGAAGCCCATTGCTGACAAGAGTAAGACCTCGCTCGACTCCTGTCTTTGCAGCTCTGGGGCAGTGACACACACACTTAAAATCCCCCTGTTGCCCTGCATACCCAGGAAGAGAGTGTGGCTCAACAGTGGCTGACACTCACAAACATCTGTGCAGAAAGTGGGAGGTTTCTCTCCATAGGGACCTCCTGACGCCTGAATTCAACCCACCTTCCCACCCCTCAGCCTGCAACCTCTGGCACTTAGCAGCGAATGTGGGCTGGCCGTGGCTGTTCAAAATCTGTGAATTCGTGGGAACGTGGAGACTGGGCAGCTTCACTGGGACCCAGAGACACTGGTGGATGAATAGTTCTCTGTCTCATAAGGGACAAAAAGAGCTCTTGGGCAGGAAGCATCACAGTCTGCGGAACTGAGCAGAGCCCGGCCAGGGTCTGGGCTCCACAATCCACCGGTTGTGCTGATTTTGGGGCAGGTTCCTTGCATTCCAGGACTCTCTGCATTTAGATGTGCCCCGCGCTGTTTTTGTGAGGGGCGGGTGAGATTATTTATGCACGAGCCCATCCTATCTCTGTAGGTGGCAATTACTTGCACCCAATCTTTTTAAGCCACGGCCCTGGGAGTCAAGGTGAGACCTATCTTCTCCGGTTTTATCTTTTTGTCAGCCCCACCTCATCCCTGACTTCTGTCCTGTCAGTTCTGCCACCAAGATACACCACACAGCTTCTGTAGCCCTGTGACTTCAACCTTTTGTCTGAGCTGGATGTGTCCCCACATCCTCTGCGTTACAGCCTGTCTCCAGCTCTTGTCAGTTCTCAGAGCTGGGGCCATGGTCCATAGAGCCTCCCTTTCATGGTACTTCTTTCTACTTGGGATGACATGCAATGCAAGCTCCTCAGAGGGTCTGCTCCTTCTGCTATTCATCTCTGCACACACTGCCCCTCTCTCAAGGCTATACTTTCCTGACGAGAGACACATCCTGGTGTGCTCGCTCCCCTCACCTTTGAGGCCTCTCCGTACACATCAACTCAGCAGGCATCTTTCCCTCCATTCCTCGGGGCTTCTCCAGCCTCCAGCCTCGATCCCAGCACTCCACTCTTGTAGCCTTAGCCCTTGGCAATATTTAGTTACGTGCCTATTTATAGGTGTATGCTATTTTCCTAATACAGATCCAGTGCATTCAGACACCCTGGTGGGAGTGTGTAGTGTGAATTATAATCGGTCTTAATAATAAAAACCTGGAGTCTTATGTCGGGGTGAAGGCTGAAACATCAGAGAAGTAACGGAGCCAGCCATTACAGAGACCTTTTACCTCTACGGATTCCTCAGACTAACGGGGTCGAGATCCTGCCCCTATGAATCCTCACACTGATTGCCATGAGCTCATACCTTCTCTCTGCCCAGCCACACCCCTTCCTGTTTCCACCTTCCTAGTGCTGGGATTAAAGGCATGTGATCCCAAGTGCTGAGATTAAAGGTGTGAGCCCACTCTTCCTGGCATCTATGTCTAACTAGTGTCTTAGCTCTGCCTCTGATCTTTAGGCAAGCTTTTTGTGTTAGATTACAAAATATCACACAGGACCTCCATATCAGAGTCTTTCCACAGCTGTACACTCAACCCGTTGTGGGTTAAATACTTAGAAGTTGTTTGCACTGAACACATACAGTTGCAACTGCCATTTAGAGGTGATTCCAAGTGTGCCCGAGATTGCAGCAGGTTCTATGCAAATACCTCACCATCCGTGTAAGCAGCCTTGGATTTTGGTGTCTATGGGGGTCCTAGTACCAAACCCTGAAGCTCCTGAGAGGTAACTATGGACTTGAATCAGCCTCTGGGCCTAGGTATTTCAGCTGCTTTGCTGTTTTCCCCTTTGCTCACGAGGCAGAGGCGGGTAGCTTTGGAAAGTCTCTGTGGCTGTTTACAATGCTGCCCTCCCAATAGAGATGCAAAGAGAGGCCTAATGTGCCTTCTGACATGAGGGACCAAATACATATCTCTTCCACACTATGCTCCAATACCAGAGCACCACAGGCTGGTGACACACAGTGTTATGCTAAAGCTTGAGGGGACCCTGTGGGGATTCCATGGCGGGTGAGGCTACAAACATGCCAGGAAGACAGAGCTTAAGCAAGAAGTTTTATTAGAAAGAGAAGGGTAGGGGGGAGGAAAGAGAAGAGAGGTAAAGAGACACAGAGACACAGAGAGGACAGAAGAGAAGAGGGAGACAGGAAAAGTCCTGTCTGCCCTAGGGGGACAGTGGGAAAAAGAGAGGAATAGAGAGGAGCAGGAAAGAGAGGGGGAAAATAGACCGTAAGTGGGCGGGGTCTTTTAAAGGGGTCCTTTGCACCTGTGTGCAGACTAGTAGTCATGGAACCCTGGGCTGACCAGGGCACTGCCTGAGCGCATTCTGCCAGGTGACAGGGGCAGGCCAGCGTAATGCCTGAATGCTCACACACAGCTCACTACTTCAGGGGGCTGGCCTTAGAGAGTTTCCAGATAACCCTGTGGGCTGCGTGCTGTCTTCACTCTGAGGCAACATGGTGACATGCTGCTGTGAGAGAACTCTCCCATGAGTGCAAATCATTTATCATCGTAGGTAGATAAGGGATTTGCAGCAGGAATTAAACGTATGCCCCTGTCACCGGGTCCTTACGTGTGGTTTCTCCTCTGAGTTCGAATATGAGAATTCTGAAAGAGAATGCTATGTATTGAACATAAAATATTCCCCAAGGTTTGGCTAAAGGCTTGGTTTCCAGCAGATGGGGCCCAGGTGTTCTCTGCTTGGGAATAAGGCATGCACAGCGGAAAGTGAAGCAGAAACGGGTGGTGATCTACAAGGAGACACGAGGTTACAGGAGAAATGCTGGTTTATGCCTGAGGGGCACGGCAGGGCAGGGGAGATGGGGCAGCTTTGGGTAGTGTAAGCCAGAGGGGGGCACAGCGTTGGGTCCGTGAAATCGCTCAGAGAGAGACACATATGTCCAGGGATTCCAGAGCAGCTGCTGCTGGAGAGTGTCAGTACACCTTGTACATACCTGCCAAGACTATGATGCATATACGCATGCAGGAGATTAAGTGCACTTTTGGGGGTTGGGTGCACACAGAGTTTTGCAAACATTGGAGGTTTTAGCATTTCTCTTATCTGAATGAGAACTTACTTGCAAGCAGGTGCAAACCTGCCACATGATTTCCTAAGATGACCCTGGGGTCTGCAGCATGCTGGCTTGCTATAAAACCCTTTCCCAGTCTATGCTGGCCACAGTCTGCTGTCCTCTGACCCCAGGGCAGTGGTTACAACTCATGGCGCTAAGTCCTGTTACCTTTTCCTTCTCCAGGACACAGGATATGGGAACATCAAAGTTCTAAGACCCCGGGGTTTGGCCGGTGCTGTCCTTGGTACTTTAGCTCAGAGAGCTTGGGTGGGCGTGGCCTCGTCTCCCTCTGTTTGGCATATATATGTGTGTGTGTGTAAACTGAAGGGAAGGCCCCACCAGACTCCCCAGCCCCTCCTCTGTGGGAACAGAGACGCCCTTACTGGTTAATGAGGTTTTGTTGTTCAGCGCTTCTTAGGAGCTACAGCATGAGATTAACGGCTGTTCTGGGGCACAGCCCTTGGGTGCCTCAGTGTGCAAGGACTTAAGCCCTACACATTGACATCCCGGGGCTCTGTCATGAGCAGATAGCCATTACACACCCCTGACAGCAGTTTTTTTTTAACATTTATTTATTTTATGCTGGACATAATTATACATGCTTTTTTTTAATGAAAACAAACATTTATAAACAATATTTGGGAATTTGGGCGTCGTTCTTTTCCAAACTGCTTCCTGCTGGTAGGGGGCGCTGTCATGGGGGAATCCTAAGAAGACACAGAAATCCTGGCTGTAGTAGTCTGCAAGGCTGCATTTTCCCATTGACGTTGCTTCAGGGGGTCTTGCTCGGTCAAACCGGGAGTTCATTTCTATGGACATGTGGTCCTTACTAGAGTCCTGTCATCAGGATGAATTGGCTCCACACAGAAGTCGCCCCAACGGGAGCTAGGCTGGACCCACGCAGTGAGACCCTGATCATTCCTAGACAAAGCAAGTTTGTCTTCAAACCCTGAGTGCTACTTGGTGAGTGTCATCCATGGATGCCAGTGGCCATTGATTGGCTCACCCTCTGTTAATACCCTGGCCCTACTCACGAAGATATCTCTCACAGAAAACTGGTCTTTCCCGGAGGGTCAGGGAGACTTACTGAAGCATTCCCTCACGTCCTCTGTGAGCTTTTCCCCATATGTGATTTATCTCTCAACGGGAGTGGGTACCTTCAAGGATGTCCTGAATACCCTGGTTCTGGGTCCCCTGTGCCCACTGCCTTGAGGCCACACACTGACTGCATTGATCAAGAAACACTGAGATAAGACAGTCTGGGCTCTGGGGCACAGAGTAGTCTTACCCAGAGGTTATGTCTCATCCCTGCAACCAGAAAGAGAAGCACTCAATCCATAGTTTCTTGCATTCCTTAAAAAGATTTATTGAATGGGAAAATAGAACTAATAACAAAAATTATCAGTATTGACACAAAACCCCTCAATGCAAATACTCGCGACAGCCCCACGTTCCCAATAGAAATGCCCACCACAGACTTACACCTTCAGCAGAGACTCCTGCTAGAACTTTGATCACCCAGGAGGAAACAGATCACCCCAGAGCCTCTAAAATAGAAACTCCCAGTATACAGCCTGCCAACGCATACCCGTATTCTTCCTTAGTGGGCATCTTAGTTACTTTTCTATTGCTGCAATTAAATACCATGACCGAGGTAACATATAAAAGAAAGTGTTTAATTAAGAATATGGTTTCAGAGGGCTAGAGTCTATGATGGAAGGAAGAGCAAAGGCACAGTGACAGGAACAACTAAGAGCTCACAACCGGATCACAAGTAGGAGGTGGAGAGACCACTTGGAATGGCGGGAAGGTTTTTGAAGCCACAAAGCCTGGTCTGTGATATGCTTCCTCCAACAAGGCCACGCCTCCTGATCCATCCCAAACATTTCCATCAATGGGGATCAAGTATTCAAGTCTATGGAGGCCATCCTCATTCAAGCCATCCCAGTCAGCCAATAAAAAGCCTCTTTCAATAGCTCTGGCCCTACCTGGAATGGTTGCAAGTGCCTGGATCCCACAAGAGACAGCTCTGTAAGTCACCGGATCGTCCAATAGCAAGTGTTTGACCTAAAAATACTCACTGTCAATCCTGAATTCTACAGAAAGAACCACTTGTCAATTGATCCTTATCCTACAAACCCCTGTCGTTACCCATGGATGTCCTCTCAAGGACATCAAGCACACCCTAGATCCCAGCAATAGTCTGGTTCTCTAGAGAGACAGCAGCAATGGCACATATAGAGATGGGAAGAAGGCTTACTGAGGGGGTTGTTTCCAGTGGGCAAAAGCTGCATTCTACCCGAGGCTGGGCTGTCTGCCCGCTGTAAAACCAGAGCAACTATTACAGTCTCAAGCCAAGACTAAAGGCCATAAAATCAAGCCTGGCAATTAAGAACCATACTGGAGTAGGGAGTCCCAGACAACCTGGAATCTGATAAGGAGAAGGGAAGAAGGCTGCTCTAGTCCTGGAGAGAGAATAAAGTCTCCGGACTCTTTCCATCCCAGTCTATCCGCCGGAGCCACCAACACTGAAGGCAGATCTGCCCCTAGTCAGTCACCATTGCCATAAGGCTCTGTCTCTCCATAAGGAGCGCTCTCGTGGTCAAGTCAGTGAAGTGTTAGGCCACCTGGCTTCCCAGCGGCAGCAGCAGAAGGGTGTCTCAGTGCCAACCACAGCACTGAGGGTGATCAACCAAGTGTTCCGTCAGCTTCCTGGGTATCCCTGACCCCAACTCCACCACCACAAACCAGAAGAAACTGCTCCCATAGCCCTTTACTCCCTAACAAGGAATACCTGACGCTCTCCAGTCATCCCTCACAAGAGCCTGCTCCTGGCAAAAGCTCCTACACGGGCCTGAGCATCCGGGATCCCAAAGCAGGTTAATTCTTGCCATTCCCCCGCGATGGTGGCTTGCAACAATATAGAGCCTACACCCAACATCTGGGAGAGGGTGCCAGATGTTCTGCCTCGCCCCACCTTTTCTTTGTGACCCTGAACATGGGTGGCCAATGCCTTCTGGGCTGTGCTGGACAAGAGCATAGACCATGCCATCTGCTCCTAGGGGTATCTGGAGGCCTCCTGTTGGTAGTTTGAGGTCTGAGCCCTGCCACACACATGCTGGGAACATGTGTTATATTTGCAACGGGGCCCGTGGCTGTTACAGCAGAGAGCATGAAGAGAGACTGCTCCCAATGTCAATAGTGGGGGGGATCATATTTCCTTCCTCCTGTTCTGCCCCTTATTGTACATTTCAGAGGTATGAAAAACGTGAGCCTGCTGAGCCCTCACACACGGTTTGCAGAAGCTGCTGTCCAGACACCCTGAGCCTGGACGGTCCAGGTACTCTTCCTACCTCCCTCCCCATCCAGGTGGAGAGTTCCACGGGTGTGTCTGACCCCAAGGGTGCAGGGAATCAAGTCACAACTCTCTGAAAATTAAAAAGCCCATCAGGAAATTGCTCTGGGTCAAAGCCACCTCAGGCACATTGGGTCCCCTGTGATGGCACACGGGCCAGTGGTGGCACCTTGGTGAGCACAGTCAGCAGCTTCCCTCAGGGTATGGTCTGGTCTCTGAGCCACCTCTTCTTCTGTCTTCTGATTCTCCTTGCTGAAGCCATGGCGATCCTCGTTATAAAGTTAAAGACATTCACTCACTGGAGCCAATGCAAGACAGGAATTTATACAAATCTCACAGGGTAATTATTGTGAGGAATATGGGCCTCCCGGGGGTGGGGGTAGGGTGGCTGGGTTGTTCTACCTTAACCTTCAGATGCATGGCTCTCTAGAGCTGACAGAGGGCAGAGGGTGTGTAGAGTGTGACATGCTGCCAACTCTGACCTCAGAGAGCAGTGAGCCTCAGAGGTGGAGGCAGAAGGGCAAAGCCTAGAGTAGAACCTTCATCCTGCGGTGAACTCTGCAAATAGTGCCTCCGTGGGGATCAGGTTGCAAGGTCTCTGTCATAGGCCTCTTGCTCAGCCTGGGAGAGCTAGACCCTCTTCAGGGCACAGGTCTGGGGCCCTGCCCGTGGGAGCAATGAACTATCACACACCAGGCATTATGGATGTCATTGAGATCTGCCTGTGCCTGGGATGTGACCCTGGACTAAGTCATTATTTCTAGGGTGTGGTCTGAGGTGAGAATGATGTGCCTGGCGTCTGAGGACAGGCAAGACAGAGAAACAATGGAGATTATTCTGAGGTTTGCTGGATGCCAGGACACATGCTAGAAGCTGGGAAGTCTGGTTTCTCTTAAGCCTGGACAACCCTAGGGGATGTTTCTTGCATAGTGGGCAGCAGCATCACCCTGGTGTTGCCCTAGAGCCCCAGGTATAGTTCAGTTCTGGTCCTTGCCACCCAGGTTCTCAAGTGCAGGTAGCTTTCATGCACCCATCGCCTCCGTGACTCCGAAAAACCTATTTTCACCGTCTGCTTCCATGTGGGCCCCTATCCCAGGTTCCCGAGCTCTGCCAACAGCAGAGCCAGAGCCAGAGCCTCACCTCTTATATTGCTCTTGTGTCCTGGGAATGGCAGGCTAGCTTTATAAATGAGAACCCTGTCCTAGGTGCTGTGAGGCCATGTGTGGCCAGCCCTGTCTTCCTCTTCCCCTTCCCCTCCCAGGGCCTAGGAAAAAGAAGGGTGTCTTTCCTTCACCTGTCATGTCTGTTCCAGGAACTGCTTTACGTGAAATGGTTCCAGGCAGCCTGGGGGAGGCCAGGTGAGAAAAGGAGCAAGGACTATGGAAGCGTTCTCTTAAGAAGGTGAGTTCAGGGTACTATTTGCCTCCCGGGGGAAAAGTAAGTGTGTTTATAGTTATGAGACAATGAGTGGGTACAGTTGAAGAATGGGACATGGGCACTCAGCAGTGTCTGAGGACACTTGAGCTTGGGTGACCACATGTGAGCCAACAGTGTAGCTCTATGGCAAAGGTGCCCTGCAGCTGGGCTTAGGATTCAGATCTCAGAGAGACATGGAGGACCTGAGGTCACAGGGATAGCAGCTGCATCTTCAGACTCTGACCCTCCTGTCTCCTGGACAAGGAAACCAGGTGACAGCAACCTTCAGGATGGCATCGCGAGGACAACGGGGTTCAGGAGGCCCCTGTGTGTGCAGCCACACAAAATGCAGTGACATGAAGGATTGCTGGGTTGCGCCTAGGACCAGGAGCCTGAATCAAGGTGTGTGTGTGTGTGTGTGTGTGTGTGTGTGTGTGTGTGTGTGTGTGTGCCTGGAGGAGAGACCACCCAATAGTGAGAATGTTGGAAAGACCCATCTGCCATGCAGCCCTCAGGCACACAAGGCACAGGATAGAGTTACGCCAGAAGCGTATTTCAGAATGGCCACGGTGTTCTTGTGGTACTCCAGTCATGGAGTGTTATATGGTCTGGCTATAATTCTCTTGGTTGTGCCGCCATTGTTCTTGGCTTGGGATGGCATGACTGTGCGGAGGTGGGGGCTGGTGGTGGTTGTGATTTTGTGTATCTGTTATGTTTCCCACCTGCTACCAGCACAACTAACTAATGGCTAAAACCACAACCCTCCAGGGCTGTGCCTAGGGACCTTCCATCTGGCGACAGGGGCCCTGTCCCTATTTCATCTTTACATAGAGACCTCACATCTGCATCTTTCTCTGTTTTTGAGGCATCTGGCACTGTGACTATGGGAATGGTAACTGATATTTAAGTTTTCTTTAACTATCTCGCTGTCTGGGAGTCAACAGTGAGTCACAGGATGGACAATCGATTTTTGTGTTCAACCCTCTCCAGGGCCAAGAAGAAACGAAGTGTTTAGTTCTCTCCCAGACTCTCACTGCTGAAAGGACCCATGACCCCATGCTTGTGCCGTCTGTCTTGTCACCTCTGGTGTCTTGTCACCTCTGGTGAGGCCTCTTCTGCGGGCAGATTAAGGAAGTCCACAAATGTCCAAATAAATGAATAACATATTTATTTGGGGAACACTCACAATCACTCAGTAAAAGTAAATAGCTGTCCCACTCTTCTGTCCCTGGAGACGTGGGATGCTGCGATGCAGGATGCTCAGACCATCACCCAAGAGGGAGCAAGAGCCACCCCCATTATCCTTTCGAGGGGTCATATCTTCACACTGAAGCCATGCTCTAAGACCCCAAAACTATTGGTGGAGGCAAATTCCCACTACACACTTCCTTAAACCCTTACCTGCTGTTTGTAGAAAAAGCTACCGAGTCCCTCTTTCTATCACGAAATTGGTTCTTAATGAACTTTAAGTGAAGTAGAAATATGCTAATGGCACAAAGGCACTGGATATGTGGTCCAGGGAGGGTGGGCCAGCTGTGATGCTGGGATGCAGGGAGATGGTTGTCCCTGAAGGGTCTGTGTTCTTCTCTCTGTTCTATCATGTTCCCCAACCACCAACATGCACATTACTTCACACCTTCCTTGTGTCACGTGTACTAGGTAGGAGATGCAGAAGCAGCTGCCTGCTGCTATGCATGAAAAAACCAATTGGATCACAATCCAGACAGCACCAAGCTCCTGGAAGATACCCTTCCATTTACGTGGTTTGTTTTTGAACCAGGGTTTCATGCTATAGCCCATGCTGGTCCTGAACTCGTATCAATCTTCCTGCCTCAGCCTCCCAAATGCTGAGCTTACAGGACTGAACCATACGGTCAGTTGACACTTGAGTCGTCGTCTTGTTGCTGTTCTGAGTGTCTAGGGACTCTGTGTCACAGAAGCCCCGGCTTGATCAGGGAGGGAAACAAGTGGACCACTCATGGGGACAGGAAATGGAAATGGTGGTCAAGGTACAGTCCCAAGACTGCGACCATTCAGCAAAGTGCAGGCCTCCTCATCTTCTGTTCCTATAACTTCCAAAAGTCTCAGATCTCGGTCTCTACGTGGGTGGCTGGGCCTTGGCATCGAAACTTCTAAAGGATCAACCACGAGTTACAATACTCTTGCATGCTTAGTTTTTATGACACCTTACTCCAAAAGCAATGTGTTCCAAACCCTTGTGGCAAGAGAAAGAGGATAGGCCATACAGGTCCACTATCATCTTATGTGTTTTCATTCAACAAGATTTTAATGTCAGCATGGCATGTCTACATCACATACATGGGCTTATTCATGGGCCTCTGGAATGTACATACACATATTCACCTAACCCTAACCCTAACCCTAGCCCTGACCCTGACCCTGACCCTGACCCTGACCCTAACCCTGATATCCCTCACACACTGGGAACCTTTTCTGGGAAGGTTTGTTCAGTAGAACCTGCAGATGGAGGTAAATACTCCCCGTACCCAGAGGATCTCCCTGTAGGTAGTGGGCATCTCCCTGTCTCCTGCCCCATACTGGCCTGTGACTGTAGAAGAAATTGCATCTGTCTGGCTTGGACAGGAAAGCAGAGGCCATGCACTCCTTCAGATGAACATCAGAGTTCCTCGAGTATAACCAGAAGATTCTCAAACCAGAACTCTTCATGTAGGGTCCATGCCCAATGGAGCCTTCATTGACCTCTAAACAACAGCATGGTGCCTGGAAAGACAGATCCCTTGGAAATATGACCCCTCCCAGCCATAAGACAGCTGTGGGGAGCATAGCCAGCCTTCCTTGCTTTTTATTTTCTTTACTGACTAGTATAATCACCTTTTTCCGGAGAGAATGTGCATTTGATAAGGAAGGCCTAAACAGACCAGCCATTAGAGCTCATGTACCTTTAATCCCAGGTACTATCCCACTTCTGACACCAACTAAAGCATGGGAAATAAAATCCACTGGACTCAGTACAGGTTAAAATGTGATTTACTCAGGGAGAATGCACTTACACTTGAAACAGGTTCCCACTCCATGGAGGCCACCCAGATGCTCTCTGCAACCCAACCAGGAAGCAAGAGAGAGAGCTGGGGTCTGGAACCCCAGACCTAGCCTTCCCTGGCACGTCTGCACCTGTGACCACACCCAAATGAGTGTGGTCAGTGCAACAGGTGCGGGCAGGGTGGATATCTCACTACTATAGATGTATGTGTCTAGGGCCCTGCCTCTGTCGGGCAAAAACCCACTTCTCATCCTGCTGGGAGAAGGCGTAGTCACTAATTGCCTGCACATTGGAACCAGGTGTCTTCCATCTCCCAAGGTCCTGCCCAGCCTCCCCTGATCTGTAATCCCTAAGCCATGACCACCTGCGATGTAGGAATAGCAAAGCCTCTTTGGTTCTAGAAAACAACCTCCCAAAACAGCCTGCATGTGGCTCTTGAGATTTTGAGGATCAGTTTAGGATAACCTCAAAGTTTAAGTATTCCTGACTTCTTGGCCTTTTATTTTCAGAAAATCCAATCTCGTGGAGGGCAATGAGAAAACCCAAAAGATTCCTAATGGGACCCATGGCTCAGAGACGGGGTCTAGGCGAGACCGCTGGAACACCGTGGCCTGTGGGAGCCGTTTTGCAATCCAAGGCATCACTTATGACCCAGTCACTGGCACCATTGTAGTGGAGATACAGAACTCCAAAATTCTCCAGGAAGAGCAGGAACAGTGGCAGGCAAACCATCTCACCATCTTTTCTTTTGATTTCTCCATCTGAGACATGGACATCCAGGGTCCTCAGCTACTCTAGGAGTATCTGAGGACTAGCCCATTTCTGCAAAGCTCTTTGAGGTCCTAGGTTTAAAAAAAAAAAGTTCTTGGGAAGGAAATCAACCACCAGTTTGTTGCGAAGCCTTCTGGTGTCTGGGAACCCTTCTTAGAAGTCCCGTGTCCTGCAAACTGCTGTAAAAGTTAATTATCAGATGGGAAGAAGGGAGACTCCTCATAGCTTCACTATGGTGCCTGCTGCGGTCCAGAGGACTTAGTTGCCCACCCGCCACATTACATTCAGGCAGATTCATGTATTTGTCGGCAGGCAGTCCTTGTCCACCTAGTCTGCCACGCATGACGCATGACGTGTAGCTGGAGTGAGTGCTTCCATCCCCTCCTAACCACATCCCCTGAAGCCTTCTGTACCATTCTTCTTCTTCTTCTTTTTTTTTTTCTTAATGTTTGCTTTGCTGATTGTGAATACTTCCTTCAAAAGAGGAAAATGCTGGGTGTGGAGGCGCCTGCAAACGTTGGGCTCTGAATAGGCAGATGATGTGGTGTGGGCTCGGGCTCGCAAAGGTTCAGGATGTCTAACGGGTGACACGCTGCTGCCCCTGAGGCGTCCTGTTACCATGTGTGTCGGAAATGGCGATTAACCCCGAGAGCCTAATTCTGCCCTTCCTCCCCCTCCTTCTTCCTTTCATTCAATAAACATTTGAAAGTGGTGCTGTGTCAGGCGGCTGCTCCGGGGTCTAGGGACGACCAAGAGGAAGGGGAGTGCCCTTGGCTGAGTGCGGAGGGGGGAAAACCAATGTACACGGGCAACTATGGTTTCTGCACAGGACCACGGAACAGGGGAATGTCACACGTGCCCTGGGGAGCCTGTGGGTCCCACAGGAGAAATGTAAGAAGGTTCAGGAAGGAAGGGAGGCTACAATGGAGTCAGCACAGAAGATGTCTGAAGTGGAAAGGACCCAAGAGGAGTGAGTGGCTCAGACGCGGGTCACGTTTCGCCCAGCACCACATTTTCAGGCAGGGGAAACACAGCCACGGTGTCTTTTTAATAAGGCCAGTTCAAGACCCGCGCAGAAAGAGTGGCTGGCACAGGCAGCTCTGGCTGGCAAGGCCCCCTGCCAAAGGCCGTGGGCCCAGATATCTTTGTGAGCGTTCCATGGGGGACAGTCTAGAGCAGGTATCGGGCCCTTGGCCCAATGCGCCTTTTGAGGATCCTGAACCCCACTGTGGAGACAGTTTCCAGTGCAATCTACAGACCTGTTGAAACTTGCAGGAAAGCCGAAATTCAGAGCACAGTCCCCTAGTGCGCTCAGCGTAGGAGTCCGGGAAAGCTGGGGTGGACAGGGGAAGCAGCAGAGGGAACTGAGGTTAAACCCAAGCTTCACTCTTAGCCATTTCTCCATCAAAGGAAAAAAAATGGCTTCTATTTGGCGACAGCACTCTTTTGAGCGACACCAAGATGGTTAATTAATGGAAATTAGAGTTTATGAATAACAAATAATCATTCTTATGAAGGAGTATTTCCATCTGTTGGATCTTCTGCTGTATCCATTTAACTACAGCTGGAGCGCCAGGAAAACCATCAACGGGGCAGGGGGTTGGGGGGGGGAATCGTGTATCCTTCCATTTAGAAGTTGTATCAAAGGTTCGCTCAGCAAGTGGAGGCATGAAAGGCAGCCAAACCCAGAAATGCAGCCCTGGAGCCCTTCCCCATGTGCAGCTGATGGCTCACCCTGAACTCTGCACCGGCCCTGCTGTACATACGTCAAATCTAAACATGTCAAAATGAGGCTTTCCAGTTACATTTTACTCACAAGGAAATGACTGACATACTTTCTGCTTCGCAAATAGCAAGGGTGTTTTTTCAAGGCCTCGGTGGCACAGCCTTTGGACGCAGGCAAGCTTGTCCTGTTGTAGCGATGGGCACTCTGAGGTTGGCGTAAACTCTGGGGAAAGCTCTCTTCTGCTTCTCGGTGGTCTTTTTTTTTTTTTTTTTTTAGCATCTCCATCTTTCTGTGATGCACGTGTTACTGTCAGCGGAAGAAGCCTGTG
The DNA here is from genome assembly GCA_030556225.1 of Cricetiscus sungorus. Classification (NCBI taxonomy): domain Eukaryota; kingdom Metazoa; phylum Chordata; class Mammalia; order Rodentia; family Cricetidae; genus Cricetiscus; species Cricetiscus sungorus. The sequence goes on along the minus strand of JANBXA010000738.1, from coordinate 1,237,241 downwards.
CTCTGTAGGGTTGTTTGGGTGAACCTGGAGGAAGGGAATTGGAAAGGATTGTTTTTTCTCTTGAAAGGACAGCTCAGTGGTCCCCCCCAGTCCTTCAGTTCAAGTCCACACTCAATGGTGCTCGGTGATCTCACCGGTACTGGAAAATTTGGAAGAGCATCAGAGTACAGTGTGAGAGTATTTCGAAACTGGGAGAAGACTTCATGGGTTCAAAACAACCGTCAGTGGAGATTTTGTGAGATAATTTCTGACACAGAGGGAAGTACAAGGGCCTCCAGGAAACAGCCACAACAGGAATGGCCGTGGGTAACTTTATTCCAAGGAGGACTCTGTGACATACTTCATCTATTCCAAGGAGGACTCTGTGACGTAAAGTGAGCGGAACAGCCCTCGCAGGTGTGATAACATAGTGACACTCATTGCCTAAACAAAGTCATCCAATGACCAGTCTCGCTCTAAGAAAGGTCAAAGCTGGAACTTGGAAAGTCGGCTGCTAACAGCAGGGTGTAGAAATAGAAAGGAGGGCGAAGGTGCGTGTGCGGGATACGGAGACCAATGCTGGGAAGTTGTTGGGCCCTGGGCTCCTGAGGTCTTTGGGAGGAAACAGTCATGGCAGTGTGTCCTGTCAATGTGTCCCAGCCCCTTCAGCAATGCCATGCGCTTCAAGCTGAGTGGAACTTGTCCTCGTCACCGCGAACGATAATGCTCCAGCTCACTTAGAATATTTCCCAAATGTTTTTTCCTGCTTGTGATGACCATGCCTTTTCCCGAGTGCCACTGTCCTCTCTGAGGTGGGCAGACCCCTCGTCCAGCAGTTTAAGACCTCCCATGTAGGTCCCCGTGTCACTGAGCTTTGTGGGCCACCAGATATGGTCTCTCCTCAGCTTGTTTTGAGTCCCAGCCTTTTTTTTATAGACCCTTGGGGGTTTCTGTATGTGCCTGTCTGGGCACGGAGTCCTTGCTCTACATCATGTGGGGCCCTGTTAGAGACATCCTAACTTCACTGCGGTGATACAGACACCCTGAGACATGCCACTTTTTTTTTTCTGTCATGTGGGACTATAAACATGCTTGTATATGGGCCCCCACCAGCCTTCTGCCAGTAAGCTGGCACAGGCCCATGTACAAGTATATATGTGTTCCAGGACTCTTCTCCAAGAGCCGAAGGATGTCCATTGTCTCGGCTCCGATTTCTCAGGAATAGCAATGATCTCTGAGAAGTCTTGCCATTCATGGTTGGAGTTAACTGGAGACAGATTTTCTCATTTTGAATTCCTGGCCAACATTAAAACCTCAAATCACTCAGCCCTGCGTCTCACACACAGTCCTTTCTCACACAGGCAGCCGTTTCACACACAAGGCCCGTTCTCACAACACCCATGCAGCCTTGTTACACACACACACACACACACACACACACACACACAGCCATCATACATTGACCTCTATCACGTACATACAACCCATCATAAACATAGCCCTGCCACATGCAGGCTTATGTCATTCTAACACACAGCCCCATTACACAGGCCCACTTGCTGTTTCTACTCCAGTCTGCATGGTTTTGAAGAAATCCCTGGGGAACTGGGCCAGATACACAGGCATCTGAGACTGCGTGGGGGAGGGGGCAGGGGGGAGGGGAGGGTGACAGCTGGTGAGTTGTGGTCACCTCTGTGTAAGCCATCAGCCCCAGGTGGGAGGTAAATCAGCAGTCCTTAGGTCAGATGGCACTGTCCCTGTTCCCAGGATTGGCTGTCCTCACCCCAGGAAGGTAAGCAAACGCTGCATGTGTTGTCGTCACTCATAGAGCCCTGGGGGGGGGAGAAGAGGAGCAGGGCTGACCGCCCGGGGTGGCAACAGGACACCATGCACAAGGAGCCGGCCAGCACAGCTGAGTCCAGCAGGGATTTAGATCAAAGGTTGGCAGCTGTGCTGCAGTGAGGAGGGCCAGGAGGGAGCCTCTTGGGGCGCCTAAGGGGCGCCCGGCCCAGCCTTGTCCACTCTTCTGTATCTTGGGGTCCTGGGGCCTCTGCACTGCAGGGAAAGATCACCCTTTCTCATGAGCAAAGAGACCGACCCATGCTCTCAGGAGACAGCTGGGGCCCTTCCAATCCTGATGCGTGTGGTGGCTCAGAACTGGCCTCTGGATTCTGCTGTGGGAAAGTATGAGCTACTACCAATGTCTACCCCAAAGTGCGAGCCAGACCATAGCACGAGGCCTGCAGGGTGGTACCCATGGGCAGCTGTGTCTTCGACTCTGCTTCTACCTAGGAAGTTTCTCAGTCTTCCTGTGCAGAGCAAGGATTAAGTAAGGCTTGTGAAGGCCATAGACTGGAGAGGTGGCAGCTGAGGCCTCTGTAAGGGCTATAAGGCCTGAGTCATGGACCCATGGGGTAACAGCTGTCTCACTAGAGGGGAGGGGCGCTTTCAGACACTTTAGACTGTCCTCCAGGGACATAGAGGGCTGTTGAGATGGAAGTGAAAAAATGAGATGTGGTGAGTGTCTATTTAAGGGAGACGCTCCTGGGCCAGACAGTAGATGGGTCCCAGTGATATAGAAACAGGACCTGGGGTCTTCAGGACTTTGAGGCCACTGGGAGTCTCCCACCATGGGTGTACAGTTGGGGGTCTAGCGAGTCATGATCCGCCTGCACTGTCCAACACCATGGAGACATGTGGGCTTGGCTCTCACCCTTTCTTTCCCAAAATAGCCACTCTGGGGTTGCTGTGTGTGTGTGTGTGTGTGTGTGTGTGTGTGTGTGTGTGTGTTAAGAAAAGAGGAAAAGAAACGCTAAATATTAAGGGGCATGGAAGGACTGGATGCAGGTGGTGAACGCCAGTTATAAAAGCAGACACAAAGCTGAAATACTTTCCTGCTTCTCGCTCAGCCGTGGATTTGCTTGCTTGTTTGCTGTGGTGAGTAAATGCATGAAAACATGCTTGGTAGTGAAGCTGCAAAGCTTCTCAGCTGGCTGCCTATTCGAACCGTGCAGAAGTTCACTGGATCGTGTCACTTTGCGGGGGAGGGATGGTCAGGTTAATATCGGAAGCCCATGTAGACTCTCCTTAGCGAGGTAGCTGGCTGGTACGGAGATGGGTGTCTGTGGTCCCCGTACTTAGGAGGCTAAAACAAAAGGATTGCTGTGAATCAGAAACCAGTCTGGCTACAGTGTGATACTGTCTCAGTCTGGGAAAAAAACAAAACAAAACAAAAATGTGAGACATCAAAGAGAAAACAAGACACCTTCCAGGCAGCCAGTGTGTCGGGGACACGTCATTAAGAGGATCAGATTTGCTGATGGTCAATACTTCCCTACAGCCCACTCTGGGAACGGTAGAAGAGGCCACTTAGAACAGGGCCAGTTCCCGCCAGTGGCCTCTGCCCAGGATTTAAAGCCCTCCAATCCACCATCTCTGAAACTTCCTCAAGTGCCCTTTACAGCACTAGGCACACACCTGGATGTATTCCTGACTCACACTGGCTGAGAGGCTGCAGCACGAGTCGGTTGAACCACAACGGCCAGCAGGGAAGTAGCAGAGAGACCAAAAAGTCAGAGTTTCAAACTGGATATGGAGGATGCTCAGGACCAACCAGGATCGACTTCCAGGGGCCGTGAGCCTCATCCCCTCTGCTTCCTTTGAATCCTGGTCCAAGTTTCAGTTTACCTGATGCTGAGCCTTATGGGGCCCTCTTCAGCTTTCCAGTGGGCCCTAGGGGGGTAACTCTATAGTCAGTCTCTGCATGGCAGGACCAATGTGTCCGTCTGGAACTTCCATGCCATATTACCCCATCTAGCAGGATTTCAAGTTTAAATATTTTGGCCTGGACTTGGGGACTTTAAAACCTCATGGTCAGGGCTGAGGCGGTAACTGGTTTGATATTCAAGCATGAAAACAGGAGTATGACCCCCCCCCCCAACATCGGTGTAAAAAGTCACAGTGTGGTGTTGTGTAATTGCAATCCTAGTGCTGAAGAGATAGAGATAGGAGGATCCCTGGGCTCACTGGCCAGCAGCTTAGGTTGCCCCTTGAGTACCAGCTCCCGGTAAAAAGACCCCGTCTTAAAAATAAGTTGGGCAGCTCTTGAGGAATGACCTCCACATGAAGCACACATGCTACCCACTCTTCATCCCCCACATGCATCCACACACACTCATGAGTACCTCTGTACATGTGCACCTGTACACATGCACTCACAAAACAGAGAAAGATAGATGACTGATAGATAGATATAGATAGATAGATAGATAGATAGATACATAGATAGACAGATAGATAGATTGATAGATAGATACGTAGATAGACAGATAGATAGATATAGATAGATACATAGATAGATATAGATAGATATATAGATAGATAGATAGATAGATATAGATACATAGATACAGAGATAGATAGATACATAGATAGATAGATGACTGATAGATAGATGATAGATACATAAATACATAGATAGATACATAGGTAAATACATAAATACATAGATAGATAAATAGAGATAGATAGATAGATTGATTGATAGATAGATACATACATAGATAGATGCATGCATACATAGATAGATACAAGATACATACGTACATACATACAAGATACATAGATACATACATACAAAATATGTAGATGCATTGATACATAGATAGATTACAGAAACCCCCACAGTCATGATGATCAGGAAGTGACACCCACCCACCAGTACTTCCTTCTTCAAGACCTCTGGTGAAATCCATGCAGCCCTAAGACACAGAGGCCCAACTCTGGGCCTTGCTAGCACTTATCCTGTTTATCCTGAGCTCTCAACAGGGGCCTGTCCCATTAGGGTGTTGGCTGTTGCTCCTGAGCCTCCTGGAAGTGTGTGAAGAGACCTGGACTCACCCTGTGTGGAGGAGGCCTGGACTATATCTCAGTAGACACAGGCCAAGTAAGGTTCAATCCTAGTCTCACAGGGGCCCTATCGACTGAGTGTGTGACTGTCATTGCTGGCCAGTGGCAGGTCGTTTCTGGTTGGTTCTCAGCATCCATCTGAAATGTAACCCTCCCCGCCGGCACATACACACACCTGCCTTCCAGGATGGCTCTCAGTGACTGTCCACTGTCCTCGGTATCCTGGCCCCATCCTTGGAGCTATGAGCAGCTGACACACTAAAGCAGACACAAGAGCCGGCCTCAGGCTGCTGGGAAGCAATGCTCCTTCCCCACGACTTGACCAGACACAAATGAAAAGGCCTCTCATGGCGACACCGGGGCAACACGTGTCCCTGGCATTCTGTAGTAAAAACAGCCAAGCTTGAGCTCTTCCCTGTACATTGCCACAGCCACCCACATACGCCTCCGCTTGCCTGTTCCTCTCTTGCCAAGCCATTTAAGATCAGGGCCCTCGACTGAACACTGCCTCGGGCTTCCTTACGGCAACGTAGAAACCAGACATTATACCGCATGCGTGTAAGCATACGTGTCTGGTGAGGCGCTTGCCAAGGTCACACATGGTGACCACAGTGAGATTCCCAGGGCAGGCTACAGAAGTTCAGCGTGCAAGTACTGTGGCATAGACCTCGGAGTGACACGGTCACAGCCCTTCAGAGAATCAAAGCAGACTAGGTCGGGCTGTGCAAAGCAGCCTGTGACGGGCAGCTCTGTGGGAAGCCGCCGATTGCTGACTTGATCTCAGGGCGTATCAAAGTACCTTCTTCTTACCTACTCATAGGGGGCAAAATTTTAGTCAGACCTGATAGCTCTTGAAGAAGAGAGCAGGGCGCATGCCCCGCCCCCTTCAGCCTGGCTGTCTGAGGGAGGTAAAGCCTGCATGTTACAGCTCAGTGCCCCAGTGGACCCATGGCTCCTGTCCCTGATACCCACGCTGAGCAGCCCTCTGAATCACAGCTGGGGTTTACCAACAGCAGGTGAGAGGTGAGAAGCATCTGACATCTGCCCCACAAAACCGCAGAAAGAAACAGCGGGAGCAAGCCCACGGCAAGGGCCTCGGTTACTGCGGTGACTGCATGGTTTGTCATCAACACACCAGGAGAAGCCTCTGCGTGGACCATCTCCTCATTTCCCTATGAAGGGACGTAGGAGCTGTGGACAGAGCACCAGGCCAGGCGTCTCCATGGCAGCGTGGGGCCTGGAGGGGGACTCACAAAGGCAGCATTGATAAGAAGGCCAGGAAGACCCTTATAAAGACAGCCAAGCCCAGAGTGTAGTTTTGCTCTGATCCTGGGCGGCCCCGTGCCCGAGGCCATGGCTCTAAACGCTGGGGGCCACCGAGGCACTAGGGCCCTATGCCGTCCGCTGGCACTGAGACCCTGTGTGGTCCGCTGGCACCGAGGCCCTACGCCGTCCTCTGGCCAGGTCTTTTGTTTGTGTCACCTGCTCCTCTCAGCTGACAGCGCACAGAGGCCTCTTTAGCGCTGTGTGGGGAGCATGGCTTAAAGAAGAGGGCAGCATCAGGGAGCCAGGAAGCTCACGCATGCATGACCCGCCGTACAGGCTGTCCTTTCTCCCAGAGAGGCTGAGATGAAGACAGGATTCAATACACAGCAGCAGCGGCAGCAGCAGCACAGAGGTGAATGAACTCAGTGTCCCTTGGGGCCCAGACCCTGCCAGCTACTGAGATTAATGGGGTCCTTGGGGTTCCCGTAGCCCTGGGGTCCCATAGGCCGGGAATCCCATGGCTGTAGGACCCTGCAGTCATGGAATTCCATAGTCTTGGGATTCCCATAGCCCTGGGGTCCCACAGTGCTGGGGTCCCATAACCCTTGGAACCTTCAGTGCCTATTCCTTACCCGAATTCTGTCCATTCGGCCATGATAGCCCTCGCCTCTGAGTGGCCTCAATCTGTCTCCAGCACCAGCTTACTCCCAGTGGCCCTGCAAGCAGAAGATTTCTGGATGTAAGTCACTAGTATCACACACTAGCTCTGTTTTCCACGTGCCAACAACAGACCCCGGGCCTCCTGGCCTCTGGACCTATTGGAGCCAGATTCTTACTCTACACTGAGTCCTTCCTGTCCTGCCTCTCTAGACATCCCAGACTAATACTGAGCTTGAGTCTGTAGCCTCCACCAAAGCATATTCTATACCCTATTTTCCACTGAGTCTGCCCTCGAGACAGGGTGTGCCAGATGGTCTGTCAGTAGAATATCTGTCCCAGATCTCTGTTGCTTCCTGTGAACTCTGAAAACTCAGCTTTTTGGGCCTCAGTTTTACTTGTGAAGAGGAAATGACAACTCAGTGCCCAGTGGAAGGGATCGTGATTCAGCCATTAATAAATGCCAGGTTTCACCACTGATACTAACTTCCAGGTTCTTGAGGTCTTTAGCCCCCTGCCCCCAAGATCATAGGCCAGAGGAGATCCAGATCTGGAGAGGCCACGGCTGTCTGTCCTAGGTGCCAAGGCTCCCATTAGAGGAAGGAGGCCAGGTCATTCTGTGAGTCAAGTGAGAATTCAGAAGCCCCTGCCCACATGAGGTCTGGGATTCTTCCGTGGCACATAAAGCCGCGTGAATGGAACACTTTCCAGTTCTGGACCTTAGAAGTACAAAAAGACCTACAGCCCAAGACAATATTCTTACGTGGTCTCTGGAGGCCCCACGTGGCCCTGACCCTTCATCAGAAGGGGTTAACCTCAGATAGAAGTCCTCCCTGGCCATGATCCTCCTGATTTTTTTTTTTTTCTGCTTCTTGCTTTACTTTCAAGGCTCTTGAAATCCACTGGGATCACTGGGATTCTCTAGCTATACAGACTCCCTTAACCCAACCAATCTGGGGTATCTTTGCATGGGCGGTAGACTCGGGACGTAGACACGCACGTCAGCTGCTCAAGTCTTCTCAGGGAGAAGTCCAAAGGCCTCAAAGGAACAAGTTATGGAGAAGAAAAGGATGTACAGGAAAGCTGCTGCAGAGGGGCTCACTTGATTTCCAAAGGGCTGACTCCTCTCTCATTCCCTCTTAGTCAATAGCTAGGGTCTCGGGACTCTCTTCATGGTTTTTGTTTTCCTTGAAATCCATGCAACCAGGTAATTTCAAGGTACCGGAGGTTATTTTGTAAACCTGAAGCAATGCGTTTTATCCATAGACAACGAGACGGTGCCTGGGACACAGGGTTCTACGGGCACTTTCCCGTGACTGCCTTGGATCCAGAACTACCTAACATCAAGGAAACACGAGGAAGATAGAACGGTCAGTTGGCCAAGTTGACTTGAAATGCCAGTGCACCATTTAGCACCCTGGGGGCAAGAGAAGTTTAGATTCAAAAGGCATTCACAGGCAGGAAGGGCTTGTGGAAGACAGACACAGGGCCCAACTCTGCTAGACAGGGCATGGGCTGCTATTCTGGAATGCCTTCACAGAACTAAGGGTTACCCCCCTTTCAGACCAGTGCTGTAGCTCACGTGGCTAATAGCGTCAGTTTTCCTATCAGGTTCAGATGAGCTATGTCTATCAGCTTTCTTACTAGCTCAGGGTTCACCCTGTAAAGCTTAAACAGAGAGAGAAAGGAGGCAGGCTCCCTGCCTTCAGAGGCGCTCTGTGTACCCCAATACATGGGCCCTCAGCAGGAATAGCGCTCCTGTTTGCAGGAGCTACCTGGTGAGCTAGACAGAGTCGACAGACTGTGACATTTCTGTACGGCGCCGAGTCCACTGGCTTTCCTGTCTCTGGTCATCCCTGGCTTGCTGTTCAAAACCATCTTGAGACATCCAGAGTGATCATCATCAGGGCAATCTGCACTCTTCTAGATGATGGGTGACCTGCTCAAAGCTGGACACTCAGAGGCTCTGTAATGCAAGGCAAGTAGAACCTTAGACAGGGCCCGGTCAAGGTGACCTGACCCGAGGAAGCTACGCTGGTCCAGTAATGTCTAAAGTCAGCCCTTATCCTGTGCAAAGGATTGTTTCTCACCTCATTCCCTGACTTTTTTTTTTCTTCAGTCAAATAGAGCCAACATCTGTGAGGCCGGCCCTCTCTTTTCCACAGCCCAGACTGATGGGAACCCCTTCCTGGCCATTTCTAGGTCAGATGAGGTTTGGAAACCAAGACCATCTCCCAACAGCACTTTTTCAAATGTAGAAACGTCTGTCGACCAATAGAACATGTCGTGAGTGGCCTCTCCTTTGTGGCAGAGCTTCTATTTATCACCTTGTCGGAGACGGTGTGCGTATGGAGCTCCTTACCAGACAGACTCTGAAGGTCAAAGGGCAGCTTCTCGGGTTGGGGCTAGATCAGAAGTCCACTGCACTCAAGGCCATGGGAGCTAGGCTGAGCTCCGGTAACTTGCCAGTGGTAGACACCAGCTCAAAGAGAGCCATAGCCTATCAGTATGGTGACTTCCAACCTCTTACCTGAGAGGATAACTAAGAAACCATCAAGGCTTAGCTGGGGTGGCGAAGGCCCTGGGCCTGTGAAGAGATTTTAACAGAGGCAGGCGCACCATGTATCCCTAAAGACCAGCCCGTTGTGCTGTGTGGATCTTCTGATGATCTTCCGGCCAGGAAGTCAGAGCCTCCGGAGGGACCTGCTCTACTGCGTACTTCCTAGAGTCCAGGCACCATCAGCCAACCGTGGCCCTTAGGGAGCTCTGTAGTGCAGAGCACAAACTGAATTCTGTGGGTGGCATGTGGACTGCTGGTGGACGGAGGTCTCCTGCAGAGCCTGGAAAAATGTCCTCCTTTGGAGTGGCACACTGAAGTACACTGAGTTTTATTTATGTTGTGGCATTAAAAACAGATGAGACATCAATTGATCCATTGAGGGTGCCTTTGGGGGGTGGGGGTTGCAGACAAAGTGATCTGAAAAATCTTGTTTCAATGCTTTTTAATTAAAGCTCCAGATGGTGGTAAAAGATGTGTTAAAGGGATTCTGTAGAAATCAAAAGAAATAATAAAAAACAAAACAAAACAACAACAACAACAACAAAAGGAACGCAAGGACGAATGTGTGTCACGACTCATTTGTCCAGCTGGCTCTAATGCAAAGAGCATGGCTTGTGCAGGCCAGATGCATGCCCTGTGTCTGGCTCCATCTTGCTGTGATATGAGAAGCTGAACTTCATGAGACTCTGCTTTCTTTGCAAAACAGGACCCACCTCTTTTACAAGGGTGTTAGTGCATTCAAAAAAGAATGCCTATCTTAACAGACAACTTTTTAGACACCATCAGACTGGAAAACATGTAAGAATCTGGCACAGAATATATTCAATAAATGTTACTAATTTCCATAATGCCATTGCAAGCAATTTTTTTTTAAATTACTGATTGTCTCACAAAAAAAACTAATAAAAGGATTAGCAGAATTGTAGGTTATAAAATCAACACACAATAAGTGCCTGTTTCTTTATAATAGATATAAAAGCCCTCAAAGAAATTAAAAACATTTGTGTTCAACAGAATTAAAAAGTAATAAAATGCCTCAAAAGAACTAACCCGGACAGGTGAATGATTTGTGCCCTGGGAAACTATAAAAAGTTCCTTAAAGAAAGAGAAGAAGGCACAGATGTCAGATACCCCATGTTCTTGAGTATGGTACCATGGTCCTCAAGGTTGTCCGATGTTAACATTGCTTGAAGCCATCTTGAGTTCCTCATCAAAACCTCAGAGGTATTTGGGTTTGTTTGCTTGCTTGCTTGCTTTGTGTGTGTGTGTGTGGGGGGTGTAGCTTTTGTTCTTTTAAAGCTATAGTAATCAGAAATGCAGCGCCATAGACTCAAACAAAGGCGGAGATACAACCAAATGATTTCTACAAGGGCACAAGCCCATTCAAGACATTCTTTAATGTGCTCTTTCAACAAATGGGACAGGGAAATGGGATATGTGCATGCAAAAGTGAAAGGTGGACACACTAAGTGATTCACAGCAGGAAGCCAAATGAACCATAGACCTACACAAAAGATCCAAAAATTCTTATGGTACAAGAAACAAACCTCTTACACGGAAGTAATTTAAAAATCATCTCAGAAGGGAGAATAGTGAAAACTGGGTAACATTAGATTAACAAGGTTCCTACACGTGACACCACAGATGAAGGAAGGAAGGGGACTACAGAGATTTAAAACCTTTCTGTGTCAGAGGCGCAATCAACAGAGTACAAGAGAGTGTTTGAAAACCACATATCTGATCAGGAGCTAGTATCAAGAATATGTAAAAAAAAAAAAAAATTTCTTACACCTTGACAAGGAAAAGCAAACAACCCGTTCATAGCTCGGCTGGCCCGAAACTTACAGCAATCCTTCCTCTGCCTCCCAACTGCTGTGATCAGTGAGAGCCACCCACCATTCCTTCGTCAAGGCTAGAGGCTTCACCACAATAAAACACTTGCAGAGTGACAGCGATAGGTCTTGTGTTTGTAACATGAGAAACCACCCCTGCCTCTCAAGGTGACAGGTGTGGATGAATGAATTCAGGGCTGGGACTCCTCTGACACGGTACCTGCAGACACTGTGATCTGTGAGCATGTTATCTGAGGGCACATTGCCCTCTCCTCTGTCTACTGTGACAGGTAAACCGCCATCTAGAAGGGATTCTCCCAAGTGTTAGCTGCCTACTTGCCCGTGTACCCAGCATAGCCATGTAGGAAGCAGGGCTCCTAAAGACCTGTCTTCCTTCCTTGCACTCCCAGCCTGCTGTGCTACAGTAGGGGGCTTCTCCACAGGCACGATGCTGGGGAGGAAGTGCTGCTCTGTCCTCCATGGGCTCTGCTCTTTCTCTACAGCGTCATGAGAACCACAGAGGCCAACCAGCCCTTGGCCAGAGCCTTTCTCCTGTGACCCCTGTAAGAAGGCCCAACATGAGAACCTTTCTTCCTTTCTTCCTCCCTCCCTCCCTCCCTTCCTTCCTCCTTTCTTCCTCCCTCCCTCCCTTCCTTCCTTTCTTTCTCCCTCCCTCCCTTCCTTCCTTTCTTCCTTTCTTCCTCCCTCTCTCCCTTCCTCCTTTCTTCCTCCCTCCCTCCTTTCCTTCCTTCCTCCTTCCTTCCTCCCTCCCTCCCTCTCTTCCTTTCTTCCTTCCTTCCTTCCTCCCTCCCTTCCTCCCTTCCTTCCTTCCTTTCTTCCTCCCTCCCTTCCTTCCTTTCTTCCTTTCTTCCTGTCTTTCCTTCCTCCTTCTTTCCTTCCTTTCTTCCTTTTTTCTTCCTTCCTTTTATTTGTTTCTTCTTCCTCCTTTTTTTCTTTCCCTCTTTTCCTTTTCTTTCTTTCTCTCACTGTCTCCTTCCTTCTTTCCTTCCTTTCTTTCTATCTTAACTTTTTGAGAAAGAATCGCTCTATATAGCCCTGGCTATCCTGGAATTCACCATGTAGACCAGGCTTGGCCCAAACTCACAGAGATCCACCTGCCCCTGCCTCCTGGGTGCTTAGATCAAAGGTATGTGCCACCACACCCAGCCAGAGTCTGTACTCATACCACCTGAACAGCCTTTGAATCACCGTGGGATGGACAATTGGCCACTTGCCTGTTTGAACACGTGTTGTAGTTCAAAGTGGGCACGCAGGAAACATTCTGTGATGAGAGACAGTTGAGAAAGCGGGCGCCACTTGAGTATGGGGATCTTATCCATCATGACTGCATTTCAGTTTAGGAGAAAAGTTTGTCTTGCCTCTATAAAAGACTTTTTTGTTGCTCATTTCTCTCATCATATTTTACTGCTGAGTTGGGGACATACAGCAATAAGTAAGATGGAGCATTTCCCTGTCTGGGCCGAGAAAAGAGACAGAACAGGGTTGTTACAGCTGCAGAGCCTCCACCTTTGATACTGTGACTTCAGATCAGGAGGAAAGAGTTGGCCTTCAGTAGACATGCAGTCAAGGGATTGATTGTGTGGGCCCTTGATGTCTTGGGAAGAACAGCTGTGTCTGGCACGAACTAAGAGCTGAGCTAAGGTACCCTTAGCCTGCCTCCTGTGTGGCTCTCTATCGGGAGCCTGCAAGCCCATCCCATCTACAGAAGTCACCAGCTGTGCAACGGCCTTCACGGAGTTCATTAATGACAGAAGGGACTCAAGCATTATAACGTTTCAAAGTGTTTAACTGGAAACCCAAACTGAAATCTGGAAAGAGAAAGTAAGGCCAAGATACATCCCAGAAGTTCAGTGGTTGGTGGGAGCTGCTGCTTGGAACAGCCGGTGTGAGCTGAGCAGGCCGCCACGCCTCTCCGTGTTTAGTTTAGTGGCTCATGGTGTGGAGTGAGAAACCTCACAGGCACTGCAGGAAAACATGGAGAACACCCCTGTGTCGCTTCTGGTGCCTGCTGCTTTTGACTGTTGCGATCTGCATTACATTATAAGTGTTTCCTAGAAATTTCACTGTGTATCCTAAAGATATTTTTAAGTGTGTTAAAAGAAAAGTAGCAAGTGTAACCCTTTATTATTTTCTTAACTACACTGATGTGCACGTGTTCGTACATGTCTGTGCCATGGTGCACTATGGGAGTCGGTTCTCTCTTCTACCCTGTGGATTCTGGGAATCAAACTCAGGTTTGAGGACAAGTGCCTTTACCTGCTGAGCCATCTCATCTACTCACATAGCCTCCTCTCTCCTCTCTCTCTCTCTCTCTCTCTCTCTCTCTCTCTCTCTCTCTCTCTGTTGTGTGTGAACCTGTTAGACTCAGCCTTCTGTGTATAAGGATCCATCACACACACACACACACACACACACACACACACACACACTATCACCCTATTCTGTTGGGCCTTACAGACCCTAGGCTGAGCTCTGCTGTCAGGATAACCCTGATTTTTCCATAGATAGCTTCCAGGTTGATGACCCATAAGACTGTCTACCAGAGGCCTTCACCCACAGGTCACATTGTCCCCCTGTCTCCAAGGACCCACAGGTAAGCCCCTGTGCTTACCTCAGACATAATTTTGCTTCAGCAAGCATTTTTTTTCCTGCAAATTTCCAGCTTTTGACAGAGGACACACATTCATTCTGCTTTATGTACACTCCAAGCTGCATGCAGAAGTTGAAGTAAACCTCTGAAGTTCATCCTCTCTGTTATAGCTTGTCTAAGATTGGGGAGTCTGGCCTGGGAGGGTTGAGAAAGGCTCCAGACAGATGTGCAGACCTGTTTCATGGGATGGATTTGCATTATGGATAAGACTCTTGCCGAGGGTCCGTTATAGAGCAGCCTGTAGGTTAAAGGTGAGAAATCCTACACACACACACACACACACACACACACACACACACACACACACACACACACACACCACCCTGGCTCTGTACATCCTTGAGCATGGGAAAAGTGACCTGCTCATTCAAATTGTGAGACCTGGGAGAGACCTCGGGCTGGAAAGGGGTTAAGGGTCACCTGACTTCCCTGAGACCAGTGCAGAAAGAACCAGCTTGATCCTCTGCTCTCAAGGTCAGTAATCCTAACTGAGCACAAGGCCTGTATCTCTGTTCAGTTCAGGCCCTATACACTGCTTCTGTGTGGAGGGAAAACTCCGTGGCTGCTATGGTGGTATAGTGCTGACAGTGGGCAGGGACACTGCAGATAGCCAAGGGCCAGGGCGGTCTCCACAACCAGCTGGAACGCTCAGAGAGAAGCCGTGTGTGTGTGTGTGTGTGTGTGTGTGTGTGTGTGTGTGTGTGTGTGTGTGTTGCTGTGTGACCACAGAGACCCCTGTGAGCTTTGTCCTAAGGAGTCCCCAGCATAAGCAGAGGCTGTCATGTTGCCAAAGACGGGGGTGGGGGTGGGGTGGGAAGGGTGTCGTCTCATTTTGACACCAAACATCTTTAGCTTCCCTCTGCAAGAGTGTACATTACAAAACAGCACTGAAAGTGTGCAGAAGATTGGCTAGCCAGTGATTCTCAGGGGACGGCAAGGCTAGAGTGGCAGTGCCTGGGGAGGCAGACATAGGCTCTGGGTGAGGACTGCCAGCAAGGAACCACCATCCACCATGTTTGGGGCCCTGTGCTATGGATTTTTTTTTTTTAAATGAAATTCAGAGCATGCTGAGCAGATGGTCGCAGCAGACTGCTGTGCCAGGTGTGTTAATGAGTCAAGTAAGCAGCATTCCTGGGGTTACCTAGGATACCCCGTTAAACCGGGCAGGAGCCTCAGGTGAAAACCTGGAACCCTCTGCCTTACATTTGCATGACAAAAGACCAACACCTGGGGCCGTGCCAGGCTCCACCTCTCCGTGCTGGGACAGATGAGGTCCTTGTTTGTTTTGTTTTTTCTTTTTTTCTTTTTTCTTTTCTTTTTATTCCTCACACAGGGAGTCTTGGAGACCCGCTCTCTCTGCCTGTAACCAAGCAGTAGGAGTTTATGCTCTAAATAGACGTTGTTTGTAATTTTTTCACCCCAGTTACCCTAGAAATCTCTCAAATGACTTCTTTATATAAGCACCACCCATTGGCCCTGTCCTCAGGGGGATAATGAGCCAGGATGGGCCGGCCGGCTGGCTTCCCTGGTTGCTGTTTATTAAGCCCCACTGCACAAGCAGAGCCACCCCCCCCCTCTGTGTGTGTGTGTGTGTGTGTGTGTGTGTGTGTTCCGTGCATACTATGATGTGAAAATGCTACCACAGACACACAAGGCAGGCTGGTGAACAGAGTGGGGACAGGGACCTGAGATCCTGTTGGGGGACCATGGTCCCACAGATGCTGTTTGCGTGTTGGTTCCCTGTAAGCATGGCACACACATCTGTCCCATGACAGCAAGGCTCCCGCAAACATCACAGTTCAACACACAAGTCATTTCTTAGATACATGTGTCCCCAAGTGCATCTCCCTCATGCCTGCAAACTTGTTCACTGGCAGGGAATGGTCTGGTGAGGGGAAAGCTCTTGCAGGAAGTCCAGAGCCATTAGCACCGAAGTGTTCGGACCCCTTAAATGTGTATCCCTAGAAACTCCTTAGTCAGACAACCAACCCCGAGTAGCTGAGGGTTTGTGAGACATCCCAATGGAAGGATGCAGCTGATTCCAGTTTTCCTAAAGCCTGTAATTCTGGGTGAGGGAGCTGCCACCCCACCACCACCACTGTGAACTGAAATTTTTAAAAAAATCAAAATGAAACAAAACAACACCAACAACAACAACAACAAAAAACCCACCACACCTTTGTTTAAATTTTGGCAAGCTAGTTAGAACTTCACGATTGGGAAGAGTTGGAATACTGCAGATCCAGAGCCAGAATTACCTGGGCTATCTTTAGTTCCATTAACAGCCATTTACCTACCTCTGTCTCACCTAACACTCTTTAAACCACCAGAAAATAAAATATTGGAATGTATTAACCTAGGAAATCATTAGCTTCCATCAACACAAAGCTAGGGATGTAACCAGATAGCACCAACAACCATGGCAGAGATCTCCTAGTGACCTACCTATGTATTCGATGGTGAATAAATATATGGCTTTCTATTCTGTGACTTCTTTCATGGTAGAAAATACCTTTCGGGGCAAACCGAATTAGTGTTTTCAGGCCATAGTCATTCATATCTGTCTCAGAATAAAGTATTTCTTATTCCCTTTATGGTGTTGGTGTGTTCTGTATTAATGACCTGCTACCCCAACTCAGATCAGGGAGTGAGTGGCCTCTCCCCCAAGGACTTTTCCTGATGTGATATAAAGAAATATCTATTGATTTGAGGGGTTGGGAGGGGCTGACAGATCAAAGAAATGATTTCACCAATTTTGTACCAATGAGTTTACTGGAATTAGCTCAGGAACAGGGCTGAGTCAAAGGTAACTGCAGTGTGGGAAACTCCCTTGGGCAACTTAAGGACAGCACTCAGCATCCATGTCATCCTGTCAGTTATGTGCTGCTTCTATAGCCCTGGGGAAGGAGGAGCCTTGTGAGGATCTCCAGAGCCTCTAGTGAGTTCCCCTTCCTTTACAGGGGAGCATTAATAAGCTGGATCTCATGACCACATCATGAGGGTGATCACAGCTCTGATTCTAGAAGGTAAAAGTCATGTCCAGCCCAAAGGAAGCAGCTACCCACAAATCTCCAAAAGGAAAAGCTTGGCTTAGAAAGGACAATTTCCACATACCTTTATGCCTTAACTATTGCTCCCACTCCTGAGGGTTCACCATATTAAAAAAAAAAACATAGATTGATGTGTTGTGTCTTTCCACAATATCCCAATATTGAATAAAATTAAATGCACATATTGAGTAACAAGCCAGGTCAATTTCTCTGGCTGCACCAAGTGATGGTGATTTTTTTTTCATGATTGGTTGCTGGTAAACAAGGTTCTTTTATATTCTAATTAAAATTGCCAATATTAAGTCTCAGATCACACATCACAAAGGCATAAAGAATTATACTCTTAACTATCTACCCAAATTACCTATAATTCATGAAAGTCAGTGTATAAATAAACATGTGTAGAGTGTATGAAACTTCCCATCTGTGCTGACAATGCTCCCTCCAAGAGCCAAAGACCATCTAAAACAACAAAAAAACCCACAAAGACAATCTAACAATACGGGCATGAAAAGCCCTCTTTTGAGTTATTGATCAAGATTTTCCAAGAGACTCCAAAAACATTGCCAGCTGTTACTATTACCATTGGTTGACCCCTGGAGTTGGAAGGTAAGTCCCTATTGCTGAAGACACCATGCACTTCAGACACAGGGCACAAAGGCCCCTGAGATGAAACTGCCCTGGAACCCTCCCACTTGAGGATTAGCTCTCATGGTACCAGAGGGTGCCATGAAAACTTCCAGAGGAGGAAAATAACCAACAATACTACCCAGCTAAATGTCTATGAACTACAGCATGGACCAATAATCTTAACGGTACAGTTAAGGTTACTCCACTGGTAGAGAATAAGACCACTACCATAATCTTAAGCCAAATTTGAAGCAATCTTTAATTAAATACTAGCCAGGAGGATGGATTTCTGGCCAGGTCCGTCTCTAGGTTCCCAGGAAATGGCCATGAGTCACGCCTTGCAGAGGCGTAAAAAGGCATCCTCACAAGACCACTCAGGGGCAAGCATATAGCCTGACGTATTTTCTGTCTATGTACCTCATACCTACACGTGACCAAGCACATCCTGTGCAGATAGGTCAAACTAACATAGGACAAGCAGGAGCTTATTCCTCACTGCAAACAGAACTCTTAGTCTGCAGGTATATATTTCCTGTTTTGGTCTCAGAGCAGTAGTGGTATGAATACCCTGGCAGAAACCAACAGCTCTCTAATTAGACTTAAGACCCACACAATAAGAAGAATGTCAAGCCCATACTGGAAACCTAACCAACTTTATTACCCAGGGTTAGTGAAGTTATGACTCAGGGAAGAAAATCTACACATCAACTATATTACCCAACCAGTATTATTCCTAACTAGAGTCTAAATATTTGTCTTTATACCCACAAGTAAGTGTAGTTCTCACAGTTCATCAAGTAAACAAACCTCTCTTTGCAACAGAGGAAGACCATTACAGAAAACTAGAACCAATCAGAATGCAGAGTTGTGAAGCTCAGTCCCAAAGGACAGATATACAACACAACTGCACCCCAGGCTCAGAGATCATCGCTGAAGAGGGGATAGAAAGATTGTAAGAGTCAGAGGATCAGAGGGTTTGCTGTGAGATTGTGTCTCCTAGGAATGTCAAAAGCTACACCCACAAAGTGTCACCAATATAACTGTTTAAAAACAAGCTGAACAAGGACCACAACAGCGTATGTGGGTAGCCCAGGAGGACTCAACCCTACACAAAGAACTACAGGAAACTAAAGAACACTCAGGGTGGGAGAAATAGTCTTTTTCCCAGGTACTGGCATACCAATTGGTTATTCAATATATATATATATATATATATATATATATATATATATATATATATATAGATAGAAATAACTGTGCAGATTGAGTGGGTTATGTGTGTATATTACACATATCCATGTGCATATGTGTATTATATATATGTAACAACAATTAATAATAATAATAATAATAATAATAATAATAATAATAATAATAATAAAAAGAGGCCATGATTGCAAAAGAGAGCAAGGAAAGATATATGAGAGGATTTGGAGAGAGAAAAGAAGAGGGGAGATGATATAATTATAATCTCAAAAAACATTAAAAAAAAAAAAAGGAGAAGAAGAAGAAGAAGCCTTATGAGCCTTGAGAACAGAACTGTATACGCACAAAGGAGTCAAATGCAGGTCCAGGAGGCAGGCTCCTCAGCATCACTCTGGAGTGGGCTGAGGGACATGGGCTGGAGAAATTGCTGGACCCTGTGACAGAAGTAGGAGGCCTCTACGATGAGAGACGGGGCACCGATGAGAATGGCTGCCACGGACCACACGTTGCAGTCCCGAGGTCGTCTTCTCGTGGTCTCAGGTGTGGGCTTTCCATCTGGTATCTTGTGTATCTCTGCTTCTGACTACGATTTGATAGGTTTTCAAGTGTCGCCCATTAATGGCATTTGTTATCAGTTGTGCCTCCTGGTGTCCTGGCAGACGGCAAATACTTGCGTAAACAAAATGTAACACCACTCTTTCTTGTCACGTGTGTCTCAGAATGGAATAGCTCACGTCAAGGCTGCTGCTTTGGAAGATGGAGTGATTTATAGGCGATGCCTGCCGTCAGCGTTCCTACTCCACAGGTCACAGAGGGAGGCAGAGTCCTGCTTTCTCAACTAAAACTAGGACTTACTGACTCAAATCTGCTTAGTGCTTTGAATTCAGACCACACACACCAAAAGATAGCTTATTAAACTGGATCAATATAAAACTCTCTTCTGAGTAAAGATGTGCTGATTTGTGGGAGCCTGAGTGAGCAAGTACTCACACACATGGATGGTCAGATCTTAAAGATAGTAGATGTTTGGTAGTAATAGAAGGTACTGAGTTTATGGTTGGGCTATGGCCCCATCAGTGTTGTGTGGCCATGTCCTTGGCTCCTGCCACCATATTCGGCGCCCAGGTATGACCCAGGAAATGGTACCGGATGAGCAAATAAGCCTGAGGCACAGCACATACCCATGTGTACACCATATGCACGCATCATGCCTGTGTACACGTGTGCACAATACACGTATGGCCTTTTCTTTTTAATGCCGCTGTTGCTTATATTGCTTGGGTCGCACAAAGACTACAGGTGGCCCATTTTCCAACTGTGTGTTAAAGAGAAGCATTTCGTGGGAGTTGACACTTTTAGTAGAAGTATGTCTGACCCAAAGTCTGAGCCATTACTTCTCAGGCACCTGGCCCCTCTCTCTCAGCCAGGGACGCAGACGAGGTCTCAGCTCCCGAGGTTACACAAGCACCGAGAATACTTGCTCACCAGAGTGCTCCTCAGCCACAGTACTGGGCAGGCATCTGGTGCAGACCTGGCCTCTCTGGAGACTCCGGCCTTTGTGAATTTAAGGTGAAGATGAAGATAGAAGTCATAGTCTCATCCTTGGCCAGCCTGAAGCTGGGTCTGGGCTGTAGTCCTGCATGACCACACAGTGTGGTGTCCAGTAGGATATTCAGATGCCGCAGGGCAAGGCTGTGCGGGGAGGGCATCTACACATCACCTAGAGGGTCTGTTCTTCCGGGTCTCTGCTGACCCCCCAGCAACCTCGGACACCCCTGTTGTGGATCTTAGAATCTGGGTTTTCACTGCCAGAACCTCATTATTAGCCAAATCTGTTAGCTGGTCACTGTTCCAGTCCCAATAAGTAAGAAAGCAGGGAGGGAGGGATGAATAGAAAGGAGAAGGAGAGTTCAAGCCATAGCCCATGTCGTGGCCCCTCTTTCTGTGCCAGGCCTGCTCGAAGAAGGGACCACTCATGTAAGCTGCTACTTAATCACAACAGTGAGGCAGCATGGTAGGCTGAGGGAGTACAGTGCTCTAAAGATGGTCCTAGAAACACACTGAGCTGAGTACTCATTACTCATCTTCACCTGCAGGAATATCAGAGCAAACAGAACAGAGTGTGGATCCACTCCATGAACTTCCACAGCCTTGCCCAGAAGGACGTCTGGTAAGTCTAACTGCTGGGCCATCACGTTCAACTCTACACCCTGTGGCTAGCTAGGGTTCAGAAGAACACAGAGCATGCCAGGAAGCTCATGGCCAGGGGGACAGGGGTTGAAGGCAACAGGATGGGATACCCTGCCTGCACAGGACTCAGGGACTGAGGGAAACCTCTCATTTCCACGAAGAGTTCTACAGAGGACAGCCCTATCTGATGTTGCCAGGGAAGCAATGCGGTGGCTGTGCCAGTTAGAGGAGTTCAAAAGAAAGGATGTCACCTGAAGAGAAAGCACTCTGGCCTGTGCTTTCATCTAAGAACCAGCCTGGAAGTTCTTTCCTGTAGGTTCAAGGTTGAATACAAACATACAAGGCATCTTGCCTCCAGGAAGATGGCCCGTAAAGCCATGGTGTGTACCAGCCTCTGGAACACCCACAACAGGAACAGGATGAAGGACATGGCAGATCTTGTCTCATCTGCATATTAAGGAGTTTGAGTTTTATACTCAGGATGGTAAAGCAGTGGCAGGAGGTAACGGCGGCAGAAGAACAGGATGTGGATAGAGAATGGGGATGGCGGAGGGCTGAAGGTCAGTCAGGATGTGGAGGACAGTCAGTGGGGGGGTAAAAACGGAAAACAAAGATTGCATCAAGGAGGCATTTATCTAATTTGGTTTGATAATTTTACTATAAGAAGGAAACAGCTACAGCAGATGAAACACATAAGTAAATATAGTCTTTAGTTCTTTCTCACAAATAGCTGTGAGGAAAAAAATTCACTAAGACATAAAGAAGGCATTGGCCTGTATACATACTCAGAGACCCACCCCATGCCCCGAGCCATGGAGAGTTTAGGTACTCACTGAGGTCTGTCCATCTTCACAGACACACACTTATAAACCCACGTTCTTAGGGACTAAACCAAAGATTTAATGCCTAGGGGTCTTTCTCTCTGAATCCAAGGAGGCATCTGACCCTCCCAAGACATAGGATTTCCTTATTGGTCCGAAAGTTATCACTTTTAAGAGATTCAGTATCAAGACTGTCATTGTTGTCTATGATTAAGAGTAGACTTAATTTCATCGACAATCTTAAAGAAAATTCTTGGGAGGACTAAGAGACCTGTGAGTCAGCAGAAATTGAAAAATTTCTCTCAGACAAGATTTCCCTAACCAATCGAGGAAAATAACATCGTTTCTTTAGAAATTAACATTGAGGGACCTCCTTATTTGGATAGCCTTGTTTGCTGTCCTGGGAACCAGTGCTGAATTTCAGAAGGCCGCTCTTCATATAACTCCGTATTCCACGGGGAATGTTGGGGGCAGCTCGAGCTTCAGTTCCCCTGTAATGCAGAGATAGTGTATATAGCCTGTAGTCCTGACCAAGCATTCTAGTGGACACAATGGAGGAAATAAACGCTTGTCCCCTAAAGTTCGTGGATCACGGAAAGGGAGCTACCTAAGGCTATACTGCCTCTGTCAGGGTAGGCTATGTTATGCTTACTTGGAAACAACTCTAAGATCTGCATACATAAGAACCACAGATTTATTTCTTCTTCTGGCAGGCTTAACTTGTGGACAGCAGCAGTTCTTTGGTGGGACTTCTCACTGGGAAAACGTTGACTGTCGCAGAAAAGGAAAAAGCAAACAAACATGGAAGGCCATGTGCTTCCATGAACACTTGCTCTCCTTCTGTTGAACATGTGATCACGCCAGCAGCCAATCTGTGACCCCCACCCTCTACTGTAAGAGAAACGCCAAAGTCTGGTGGATAATGGTGAGGTCTTGCCATAACTGGAAGGGGGACAGCAATGATTCTTCCATACCATTATTCTTCATGATTCTACACCAAGCCTCCCCTCCAAGGTGCTGCCTCTGTGGGAGCATTCTTAGGGTTAGCACACCGCATATAGGGACAGGGTGAACTCCACCAGCAGGAAAACCTGATGCCTAGATTCTGCCCTCAAGCCCTGGATGTCCAGGGGGGCGGAAAGGAGCCAAGTTGGCTCTGTTGCAAAGAAGTCAAGCCAGCAACAGTATTGTGACACAGTGGCAGTGACATCACTGATGTCCATGAGGATGAAGCTAGCACATCCGATGACTACTGAAGGAAATAGTGACACATCATAGAGCATGACCCATCTGCCACATCTGCCACCACAGAGATCTAATGACCTGCAACTTCATCAGTGAGCCGAGCTGGATTAGGAAAGGAGAAGGTTGTACTTAATACTTGTGGAGAAAGACAGACTCTTATCTCAGACCATGGGAAAGGAAGGATGTTTCTAACACGGACCCTACGGAGAACAATAAGTTCTGCTACCTTGTTATGCATGATGGAAAAATTAACTCCCCGACCACAGGTATTACAGGAAAGCATAAAGCCGCTTACTTGAGAACTAGTGGGGTAGACTAGATTACCCCTACTGTACTTCTGCGGACCGAACGTCTCACAAGCAGTTGGGGGTGGGAGGTTGATTGTGACTTGTAATTTGAGGGGCTACATTCCATCGTAGAAGCATGGTGGCAGGAGCTTGATGCAGATGGTCACATTGTATATACAGTTATTTAGGAAGCAGGGAACCTTGAGCATTGGCTCCCAGCTCTCTCTCTCTCTCTCTCTCTCTCTCTCTCTCTCTCTCTCTCTCTCTCTCTCTCTCTCTCTCTCTCTCTCTCTTAAATGTGGCTTGCCCTCAACCTATGCTGACCACATTTAGGGTGGCTCTTGCCACCTTAATTAACCCAATTTTCACAGACGCACTGAGATGCCTTCTAGCCGAATCTAGATCTTGTCAAGTTGATAATATAAACCATTACAAGTCTACTCTTTGTCAACCTGACACCCAAACACATCAGTCTGAAGCCAGTTTAAATGGCTCATGGCGTTTCAGTGCAAAAAGCATTCAACCCAACCACAAAAGTTCCCACTGACTTTACAGTTCTTACACTGTTAAGAAATAATAGGCACAGTCTCTGCTAAGACTCAAGGCCACCTCTTAACTCTGAGGCCCTACAATATCAAAAGCAAATCACATATTTCCAACATGCAACAACAGAGAACAAACCCCAAAGAGTAGAACCCGGGCATTCTGAGGGCAGACTGGACCAAAGCAAGGCCTAAAACCAGACCCTGCAGCTCTATGTCTGTCTGACATTTGGAGCTTACAATCGAATCACCTGGGCTTCAAAAGGCTTAGGCAGCCCTGCCTCCCTAGCTATACTGCCTGAAACAGACATGGCTGTGGAATGTTCCTTTACACTGTGCACATGTATGCCACCGTGATTGGTTTAATAAAGAAGCCGACTGACCATTAGCTGGACAGGATAAGGTTAGGGACAGAGTCAAATAGAGAATGTGAGAACAGTATATTCAAAGGATTAGCAAGCAGACACAGAGAGAAGCAAGACAGATATGCTTTACTGAGAAAAGGTACCAAGCCTTGTGGTAGATAAAAGTATGGGTTCATTGAAAATGTAGGCGTTACCTGGTAACGATGAGATACTGGCCCAGTATTTATAATTAATATTAAGCCTCTGTGTGGTTACTTTGGAGCGGCTTGCAGGACAGAAACTTCTGTCAATACACGGGCTCAGTCTTAGTCTGGTTTGGCTCTACTCCTTAAATTAAGGTTTCTCAACACATTTCTCTTTCTTTTCTTTTCTTTTCTTTTCTTTGTTTTGTTTTGTTTTGTTTTTCTCTGTATTGCTTTGGAAGCTGTCCTGGAACTCGCTCTGTAGACCGGGCTGACCTCGAACTCAAAGAGATCCACCTGACTCTGCCTCCCGAGTGCTGGGATTAAAGACGTGCACCACCAACACCTGACACCCCAACACATTTCTTAGCCCTGATATTTTTAATACCTTGGGGTCTCCATCGCAGCGTCAGCCTCACTAAAGCTTCACACAATGTCCTTCTGTGGCATCTCTGACACTGGCCTCAGAAACTCTCTGGAACTTCAGTGCCAAACTTGATAACTCCCTCAGCCTTACACAGTTCATGACACTGCCCTGTCCTGCTGAAAGCTTAAGATGGCCCCTAGGATGAAAACTGTGATGATTTTTTTGATCCTACGCTGTTATTTTCAAGCACTGAGTTCTTCTCATAATCTTCCATTCAGGCTTCTCTCTTTCCCAATGAATTCACGTTTTCACAAAAGCAGTTTTTGATCTGGTCTTTCCCTAGGGGAATCTTTCCTATTGACCCAGTGGGAAGTTCCAGCTTTCTCTTTAACAAGTACATCTGCATTCACAACTTCCTTTTCTGTAACTTCAAACTTGTTCTTTTACCCATCAAAGGGCACATTTTCTAGATTTTTTTCTGTTCCTCCTACTCTCTCATATCCTGGATAAGAACAGCGAACATTAACCATTCAACAACTTGAATAATATATTGTCATGAACTTTTCCTCCACCGAACAAATCAGTGCATTACTTTTGACCACCAGAGTCTTCCAGATACAACCTGAATAACCACTGTTTCCCAAAGAGTCTTTGTTCCTCTCTGAAACCTCAAGAATCAAGCCTCCACTACCCACATTCCTCTTGACAGGCTGGTCTTCCAAACTCCTACCGGAATACTCTGCTAAGATGTGCCTGTAGCAATCTAGGGCTTTTTATATTTTTGGTTGTGAGCCTAGCCTTTAAACGGCTGAGCCATCCCTCCAGCCCCAATCTAGGGCTTTTTAAGTGAAGAGTTCCATATTCTTCTACATCCCTCCAGTGAACCACACGGTCAGGTTAATGATAGTAAGGAACCTACTTGTTGCTACCAGTTTTCTGACTTAGTTACTTTCTTTCATTGCTTTGACAAAAATATATAACAAAAGCAACTTAAGCAAAATGTTTATTTCGGCACTTATTGTTTTGGAGGACAGCACTTCAGGGCAGGTACCAGGACGTGAGACAATTGGACAGACACAGTGAAAGCTAGTGTTCAGTCTCCTTTTTATACAGCCAAGGACCCCGGTCCATGGATTTTGCTACCCTTATTTAAGGTGGGTCTTCTCAATTCTCCTGTTCTGTAGACTTCCTCACAGACATTCTCAGGTATGACTACCACCAGAGTTGAATTTGAACTCTATATTTACCAATTATCAAGTCAGTTAATTGTGCTATGGATTCGGTTTTCTTATCTGTTATCTGGGACGAACAAGGCCTTTGTACAGAAAGTCTTACGAGAAATATGTAAAATATTATTATATGAGAACAGGGCAATGGGAAATTCCAAGTCACTGTTAGCCCATAAAACTAATTCCATAAAGTAAATTTAATTTTAGCAAATTTATTGATTAGATGATGGACCTAAAAGTAAAATCCTTTTCTTCGAAAAGCATAACTGGCCTTGGTTTCTAGTAAAGCTTCTGTTTAAGCAAACACAATTGAATCTGTTCTGCATTGTTCCATACAAAGTTTATTGCTTAATACGGAAGTTTGAAAGAGTGACTTTTCCAGAAACAAGTGTCATTGACCCTTCAAATGACATCTAGTTCCCACTTAGAATTTTGGGATTTTAGGAAATTCCCTCAGAGACCCATGGTGCCTCCAAATAGTCATTCACTCTACACCATGTAACTGGCATTACCCAGCTAGGACATTATGGTGCACAAGATACCTCTTCGTTTCCTCAATAAGTGAGGGATTGGAAAGGAACAAGAAGGCAGGTCCTTTTTTTTTTTTTTTTTTAATTATTTTTAATGTGCATTGTTGTTTTGCCAGTATGTAAGTTTGTGTGAGGGTGTTAGGTCCCCTGGAGCTACAGACAGTTGTGAGCTGCTGTGTGGGTGCTGGGAATTGAACCCAGGTCCTCTGGAAGAGCAGTCAGTGCTCTTAAATACTGAGCCATCTCTCCAGTCCCATATCTTTTTATTGTAAATGTTTTTTTTTTTTCCAGATTTCTCTTTCTTCAAGGGTGACATCAAGTCTAAGTGGCTCAAATATACGTGGTCACCTGGGATGCCAGAGACCACGGAGAGAGCAAGCAATGGCCTTGCAGTTAGTTGTGTGTAACTTCAGTACATATCTTAATCCTGACGACTTTAAATGCCCAATGGGAAGACAGGTGGGAACCCAGGGAGGCAAAGCAGATGGCATCTCACAAACCAGCAAGCAGAAAGTCCCAAGCATCTGGACTTGAGGAAGGCTGGGATGCTTTAGTCCTGCACCCCGAACAGATGAGGGACCTTGCCAGGGAAGCAGGTGAGCCCAGATCCTCTCCAAGGTGAACCCTAGATGGATGCCATGGCCACTTCCCCCAGGCCTCCCATGGATCTTTAAGGAACTTCAAGAAAGACACTGATGGGATAACAAGAATCCTTTCTCTTGGGCAGAATGAGCAGGCAGAGCCTCACTCTCAGCTTACACAAGGCTAAAGGGGAAACCGCAGCTCTTCTGAAAGACCAGGAGCCTATGTCCTCAGACTGAATCCTTCCTCTCATGGCCCCTTAAGCCTTGGACCAAGGTCTGCAGACCCTGGTCCCACTGCGCATATGTAGGCTCCAGCCAAAGAGCCTGCACTGGCATCAGGGTAGAAGGCTTATTGCCGCTTACACAACTTCTAGCCAATCTTCCCCAGCCTATTGGAAATAGATAATGCAATGGGAACCGCTCTGTACAGGGTGTCTGTGACTAGAAAGACCTTTGTGTGATAAAGGTCTAGACCAGCAGACCAGCATTTCTGTGGGTTGCAATCCCTCTGGGGGTGGGAGTCACATATCAGATGTCTCGCTTACCAGATATTTACATTATGAATCATAGCAGTAAAAAAAAAAAATACAGTTATGAAGTTATCAGTGAAATAATCTTATGGTTGGAGTCACCACAACGTGAGGAACTGTACTAAAGGGTCTCAGCGTTAGGAAGGTTGTGAACCACTGGCAGACCAATACCATTTGCTCTATAACGGTGTGGTTCATTCACTGCGTACTGTCAAAGCATCTCACGTCATTACTCATCATTTGTGCTGTCCACATTACACAATGCTGCCACTGCTGAACACACAGATGAGGGGGTCAAGGTTCAGCCAGGTCAAACATGTTGGTCAAGGTCAGTTATTTCAGGCCCATTGACCCTGGTTTAAATCACAGTGTGATGCTACCCTCTGAAAATGCCAGACAGGAAGATTAATCACCTTGACTCCATCCTCTGTGCTAGCAGCCCTGGCATCAACAGCGCTGTGACATAAATGAGACACGCCAGCCCCCAAGCATGAAGTCAGCAGGCTCTGACTTGATGTCTCTTCCTCTAATCTTCCTCTTTCTCTCCTTCTCCTCCTTTCCTTCCTCTGGCTATCAATGGAGGATGCGTTACTTTAAATCCACTCGGTGGCACGTCAGTCTGCAAGGGAGATGACAACTTTGTGTGATGTTACTGGGTGCGGTGAATGTGTTGAATGGATTTGTGAGTGTGAAAGTGAGACCGAGAGATTATGAGTGTGGTGAGTATGAGTGTGTGTGTGTGTGTGTGTGTGTGTGTGTGTGAGAGAGAGAGGAATGCCTGAGTAGGTAGACACAAGTGTGTGTAGGACAACAGGAATGACTGCTACTGTAAATGTATTGTGTTTATACTAGTACATGTCTGCTGTGTGTGTAAGTGTTTGAGTATATGAACATGTGTGTATGTGTTTCTGCCTAAATCTTCCAATGTAGAAAAATGAGGTACTGGAACAGATTTTTTTTTTAATTATCATATATTTTAAATATTTGCACTGACGGTGTTAATGTTAATGCTTGTTTATACAATGATGATGTTTGATGACAATGGTCAAGCTGATAAACGTATAACTATTTCGTGACCGTTGTTAAAGGACGGAGAAGTGTCTCTGTCATGCTAGCGTATTTTGAGGCAGTAAGTTAAGCTATATCGGGAGAAGGAAATAATGTCGCTTATTAGTTAATAGACTTTGGAAAAGTGTTCCGCTGTTTTCCCTGGGATCCTGAGTCAGGGGAACTAACCAGTTTCATCATGAAAAGGGCAGAGCCAGGTATCCCCCATCCCCCAGCCCTGCCGGATCCCTCTTTGCCCCAAGCCACAGCCCTCATCCTGCAACAAACCACTGTGGGTCAGTGTCAGTGAGATGTCCATACAGATGTTAAAAGGGTTGTATGCTTGGGATGGATGACCAGGGAGCATATCAGGACAGTGGTCTGCACCCAGGTGCTACTCTTTCCATGCTGAGAAAGGTTTAACCTGCAGAGAATAGCTCACTGGTTACTGAGATCCAGGCTCCTGGCATCCTTCACTGCCGGATTCAGGTCCAGGCTTTGTCCGCAGTCTTTCCCCTAAAGTACACACTGATATGGAATCCAGGCTCAGTTCGATCCCTTCCCTACAATAACATACTCTTAAGCTGAGAGTCAACTTGATATGATCTAGAATCACCCAAAAGACAAACCTTTGTGACCTGTTTGTGTCTGTTTGTCTGGAATCACAACACATAAGTCGCTGTGGTCATGTCATTTCATCAAAGCAAAAGAAAAGTTAACCTAATACAGTCATGATGCCAGGGATCCTGTCTCAGCATAAAACCGTGGGCAGAGAGGAAGTCAGTGATGCTTGGCGTGGTCCAATAAGACCTCTGCGAAGTGGCCCTTGGCTACAGTTGCTGAGGCCCTAACACAAGAGGATTTCAATGGAGGCAAACACTCTGAGCCTTTACTTCCCCTCCTCCACGGAATGAGTACCATCCCTCACGTCCCCACAACTGCACACAAAGCCCAGCATCGAACAGTCACATGCCTACTGAGACACGTAAAGATACTAGAGTGCCCTGATTCACTTGTCGGCCACGGACAGTGATGTCAGCAAATGAAGGCAGTGAGTGTCCTTGAACCTGAGCCTTGCTGTTTTGAACATTTAGAGATGCCCTGGCCCCATCACTGTACAGTCCTGACCAGGCTTTTTTTTTTTTTTTTTTTTTTTTTATCTGAGCTGTAGTTTCTCAGCATGGATTGAGTACAGGGGTGGGATGGGGGTCAACACATAGCCTGGAGCAAAGAACCCAAAGTCCCCTGGGTCTAAGGAGTGGCAGCTGCAATGTGCACACCCCTGGCACTCTAATTCTGTGTGTTCAGCAGCAGTGACAAATCCATGCTTAATTTTTTTTGTTTGTTTGTTTTAGAAATTGCTTCTCTGACTTTGAGACCTCGGGAATGTCCTAAGCCAGGCAGTGATTGGCGAACGCAGAACCAGTGGGAACAGCGACAACCTGGACTACGGGGAGACACGTGGCTGTGGACGAAGCCTTCCTTGGGAAGGATTTGGGGGCTCTTCGCTTGGAGACCAGCCCTAGTGCCTTGGCAGGCTCGAAGAGCCTGGTAAAGCATTCTCGGTAATCCCTGGACCAGAGAAACCTGCCCAGGCAGCCCAGTCTCTGCCACTCCCACTTGCCCTGGGCACCAGGCTGCACTCGTTTGGATGCTGAGTCACTTCTGCAGACCGAATTCCACAGTGGTGCCACACACCTGGCCCCCGGGCCTGCCTGCTCAGGTGTGAGAGCTCCGGTATGTACACAAGGGGACGGGGGCTTATCAGGCATATCCATGTGCCTGGTAGCACAGGACAGGTGGGTGGCGTCCTGGTGATGAAAACAGTCTGAAGCCCACGTGGCCCACGTGGCCCTCGTGGCACTTCAGAGCACTTCAGGGACCAGCCGTGGCACCCCTCCGCTGCCTCTATGAGACCGGGCACAGGTCTAGGAGGAAGGAGCGAGGCCCATAGGAGTGCCAGCATGCCCAGCGTGCCCAACACACATGAGAGCGTATGCGCATGTGCGCAGTTCATACATAATCGCATACATATGCAAGTACACAGTCTCACATAGACACACAGAACCACACACACACATGTGTGCGCGCGCCCCATGTATACATGTGTTCAGGTATACACACACGTTCACGGGCATAGGATCACATTGTGTGTACAAGCGTGTTCACAGACAACAATACCTTTGCGTGCCCACATGAGCTCAAGGTCACATTGTCACATGTGGTGTACATATGCACATGTGGCCCGCCATTACTGTAGCCATTTTCCAGTCGTGTCCCAGGGGTGAGAACGCTAGTGGGTGCTTCTGTGTTCCTTGCATGACAAGGCCCTCAAAGCCACCAGTTGCACACAGCCAGGAAGCAACACCACCCCCACAGTACCCTCTCTTTGGATGCCCACCTTGTCCGTTCACAAGTTTAGTGGAAAGGCAACAGCGCTGAAACACACTCCAGGGTGTCCCGTGTCTCTAGGGACGATAGCAAACCTATCAACTCCTCACGGCGCCCATGTCCTTCTTTTCTTACTTCTAAAGAATCAAGTCTGAGAGGAAGCAGTGTCGATCGAGCAAGTAGGACCCTTCCTCTCTGCAGCTGCTCAGGCGAGCACACACCCCTCCTCTCCCATGGGCAGGACTGTTGTAGGTTCAGAGCTTTCATCCCACCTGGGAGAGCAGGACCCAGCCTCCCTCCCCCTCTACAGGCTGCAGAGCAGATGCGACTGGCTTCTACATGCCATCCTCTGCCTCTGATGCCAATTTCCAGGAGTATGCCAGTTCACTTTAAAGCTTGTTTTATGATGCATCAACAGCCTCAGATCACAGTAGCCCCAGCAGCCCAGTAAATATTTACACAAACCCGGGCTCCACTGGGCGTCTCTGTGGTTGATGGGCCTCTCAACTGTCTGGCTGAGGGAACCTCTCATCTGTCTAGCTAGAGGGTCTCTCTTCTGTGCGGCTCACTGAGTGGAGAAAGCTCAGATCCCAGTCAACACCACGTAGCTCTCCCGCACAAGGATGTGGCTTCCTGTGCTCAGGGATGTCGGCGGCTGATTTTGTGAGTTTTGATTCTCTGCCAACATCAACAAAAGACCTCAGCAAAAGCCAATGATCACCATACATATGATCACCATACATACTTGTGCTGCATACTGAAGTGTTAGAAACTTTCCAGATCTGTGTTCGGTGTCTTCGCTGGTTCTGGAACTGGGGATTGGGTCTACTGAGGCTCATCACCTCATACCTAAACATTTCTATATTACAATGGCTAGGCGATCACACCCCTGTTGAGGGCCGTGTTGAGGAGGCACTTGTGTAGATATATGTGTGGACTAGTTCACATCACGACCAGCTCCAGAGACTCAGGACACCTCTGAGGCCTTTGTCCCTAAATCAGAAAATGAAAAAGTTCTAGTCTTGGCACCTGGCAGCCATACTACACGTGACTCCGCAGAGAGTATTTGGCTGTACACGGGACAGCTGAAGACAGTTAGGAGCCACAGTGAGTCTGTCACAGATATAGGATGGGCACTGGGAATCACAATATCCTCAGGCCTAGAAGTTCAGAGAGTTGGGCATCACCCAAAGACAGTAGCCTGTGTGGACTTGTCTAACCAACCTGAGTTCCAAGTTCAATATATTCAAAGTCAAAACCAAGATGGGTACTAGTTCTCTTTGTCAGGTCCCTAAATAAAGATAGCTCTTGGTGTCGGGCTCCATCTACTTCAACAGGGACATCTGGCACTTGGTATCTTGGCTTAAAAGAGACCCAATGTTTAAGGAAAGAGAAGTATCCAGATTTCCTGATGGTTGGGGTTCCTGTTCTACTGAGTCAGCTGTTCTGGCTAGGACTCAACTCACAGGAGAATGTTTAGACCAGTGACCTGAAACTGGGCCCCTCACAGCTGACAAAAGGTAGCTGTGCCACAGAGGAGGCTGTCCAAGCGAGGCTACGCACTTGATGCACAACCCTGGGCATGGATGTGAGCATGGGTAGGAGAGCCATAGGCTCATAGCATGTGCTTTGGGGGCCCAGGAAGTTCTTGGTCTCTGCAGCCTCCTAGAAACCAGAATGAGTCAGAAGGGGAGTCAGCCAGAGCAAAAATTGGCAGCAGCAAACTTTACCAAGTGCCGAGCCGCTCCAAAGGCTCCTGCCTACAAGTTATTATTTTTTTTTCTTCCCTCTATCCTGATTTAGAAAGTGTACCCTGGGGGTGCAGGAAGTGTGCTCCTGCCAGGGAACCACCCCCTTCAGGAACGCTCTTTAGGAGAAGCTTGTGCCGGGCTTGCTGCCTCCTAGGGCCAGCCTACTGCCTGCTTCAGGCCCATGAGTCGACCCTCCCTGTACCCAGGAGCCCAGCCTTTCCTTACTATTCAATAAGGCAGGCCTGTATGCAGACTCCATTCACAAGGGGACGGGTAGTTTCCAAATGTAGGACTCAGATAGACAGACGACAGACAGACCAGTAAGATAAGGCCTCTCTGCTAACCATGTTTGACACATACCCCTTTCTGTCAGCTGTATGGTTCTGTTCAGCCTGGGGAATCAGTCCAAACAAAATTATTTTTGTGATACACATGAAGGCTCTACCTACCTCACAGGCTGCTAGAAACACTTCCATTCATAAAACAAAAGCATTGTCAGATACTGAGGCTGGCTCAGAGCTGGACATGGAGGCCCCCTTAGGACTCCTAAGCTGGTCCCTATTCACTCTCCTTGGCCTATTTCCTCCAGTTACAACTAATTGTGTTTTTGTGTGATCTGGAGTGAGAACCCTCGTCCTCAGGGCTGGTGGATCCGAAAGGAGCTCTTAATTCAGCACCCAGGTCTCTGCACCTAGAGCATACCACGATGTTTTCTCCTGGGGCCCAACACTGGGATGTTACTCATACTTGAGAAGAACCTGACCATAGTCACCCAGGGTGAGCCATGTTGGATGGGGCTATGGTTAAGCTGTTATGTGGCCCGCCCAAATGTATTCAGGCTCCTGTTCTGGTATGGCGCATCAGCAAAGACTTGTACGATTTTAAATATGGGGGTGTGGGGAAGATAGTAATAGTAGCATGTGAAAATTACCTGCCATTGCAATGTCATTATTCACAGATAAAGCTCTGTCAGGACACAGCTGTGTTCGCTCATTTCTTTCAAGCTGCCTCTACCTGCCTTCACAGAGAGGCTGCAGGTTCATACCTGATGGGAGAGTACTTGCCTGCCCTCCAGGTACCCAGCTTCCTGGAAGGACACACCGTGAAGGATCCTGGGGCGGGGCTGAAATGAGCTCCACCTCCTCTCCGAGAGAAGGCTGCCGATTGGACCCTGCGGAGGAGCAGGGAGTGGGATTGGATGTGTAGTGTGGAGCTAGTGTTTGCATCCTTCCTGGGTTTGGCTCCTCTTGTCCTCTCTGGGGATCCCAGTCCCCAACGGGGTGTAGAGCACCGAGTATAACTGGCACCTTAGGAAAGGAGGCCACATCTAGCTACCACCTGCAGGATAAGTTTGGAAGCCACGAAGCCATAGCACTCCCATACCACGGGCAGAGATCATGAGACATGTCTTCAGTGTAAGGTTAGAAGCCAAATTCAGGACAAAGTCAGCAGAGAAGCTTCTCCATCCCCAACTTTGCACCGGAGGCGGCACTCACCTTACCACCACCTGTAGACAGGACTTCCTTTGGCAGGAGGGTGGCCTTAGAACCTGCTGTACAATGAGTTAGTGTTCTGAGCGGATCATACTTAAACCTGGAGAACTGGGTTAGCCAGTATCTGAGGGAGGAACTGTCTTGCAGTTCTGTAAGCAACATGCTCTAGGGCGATGGGTTGATTAGGCAGGAACTGACGAAGGGAAGGGAGGAAAGTGAGTCTGTTCTGTGTGTCTGCAGCTGGCTCCAAATGCAATTGCCCCCAAGTCTGGGGCTTCAACTTCTGACTGGAGGAGACACAGACATTCAGGGCACAGCTTATTTGGAGGATGGGGTTGGGGACATGGAGCCTGGTCAAGCCGTTAATGCTTCTCTGTCAGGCAGTCAGCTGCAACAAGCAAATCCTATCAAGGTTACAGCTGCTAAGGCAGGTCTCCAGTCAGATCCAAGCTCTCCATCTGGCCCCAGCCCATGCCTGCGCCTTTCACTGGGGCGTCTTCACAGTGGTCTAACACTTCAGGATGAACATTTGCAAGCAACAGCATCTCTTAGGCCCCAGTCCCAGACAAACAGAAAGGAGAAAGTAGGCTGAGCACTGGCATTTGTTTTTCTCTCTGCTTCCTGATCAACCACAGGTGCTACGTGAGCAGCCGTTTTCTTACACTTGTCATCCTGATGGACCTGTACCTTCAAGCTGTGAGCTGAAGTTATCTCTTCTTTCCTTAAGTTGCTTTTGCCAGGGGCTACAATGTCTCTGCACGAGCCTTTATCTACCCCTAAGAACACTCTTGTAATGTTTGGGCATTTACAGGAAGGGATTTAGCCCTTTCAAAAAGAAACAGTATTACAATGCAGTGCTTACTAAGTATCTTCTTTAGTACACTAGAAACAGAAGTAGTTATCTCTGTCCCTTGCAAAGTCCCCTTGATGAAACACATGGATACTCATCAGTTCCTTTCCCCAACTCCTAATATTTATACCTTTGTAGACACCCCATGAACCCCATGAAGAAAGACATATGTACAACCCACTTGTAATGAAAGTAACTGGTATAAGTGTACTCTGAGAAGATGGCCGAGGACTCCCTAGGTGTCCACCAGGAATTCCCTGCCTTCTGGAGCCCCAAAGCTGCTCCAGCTTTCACCCCTTTCTTCAATGTCTACCACCTCCACTGCAAAGAGGCCAGGAGCCAGCCACCCAGGACATTCCTAGCTCCTGACAAAAGGCCAGGAATTCCCGCCTGCCCTGAAGCATACTTTCCCGCAAGAGTTTGGTCACATCCGCCCTCCTCAGTTTCTGCCCAGGGTTCCGTTCGGTTTTGCAATTTCTCTCATGTCCCCATCCTCCAAGCCTGTCTCCTAATTTTCCAGAAAAAAAAAAAAAAAGAGGGAGACATTATGAAAAGTCTTGTTTATCTTAGCTAAATATCTCAATTAAAACATTCCATTCTGATAGCACGATACAGAAGCTGGCACCTTCCTGGCTGTGGGAAGCAGCTGGCCTGTCGAGGCAGCACCAACACAAGGAAACGCTTCAGGTTACTGGTTCCAGACCCAGAGGAGGGGGAAAATGAGGACACGTTGTCCCTCTGAGACTAGAGGCTTCACTTCCATGGGAGTACGGCAGAAACGCCCACAGTGTTCTGGTGGCCTTGTTGCTCCTGGGTCTGGCTGTTTGGGTATCCCATGGAAGACTCTTAGAATGAGGCTCAGTGTCCATCAAGACCTCCCAGTGCCATAAGGTCTTGGAACTGGGTGTCTAGACCAAGGACTTAAAGAGCAAATTGGTTCTGCAGAGCTTCTAGTGGAGTCAAAATCAAACCCTCTGTGATACGGAGAAATGAAGCACAGACCAGACAACACTGCCTAGGCTGCTTGTACCCAGCATAGGAAAGTGAGACCCAAGCTTCAAAGTGCAGGCAGAACGTTCACATGCCCAGTGTTGAGTCTTAGTGAAGGTCTTAGAGAAGAGACATGGAAGGAGTGGGTTCCCAGAAGCCAGAGGAAAGGAGCATGTTCATGATGGAGGTGTGCCCAGGAGCCCCCAGTATCGCAAAGAAGGTAGACAGGAGGGAAGCAGCCCCAGTTCTAGCAGGAGGACAGAATCGACATAGCTACTCCTAGAAACTTGTCTATGAGGGAAAGATGTTCTCAAGACAAGTGCTGTAGGGAGTACGGTTTTCCCCGCCTGCCGCCTGGTCCTGCTGCCATGCCAGCCCCCAATAACACACAGAGACTCTGTATTTGATATAAGGCTGTTTGTTAGCCAGTTACTATCATTTCTTATCGGCTAGCTCTGTCTTAATGATTAACCCATTTCTACTTATCTAAGTATTTCCACGTGGTCATCTTATGGGAGAGCGGCGAGCCGGCATCTGTTCTCTTTCGGCTCTCCATGCTGACCCCTCCTAACTACTTCCTCTTTCCTCCTAGTCTCCTAGCTCCGCCTATCTTGCTTTCCTATTGGCCAACAGTGCTTTATTCATTAACCCATATGAGAAACATATTTACAGAATAACATCTCCCATCATCTCCTCTTTTCTGTCTAAAATAAAAAGAAGGGTTTTAACCTTAGCATAACAAAATATATCACACAACAGTTATCAAATAAGAATCACAGTTAACAATATTTAGTCCATTAACATTTAGTAAGACTTAAAGAAAATATTTTATCATCTGTCCTATCTTTGTGAGTCTAAGGTCTTATATGTAACTTATCTTTAATCCTAACTAAGGAAAACTATAACCATAACTATCTGTCTTCAATTCCTTCAAAGACCACAGAAGGATAATATATAAACTCTAGAAATGACAGATACAGCTCGCTGCCTGGTCAGTCACCTGAAGTTCTTCTGTAATGTTCTATCTTCAGCCCATAGGCCATAGTGTGTCTGGCAGATCCCTCAGCAAAGCAGAAAACTGTCCATCTGTATTGGCAGTTTGTCAGTCATTTTTCTCTGTGTCCTGTATACTGTCTGGCAGACTCTTTCATGAAGCAGGAATCCTGTAGCAAAAGTCCATCTTGTATCAGCCGTCGCTTTTGTGTGGGTCCTGCATGTTTATACAGCATAAAGTCAAACAGTCTAGACAAGAGCAGTACCTTGCTCAAATGGCTAGTCTTGCCATATTGAAAGCAAACTTCATCACGTGCTTCTTCTATGTCCATCTTCCTTTCTGATTCAGGTGGTATTGCCAGGAGCAGTTATGACTCACTGTCAAGAAAATCCCTAAACCATTTTAAATGCCATATTCTGTAGGTCTTTGAAAGGGTTGAAGAATACCTATTCATCTCAAATACATCTCTGTATATCTAGAAATCCTAACTAATTTAACTCTAAGTTTTCACTATCATAAGTAATTATCTATAATCTGTGTTAAATTATACATTACATTCTAAATGAGTTATATAAACCCAATACCTAAACAAGAGGAGAAATATACACATCACAAAATTGACCTTAAATAGTATCAATAAATGAAAATCCATTTCAAAACAAAGTATTCATATCTATACCATAATTCCCTTTTTACCTTTAAAAAGATTGTTTGTGGTCATTAACCATTTATAGCCAAGCCCACTTAAATGAAAACAAACATTTATAAACAATATTTGGGAATTTGGCCGTCTTTCTTTCCAAACTGCTTCCTGCTGGTAGGGGCGCTGTCCTGGGGATCCTAAGAAGACGCAGAAATCCTGGCTGTAGTGGTCTGCATGGCTGCATTGTCCCATTGACGTTGCTTCAGGGGGTCTTGGTTGATCAAACCACATTAGTCTGGAAGGGATACACAACTTTTCATTTTCTGTGGAAACAAAAAATAGAAATCCTTTTCCCCAGTAACTTTTACTTGGACTTAAATTTCGGAGTCAAAGCATTTTTTAAAATATATAAATTGAATTAATCCAGCAGCATTTCTTTTATCAGTAGTTGTTATATCCTCAGCAGTCAAACAGAACAGTGTACAATATCCAAAGTTTCTCTGTGCTTTCCATCTTTACGTGGCTTCTTTATTACTCTATTTCTTCTACTTCTATTTTTACATATTTTGAGACAGGATTTCTCTGTCTAACTTTTATCTGTCCTGGAATTCACTCTGCATACCAGGTTTACTTTGAAATCACAGAGATCTGTTTGCCTCTGCCTCCCGAGTGTTGGGATTAAAGGCGTGTGCCACCACTCCCAGCCACACTCTGTCTTTTTAAAACCATTTTATTCTTTTTCTCTCCTAAGCCTACGTATATTTTAAAACACAATGTAAATCTTTAGCGGTTTTTCTTAATCTGAATCTGTCTTTACTGCAAATCTTTATCTTTTTCTGGCCATAAGTCTTTATCTGGTAAACAACAACATTGCTAAAATGAAAGGCACAGTTTTAGCTGCGGTCTATCCAAGATGGCGGCGGCTATTTTTCCCGCCAGCAGTGAGAGCTGTGCTCGCCGCCTTGGTCTACACTGCATCCAAAAGCACGCTGCCGACTTGAAGATATGGTCACTGCCATTGCCAGCTCTCGTACACACCAATCAATGAATTGTTAGCAGAGCTCTTTAATAGCGATGCGGGGTTTTTTGCTGCTTATGCTGAGTCAGGAGCCGCGCAAAAAAGGAATCTCTAGCAAAACAGAGTCCAACACAGAAAAATGCTGCTACCAAGAAGCCTTGCTTGTCTTTGTTCCTTTGTTTCTAAAAACTATTTCTTAAGCTTTTCTTAGTTTTAAGTGGAAGTTCTTATTAGCCACGTTGGGTGTCACTTCTGACACCATTATGTTATGAGCAGGTTTTTCCCTGCCGGTCATGTCCCACGGCCATGCCAGCCCCCAATTAATACACAGAGACTCTGTGTTAGATATAATTCTGTTGGCCAGGTACTAATTTCTTACCGGCTAGCTCTGTCTTAATTATTAACCCATTTCTACTTATCTAAGTATTTCCATGTGGTCATCTTGTCGGAGAGTGGCGGGCCTGCATCTGTTGTCTTTCGGCTCTCCATGCTGACTCCTCCTTCCTACTTCCTCTTTCCTCCTCGTCTCCTAGCCCCGCCTATCTTGCTTTCCTATTGGCCAACAGTGCTTTATTCATTAACCAGTATAAGAAACATATTTACAGAATAACATCTCCCATCAAAGTGCTATGTGGAATATGGATAAAATTAAAGGAAATGGACGAGCATCTCCAACATGGAGGGGCCTTAGGCCCTGCCTTTCAAAGAAGATAGCACATCCCTTTCCTACCTCTATCGGGGAAGTCTGCGAACTCACAGTCCCCAAAGTGTGTGGTAGTCACATTCTAAATGCATTCAGGAAGTTGACAACTTACTCTCCAGCAGATCCTCTCAAAGACTAAGGCATACATTACAAAACTTGGACACATGGATCACCTTGAATGTTTGTCGTGTCCCACCTCCCCATCTTCCAGCCCCCACCAGGAGGTTCCTGGCTGGTCCAGAGGAGGCTTAAGGCTGTTGCCCATGCAAGAATTTCCTCAGCTCCCTCCTGTGAACACAGAGTTGAAGGTGGAAGAAAACACTAACTTACGTCCTGTATTTTCACTGACAGTGTTAACTTCTAGAAAGTAGAGCATGCTTCCGATCCCCAAATGCACACTATTTCTAATTACATCAGGCATGTTGCTAATCTTTTTTACAGTTTAATTTTTTTACAGAAGAGTTACAAGAATGACCCATCCTTCCTTCCATATTAAAGACGCTTCCTGGAGTTACAGAGCTCATCTCTGGTGGGACAGAATCCCCGAGCCTCAACTTATATGCGGTTCAGTGGATCTCTTATGTGAGACCCAAGCCAGGGTGTAGGAAAGAGTAAGGAAAAGAGGCCTTGCCAGCCAGGGAGTCACAAACGGGCCCCTGCCTCCTGGGTGAGAAGAACTGTGGGGCCAGTGGCAGCAACAGACACAGGTGGACCAGGGATGGTGGCAGATGCTGTCCCCAGGAAACTCGTGGCTAGGAAGGAGGCCTGGGCTGCAGCCATGGAACCTGTGGAAGAGAGGAAGCCACCCCTGTGAGGCTGCATGTCCATGGAGCCGTGCTTCGTAGGACCCTGTACACACCAGCTCTGGAGATGCAGGTGTTCTGAGCTCCAATGCGCCTGGCACATGGAGCCTGCCTTCCATCCCTCCTGCGTCATTTCTCTCTGATATCTACACATCCCTGGCGTAGCTACCAGGTGTTGAGGCTGTATCGGGGGACTCGGTTTTGAGGTGTTCCTTGTCGTTCCTTCTGAGTGCAGTTTGAAAGACAGCAGCGACAGGCAAGCAGGGTCTCATGGCGCTGACTTCTGAGTCACACCTAAAACTAGATGGGGTCATAAATGTGAAGAGGTGTGGGGCACAGGAAGGTCTCAGTTTGCTAACTTTGCTCTTTGTGGCACTGCTGGGCTCCACTCTCCACTGAGCTTCTCCCCAGGACATCCATGAGAAAAAACAGGCCTGAACCAGCACCCTCTGCTTGCAAGCCCAGTGCCAGGGTTTTGAAGAGTGTCACAGTGAGGTGACTCAGGCCAGCCTTCTCCGGAAGGCTTTTTGAAACGAAATGCAGTAGATGTCGCTGAGAATGTTCTCACATATCGGCAAGTTCCCTAGGAGAAAAGGAAGAGGCAGCCTTGAGGATGGGTCATGTTACACACGAGCACAGTGCTTCT
Source organism: Cricetiscus sungorus (assembly GCA_030556225.1). Taxonomy (NCBI): domain Eukaryota; kingdom Metazoa; phylum Chordata; class Mammalia; order Rodentia; family Cricetidae; genus Cricetiscus; species Cricetiscus sungorus. Next base: position 1,196,281 of record JANBXA010000738.1, on the reverse strand, counting down.
AATAGTGTCTCCTGGTTTGCAGATGGAGCACAGAAACGGCTCACCATTGTCTCTCTTGTTCCTGCGAGGGTGATACTACACAGCTTTAATCCCATCCTGGCAACCTGGGGTCCTAACACATCAGCGATACACAGTTACAGATGACAGAGTCCGCCCAGCCCTAGCTAGTCACCTGACCTGGGGCTGTGGCATACATTGGCTTCTTGTCAGACCTGAGCAAATGAGAAACCACAGGGCTCAGTGCTGGTTCAACTTCCCATCAAAGGGGGTACTCATCTTCCACACACTGTAAACAGCACACCAGCCACAACCCTTATTAGAATCGAGGAACTTCCCTGAGGGAAATTCCACCTGAGTGCCCTTCAATAGGCTGTCCACAAGCATGTGGGAGGCTGGAGGTGGAGACCGCAGATGCACAGGTCTTAGTGGTCCCTGGTGCCCGTGTCCTGGCTCTCGGCAGGATCTTACAAGCTGATCTTACACGTTTCCACCAGTGTGACTCACCAGAGCTGTCACCACGAAGACGCCGTGCACTGTGGGAGCTCGCACAGCGCCCTGTCCTGGCCAGATGAAGCTCAGGCTGGAGTCACCTGTGAGTAATACAGGCATCAAAACAGCCAAGGCGTAGCTAGGCTTGGTGCTGTTGCACATGTATGGTTCCACCATGGCTAGGCTTGGTGGTGTGCACTAGTGACCCTAGCACTTGTGAAGCAAGCAGAGGCAGGAAAACGGAGAGTTCTAGGTCAGCCTGAGCTACAGAGTGAAGCCAGATAGTGGGAATAGTGGTGCCATCCCCTCTATGTCTTACTTTCCTTGTGGAAAAGGATGTTGTATTGGGTCCTTGTCGGGGACTCGGGTGACACTCATAAAGAGCCCGGGCTTCAGTGATAGTGATTTAAAATGATTTATTCACGTAATTCAAAATAAAGTCACATTTCAGAGCGCAGCGTGCTTTTCTTCACAGGCAGAGCTCTTCCTCTTCATGCTGCCTTCTGGGCGCTGAAGCTTGTCAAGCTGGGTGACTGAACCATGCCCACACTCTTACAAGAGCTCAACTGTCATGGAGGTCTGCAATCCTTCTTCCTAGACACATGCGTGCAGGTTGACCTGGAGGGGACACCCCACCAGGTACAGGCCTATATGGTCACAGAAAACATGGCTGGATCTGGACCATGAAGGTGATGCGTCCCCTCACTGACATTCAGGAATTGGTGGTTCCGTGTTGAATTTTCTTGGAATCCAAGAGAGGAAGTCTGTCTGGGGAGTTCCCAGGGCTTCCCAAAAATTGTCCTGCCCCTAATCCCTACTTGAGGAAAATCGTTGAGGAGGGAAGTTCCAGACCCTGAGGAGAGTGGCTGGCCTACACTGGCTGAGCGTCTGATCCGAGCCAGCAAGTCTTCCCGGCATCTGGAACATCTTAGATTTGGGGAGTTGGGCCAGATTTTGTGTTTGTACACAGACAGTATCTCATCTAAGCTTCTGATGCAACCTGCGTCAGCCTCAGCTAGACCAGTGTCCTCACAGGCAACAGAATTTCAGGGTTCACTATTGGCTAAATTCCTCCCTGCCTAATTAAGTCAAGGTGCTTCTCCACATGTGAAAAGCTCCACAAACTTGCCAGCTTACCCGAGCCAGCTGGCAGTGGATGGGAACTTAAGCGTCCCATCCCTAGCCTGCAGGCTCCCATCCCAGAACCTGGAAGTGTCTCTAACGTTTGGTGCGTGACAGACAGTGGACCTAGGAGCCACCAGTGAGTTCTCCGGCACTGAAAGGAGATGAGGTATCAAGAGCGACATGATGAATCTTTTGAAGGACGATCCCGTAGGTTTTCCCAATTTGTCTCCCTGGCCCACATGCTGAGAAGCCATCGCTATACCATGCTTCTGTCCCTTTACAAATCAGATTTGACACATCAGTTTTCAGGCCCCAACTCTTCCCTCTGGAACCTAGTCACTAGTAAACCAGAGACTGGTGACCATGGCATCCAAGGTATCCATCCGGGGTGGGAGTAAATGTGTAGTATATGGTTCTCTGCAAAGTGCTGAGTTTGCATGCTGCTTCTCTTGATGTAGGTCAGTCTGAGAAAGAGTCAAGGACTGTCCTTTGGGCCCAGAGAACGTTCATTCCAGGACTCCCTCCTGCAGAACCCAACTTGGCAACCATATGAGTAACCACGGAGCCCGCATGTCCTATGAAAATCCCAGTTCTCAACCACAATAGCTCCAAAACGTCAGTGGGCACACTGGCCTCATGGATGGTGAGAATTATCTACAGGAAGACTCACAGGCAAGCCTGGGACAAGAGATGCTAGACTATAGAGGGTGAGTCATAGGATTGGTAGGGCACTCTCTGCTATCGTTGAGTCTCTAGCCTTGACCCAGCTGGACACTGGTGTGACAGGAGTCCACATGGGAGGCGGGTTAGCAGGAGCAAAGTCACCCTAAGTCCAACTCCATCCTCTCCCTTCCCATTTGCACAGTGTATGCACTGACTCATCTTCTCAAGGGTGACATGCCATGAGTAGATCGGAACAATGATGCTGGGCTACAGCCCCTGCTGTGCATCATGGACCAGCACTCCAGCTCCTGGAGAGGAGGGTGGTGCTATCCTTGGAGTTTCCTGGGTCCTGTCTCTCTCTTTCCTGGCTGTTCCTGGGCTCTCCTTGAGAATAGTGAGCAGCTTGGCTCTTCTATGCCCAACCCTGCAGAGGAGGTCTCATGTTTCCAAGCCATGGAAGATCTGTTTCATCCCGCATATTTGTTTTGGTCATGAAAAGTAGATGTTCCCCTTCTGTGAGAGCCGGGAGACTCACACACAGGCTAATCCTTGGACTGCTTCAGTTTTAACATAAAGGAAAGCATGCAGCAGAGGTCGAGATTATAGCATTGTTTTGTTGCTGTTTATTCAACAACCACTTTATAATCAAAACTATCAAATGCAGTTTCAAAACATTGACAACATATTGAGAAGGAACTTTAAAGACTTATTTTTCTTTTTGTGTATTTCAGCTAAGATGATGACGGATATAGTTATGATTATGAAAATGAGGAATGAAAACAGATGTTCGCTAGGGCCCACAGAGTGAGCAGTACAGCAGTGGTTTGAGTTGGCCTTAGCCCTGCTGGACAGTTGGGAGATACAGAGGACCCATTCCTTACCCTTCACAGAATCTACACTTCTGTCTTTGTTGCCATTTTAGACAGTGTCCAATCATCCAGACCTTCTCTTCTTCGTATCCCAATGCCTAGTCATCGTGCAATCTCCTGCACGGTGTAGTGTGGAGGCTAGGGGTGCTGGAGGAAGTGTAGGGAGAGGAACTATATTTTGGGTTTGACATTATTCACCTGTGACAAGAAAGTATGAGTCTGTACATATGTAGTTGAGCTTTAGGAACATTCTCCTTATTCTGATTAGTAAAGATCATCCCCCCCCCCAGAGAAATAATAAGCAATGGGTTAAATATACCTGTTAGTGTTCTGGAACAAAAAAAAAAAGAAAGAACACTTTCTAAAACATGGTGTGAGCCCCCCGGGTCTGCCCTGACAGGAAGAGAGCTAGGTATCCAGTTCTGAAGCCCAACGTTTAAAAGTCCTGAGTTTCCTCTTCTCAAGGCGAACCCTAAGTTCTAAGGCCCTGTGAAATAAAAAGCAAGTCTCACACATCAGTTAACTAATAGCACAGAGTAAACATTCCAAAATGGAGGAGCAGAGAACAAGAAGCGACTAGACCAAAGCAAGATCAAAATCTACCATGCAAACACCCAAACCTGGAGCTCTATACCCAGTGTCTGGGGCTCATGGTGACATCATCTGAACTCTGGCTGCAGCACGTGACATGTCATGATTTAGTCGGCATCTGCAGCTTTCCTCCACAGATGTTCTATTCTTGGCATCACACTGGGGCCTTCACTAAAATGTGGGGTTCTCAGTTTCATTCCCTGTTTCCTTAGGACCTCCCTACAGGCACTCCAAGCCCTGCTACACACGCCTTGGTCTTATTAACTTTTTCCGGAACTTTGGTGCAGGCCCCTCATGGCTTCATAATTCTTACACCCTGCATGCCTGCAAAACCAGCATCGTGTATCTGGGCCCCTGTTTGTGACAGCTGCAGATGGCCCCAGAACACCTGGACCTGAGGAAACATTTCCCTATTTTAGTAAGTTCAAGCTTTTGGGATGGTGTGACATGTTCCGAGTGGTTCTTTCCACCTTGGTATACTATACTTAGTATACATTAAAATCAAATCAAGGTTGAAAGGCAAAATGAACCATGACAAGTGTCCACGAGCATCCTCCTCCACCACAGGAGGCTCCTTCACTCCACCCCCACGAATGCCTTTCTATTTCTTACCCGGGCTGCCCCATCCATGAACCCTGCCAAACCACTCCCTGCCACATCTTTCTTCCCAGGACCAGAGTCCCAACACTGCCACTTAATAGATATGGAAAGTGAAAGGAACACTCAGCCAAGGTACCTCCCAGGGTCCAGCCAGAAGCCCAGAGTCCTCAGACCAGCTTTGACCCACTGAGAGAGTCCTTGGGGAATCTCCCTTCTGTAGTACCTCTCCTTGACCTGTGGCCATGCATCCTGGGGCCCACAGATTGTCACATCACATTTCACTGTGATAAGTGGGTTCCAGGCTCCACAGCCTGTGGGAGAACCTATGAAGCCCCGTGTTTTGACAGGGACAGTGGGAGCTAGGTTAGGGCTTGTCTCCCCATCCGCTCACTGCAGGAAGAGCCCGCCAGCCTGTGGTCTGAATGAGGCATTTGCAAACTGTAACCTTAGGAGCACCTGAGGCTGACAGGGCATTTCCCAGCACCCTGCTGTTTTGCCTGCCCAAAGAGGTTATCTTTCTTATACTTTGCATTCTTTTTCCTTCTTTTCTTCAACAGGAAACTCACTCTTACTAGAAAGCAGGACAGCAGGGAGAATCACCCACCAGTTGGACAAGGCAACCCATGTCTGAGCCTTGACAGCAAGCAGAGTTTTCCCATCTCTACTGCCGCCAATGTCTAAACTCACCTGTCTCCTTCTAAATGCTGGGATAGTGGGTCTGGATCACTGAGGAGCCTGGGGTTGGGGCCCAAAGTGTCACTTACATCCTTGTCCCAGAGCACCAGTGTGCAGACATTCCATGTCAGGCACTGCCAGGAAAGCACCATCGTCCCCTGGAGCGTCGGAGTGAGCACACATCAGGCTGGGAGCTGCCAAGGAAAGCACCATCATTGTCCCTGAGTAGCAGTGTGCAGACATGCCATTGCTCCTTCAGGTGAGCCCCACCTGGATCCTGACTATGGAGAAATGGGGAAAGAAACAGGGGAGAAAGTCCTCCACTGAGAGCATATGAAGCCTAACCGCTTGCTGAGGTACACACAGATGGTAGGGCAGGAAAGCTGGTGGGAGCAGCGCCTTTGACGTCATAGATGCTTGGTGTGGAGGTGAGGGGGAGCCTGGGTGGAAACAGGATGAAAGTATCCCCTGGGATACCTTGGGTGGCCCCATTTCCTGAGACAATAATACAGCGCCATGCAGAGCAAGCCACCTTTTGAGGGTTCTGCCATTCTCCTGTCCACAGCCAACAGGACACATTCGTTTGCAAGCTCTCCCAAGGCCCTACGGAGTGAAGGACCTCACCTGTAAGTCACTGTCCTCACCAGACACTCTATGGTCACGCATCTGAGGATGCTATTGATGAAAACTGGGGGTAGATTGCCTGGCATCTTTCAGGTGTCCTTGATCCTGGGAGCCTATAGAGGGCAGGGAGTATGGAATAGCCCCTAGCTCCCTATGGGGTTAGGTCCTTGAGTCAGAATACTTACCATCCTCGGAGCCCTTCAGCTGCTTTCAAGCTGGGTCCCAGGCTCACTCTAGGTCTGTAGAGGGGACAAGCTTAGGTGGAAGAGGGGTGCAACACTCTACTAAACATGGAACTCAATGGTGTTCACAAATCCCCCACCTCTTGCACCTCAGCCGAGTATCAACTGGCAACCAGCAGTAAAACTCATCCTTCAGTCACTCAGCAAAGCTGCTCTGATAGAGGGCCAGCAGCCCCATGTAGGGATGACTGCAGTGGCTGGATTGGTTCTAAGCAGTAGTTATGTCTAAGACCATTATCACTTCTAATGGGAAAAACGTCCCACTCCAACAGCTGCTAATGTTGGCTCGGCCCTGCCCCCAGACTTTCATTCAGGTCATCTGTGTTTTCCCATGTCATGGACTATTAACTCTTGAAGCCCTATTACAGGGTGAGTGCCCCTGGGGAACTGTAGAGTTATATAGGTCAGAAGACAAGGACACTTAATGGCCATACCTCAGACGGAGGAGAGGAAAAAGGCACACAGGGTGACCAGTGCTGACTGCTGCACTGCTTCTAATACACACACACACACACACACACACAAGTCTGAATGGCATGCTCATGGCAGGGAGCTGCAGTTTGCAGGTATGAACGAATAGGCCATGTTCACAATTAAGTCATAGGTCCCTGTGTGGATGCTTCAGCTATGGCAGAGTCCCCAGGATTCTGATCCTTCCAGTTACCCACATGATACTGGAACAGACCATGCCTCCATTTAAGCATCCATTTCTAGCCAAGCTGTGCTTCTGCAAGGCAGTGTCTGCCTTTTTCCTTGTATTGTGTTGGAGGGAAACTACAGCTCAGTGTCCCCAGATCTGTACCTGTGATGTCTCAACAGCTCACCCCATCTAACAGGTGACAGAACTGGCACGAACTGGTGAAGAGTTACGTTGGAGTAACCATGCTTCTGGTGGTGTGTGTTAAAGCAACTATGCTGAGGCAGGTCCACAATGCCTCTAGAAGGTCAAGACTGAGTCGTGATATACAAGACACTCTTTGGTGCTGCCTTGGGAAGGCACACTGGAGAGATCCAGTCAGAGTCGGTGTAAGTCCTATTCTTGCAGAGAACAGCTATGACCAGGTGCGTCTCAAACCCTTCAAAGACAACCATGGTTAACCATGACCCTATAGTCATCATGCTGTGAGTGTCTTATGGTTAGGACTGGTGCAAAGCATTTAAATGACCATCTTCATGTCAGTGCTAGGGAGACATCAACCAACAGAAGTGGAAGGATCTGTGCAGACCTCACAGAAAAGTTACATGTCATCTTGAACCAAAGAGTCTACTCTTGAAAATAAATCTTCAGTGAGGTAGCAGGGCTCTGACCAGCCCCATTTTCCTCGGGTTCTATAGCCAACCCTATCTCTCTTTCTATCCATATCCCTCTTAGTCCCTCCCACTATCCCTGTCATTCTATCCATCCCCATCCTTTCTGTCTGTTCTTCTGCCATCCCCATCCCCTATCTATGCCAGTCCTTCCCCCATTGTACCCTCCCTACATCTATCCTTGCCTCCTCTTCTGTTCTCACAGCTTGTTTCTTGCTCTTTCCTGCTCTTCGGATGACACAAAGCCCTTCTAGCCCCATGCTTTGCTTCCCACATGAGCTCCTTTACCCTCTGGCCCCGGGGGTGGAGGGAAATGGTCCTTGTTTTCACTGGCCACATGTCTGCTGCCTCACAGGATGTGATCAAGGTGTCATGAGTGACTGTGGACTCTAATGGTTCACCCGGCACAGTGGACTTATGTGAGGACTTTCTCATAGGGTGACACGAATGTCACTGTGCACATATTTCCATATGCTTAAGGCTCAGAAAGACACTTTCCAATGTGATTGTGTCATTTCTCATCTCATTGACAGGCAGGAGAATTCCGGATCCCCCGCACACTTACAAACACTCGCTGTGGCCAGAGTCTATGTCTTAGATGTTTATTTCTGGAATCAATTCTAGCAACTCATGTGCCTATCAGAAGAAGGTCAGACCATAGGTCTTGATTGTGGAAGTTCTTGGTGGGTCTTTAAATCGGCTGTGAGACCTCCAGCTTTGTTCCTTTTGAGAGTTATTTTGAGTAATCCAGGTCACTTTCTATATGAATTATGCTGTCAGTTTCCCCTCTCCCAAGACTTGATGAGTACTTTATTTTAATTGGGGATAAAAGTGGGATATTATCAAATGCTATTTCCACACACATTGGCACAAATATGGTTTTAGGGGATTTAGGAAGCTTCTAAGCATTGTAACTCTGCTTATGGCATATTGGTGGTTTAGTCCCTCACTAGGTCCCAGCATCCAACCGCTGTGATTTAGAGACTCTATCTGGAAATATTTCTCTCTTGCCAATTTCTAGGAGACTTTTGTACAAGTTGTGTTATTTTATTAAATGTTTAGATGAATTCTCCAACGAAGCCATGTGTGCTTGGAGGTTTCTTGTGGAGAGATAGCTCAGGAGGTAAATATACTTGTTATCAAGCCTGAAGATCTGAATTCAGTCCCTGGGGTCCACATACGCACAGGCACACACATACATGCACACACAAAACAAATGCCTGTGTTCAGACCCCAGCATCTGCAAAAAGCCAGGCATAGTTGTCTGCAGCTAGACCCCAGTATTAGGAGATGTCAGAGAGACAGAAAGGGTACTACAGCTTAGTGACCCACAAGCTTAGCTAAAAACTGAGAAGCTTCAGGCTCAGTGAGAGACCCCGTCTCAAGGGAGTGAAAGAGAGACACCAAATGACATTCTCACATGCACACATATGTACACACATGCACACATATGCACACACATGTACACACATGCTGTTCATCTTGTTTTTTTTTTTTTTAGTTTTAGTTCTAATTGCCTTTGAGGGATTTGTTCATTTCAACCAAATTGTTGAATTTATGGAAATGACAATTAACTGGTATCTTTGTCCAAAGTAAAAGGTTTTGTTTTGAAGTCCTAAGTGGGTTGGGCCCTCTTGCATCAATCATAAATGAAGACAATACCCTAGAGACTTAACTACAGGCCAATCTTATGGGGCCATTTTCTCAGACGAGATTCCCCCTGCCCAGATATGTCCAGATTTGTGTCAAGTTTATAAAACACCAACCAGCAAAGGTGCCTACCTTTTTATCCTGAATGCAGACATTGGCCAAGGTGAGACCTGGACTGGAACTTTCCTTCCCTATGCCCACATCCTAGGTACCAGCTAGGGAGAAGATTTAGGATGGCCACCATCATTCTTGATCTCTCTGCAAGTTCTGCCTGCCTGGACCATGGCCTCTGATCACATTCCCCTAGGGGAGCTGTACACTCACTCTACTGAGCCTGAGCCCTGTATTATCTGCTTTTATATATTTGGGGCAGCAATATGCTTTCTTCGCTGGGCTGCTATTTGGGAGCATGGATGCGAGGACCTGTACCCAGAAAGCTAGATGGATTTAGCTAGAGCCCCTGAGATGATAAATTCCATCACCAGTTCTGCCTCTTTGGCAGCCATGAGGTTACCACAGTCTGTAAGGCCTGCCCTTTGAAAGCAGACAGGAGCCCTACTGTGAACACACAGGCCCCGCCCCTGTGGCCTGTGTCTGGCCTGGCAGGCAAGAGCTGGGTAGAGAGCTCAGGCTACGCCTCTCCTCTAGCCTGTGAGGGCCCTGCTGGTTCTGACTGACTCACAGCTATCTTAATGAAGTCCCTGTGAGAGACAGTGGGCCAGCCTCGCTGCGCAGATGGCTCTTTGTCCCCATTGACACCTGCCATCTGCTTGTTTGTCTAAATGACGCTGCTGGGGCAGGGGGCTCCCAATCTGCTGCCCGGGCCCCGCCCACCTCTATGACCTCCTGACCCTGGGCCAGACAGGTCCACAGAGTTGCTCTTGCAGTGTAGGGAGCCTGGCCTGCCCATGCTCCCTCCCAGCCTCTGCCTGGCTGATGCTCCAGTGGTAGGAGCAGGGGAAGGGGGGGGAGGGTCAGGGGGAGGAGCAGGGGGGGTGAGAGAGCAGGGGAGGGAGGGAGGGGGAGGGATGGGGAGGGAGGAGGATCAAGAAGGAGAGTAGAGGAGGACAAAGACAAGGAGGGGGGGAGACAAAGGGGGAGGGGAGAGAATGAGAGGATGAGAGGAAGGAAAAGAAGGGGAGAAGGAGGTAGAGGAAGAGCAAGGACTGAAGGGGAGCCCAGCAGCTGCCCCAGGCCCCTGGTCCCCTGCTCCAGGCCAGGCTGGAGCTCGAGTTTCAAAGCTGGGCCCTCACACCTGTTCACAAAGAGAATGTCACATAAAAGAGAGGCAAGACAGGAGGACCCGCCTCTGGACCAGACAACAGCAGCCACACCAGCTCATAGGTTCCTCTTGCCTCTAGTCAGCTAAATACAGAGAGAAAAGTTCATTTTTTTTTTTTTTTCAAATTGTAAGGATGAAAGCAGACAAACAATATACCAGTTAGAACACTTCTGAAAGCGGTGTGGCGATGGCAGGCAGGCAGGCAGGCAGGCTCACCCTGAGCTTCCTAGTTCTCCTGGTTCATCTTTAAAGGGGCCAGTGGTGTGGCCTGGCGTTATTTCCAACTCCCAAACAAGGAGGATGTAATGTGGCAAGCCTAACTCTCCAGTGCCCCCCTGCAAAGCTACGGTTTCTTGAGGCTAATTAAATGGTTGCTGATAGCCTCAGAAAGGCTATCTTCTGCCGGAATTTGGTAGAAACCAGTGAACTGGGGGCCATTTCTATCATAAAAAGATACACTCAATGCCAATTCCTTGTCTTCTCTGGTGGAGAAGCCTAGCCTCAGAGTTGATCTTTGGAGGCCTCTACTCAATTCTCCTAAAGAACTGAGTAGTGCTTGTCATAGGCAGAGGTAACCCCTTAAATGTGGCATTGTCACCAGAGTCACCAAAGTCACCCTTTTCCGGGCCCCTGGCCCTGATGCTCTCTTCCCCCCGAACAGAAACGAAAAGCCAGGACCTGTGCGGGAAGGGGCTACCCATATGAATGCTTCCAGTATCTCCAAGGAGATTGGAAGAACGGAAGGAGATCACACGGTGAAGGAGACTACTCACCGTGGCACAACATGGATCGAAGACTGTAGACAGGATGATGGTGTCTCCATCCTCCCGATGACCCTTGGGATGGCGATATCACCTCCCTGCATTTGTCCCATGAGAAAATAACTGGCACATACCACATACCACTCCGTCCTGAAGCTAGCTAGTCCCGAGAGGTGTGAGCAGCCTTTTCTCTGACGTTGTCCCTGAAAAGTTCCTACCCTCTTCCATACAGCCACTGGTCTAACAGTTTGGTTAGTACTCAACCTCTGTGCTTCCTGTCACTTTTGTGAGACAGTACTAAAAATGTTCGGACATCCATCAAGCCACACGCGTTGAGGACAGGAAACCCACCCCGAGGGAGGCATTGTTCCCTGCTTACTGTGGGCCCACCCACCCCACCACTCACCACCCACCACCCACCACATTGGCCTTTTATATAGACACAAGAGCTTCACTGTAAGTCAGAACCACGAGCCTGACGGGAACTTTTGGGTGGGGCATTTGATGGGGCTCATTGATCCCACAGGCATTCTTGGTTTAAGTTTTAAGAAGGAAGTGGATGCCAGGGACATAGCATCAGGTAAGGGGTTGTCTGCCTGGATGTTCAGGGATAGGAACAGTTTGACCCTGTCTGGGTTATATGCTGGCTCACGGTGCAGTCTGCTCCCAGAGAACAGATTGAAGTTGAAATGTGATGAGAACTGCACTCCACGGCTTTATTATAGAGCCCACTATATCAAAACAGCTTCACGGGCAGTGTGATGTAATGGGGTCTACCGGCAGAAATGACCATGACAGGAAAGACTCCCCAGGAGGACACTAAGTAGTCACAGGGAAGGTTCTGGCTCACTCAGTGCCTTGTTTCTGTCTCTTTTTTTTTTAGGTTGTTTTTATTGTACGTATTTATTTGATATGTGGGAGTATGTGTGTGCACCAGTGTAGGCAATGCTCATGGAGATCATAGAGGGCACTGGATCCCCTATAACTGGAGTTACAGGTTGTTGGGAACCACCATGTGGCTGCTGAGAACCAAGCCTGGGTCCTCCGCGAGAGCAATGGGCGCTCTTCGCCCCTTCGCCGTCTCTCCCCAGCCCCGACTTCTGCCTTCCACACCTGCATTCTGTCAAGTAATCAGAAGAAAGCAGCAGCCTGTGGTTTCCAGCATGAGGGAGAAGCAGGGTCACACTTCACTAAATTGGAAATTGAAAAAACTGATCTCGGACAGCTAAGCTAAGCCATCAAACCACCCAAGGCTGGAGGAGCTGGGTCCCCAGCATCTCCCCACTTGACAGATGGGAAATGGAGACAGGCCAAGTCACACAGCTGACCACGAGGAGTGAGACTCTCTTTTCATACACCTGTTTCTGTTTACAGGCAACTCAACCTCAGTCACAGGTAGGTAGGAAGGAATACTGTGGGATTGTAGTGAAAAAGAGACTTCTCGTTTATGATCATCCATGGATTCCTCAACAGTTTCTCAGATTTGGTACCTTGAGGATTAGAGGGCCTGGCTGTAAGGACATTCCTGACGTCCCTTGTATTTTCTCAGAAAGAAGATGGGTGCAACTTATCTTTGAGGGTGTAAACAGGCTGACAGTGAGTTAATTCAGAATCCTCGGTGTTCAGAAGTCCCCAGATTTACGTTTATGCGTGCACTGTGCCATACTTTCAGCCAATCATATGTCTTAAAATAGCTAGCTGTGTAGTAAGAGTTCTTTCTGATAGTTCCTGAAATCCTGGGAAAGGCCCTTGTACCACAGCACTGCCACAGTTGGTGACAAAGTCTTCAGGGGCTGAAACTACCAGACATTGGTCCGCTTCATTGGCTCAATGGTCGGTCAGCGGAGGGCTGATTTCACATGCATTTGGGATGGTCACTGTTCTCAGGGCAAAGTGTGACGTAACTGGACTTCCCTGTATCCTAGCTGGTCTTAGGAAAGTGAGGCATGTCTTTGTGTCTTTGTGTGCTCTCCCAAGCACTCTGTGGCTCAAATCACAGGAAGCCACGTTTAGCTGCCACTGGAACACGGGCTATTTAGGGATGGCTGGATCCCATTGACTTGCTCCTACACTCCGGGACAGACTTCTGCTGAGACTGTGACTGCAACATACAGACCACTTGCAGGGAAGAAAGGACCCACAAGAAACTCTTAGAAATCTGCCACCTCTCAGCTACAAGCTTGATTCCTCCCATAGTATCATGTTCCTTCTCAATGCTATCCATCCCGCAGGTTCCAACCCCCGGAGGTGCACGAGGACCCTGGTTCTGTCTTCAGCTTCTCTAGAGTCTATATTCCCAGCTTCCTTTTTGACTGTTTCCTTTTTGACTGTCCTTCTGTCTGTCCCCCAACTACAGTGCAATTTTCCCAGGACTTGGGATAAGCCACAGTCAACGCAGCCGATAATTATGTACTGAACAACATAATTAAGTAATGACCAACAGTTCTTCTTGCCTCTTTAATAAAACCATTTTTAAAAAAAATACAAGAATAAAAGGCATTTGGATGAACATGTTTCTTGAATTTTCCATTCCTGGTCTCTAGCGAGATCATTGTGTGAGGTTAAGTGACCTACTTTCCTGCTCGGGCCTGAGGCTTCAAGAGGCTGCAGTGGTGCGTAGCCGGGGAGGCATCTTCCCATTCCTGAAAATAGAACACTACTTCAACAAACTGTTTGAGAAATTGTCGGTGACTAGGACAGTGTCATTAATCTCATTTGCACTTTTCAATCAATTGTTTCTAATTGTCTTTATGATGAACTTTTATGAAAGACTAGAAGAATGGTTCTGCCACACACCACACACACACACACACACACACACACACACACACACACACACACACACACACACGAAGACAAAAGCCACAGAGTATGGCCTTGTTCCATTGGAGATCATACCAAGGTAGTGGTTACTTCTGGAGGCCAGAGACCAGCCAGTTAAAGGGGATGGGAAGGGGCAAGGTGAAAACCCAATACAGAGAACTTCCGAGGGGTTCTGGGGAAGAGGGAGGATGTGGTGAGGTGGTGAGGATGAAGGTACTTGGAGAATGTGGTTATCACTGGGCCACTCTGCAAAACCAGAGCAAAAAGAAAAAAAAAGCCAAAAAAAAACCCATAAAAACAAAAAAATTAAAAAAGAAACAAAAACTTATCCATGTATTTGAGAAGCAAGATCTATGTCATCAATCACCAGCAGTAGTTTAAAGTTTCTTGGAAGAAAGTTGCTTTGCAACCCCACAAAACCAACTCCCCATCCTGCGCCCGTCTCTACCTTCAAGGCCACACAGTATCCTGCTGCAGTCAGCACTCCCCATGATACCTCCAGGAAAACCCACACATGTGAACCCTCCTCCCCTATGTAGTGAAAAGATAGGGCAGAAATGCAAGAAACAGGACAGGACAAGTGAGACCATAGCTACCTGCCCTACAAGGCAGGGATCTCAAATCCTGGGTTCTGAGGAAGAGCCGTGGATGGTGCTGAAGCCAGGCCTTGACTTAAGACTGCCCGGCAAGGGCCAAGTGGGTGAACAGGAGTTGGGGCGGGGGTGGAGTGGGGTGTTCATGAGACAGAAACGAAAACTAAAATGGCCCATGAAAGGAGCCGTTGAGTGAAGGGAGCCATGAGAAGCAGGGAGACCAGGTTGGAAATTTTTGAGGAAAGGCGTTAAGTGCGAGGAGCTGCTGTGTTTGACACGGATGGGAGTCTTCACGGGGCTTCATAGTACGGCGGGTCGGCGTGGCCTGGAGTGATGGCAGACACAGGTGAGCTTCCGGAGGTAAAGGGCTCAGTGGCAGAGGGGGAATGATGAATGTAGGTGTGGCTCATGAGCATCAGAGAGGACAGTGTGAGAAAAGGAGATGGGGGAGTGTGGCCCCCTGAGGGGAACTCTAGGCTTAATGTTCAAGCCTAGGAGAGCAGAAATGAAGGGACCCTGGCCCAGACATCACCATAGGAAGCGCCTATAAACGGGAGATTACAGAAAAGGCATGGTGCCTCCCCTAACCCCATACTCAAGCCACCACCTGAGAACCTTTAATCCCCGAATCTCAGTGCCATGGCCTCGGGTCCTGGCAGGTGCCATCTGCATGAGGCCAGGTTAAAGGAACCTCACCTCAGGAGCTATACAGCCAAGACGGACACAAGACTTCATTCCACGCTCAGCCAAAAAGCCCGAGATAACTACGAGAGGTCCCAGGGTCCAAAAACGCCTAAGCCAAATGGCTCACGGGCTTCATTCTCTTCCATTTCTGGCCAAGTCCTCATATGGGCCACTGGCAGACGGAAGTTACTTGATCTTTGCTGTGGTCACATAAGGAAAAGTATACAGGACAGGAGCCACGTGCACAGTGCCTCTGCTTGAACCACCGTAGGAGACACGTCAACCCTGCTCACTGTGTGACCTGGAACCCTTACACCCTCAATGACGGGCGTGATGGGAAGCCACTCTTTATGGACGTTTGTCATTGGCTGTCTTCGGGGGCTGCAAACAGGGTGGGGCTTTTCCTGAGCTTCTCTCAGACATGGCTGCCAACCAGTCTGATTGAGATCATTTTTAATTGCCATTTCTCGACTCGAGCTTGTATCAAGTTGATAATAAAAACTGACCAGACCTTCCTTCCACGGACATATTCCCCTCAAAGCCCCTCACGTCTCCTCAGATGCTTCAGATGCCTTCACTCACTGAAGCACGGACAAGTAGGGCCATATCATGGTCTCTCTCTCTCTCTGTCCCACACCAACAAACATCTCTTGCTCACATGGGTCCTGCCATAACTTACTTGGCTTCGTGGTCCAAGCTATCTGCCGAGCCTAAGATCCCCATAAACATATTTTCTCTGCAAACTCTGCTTTTTACTTAAGAGCAAGCCCCTAGAGCCTCCCGGAGCACCCTTGTGAATTACTGACGGCTCTGGGAACATCGTTATAGCAATCTTGCCTCATACCGACAAGGAATGCATTTTCAAACCGGTCTGTCTCTGCAGTGATGCCTGAGTGTGACCTAATGCTGAGATGACAAGCCTGACTTGGATGGCGGCCTGCAAGATGGCTCTCTTCAGGAAGTCCCTGCCGCCTGCGTATCTCTGCAGAAACTTCCTTCTCTCGGGGCCCCCAGCGTGCCATGCCCTCACACCCACGCCTGGAACTGCTTGCTTCCAAACAGGGCTGACGAAGGCATGTAATTATGGGGCTTTTATACACCCCAAGGCAGATTCCTCAAATTAAACTGCTTGTTTTCTTCTTTATCCCCTACACCATGGCTCCTTTTCGGCTAATTATTCCAGCCAACTGGAACTGGCGATCCAGCGTAGCGTCATTATCCTTGAGGCTCGAAAACACCCAGCTGTTCCCGTGGCCTTGCAGGACGCGGCAATCCCCCTGACGCTGTGAATCTGCTCTCTGCAGAGACGGTGCCTGGTGCTTTTGTCTTATTATCTCCGTTAGGGACAGCAAAGTATGGTGGACCTCAGAGGAGCGGGGTCACAGTGAGGAGAGGGAGTGGCCACCATGCCCTTAGTCACAGATCAGTGGCCTCCTTCAAGCAAGCCAGTGATGTCAGCTCCCTCCCTCCCTCTCTGGGACCGGGACCCTCTGGTGGAGGTCTGGTGGCATTCAGTAAGGACAATCAGTGCTCTTGAAAGGGACCCTGTCATCACCAGGAGAAAAAGACTCTTTTTTTTTTTTTTTTTTCTTTTTGTATCATGTGACTTCGGCTTTTATGACTAAATGAATGCTTAAATCTTACAAGTCTAATCATTACTATTTACTTCCTAAAAATAACTGTCTCCCTTAGTCCATATTTAGAACAGAAAATACTGGCCTCTCCAGAGCCTCTGGTGCCCTAGAAGGGCCGCCCAGCAGAACGGCTTGCATTACCCCTCCCTGGCTATGCCTGTTTGCTCATATGTCCTGGGCATGGAGACCAAAGGCTACTCTGTGCCCACGTGTCACTGAAGCCATGGTGGCTGCTCTTGTGAGTTAATACCAGATAAACTGGCTTCCAGGGGCCATTGCACCTTTGTGGACTCAACTTCCCCATATGCCAGAAAACGTTCCCATGTCTCTGTTGTACTTGATATCCCTGGGGTGGGATCCTTACCATGCTAGGCTCGGGGCACAGCAAACTGGAAGTCCCAGGGTATGATGGGAGAGGCAGAGCCTCTACACACTCTGTATGTGAAACCGAACCATGAGAGGAGGCCCCACAAAGGTCAGGAAGACAAATGTCACCTTCCCTACTCTGCTGCATCCATGAAAAAATGCTCGCTTGTATACTGTATTTTCAGTACGGGTGTACGTAGCATCTCATCGCGGCTGTTAACGTTTTGAGATATTTTTGTTTTTCACAAGACTAGAGATCGAATCCATGGTTCTACCACTGAGCTACATTTCCAACCTCTGTTCATTCCGAGATAGGGTTTCACTATGCAGACAAGTTTGGCTTTCAACTCAAGTTTTAGTCTCTGGAGTAGCTGGAATGATAAGCTTGTGCCCTGAGGTGGCTTTTAATTTTTAGTTCAGTATTGTGTTGAATTAACGGGTATTCTGGTGGGAATGCACGCTTGTATACCAACAAGTCTTGCTTCATAATAGCTTTCCATCAAAACTCTTCTAATAATCTTTCATGGAGTTCTACATTGCAGATTTTCTTTTATGTGGCTTCAGGATCTTTGCTGTTATAGCAAATGCATCTTATTTTCATGAAATCTTCTAGTGGTCTTACGGGTTTATGCATTTATCATATATCTGGAAATTTTTGTAGAATTCATTGAGCTCCTGATAATTCTAATTTGTTTGTTCAGTCCCATGTTTTTCTCTCTTTTTTTTTTTTTCATTTAAATCGTCATAGACCACGGAATTACACATCACTTTACTTCCAGCTCTTAACTTTTTTTTCTCTGACAGCATGATGCATTTACACTGCTTTAAATTGCCATGGAGGATGGTCTAATACTGTTTCCAATCTTAGAAGGAGGTTTTCCTCCAAAGAATGGTTGCAGTGAGTTAGGCATTAATGTTTGCGAAGGTTAAAACAAACAAACAAACAAAAAAGCATGTGAAGCTTTTGAAAATATGTCAGGAGAATGGTTGATGGGAAATGCCCTTCTCTTATTGGTTGATGAATAAAACACTGATTGGCTGGTTGGCCAGGCAGGAAGTATAGGCAGGGCTAGGAGAAGAGGAGAATTCTGTGAAATGTAGACAGAAGGAGTTGCCATGTAGAGCCAGGGAAGAAAGAATGCACCAGGAGTTCTCCAGTAAGCCAAGACCATGTGGAAATACTTAGATTAATAGGGATGGGTCAATAGTTAAGACAGAGCTAGCTAATAAGTAGCCCAAGCCACCAACCAACAGTTTTATAACTAATATAGTATCTGTGTGTTCATTTGGGGCTGAAGAGCTGCGGGACCAGACGGGCCAGAAAACTCATGCTTACAAGTGGTAACTTTTCTCTAACACTGTATCGAAAGCTCCTCTGATGCTGAATCATCCTTATCCTCCCAAAGCAAGCCCTGTGTGTCATATTATTTGGTGCTGGATTCAGTGGGACCGTGCTTTATTTAGCAAAATTTGCATAAGAACCTATAATTTTCCTTTTGCATTTTTGTCTTTATTGGTTTTGGAACCAAGACTATAACCTTGGTAACTAAGGCAGACATTCTATCTATGTATGTATGTATGTATGTATCTATGTATGTATGTATCTATCTATCTATCTATCTATCTATTTTTACTGTTTTCTATTTTCCAAAACAACTTAGAATTAACTCTGAGTTTGGGTTTTGTGAGAACAATAAGGCTTAATCCCCATTGCAACTTCTTGAGAAGTTTGTCAGTCTTGGCATCTCGTGCTTGGTTTTGGGAGGGGGAGCTTTCTCGGTTTTTTTTTTTTTTTTTTCCATTAAGTGCATCCATTTAGTCCACATTTGCAAACTCGTTAGTGTAGTTGTTCATAATGGTCTTTGATTAATTTTCTTATTTCTATTGTAACTAATTGAAGCTAAATCACTATTATAACTGTAACTAAAGTTATTCTGCCTTCTCCTTTTTATGTTTCCACTCTACATTGTTTTGTTCCTGTCAGTCTTGCCAGATGCCTTACAAAATAGCAAGCCTTGGTTTTTGTGGATCCTTTCTATTGTTTTATGGGCTTTGTTTTTTGTTTGTTTTTTTCTTTCTTTCTTTTTGCTCTGTTCTCCTATTTAATTGATGATCTCTCTTGTATCTTTATAACTTTTCCTTCTTGTTCTTTGGATTTGTTCCATTGGGGTTTTTTTTTTTTTTTACCTGAAAGCTTAATTTGTTTTCTGTCATTCTTAATTTCAGATATATGTATGTATGTATGTATGTATGTATGTATGTATATATGTATATATTTCCAAGCACGGCTTAGCGGTATTCTATTGGAAATGAACACACACACACACACACACACACACACACACACACACACACACACACACGCGCGCGCGCGTGCTGCGCTGCGTTTTAGTCTTATCCACCAGTGTTGTGGAGGTATGCAGCCTCTCTTCAACCTTCACAGGTATTTTTCTTGCTTTTCTTCCATTTATTACCACCACTTTCCTAACTATTTGCTTTACTGATAGTGATAATTTTTAGAACCTCATTCTGTTGCGACCCTCCTTCCCCAACGGAGATGTTCAGAAGCGTCTTCCCCCTACCTTAAAGGCAGCATTGTTTAAACCGAGAACCTGGCTGTCTCAGCAACTCCTGCGTATCTTGTTTTGCTGTGATTTTTGTGGTGGGTTGTGCTTCTCTGCGTTCACACTGGCCCCCAAGCTCATGTTTATTTGAAGGCATCATCAGTATCCCACGGAGCAGTCTTGTTCCTTGGAGAAGAACTATCTTCAGACTCACACCAAAGCCCTAGGAAGGAAACTAAAGAATAGTGTGGGTGGGGGGCAGTGGGAGGAGCTACCCTCCTGAGGCTGGGAGTTTTGTCCCTCAGCCTCAGCAGCATCTTCTTAAACATTAGTCGCATATGTATCGCATTTGTGGTTAACTCTTCAATGCTTTTCATATAGATTGTCTCATTGATAGTGATGGCATTACTTTTTTGTTGCTTGTAAGACCATGCCATGCACATTGTGAGACTTGTGCAGTAGAGAGGAGACCCGAGGCATCCTTCCCGGAGTCCCACTCACCCAGCAGTGGCATCAACACTTGCCTCAGGCTGACCCATGGAAGGGTGAAGTAAGAGCATTATTTTTCCTTTGCATTCTGTTAGTTGTGTTTTGCTCTTTGGCAAACAGAAGATAAATGGTTTGCTTGTGTGTACATGCATTATGAATTGTTTTGAGTAATTAAGGAGACATCTTTTATTATGGCTTAGATATAAGGCGCCTCCCAAAAGTTTCAGGTGTAAGGTTTGGTCCCCAGAGCACTATTGGTCTGAGGTGGGGACTGGGGAAGTGACTGGGTTAGGAAGGCTCCACCTGATAGGCTCATTGTCCACCTAATGGCAGGACTGGGAGACAATGTAAGGAGGGAGGACCTAAGCAGAGGAGGTGGGTAACTGGGGACACACCTTTAGAGGATGTGTCTTGTCCCTACTCTTCTCTACTTTTTCCTTCTTCTTTCTGGATGTCATGAAGTAAGCTGTTCCTCGACCTCAAGCTTGACCTCAAGCCAGCTGACGAGGGGCTGACTCAGATACCAAAATAAATCTTTAAAAAGAACATATATGTTATAGATATTATATATATATTATATATATCATATATATTACATTAATATAATATATAATTTATTTAGCGTGTATGGTGTGTGTGTGTGTGTTCATGTGTGTGAGAGACACAGAGACAGAGAGAGACTGACTCCACATATAGTAACCAGAAAACAGCATACAGAACTTTGTTCTTTCTTTCTACCATACCCAGATTCCTCCTTTTGGTTTCCCTAAGGTATTCGTCATAGAGCTAGAAACTGACTGACTATCAAGAAGAAGAAAATGTCAGCACAGAAAAATGTGACATAAACAGACAGCAACACTTGCCCCTTATTACCCTGCTTAGTCAGGAATTCTGTGATCAGATGATAATCTGGCCATTTGGCTATATGCACTTTCCATATAAACAGACAATGTCACACACAAACACACACTCACACACACACACATGCACACACACACACACTCACACACACACATGCACACACACACTCACACACAGACACACACTCACACACACACATGCACACACATACACTCACACACACACATGCACACACACACTCACACACACACATGCACACACACACACACACACACACACACACCCTTTATCGAAAGAGTATGTTAATGGATTTACTAGACTTCAGAGAAAGAGAGAAAGCCCTCTGTGACACTGACCCATGAGCACAGCAAGAACTTAACGTGGCCCTGGAGAGAAACAGGAGTAGACAAAAGGTGGGTAATTGTATTAAAGTGAGCAAAGAGAATCCACAATGCCAAGGAATCTACATCTCTTCACTTCATGCCTCACTCGTGGGCACTGTTTGGTTTTGTTTTGTTTGTTTTGTTTTTTTTTAATAACTTTAGGTATGGCTTTTAATACATTATAATTCTTTAATGGCAATTTAACTTCTTGGAAAGTCTTTTTTCCAAGCATGGCGTTTTTCAGCAGTGCAGCTATTAGCCCGAAGCTATCCTTCATTAGGTGGCAACTGTCCAAATTAAAGGTTTGTTGAGAAGAAAGAAAATGCAAGGCCACAAATCTCCCCCGACAGCCATCCCACTGGCAAAGGAAAGGCAGGCTCTCCCGGCGTCCAGCCTCAAAGTCTGGCAATCCATACACAATGACTGTAGGGTCTAGGGCCATTTTGGGAGGCCCCTCCTCAGTCCTGGACCCTGACAGCAGGG
This sequence comes from Cricetiscus sungorus, assembly GCA_030556225.1. Lineage (NCBI taxonomy): Eukaryota > Metazoa > Chordata > Mammalia > Rodentia > Cricetidae > Cricetiscus > Cricetiscus sungorus. Next base: position 1,174,522 of record JANBXA010000738.1, on the reverse strand, counting down.
CAGAGATATAAAGTTTAGGGTTGTCTAGGGAGAACCATTCAGACTTTGCAATCAGTGCCCAAGCTGTTATTTATCTCCCTGTCAGAAGGTCTATCTGCCAAAGTCACGGCATGTACCGTCAATTTGACTGACTTGAAAGATGCCTACTCTTGCACCTCTAGGCTGTCTGTATGGACATTTCTGGAATGGGTTGAGTTGCTTTTTGATCTGAACAGGCAGGGGACAGCTGTGTTGCATGTCTTTACCAGGTCTCAGGTGTGTTCTTTCAGAGCAGCTTGGGTTCGAAGCAATGTTTCCCGTAGTTGTGAGGATCTGGAGGTCGCTTTCCTCAAGTTCAGCAATATGGATTCCAATTCTGGGACGATTTCTGCAGTCATGAGAGCTGCCCTCTGCACCCACCTCTTTGCCTCCGACTCAACTCCGTGATACCTTTCTCTCTGTTCTGAGACATATGGAACTAACTCTGAGGTCATGAATGCCCAAAAGGGTTGAATTTGACTTCGGGTTAGTGTTGATCAAGGTAAACTACCATGAGCAGTAATGAACTGAACATTCTCCGGCTCTTCTGATGTTCCCCAGCCCACGTTGGAAACAGGGCCTTTTTCTTCTTTTGCCTAACAGTCCTGGGAGAACCAATAGATACCAACAGAATCCCCTGAGCATTCTCCACCTTATCTTCCTATCCATTACAAACCATGAGTTTAAAAGTTGCCCAAGCAAGTTGCAAGCCCAGACAGTAAGTCAAGAAATTAATACTAGGAATACATAAAAATATCAGTTTTTAGTGCCTCTCTAAGGCTCAGTTTTATACCCACTCCTCACTAGTTCATTAGAAATAGCGTTCAGACCACCTAACAGATTCCTTCTTTTAAGCTTCACTTACAAAACGACAAAACAGACTTACATCAACCACACATGACTGAGACATTTTGTTCACAAGGAGCCACAGAGCCACAACAGGACAAGTCCACCTGGATTCTGGGAGAAAACGCACAAGTCTCCTGAAACGCTCCCTGCATCGCAATGGCCCTTTGCGTTGTATGAGGGATAATCTCGGGCAGCATTCTTATGACACTACCAATTACCAACAAAAGGCAACTTCCAAGGGGAAGTGGTGAGGGGTCTGCCAGAGTGCAAGCATGCTGAAGCCTCCAGACGGGGCTGGAACACTAGGAGGCTCGAAAAGTAGTGAGATGAGGAGGTAGCGGCAGAGCGTTCCAACAGCCGTCTCTGCTTGATCAAACAATGAACACACGGATGTGAAGACTGTAATCTAAACTGAATTTTGGCGGAAGGCATCCACAGATCAGCCATCACAGACTTCATGTGCTATTTTCTTCAACAACAGACTTCTTACTGCCCTGCCAATGCAAACTCTTGCCACTAAGGGCCGTCTGCAGCTCCCGGGTCACTACTAATTAAAGAGTATGCAGACACTTGGCATCTACTTCATTAACTGTTTTTTTATGAACACCCCCTCACCCCAACCCAGCAAAGGGCAGTTGTAATGACAGTTTCTTATCACCCGGGGCTAGAACTTCAAGCCAACCTCTACAGGAACCACATTTTCTGAGCCACAAGCAGGAGAGAATAGCACTATTGTGCTGGCCCTGGAGAGGGTGGGGTTGAGATGGGATCAGCCCCGCTTTTAAAATCTGAAATCATATTAGAAGGAAAAACTGTCTCTGTTGCATGAATTACAAAGGCACTGTGGGTCAAGCTAACTCGAGCAAATTTCTGCTCTCCCCAGCGTTTGGGAAACACCAACACTCTCCAGTGGTCAGTGGCCTACGTCCTGCTCTGCACATGTTCACAGCAGTCTGAGCAACACGCAGATACCTGACCTGCAGGGAGCCAGGGCAACAGCCTTGCAATATGGGGAGCTTATTTGGAAGAAGATGGCCAGTTACTGGGCAGCCGAATCCCAAAGGTGTGCTGCTAGCCCATTCCGTGTGCCCGGCGGTCAGTTTTTAAATATTACCAGCAAAAGACACTTTTTAAATGATTTCGTTGTATGGAATGCAAGTACTTTTTTGCAAGTATTTTTTTTTTTTTTCCACGTCAAACACAAAGCCATATTTGGTTTGGCTGGTTTCCCTCATCACACCTCTAGGCTTTTACTGGCACAATGAGTCATATAGAAGAACCCTTGCAAAGTTCAAACCAGGGGGCCCCTTATTTTGGTGCACGGTCTAAAGGGATATGGTCCATCATGGTGGGAGGCTCAGGATGGCAAGAGCCCGGGGCAGCGGCTGGTCACGTGTCATCCACACTCAATAGAGGGGAGCTAGGTGAATGCTGGCATTTAATTCACTCCCAGCCTGTAGGGTGATGAGCTAGAATTCAAGATGGGTCTTTTTGCCTCTATTACCTTACAGACATGCCTCCTAGGTAATTTTAGATCCTGCCGAGTTGGTACCGAAGATTAAACATCGCATGCATAATTTTTAAAAGGCCTCTATAGGAGTCCCTCCCCAAGACCACTTCTGTGTTGTGCCCTTCAGGATCCCAACACCATGCTCTAATGGGTGCCAGCTGCAGACACCGCCAGGCAGCTCAGATTAAATCTCTTCAGGTTTGTCCTGGTGGATGAAGGGCATAGATATGATTCTTGAGCAAAGCACAAGGTCCTAAGGTCTGACGCCGAGCTACAATAGTTCGCCGATGAGAGATGTTATCTGAATACAAAATATTCCCCCACGGGCTTGCGTGCTTGAATTCCTATTTCCCAGGCCAGGGCACTGTTTTTGGAGATGGTGAAACCTTTGGGGTGAGAGACTTCCATGGGGTACCAGCTCTAGGCCCCATAGCACAACTTTGGAATGAGGCTACTCAGTTGTCAACCATCCTAACTCCAGACCTATTTCTAGACAAATTCTCAGCTTTCTGGTCCACCAGGATAGGAACAAACCATTCGGCAGGCTCCGGACTGTAACACCATGCCTCCCCTACCACCATGGACTGGGACTTTTAAAACTGTAAGCCCAAATAAGTCTTTCCTTTAAGATTCTTCCATCAGGATTTTTTTTTGGGGGGGGGTCACAGTTAAAAGAAAAGTTGAAAGACAGGAGAAGGCAAAAGGACTGGCCCACCCACCCACAGGGTTCAACTATTCTAAGTACCAAGTGCCTCCCCTGAACTCAGAGTCAGCCGCACATCAAACAAGAGGCCCTGGAAAACTGAGATTAGATGCAGGTGGACATGGTGCAGATTCGTATACAGATACGGGTGCAGATTAAAGCAAGATGTCCACGTGTGCCCTTGACTGTCCTCATCCCAAGCTTTAGCTACCAGCCTGTGACCTCTTCCATTGTCTTTGCTGGTCCCCTATTGCAGCCAACTCCCTGTCCGTCCTCCCAGATCTGTCCTTTCTCCTTGTCACATGGGCCTCTCTGCAGCCTTGTTTCTCAGCCCAGTGGGTTTTAGACGAGTCTGCCTGGCATCATTCCAGGTGTATGCTGTGACCCTCTTAACAAGGGCCTGGTAACTCCAGCACGGCGATCCTGAGACTACCTTGAGTTAGTCAGGAACCAAGTGTTCTCTGGCAGTCTGGGACTAATTTTCCAGGAGAGAAGAATGAAGTCGTGGTGTAGTTTGTGGTAGAAGCCCTGTGGTAACCTTAAGCCCCCAGGTCATACCCTGGGTCACAATCATCCCACCGGACACACAATAAGGTGAAGCCCTTACTATCTTGCATTGCTTCAGTTGTAAATGTGATGAATGGTGTGAAGGGGCTGCATTGCTTCTCTAGTAAAGACCACTGCTACAAGCTCTACTTTGGCCCAGGGTTTTCCTTAGTCTGAAGGGCCTTGGGGCCTTGGGTGCTAGTGAGGGAGATAAGGGGTAGGAAGGGAATTGCTGGCATCCTGGATGTCCACCTGGCAGTGTCCCTGGTCTCCAGCCAGCGGGGCATCGGAACACCCACGTGCGTGCCAGCCTGCCCTGCAGCTTCAGGGGCCTCTTCAAGAGGCCGTGAACTGTAAGAACAGGAAACAACGGAGGAGAAAATCTTCTGTTTTGTAAACACAATGCTTGGTTTCAAGCAGAATGAATTCAAACCAAAGAACCTATGCCAGACCACAGTCTTTCTGAGGAGCACAGTGTACCGTCCGTCCCTGCCCATCTCCAGGAGAGAGAACCAGACCTGAGTCTCTGAGGCAGAGCAACACGTAATGAAGTCCAGGCTACGGAACCCTGGCTCTTAATTACAACCCTCTTTACAGAATGCCACCAGGATGGAAAAGCTCCAGTGCTACCCAGGGGGACTGCATGGTTAAGAGCAGTCAGTCTGATTGTGATTAGGCACCACAGACACCCAAGATGTCGTGTTGTACACAGTACAGGGTCCCTTCTAGCATCAGTCTAACTGCGTGAAGACGATCATGGATTTGTGAGCTCCGCAGCCCCAACAAATCTTCCTGCAACTCCCTGCAACTCACTCCCAGAGAAGCAATGGCCGCTTCGCTCTGCCTTCCAATTTGATTTGTGCAGACCTCGTGAAACTGAGGGTGTGTAGAAGAGGGTGGCCAGAAGCAAGCTTGTCCTGTTCCCTGCTGTGTTGCTTTCCTCTAGGAAACACATCAGGAATGTCAATGGTGTCCCTGTTCCAGGGCAAACCTAAGAAGATGAGCGACCACTCCTGTGTCTTGGAGGGTAATGACAATTTTAAAGAAGGGCTACCTGGCCTGAGCTCAGTTCATAGGACCCAGGCAGCAGGGCCCACAGTCCAGAGCAGAGCTGCAGGGAAGAGGACAGGAAAAGCAAAGCGGCAGGGGGATTTCCAGCTGGCCTCTTGACAAGTGACTTCAGCGTGCTCAGGTGCTTTCTCTGCAGAATGGCAGCTTCCTGCAGGCTCTGCTGGGAAGGACTGCTGTCTTCCCGTGGATCCCTGTCAGACTGGACCTAGTGGTCAATGAGAGAAGATGTTCTTATTGGTCATGATCTGTGTTTGACTAAGTTTTTAAAAGTATTTTCCATACTCACTCCCCTTCAGAGGATATTTTTTTTTTTGTCAAATTAACTTAGTATTTCCTCCATTTAACAATCATAGAGAGCTGCCTTCTCCCTTCTGGGAGCCCTCACTCCCAAACTTGGGGCTTTCCAGGGTCCAGAACCACGGTTGAGCACACCAACAAACCAAGGATAAGTGTTTGTTCCTAAGTAGCACCTAAAGGCCTTCTGTCCTCCTGTAGGTCTTAGGAGCTTGTTCTCCATCAGGGATATTGAGGCCAGCACCCAATGCCTTGAGAGCCCTGGGAAACAGCCCAGGGCAGGGTTGGTAAGCCCACCAACCCTTTGTCCACTGAAGATGCTTCACAAGAGTAGTATAACATCCCACGACCCTCCACACAAACCTTTATGGTGTTTTCTGGCTCTGCCAACCCCTTCTTCAAGCCCCCCCCCATTGCCTCCTACTTTGACAGATCATTAGGAACAACTACAAGCATAGGCTAGTGGTGTTGATGGTGGTGTTTTCTGGGTACACAGAAAAGTTCTAATAGCTGTCTGTGAGTCCTAATAGCTGTCTGCTTCACTACAACCAGTCAGGACACAGTATGCTGACACACATATCTCCCACAGCTTCCATGCAGCTAATCACTGCCCTCCACCTCTGCCTCCTGGTGTCTTATAGACGGAATGATGGGGACCTAATCTGGGCTCTGACTTCTTCGTGTTGGGAAAATACCTTTAGTTTTAGCAATGTTCTTTCTCCTTATTGCTGAATGGCATTCCGTGTTATGGGTGTGCCCAGGGTGTGTCCACCTGGGAGGAAAACATTCTAATTCATCTTAGTTTCCTTCAACCACAGACACAGCTTCTACAATGTATTTGTAGGCAGTTCTCTGTGTGAGCTCACGATCTCATCCCCTACAGTAAAAAAAAAAAAAAAAAAATGGGGAGCAGGACTATTTAGCTTTGTAAAAACTTTCCAGGCTGGTTTTAATAGTAAGCCATTTTACATTCCCATCAGAAATGTATGCATAACCTAGACGCACCCTCATTAGAATGCTGTACTATTGATATTTGCTACTTCAGACTCTATATATGACCAGTTCTTGGTGATTGCACCTTGGCCTTTTCTCGTAACTGGCAAGTTGTCTACTACTCAACCACACTGTCATCCTTACAGGTGAGGAACCAGATCCTACCCGGTGTTAACTTGTCTACCCTAGTATTTCGTCTATTTTTTATTGAGTTGTTTCTTAACAAACCCTTTGATGTATGTGATTTGCAAGTACTTTCTTCTGGTCTATAATTTCCTTGAGTTTTCCTTTCCTAGTAGTATTTGTGACAGAACAAACGTGTTCCATTTTAGTGACATTCGAGTTACTGACCTTTTTTTCCCCATGGGTTATATTTTGGATGTGTTCTAAGACCCCTGTGGTTAAAGCTAGTTTTGAAGCTTTTTCTTTCCGTTTCTCTGTAAACATTTTATAGTTTGCAATTAATATAGCATCTTGTAAAGTTCAAGGTTTATATCAACCTTCTTTTTCATTTTTCAAATGAATATCCCATTGTTTCAAAAGCATCTCTAAAAACTACATCCCCTTATTTACCAAACTGCCTTTGAATTGTTGTCAAGGGTCTGTTCTGTACCGTTGATTTATGTATCTGTCTCAGCCAATATCAGAATCCTTTAACTATTACAGATTTTAAAATTGAGTTATGATTTTTTTTTTAATTTAGTCTTCTTAGACTACCCTTAGCCACTTTTGAGTCAGCTATATAAATAAAAGTCTAACAAGAACTTCAACGGGAACTGTGTCAAATATGAAGATTAAGTGGAGTCAGCTAGTGTGTTTGCCATCTCAAAGTTTTCAGTCAGAGAAATAGTGTTTCCTTGTTTACTTATCTTTCTAAAATTGTTTTAAACAGTGTTTTATGACCTTTAGCCTACATATTATGTGTGTGGGGGAAGGAAGGGAAGGAGAGGGAGGGAGGGAGGGAGGGAGGGAGGGAGGGAGGAAGGGAGGGAGGGAGGGGGAGAGAAGGGGGTGTGTATAGACACAGTGACAGATATTTGCAATAAACAGTTTAAGAAGGATTCCTTTTGGCTCACTAACTCAAAGGCCATGTGGTTCGGATGTTAAATATCTCCAACAGATTCTGTATTTGAATATGTGGTCCCCACCTAGCTGGGCTGTTCTGGGAAATAGCAGAAATCTTGGGAGGTGGCTGGCTGGAGGAAGTAGGTTGCTGGAGGGAAGCCTTGAAGGTTATAACCAAATATCGCCTCTGTCCCCCTGTCTGTTTTCTGATGTGACAAGATGTGAACAAGCAGCACACTGCCATCACCTCAGAGCTGTCTGCTGCCAGGCCTTCTGCAATGGTGAGCGAGTCCTTCCAAACTCAAGGCAGAATAGCCTCTTCCTCCTTTAAATTGCTTTTTATTATTATTAAGTATTTGGTCACAGGAACAAGAAAGGTGACTACTAATACAAGAGTTTCCCATGCAAACCACTTGGCCCTGTCACTTCTGGGCCCATGCACGGTCAAGACAAAACATGATGGCCAAGATCAAAGTGGCCTGCCCCATGATGGACAAGAGGCAGAGAAGAGGCAGGAAGGTACCTGAGACAAAGTATAACCTTAAAAAAAAAATGGGCCCCCACTGTAACTGGAGTTTCTTTCCAGCCTGGCCCCACAGCTGCTTTGCCCCAAATAAGCACACGAATGCTAATGTTAATTATAGAACTGTTGGCCAATGGCTAGGGCTTCTTACTGGCTAGCTCTGTCTTAATTATTAACCCAAAACTACTAATCTATGTATTTCTACATAGCCTTATCTTACCAGAGAATGCCTGGCATGTCCTATCCTTCCAGTCTCTACATGGTGTCTCTTTGAGGTGCCTCCCTACCTCTCTCCCCAGCATTCTTCTCGTCTCCTAGCCCCACCCATCTTCCTGCCTCTATTGGCCAAACAATGTTTTACTCATCAACCAATAAGAGAAACATATACACAGAAGGACACTCCCCATCACCCCACTGACCTTCCTCTAGCCAGAATCTGTTTCCCAACAATCCGCCCAGCTATAAATTCATCAATGGGCTAATATGTTGATAAAGGTGGCCTCTTCATGATCACTTAATAACACCTCAACTTGGGGACCAACTCATCATCATGTGAAGGACATTTCATAACCAAACAATAACATCCCAGCTCCCAAAGACTCTCTCATCCATCTCACGATGCAAAAATTGCATCTCACAATGCAAACATTGCATTCAGTCCAGCTTCAAGAATTTCCAAATTCTTGAAAGTTCCAGAATTACTCAAAAATCCAAATCCAAGTTGCCTCTGAGACTCAGGGAAACACTTACCAATGAGCCCCTGTAAAATTAAAAAACAAAAACAATACAAAAGAAGAAAGAAAGAAAGAAACAACTGAGTGAGGCCTTTGCTAAAATAGTGGGTTGCTCTCTGTAAACAGACACTGAGGCCTCATTGCCAAGGACAACACTCACACACCTCATTGAACGTGGAGTTCAGCTGGTGCCTACATGGAGCCTTCACGTATATGTTCTAGTATCTTTGGTGCAGAAAGGTACTCTGCAGGTTGCCAAAAGAGAAACATAAACATCAACACAGACACAAAACCTTTGGCCTACAATCTGTCCTGCCTGCAAATACGCTAGGATAACGGTGGCACAAAATTTGTGGGAGTAGCCAACCGATGTTTGATTGGACTTATGAACCACTTCATGAGACAAACCCATACACTGCTTAGGTGACCAAGAACCAAAGAGTAGGTGGCTCAGAGACTTGTAGTAGCATCTTGCCTTGCCAGTGACCTTGCAGTAGTGGCCACACCCCTTGAGCATGGTTTCAGGTGGGGACTTGATCGCTTTGAGGTAGAGTAGCCGCAGTGTGCATGTTCTCGGGTCACAGAGAGCATCAGAAGAGCAGAGACTGTGTCTTCTGAAGCAGGAAGCCCACAACAGTTATTTACTCTTATCTGTGTAAGTTGTTCCCCATTAAAACACCTATTTATCTTTATCTTGGGTCTGGTGGATTCATTTAAATCCCACCTTCAGAGACCTAGGGTGAAACCAAACACTACTAGTCCAAAAAAAGGGGGTGTCAATAAAATGTTTACTAATGAGATCCTTCCATACCCACAGGTCAGCGCCTCACTTAGCCATCACCAGAGAAGCTTCCACCTGAAGCAGATGGGGACAAATGCAGAGACCACAGCCAGAGATTACACTGAGAAAGAGTCATTGGAACAGACAGCTCCATCAAATCACACCCCACCCTTACCCCAGAGCTCAGGGAACTCTGCAAAGGAGGAGGCCTACATAGTGTAAGAGCCAGAGGGGATGAGGACTGTCAGGAAAACACGGCCCTCTGAATCAGCTAAGCAAGGCTCCCGTGAACTCACGGGACTGAAGCCACAAGCAAAGCACAGGGCCTACATGGCTGTTTACCAGGTCTTCTTTGGCTTAGTATCTCTATGGGACCCCTGGCTGTGCGAATGAGTGGGACTCTGATTCGAGTGCCTGCACTCGGGGGCCGTTCCCTTCTCTCGTTGAGAAGTTGGTGTGATGGGTTTTGTTTTATCTTATTATATTTTATTTTCATTCCACCTTGTTATCTCTTAGAAGCCTGTTCTTTTCTATTGACAGACAGAAAGGACAGGTCTGGAGAGGAAGAGGGGTGGGGAGGAGTGGGAGGGAGAGGGGACTATAATCAGGGTATACTGTATGAGAAAAGAATCTATTTCCAATAAAAGAAGAGAAGGGGGGAACACACAAGTCTAAAACACAACAAATAAATAAAAAATAAAAATCCAGTTACACACTCCCAAGATACAATGGCAAAACTCCAGAAGATAGGAATAGCAACAAACACGGAGACAAGCAATGACTAACGCAAAACCAGAGCCCAGCAGGGCAGTCATTAAATCTTGCAATTCCATGTGAGGCATCCAGGCATGTGGTATCATATATGAGTCCCAACAGGCTTGAGCAGCATTGCCCTTCTGACAGCGAGCCCTGTGCAGTCCCCATGGCCTCTCTGTTGAGGTGGCTCTGATGGCTGCCTGTGATCTTTCTTAGCACAAACTCTATCCTCTTACCATCGCCTGCCCTGGCATCTTTGGCTTCAGCTTCACAGCTTCATGTTTGCCCTGTCTGGGACTCCCTGCAGGGATTCTAACCCTGCCCCACACTGTCTGGCCTCTTAGACCTTCCTTTGAAATCTACAAAATCAGTCTCACACAAATGACTCCAAAGTCTGCCAACAGCTTGAGCATTAACCAGGTCCTCTTGGTCCACGGTTACAGCAGCAGCCTCAGGGCTGAGGCGAGGGAATGAATCCCAGAGGCACAGCTCATTATTTTATGAAACATACCGTGTTACTGTCACACATTTTCCATCATAGGTAAAAAGTTGTTCTTCTCTCTGGCTATCATCAAGATTTTGGTTTTCAGAAGTTTAATTAGGATGTATCTCAGCATGGGTGCAAGTTTACTCGGCTTGAAAATTCACTTCTCGGATGTGTAAAGGTGCGTCTTTTGCCAAAACTTGGGAGTCCTGTTTAGACTCCATTCACTCAAACACTAGTCCCGATGTCTCTGTGAAGGGATCTTAAGAAATGAGTTTCAGAAAGAGATAGTGTCCTTAATGAGCCTGGCGTTGTCAAGAAAACTCTGAGAACGGAATGGGGCTTTTCCTGGCAGCAGGATTGTACTGGAGCAAGATTCCATCTGTATCTCCCTACTGACTTCCAAGATGGCGAACACAGAGGGAAAGTGAGGACATTTTGACTGAGAGAAACTCATCTCATGGCCTGCGAGACATTAAAATCAATCTTTCATGAGTCTGGGAAGAGATTGCCAATGGCATTAGCAGCATGTCTGGGTATTTACAATAGATGTTGGAGGCATAACTAACAGTTAGATCTGGTCACAGACATATCTGTCTACAGCTAGTCCTGTACACTGGGCAGCAGACGTGCAGATTGGAAAAACCACTGCAAGCATCATTGACCTCTACACACAACTCTCCCCAACACCACCCTGGGTCTGAAAGTTTATCCACTCTTTTTTTTCTTTTTTACAAGACAGTGTAACTTCCACCAGCCCTGGTCACAACTCCTGGCCAAGAAGCATTGTGATCCATGCCTGCTGTGCTCTGTAGGTGTCCTACCATCTGCCCAGTGTACACCTTGAGTCTGTTGGAGCCACTGGACCCTCTCTTGTGGTACCCACACTCTCCTGGTGTTCTATGGTGACAAGCTCCAGAAGCTATTGTACCACACCATGAGCTTAAAGAGGGTATGAGACGCAAGTGCACACATGCAATGATGACCCTTGGAACTTCGACTACCAAGATAGGGCACAGAGAATCCCATGGAGGCCGACCCACAGTTGTCTTAGTTAGGGTCTCTATGGCTGTGAAGAGACACCATGAGCATAGCAACTCATACAGGAAAACATTTCATTACGGTGGCTCAATTATAGTTCAGTCCATTATCATCATGGCGGGGAGCATGCTAGATGCAGGCAGACACGGTGCTGGCTAAGTAGCTGCGAGTCCTTTATCTTATAGACAACAGGCAGTGGCCTCTGTTGCAATGAGGGAAGCTTGAGCAACAGAGACCTTAAAGCCCACCCCCACGGTTACACACTTTCTCCAACAAGGCCATGTCCCCTAGTAGTGCTATTCCCCTTGGGGACATTTTCTTTCAAACCACCACAGTAGTAAATGATCTCATTCTAAGTCAGAGTTTGTGGTGATCTGTTATACAACAACAATAGGAAATGTATTTCCTTCGCCTCCTTCCTCCTCCTCTCTGCACAGACTCTCATAACACACACCCCTCAGGGTGTCCTCAGGTAGATCAACAGAATTTTCTCATACAATCTTGTATTTCCTTGTTTTGGATTATTTGAGTCTATCCTCAGTCCTTCTCGTTTGCTATTTATCTCTCAGCCTGTCTCTGGGCTCTTTATTTAGACGCATCCAGGCTATTTATCCCTCAGTCTGTCTCTGTGTTTCTTATTTAGATTTTTTTTTTTCAGTTCCCAAATTTCCATGTAGTTTTTCCTTGAACATGAATTTCTTTGCGAAGACAGAAAGGCCCTTTCACTCACAAATGTTTGCTCCCACTCATTATAAGGTCTCTAAATAACTGCATGGAAGTCTTTACTTGCAAAGTCCAGTGCTTTTGTCACATTGGAACTGGGGTCTATTGCTTGCCTTTTCGCCACGAAGATTCTGATTTTTCTGCTTATTCATGTGCCAAGTCATTTTTTTTTTATTACAACTTAGGTATTTTTACTTTCACGTCATGAGACTTCGAATCCTGAGTCCTCTACAGAGGTTATTATTATTTTTTTAATTTATCTATTTAGCAAGATGTTAACCCAGCTACATTCAAGCATCAAATCCTAACCTGTCTCTGTGGGCCGTGGTGCCAATGTCAGCTCAGTTCCCACTGCTGTACAAACCTGCCCCTCGTGGGCCATTTAAAAAGTCCAGTCCCATACCTGCACTGTCAGAGGACATACTGAGAAGTCAGGAACAGCCTCGGGGATGCTGTGCTATGTCCCCTCTCTCTCTCCCTCTCTCTCTCTCTCTCTCTTTCCCTCCCTCTCTTTCTCTCTCTCTCTCTTTCTCTCTCTTTTCCCCTCTCTCCCTGTCTCTGTGTGTGTGTGTGTGTGTGTGTGTGTGTGTGTGAGAGAGAGAGAGAGAGAGAGAGAGAGAGAGAGAGAGAGAGAGAGAGAGACTTACCTTGGCACGTTTAAGAACTGGTGCCTTACTATTCCTCAGAACAGGAAGCCAGACCACCAGTCTCAACCATGCTGTATCCGTCTCTCTGATCCACCCTCCCACCTCTGGGGTCAAGTGACTTGTATTAAAGTAAGCTCCCTCCATAGGGAACGGGCTCCCAGAGCCCATTTGTGCACTAGGGATAAAGACTGGTTCCACTGTCAGAGGCCCCATAGACCACCCAGGCCTCCCAGCTGACACCCACATTCAGGGGGCCTGGTTCGGTCCTATGCTGGTTCCCCAGCTGTCAGACTGGGGTCCATGAAGCTCACACTATCTTAGACCTCAATCCTGGGTCAACAGAGAAAGCCTGTCCTTATAGCCCATGACTCCTTCTATTCCTGATTCCACAGTGGCTACCAGAGCACAGGGCCCCAAAGCACAGAGCATGGAGAAAGGGGACGAAGGCATTAGGTGTCTGCTTCCTGCTGGGTATGCCAGCACCAAGTGCCCTGTTGGGGCCCTCCATCCTCCCTTGTCTGTGCTGGGCCTAAAGCTATGTCCAATGAAACCAGTAATTCCCAGGAGGAAAAACCATCTCAAAGTCAACCAGGTGGTGTGGTGTGATGGGCCCTGGCATCTCCAGATCACCCACCAGGATTGGTTCCACACCTCAGTTGGAGTCAACAGCAACCCAGTGGAGCATCAGAAAAAAAAAAAAAAGTAATAAAAACCCAAAGGAAATTCTGAAAATTGGATTTGAAGTGGAATTGAATTATTTCTTTGATAACCCACAATTGAAGTTTTCTTATTTTTAGCTCTGGTTGTCCTGTACATGGAAAGCCTTTTGAGCCTCCCAGGCTACCTGTAAGAGAATCAGTCAGTAGCCAATGTGACAGAAGAACATGTCTTTCTTAACAAGAATCCAACAAGTTCTCTGAAAGCAAGATTCCTCTGATGTGAAAAACCATGACTTGGTCTGTCTTTCATGTGTGTATAAAACAGAGAAACCAAGATACTTTCACAGAACATGATAATGACTGTGCTAGGCCAAAAGTACGTACGTGTGAAACAGCCTTTCTGTAAAACAAAATGTGATCAGTGTACAGATATTTCTATATATCATTGTGCTGGTTATTGTTATTGTTATTGTCAACTTGTGAGCTAGAGTCATCTGGGAAGAGGGAACCTCACCTGAGAAAATGTCTCCATCAGATTTACCTGCAAGTATATTTGTTGGGCATTTTCTTGACTGATTATTGACATGGGAAGGCCCACACCACCAAGTGTAGAACCATCCCTGGACAGATGATCCTGGGGTATACAAAAAAGCAGGCTGAGCAAGCCATGGGGAACAAGCCAGTGAGTGGTATTCCTCTAAGGCTTTGCCTCAGCTCCTACCTCCACGTTCCTTCCTTGTCTGACTTTTTCCAATGACCAACTGTGATACAGACCTGTAAACCAAATAACACTCCCAAGTTGCTTTGGATCATGGGGTTCACAGCAACAGAAAGCAAACTAGACCATCATCTATGACTGCCCAGAACGTAAGTACTTGACTACTAAGATGGCCCACCTCTGCCTACAACCAAGGCAGACATTATTAATCAATCTGAACAGCAGCTCCTCAGAACTCTTCTCAGTACTATATTTACAGAGCTCCAACCAAGTGACCTAGCATTAACAACACGTGACAACCGTTTACCTCCTCCCCTGTTTTGTCTGTGGTTGGAAGAAGGCAAGTGACAAAAATAAAATTTTCTGTCTGAAAGTGAGGCTGGTTTATATTTTTGGAAGGCCCAAAACTTTAAAAATGCGCAAGCTCCCTTATTGAGAAAACCAACTCCAAGCTATGAACCTGAGGAAGAACCCAGGAGTGGAACCCGGATGCTTAACAGTAACTCTGCCTCTAGAAGGCTGAGTGGCCAAAAGCTTCAGCAGATGGAGAGCACGGCCTCAGCCTTGACAATGCTTCAAACCCTCCTTCGCTCACAGTCTTGACGCTGCTGTTGGAAAGGCAGCTCTTGACGTGGGGTCCAGCAGCCACAACACTGCACATGGTTGCTCTTGGAACACGGCACCAGATGTAACTTAACCCCAGGCTTCCTGCTGAAAGGAAGAAGGAATGTTTGCAAGCAGACCAGAAGACAGCATTCTGAGCTGACTTCGCAGACAGGTGTCCCTGCCACAGAAGTTTGGAATTGTCTCTGCTGGAGCAGGAGTCCTCAGTCTGCAAGGCCAGGAAGATGGTGGGAAGGTCCCTGGACGGAGGTACTGTCTTACCTCCTTATGGGAAGAGGAGAGCCTGGGATTAGCATAGAGTCTCCCTTTCAGCAGACAGGGTACAGCTGATTTCAGCTCCAGACCAGCCTTACTTTGTATGTAAATCAGGGAGTAATTACACCTGTGAAAAAGGCCAGTTATATTCCCATGTTGGGATGCTGGCTGATTAACCAGAACTACCTGTTGACAAGTGTTTAAACTCTCCTTGGAAGATCTATTTGACAGTAACCTTCACAATATTAAATGCTCGCTGTTTCCTGTCTGACCACCCCACTTCTATAAACTGAAGGTATACACATGCTGAGCAAAGATATATGAGAAGTATATTTGTGTGATACTGCTTGAAACTGCTTTTTTATTAATAGTGGGAAAAAGTAAACAATATACATAAAGCAAAAATATAATGTCACCTTAAGAACTGTTTTAAGTGTTAAGACAATTTGATTACAATGTTTAAGAGTACAACATTTCCGTAAAATAAAAATGTGGGTTTTTATGCCTGGGAATGTCCTAAGACAACTCATGCCCACTCTTTATAATGGCTGTTTGGGGGAACTGTGACTACTGCCATTTTATTTAATGCATTCTTACTACAGGCAGGGAAACACACACATACACACACACACACACACACACACACACACACACACACACACGCACGCACGCACACACACACACACACAAATAAGCATGGTATAGAATGAAATATATGTGATGCTATTTATAGTCAATATTTTACTTGTAACCCATAATTAATGTTGTTTCTATTTTGTATACATATTAAAAAATCTAGAAGGACGTGTGGGCTGGCTAGTTTTATGTCTACTTGACACAGAGTGGAGTCATTTTGGGAGGGGAAATTCGACTGAGAATATTCCCCCACCAGATTGGCTTGTGGGCCATTTTCTTAACTAATGATTGATATGGGAAGGTCAGATCGGCATGGGTGGTGCCACCCTGGGCAGGCAGTTCTGGGGTGTACAAGACAGCAGGGGCTGAGCAAGCCATGAGGACAAGCCAGCAAGCAGCACTCCTCCACGGCTTCTGCGGAAGTTCCTACGTTAGCCCCTGCTTGGACGTCTCTGAATCAGGGACCACACACACTTTCCTCCCCAAGCTCTTGTATTCACTGTGTTTAACACAGTGATAGAAGCCTAAGACAATACACAAGATTTCAGAATTACCCTTTCCCCAAAGTCAGTATTTTGGAGAAGGGTATGAGTCAGTTTCCAATTATCATGTGTTATTGGAAATATAACGCCCAAGTAAAATACTTCCTAAGTCTGAATCCAGTGGCAAATTTTCCCATTGTTCTTCTATGCCATAAACAAGTGACTTAAGTTGTATGGCATATATTTTTCCTGTGAGCTCCACATGAGGTATTACATTTTTGAGTCCAAGTGTCATCTTCCCTTACTACATACCCCACTTGGATCTGGCTCCCAAGATGATAGACAGGGCAAGGGAGGTTGTATGCACTATTTACATTGCAGGTTTGCCTGAGCACAGACATATACTACATATACATTTCAAATACACCGAGAACTAACACACTCATCAGAAACACACACACAAGCATCTATTTCTGGAGAGGAAAGAAACTGAGTACGGGTAGAGTTCTGGCCTCGGGCCAAATCTAGCAAGCAGACAGTACCCAAGGTGGTAGAGCCCACGAGAGATGTGTGGAAACAGAGAGGCTCCTTCAGGGAGTAAATGCATAGAGTGGCTAGAAAGAACCACAGTCCCGGAGAGTTCTGCAGGAATGCCACCCACTGTTTTGTCCTCCAGAATGACGCTTGTGGGACCTAGTCTCTTGGCATAGGACACCTCTCACATCCAGGGCTGCCAACCACACTCTGCCAGCTGCAGGAGTCCAATGTTTCCCACTTTTACTTCCTCTTCTGTGACATGGAGATCTGAGACCCACATGCCTTTTAGTTGCATCTCTGAGAATCTGTCTACCTCTTCTACAAGCGTTACCTCTGGTATCAGCGAAGGCAGCCTCCAAGGTAAGCCTTACGCCCAGTAAGTTGGGCAGAGGGTAGGCTTCGTCCAGGGTCCTCACCTTAGTATGAAGACTAAGTCACAACAGAAATGTGCCTATGTCGGAGTTGAAGGAACCTTCTGCTTTCCCAGATCCTGGCTGAGCAGTGTGACAAACACCTGGGCTTGTTTTACTTGATGGCGGAGACTTGAAGGCAGAGAAGTTAGAGTGGGCTATCAAGACTGGGAAACAGTGGACATGGTACAAGACAGGGGGGAAGTGAGACATCCATTCTCAGCATCCACACAGGGAGGAGAAAACAGACACAGCACCCCCATCCACCTGCTCCCCACCCCCACACACCAGCCTGCAGAAATATCCGAGTCCAATCGGTTCTGTTCCTCAAGCTAAATTCTGACTCTGACAAAGTACCTCCTGTCCTGTCACTCAGTCCTGCCCTCAAAAGGACACCTTCGGGGTCCTCCTGCTCTGAGGAAGGACCTGAAAGGCCAGGGGTGGCTATGTGCCACAGTCCTCCAGGCCCAGACCTTGTCTGCCTTACCCTGCCAGGAAGGCCTGAACACTGTTTTCTATTTATGGTGGACCAGCGAGCAGCCAGCTGTGGAAGGCATGTGGGAGCTGGGAGCATGCTCTGACTCTAGCCTGGACCAGCCAGTCTGGCTTAAAGCCAGCCTGGTCTGGGAGTAGAACTGGCAACTGGCCCAGGAGCTACAGGCACTCCGAAACTCCACCAGCTTAGCTTGAAGGTGAAGGTGTTCCCTTCACCTCCCGTCTCTCTCCCGCCTCACCCTGGCTCCTAGAAAAGCTGCTAGGGGTCCAATTCTCACATCCTTCAAAGGCTAAGAAGCAACCCCTGTACTCCACATCCACGTACCCTTGCTTGCAACCAGCCCAAGTGTCGTTTCTCACTTTCTGCCCATATAACATGCCAGGTCATGATGGCAGGCGTTGGTAACAGGCCTTCTGAGAGAATGTGTGCCCCTGGACCTGTGGGACAAACACACTCATTGCAGGAAACAAAAGTGGTAGCTCTAAGGGGTTTATGGGGCAGGCAGCTTGCCCTGCTAGGCATGCAGCCTTGATGCCTGAGATATGTCCACGAGACTGCACCCCAGTACTGAGATGAGGCAGACAGTACCCCAGGAATGGCTCAGAGAAAGAATCCATTTCCTAGCAGTGCAAACCAAAGCGCAAACCAGAGCCTCTGACACTGGGCTA
Source organism: Cricetiscus sungorus (assembly GCA_030556225.1). Lineage (NCBI taxonomy): Eukaryota > Metazoa > Chordata > Mammalia > Rodentia > Cricetidae > Cricetiscus > Cricetiscus sungorus. The sequence goes on along the minus strand of JANBXA010000738.1, from coordinate 1,156,299 downwards.
GCCTTTCAAAGGCACCAAGTAACGATGCTTGCAAATTTTCCACAGTAAAAGCCTTGACTAGAGGCTGTGCCACTTCATAAACAAGGTGTCTGGGAGTTCAAGGGTTGGGGACACAGCCATAGGCACCCTCTATATGTCTCTCCCAAAAACTCCCAACTACCTCTGGGCCTCCTAGCTTCTTATCACCTTCCCTCCAGACCTGCAGCCTTTGAAGCACCAGCCTGACATTTTACTTGGGGCTGTGTATGCCCCAAACTCAGGTAGGTGAATCCATCTCATGCCTTGGTCCTCTAATCCCCAGGACAACCTCCGAGCCCACCCACTGCCTGGGCTTCCAGTGCTGCCCAAACACCTCATGTTCTGTGGTGGGTTCTGCTTTCTTGTCCCATGATGCATCTGGGGTACTCTGCTTCCCTTAGAAATACGAGGGCTCCGCAGCCTCAGCCTCTGCTGCTGCCAGCTGCATGACCTTTGCAGGTGTGCTTCCAGAGGTCAAGTTCCGCCAATTCTGGACATCCCCATTGGCCACCCATCAGAGCTTAGCCGTGTGTGTCTAGAAGCCACCCTCTTTGCCCTTGTCCTCCCCCATGGCTCAGGAAGTTAAACTCCTGCCGTAGCCCCCAAACACAAGGACAGAGTACACAGTTTGCTGCTCAGGTAGAAGGTGCTCATGACTTGGACAGCGTTCTTACCCTTCCTGCCACACCACACTGCTCTAACCATGGCACGGCGTCAGTGATGTCTAGTTTTCCAGAATCTCTAGAAAGCAGGGTCCAAGTGTTGTGTGTTCTTTTGGGGCCTGGGCCTCAGCAACAAACAGGTCAGCATATACTTGGCACTCGATACCTGTTTGTTGAGTGAAAGGGTGGTTTAAGAATGGTGTTTTAAAAAAAAATGGTGTCCATGCAGCCTGAGAGGGCAATTGTCTTAGTGAAGGTGTCTGTCACTGTGATAAAACAACGGGACAAAAGAGACAAAAGCAATGAGGGGAGGAAAGGATTTGTTTCATCTTACAGTTCTCAAGTCAGACTTCACCACTGAGGGAAGTCAGGACAGAGACCCAAGGGCATGGAGGAACCCTGCTTGCTGGCTTGCTCAACCTGCTTCGTGATAGCCCTCAGGACCTCCTGTCCCAGGGTGGCCCCACCACAGAGAGCTGGGCCATCCTACACCAATCATCAGTCAAGAAAATGCATTGCAGGCCAATCCTGTGCAGGCATTTTCTCAGCTGACAGCTGTGGAGCAATCTCTGTACACTGTGAATATGTATTTATTACTCTCATTGGCTAATGCAAGAGCTGACTGGCCAATAGCTGGACAGGTAGAGGTTGGGTGGGACTTGCAGACTAAAATGGAGCTAGAAGAAAAAAAGGGAAGAGTCTCGGGAGTCTAGAGAAGACAGAAGATGTAGAGAGAAGCAAGATGAACATGCTGTGTTGAACAAAGGTACCATTACACGGCAGAGCATAGATAAGAAATGTGGGTTAACTTAAAATGTAAGAGCTTGTTAGTAACAAGCCTGAGCTATCTGCTGAGCAATTAAGATTCCATGTGGTTGTTTGGGATTGAAGCTCTGGGAAGAACTGCAGTCTTGGTCAACTACGTGACTCAGAAACCATTGCCCGGGAGTGGAAAGATGGTGTTGAGGCCAGTCTGTGCAGAAGTATGGCTTCCAGGTAGGGATGTTATACTTCCTAATGGTACTTCTGAAAGAGAAGAAAGGACCCAAGGTTAGTAGGAAAGCATGCCAGAAAGAGACTCTGTGAAATCTAAGTTACCAGTTCAAGTCCCAGGTCTTCCTGGGGCTGCCTTGTCCTGAGATGGGCCCTATGGAGGTCAGAACCCGATGGAGAAATGGAGTTTAGCAGCTTACACAGAGCAGCTGCCCCACAAGCAGGGTGGCTCCCCCAGATACGGACACAACACAGAGACCCTCATCTCCAGAGAATACAGCTGCAAAATACTTGTGTCTCAACAGTACAGAGTTCTTAGAAGATCTGTCTTTAGCTAGCCACATCAACCTGACAGAGATAGGAAACACTGGACGTGAAACTTAGAACACCCTCTGCTCAGCTGGACATGGGCCTCAGGATATTTTTACCTCCAATGGATACAGGCACCTTTTAGACTTGTTTGCATCTGGGGGCTCCAAGTGTGTCACACAGCCATCTGCACTGAAGGTCTGAGAGCTCAGACATCTACCTCTTGTTGTATATGCATGTGTCTGTATGTATGTGTGTGTGCATGCATGTGTGAGTGCGTGCGTGCGTAGTGCATGCGTGCGTGCGCGTGTTGTGTGGGGGCGTTTTTTTTTTCATGAGTGCGTGCGTGCGTGCGTGAGTGCGTGCGTGCGTGAGTGCGTGCGTGCGTGCGTGCGTGTGCGTGTGTGCGTGTGTGTGTGTGTGTGTGTGTGTGTAGGTCAATGCCCTGTCTGTACTGAGGGTGAAAAAGGCAGGCAAAGGTCCACAATGTGTGGACCTATCAGGTTTCTCTTCCTCTGAGCCAAAGCCCTAATCCTATCCTGACTTTGAACCTTTGCAAAGTTTACTCTCAGTGAAGATGGCAGAGGGGGCCAGGTACAAACTCAGCCTTTCAGAGGGAAACACAGATTTCACTTTTTTAAAAAAAATGAGACCTGTGGAGAACGGGGGAGGGTTGTGGCAGTCCGTGAGACCACCTGCACAGATGCTCGTCCTTGACAAAGATGAGGCCAAATCCTCCTTAATGCCCACATTTGTGGGGTGATAATTAGTGTCTCCAAGTTACCCAGGACCCCAGCCACGGTGCAACATAATACACGGCGGCGGCGGCAGCACAGGGCGGAAGGGCTGGCGTGCTTGCCCATTGTCTGAGAAAATAGTTGAAAGGCATTGAAGGCGAGCAGGGGCTTCCGTACGGAATGAAGTGCAGGACGGGAGATTGCACGGTGCAGTACATCAGGGTACCAGGAGCAGATCCAGCTACAACACACAGCAACCAATTTCTCCCCAATTCAGAAATTGAGAGGAGGAAGGGCTGATGAGCTTCTCTGCCAGCTGTTAAGGGGCCCATCCCAGCACTGGCCAAAGCTAGCCTCTGTTTTTATGTTAATCTCGCTGTTGATACCATGGGGGTCTGATATCAGACCTCTTGGGAAGACAAGGAAATTGAGGGAGGGGAAAGTAGGTGAAGGATCCAAGGACAGGAAACGTCGAACTGAGGCCATTGGTTAATCTGTGCTGTGCTGAACCAGCCTCTCAGGATCCAACATGAAGGTGAAGCTGGGAACTGTCTGCTCAGGGAGCATTGGAGAAAATAAGGTATCAGCAAGCAATTGACCTGTCCCTGGGATTCTATATGGAGTAAGATCTCCCTAGCTATCAATACCCAGGTCCTTTGTGGGACAAATCACCTGTGTTCCCAACAGGGTCCCTCAAGAAACTTCTGGGCCAACAGTCCCACTGCCACGCAGACCCATGCAAAGTGTCCAGTCAAGGAAGCCACAACCATGCTCTTCCACAGAATGCCTTAAGCCGTCATCACAGCTGGTCAGTCAGAAAACACATGCCACAATATGCACAAAACTGTGCGTGCAGGCTAGACCTCTTCTCACTGGCCTTGGACAGGGCGTAAGGCCTCATAGTTCAAATAGATGTGCATGCACTAACAAACACTGCCCATCCCCTGCTCTGGGTCCCCTGCTCTGGGTCGTTACCCAAAGGAGATGTATTATTCAAGTTTAGTGATGCCAGAGTACTGTAGACAAGATTGCTTCATCAAATGGCCTGGGAGTAAGTATATCAGAGCTGCTGGGATCTTTATTCTCTGCTGTCCAGGACCAAGAACCCCTTTCCCGTGGCACAGCAAGGCCTCTGTCACGGGCACCCCACTCCCCCTCTGCTACTTGGAAGCATCACAGGGGACAGGAACCTCCGAGAATGGTGACAGGACGTCTTCTGTTCTCTAACCCTGACATGGCGAGATACTTTCCCCCTCCCGTCTATAAAAGTAGTAACTTTCTCCCAAGGTAAACTTCACTCTTGCTCGTCAAAAACAAACAAACAAACAAGCAAAAACATGTGGTTCCCAAATGCAAACGATTGTTGAAAATTCAGGTCTGTTTTGCTGAGAAATTCAGGAAGGCCCGTGGCCCTCCTGCCCGTCCAAGTGTCCCTCAAGGACCCTGGCCTTGGGCTGGGCGCTCATCAACGTCCCGGCCTAACAGCTCAGGTCCATGCCTCGCTCTGGCCCGATCTACATCTCTGACTTTCCCACTGTTGATTTGCTGTCATCTCACCTTCATGTCTAAGAACGAGCACTTTTTAGAATATCCGTGTGTGTCCTGTAAATGTTTTTCCAGTTTTGCCAAACAGTAATGTTGCACCCAAGACCACAAGCTAGGAACAGCGAGATGACCCAGGGTAATTACCATCCACAGGCTCCAGGAAAGCTCAGGAGCCTTGCACCGCCTTCGTTATAGGTGGTCGTTTTCTCTCTCCTATTGCTTCTGGGAAGCAATAGGAAACCAGCTGGCCATAAGAGACTTACAGGGTCTGCCCAAGCCTTTCCTGTGTCCTAAAAATACAGCCTATTCCTGCAGAAGCTATTTTTGAGTGAGGCAACAAAGTGTTTCCTCAAGATGAAAAGAGCTGAGGCTCCATAAAACAGAATCCAACCCTGGATCCTCTTGGGAATAGAGGCCAGGGGCACACGCCCAGCCAGCTCTGCTGACACCAAGCCACAGGCTCGCTGTGCTGACACTAGAGGAAACAGACTCTGGGGGAGCCTATGCTTTTGTTTTGTTTATGTTCTGTATTAAAATTCGAAACTGAGTTGGAAAAAGTTGGATATTAAAAAAAAAAAAAAAATTAGGGTTAGCCAGTGGTAGTGGTACACAACTTTAATTCCAGCACTCAAGAGGCAGAACTCTGTGAGTTCCAGACTAACCTGATCTACAGGACATCCAGGACTACACAGAGAGAACTTGCCTCAAAAAAAAAAAAAAAGAAAAGAAAAAGAAAAAAAAATATAGAACAAACAAAACAGAACTATTCAGGGAGGAGAAAGAAACATCTTAAAGGACTAAACGGTAGCCTGGGGTCTGGAGTTATTCTCCCTGGCAAACCTCCAACCTTCATTGCCTGCACCTGTCAAACCTAGAAATTCTACAACATGAAAAATAGATCCTCAGGCCAGGTGGTGTGATGCACACCTTTAATCCCAACAGTTGAACACAAATGCAGGTGAGTTCAAGGCCAGTATGGTCTGCCTGTGATTGATTCCAGGCCAGTCTCTATTTAAAAAAAAAAAAAAAAACTCTCTCTGGAGCTGGGGTGGGGGCCTCCATCCCACAGCAGAGATGAGAAGTATTTCCCAAAGTCCCAAGACCAAGCCCCACAATTTGCATTTCCTCCGAAGAAGACCTCTGAAGAGCCCTGACAGACCAACTCTATGGCCTAGAATTTTGGGGAGCTGCTGCCCCCATACTATACATACGTAAACCAGGATTCTTCTTGGCTACGCCCCAGTTTCCCAACTGATGACTCTGGATGCCTCTGGCGTCACCAGCAACTTCTTCAATCTAATATTAACTGAAATGTAAGAGACTCGGAAAAGCCTAAGACTACTTGAGAAGAGGGGCTGAAGGGAACTCCGCCTGCTCTGACTTACCTCCTTCCACAATGCCCGTCCTGTCCCTAGCAGGGCTCAGAGCAAATGTGTCATACTGAGAGGTCTAGAGATGGGGACTACTGCTTGGTGTGTCTATGCCCTGACATCCCCGGGGTTCAAGCCCCCATTGAGGTCCTATACTCTCCCTTCTCTGCTGGGCTGGATCAGATGGCTCTGTAGACCTCTATCTCCCTACTCAAGACTGGCCTTCCTGAATTCCCTTCTTTTAGGGCCCTCTTGCCCTAAAAACCCGTAACCAACCCATTAAAAAAAAAAACTGTAACCAACCCATAAGAGAACAGTCACCTTGGGCTGACCTCTAAGCTTTTGGGCAGGGGGGGGAGGCCAGGGGGAGGGTCAGCAAGCAGAACCTCAAAAGAGGTACAGGGCCTAGGACCCAGGCAACCTCCTCTCAACAAACTGGATAACTGTGACTCCCTCCCCCCCCCCCAGTGTAAAGAGAAAGTCACCTCCGGCCACTAGAAGCAAGCATTCACACTTTTTAAACTAATCTAAATGAATTACCATAAGCCAATATAGCTGAACTCATTCATTCATTGTAGTCCATTCTACACAGATGAACTCACTGGACATAAGCTTGTCACACACTTATGTCTGTTTGCCAGGAGGAGGAATCCTCTCCCAGTTTAGGGAAGCCAGAATGTGGGGAGGGCCGCAGGACAGCAGCTGTGGGATACAGCGTCCAGTCTGTAATAAACACAGCAGAGCATCTGCACCTACCCTGGAAAGGCCTCGGAGACCTCCAGAATGTTCCATGATGTCATCTCCATAATCTGTAGCAAGCCTTAAAGCCAGAGCAGTAGCAGGCAGGGTAGGGATGGAGGCTAGGAACAGTGCAGGGCGGGGCCCCGGGAATTCACCACCCGTTGAGGCCTTCCCATCCCAAACCCTAACCCTGAAGATGGTTGGATTGAGCTCTGGGTAGTGAGGAGAGTGGAGTTGTCATCTTGTCTCCTAGAGGATGCTATTTACATAAAGGCAAACCGCGTTGTAGTGGAATTGCTTTTATTTTGGGGCTTGATTGGCACTGTTAGAAAACTGTGAAAATGCACAAAGGGAGCTAAGAAAAATACCCAGTTATGCACAGTTAGTTCTGAAAGAGCTGCGGCACAGTCAGAGCTTCCTCTTTTCAGTCTGGCAACTCCCGCCATACCCTTCCTATTAGGGGTCAGAAGTTGGTACTTGACATTTACCATTCTAAAATTTTGATTTTTTTTTTTTTTGGTAGCTTCTAAGTTAAAAAAAAAAAAAAAGCAGAATAAATAAATAAAAAAAAAAAAGTAAGTAAGAAAAATCTTCGCACATTTTCTGCAACACAATTGACAAGAACGAGAAATTTCCCCTAAAGCAAAGCCACTTCAGCTCAGGTAGCAAACAGAAGTTTTGGCACTTTGCCCTGCCTTGGGGGATGGACAACCTAATTGCTGCCTGAAGGCTACAATGTACAGGAGAGCCTGGGGCAGCAGGAGAAGCCCTGTTTTAGAGGAGTGTCCACAACGATTTGGGACAGTAAAAGGCAACACAAGGCCACAAAGAGCTGCTGGAAACCTTCGGGAAAACAGAAACAAAGAGCTGTGATGTGTCTACCGTTTTTCACGAGAAATACTTCCCGTGGGCTCAAGTATTCCAACACTTGGTGACACTGTTGGGGGAGGTTATGGGGAGGCACGGTTTTGTCGGAGCAAATACCTCACGGGGAGTAGGCTTTGAGAGTTTAAGGCCTTGCCCACTTCCAGTTCTCACTCTGAGATGCGAGTTCTTAGCTTTGTACTCCATGCCTACAACTCAACAGGCTCCAGCCTTGGCTAGGGTTACTTTATGCTACTCTGGGGGAGCTAAACCACCAAGTTCTTAATGTACTCAGAGTCTTACAAACATTTTAACAATTAGCCTTGATTATGACAGCAGGAATGTTTTCTAGGCTAGACTCCGATCACTGTCCAAGTCTAAGAGGGAAGGAGAATGCAGTCGAGTCCCCGCTGAAACAAGCTCTCATACATGTCTACTTGAAAACCCTTTACAGGATGGAAAACTTCGGGATGCAAGGGCATTGTCTGGAAGTCTTGAGGGTTCTGCTACATCCCACCATCCCAGCCCAAGCAGCTCGTTAAAGCAGTGCCCACTGCCTGGGCATTCTCTCCCTTGAGTATCTCCTCTCAGCGATGGGTAATGTGCCCAGTGCACTCACAGACTTCTTCACCTGTCTTTAATTAGACAAGCCCCAGGCCAAGCCTGGCCCCGCCCACCCTTGCCTGCTTCATTAATCCAGATGGATTAAATAGGTAATTGATCATCTGCGAGTGCATTGATTCCCAGACCACCACTGACTGAGGGTGGTAAACGATGCACAGACCTCATTAGGAGTGTTACAAGCATCCCGTGGGGCCAGCCAGGCCTCAAACTCAGACACAAATAGATGCACATGCCCTTGGCATGAATATCCCGCCATGCTGCCATCAGAGCAGCTTGCTCACTCTGCCCTATAGCCATTGCCTCTGGCCCTTCATCCCATACACCCCAGAAGCCAGCTATGCCTCTAAATAGCCCCCATCTAATCTGCTTTCCACCAACTCTTGGAGAGAGGTCCATTTGGATGGGGTAGGTCAACAAAAAAGACCAAAATAATGGCCATGGAGTAGGGCATGTCCTCCACAAAGCAAATGGGAAGTCACCAGCACCCACAGAGTTCAGGGTCTCTCTCCCAGCGTTCCCAAAAAGCTTTTGCTTATATCAAAGAGAGAAAAATTCCACGGATCATTTAGGATAGGCCACGATAATGAGCTAAGGCTGCAGGAAGTCAGAGAGGGCTCTAGGAGCTAAATTCAAGGTATGGCAGGGCTGAGGTGCTTTCCAGAAGCTCAAGGTTGGGGGTGGGGGAGTCTATCTGGTAAATGATGCTCCCCAAAAGATAAGTTGACATCCCAACCCAAGAGCCTACGAGCACCCTAAGTACCAAATTTCCTATTTGGATATGGGTCTTCCCTGATGCGAAGGAGGGCAGTATGATACTATTTGGGAGATTATATTTTTCCGGAGAAACTCACCAAATGTATAATTTCACAGGCTTACAGAGCACATTTTTGTGGGTTGCAGTCCCCTTGATACCTGCACAGATGCAGCACTCTGAGTGGTGAGTCTCTGGGATCAGCAGCACCCAGATGCCAAATGCCATCTGCCTATCTGCCCGGGACTCGGTACCTATGTTCCATTCACCTCCAGCCTGGACCTCAGTCCCACCTGCACACTGTCCATACAATCGTGCTCCTCAGTACCACCTGCATCCCTTCCAACCCCACCTGGGTTTCACTGCCATATTAACACCGTGTTCCCCCACCCCCACCTTATCTCAATACCACCTGCGTCTTGTTCACGAAGAGTTAGATCTCAGTACACGTGCACACTGTTTACACCACCGGCGTCTCGGGGCCGCTTGTACATCACCCACATCCACCTGCACCCCAGTGCTCCACGCTCTCTGTCTGCACCCGCCTGGGTCTCAGTACCTACCTGTTCTGCAGGCTCAAGGCCATAATGCAGAACTTGGCCCTACTCTTCTGCAAGAGTAGGCTTCTGGGGTGTGTAGGACATGATAAACACATGGAGCCCGTGCTCTGTGTGCCTTTAAACACGTCCTGTCATGCTTGTAGACATGAACTATGGGTTCAGTCTTGGTATCTGGAATCTGAGCATCAATTATCTGTTCCCGTCAGCTCCAGTTAGAGTGGCATTTTCATACAGGCAGAGGAGCTGGACACCACAAGTCCCTAAGGGGACAGAGCCACGTCCATGGAGACCTGAGAATCAGCTTGGCCAATGCAGCAATGGTGATCTGTCCCTTGGATGGCTAAGGTGGCACGTGACAAAATTGATTAAATAGATATTTGATCATCTGCTCCGGCATTGATTCCCCAAAGGCTGGTAGTCTCCGGGTACTGCCAGCCTTTGGGGAACAGGGCTGGAACCTCCCCACCGTCCTCTGAGGTAGAAGCCCTCTTGTTTGCAGATGCATCAGGGGAGTATCGCTCTTGCTTCACCCACAGATACCCAGTGAGTTCTTCCAAGTAGTAAAGCAGTGGATGAGGCAGACTGGAGTACAACCTGAGCAGGGAGCTCTTCTTAGAACATTCCTCTCCACTGGCCAAGTTGAGTGGAGGAGGAACTTGGACCACGGGAGTTCTAAGGAAGACAAAGGCCACTGCTGACCCTGATATGACCTTGGTCTCATCTACCTCTGAGAATATTCAACCCATGACTCAAGAAGGATGTGCCTGCCTTGCAAGAACAGTACATCCACTAAAACCTTTCCTATTTAGTTGCAGACTGCTGTCCTACGTCAGGGAGTAAGTACAGGAAAGGGGTTGTGCAGGAGCCCTCCCCTTCACCTGAAGAGGCTGCAAAGCTGTTGTGGAGATGGGGTACCCAAAGGGAAGCCCCTGACCCACAGGTACAAGCTAAAGGGTAGACTCAGAAATAGATTTGGAGCCTGTGTTGCCACCCATGGCGCCGACTGGTATGCATTCCTCTCCACACACACATGGCAGCCAGCAGCTCCTGTCCATACCCACAGTGAGGGAGATAACACATCTGGGCCTGTGTCCTTCTGCATCTGCCTTTGCCCAACGATGGCACCTGCTGGGGAAGCATCGTAACATCCAGGAGCTGATTTTACTCCCTCTTTCTAAGCAGCTTGTGAGTTGGGGCACAGTCCTGGAGACCAGGTTGTGATGCAACAGACACCAACTCAGCCAGAACAGCAGCTGGTAGGAGATACTCTGCCAGCATGTGGTACCCTAAGCTCCAACAAATGACCCTATGCAGCTACATAAACGGTTTTCATGCTCATATGTGTTTGATCCACATCTATTTCATCATTCTACAAAATTATCCCACCATGGGGAAGAATGGCACCCCCGAGGCCCTCCCATCTGTAGAGTCTGCAACTGTGCTGTCGGAAGGGAATCACTAGTGTTGACAGTTGGCTGCCCGGGGAAGCGGGTACTCAGAGTCCTCAGTGGGAAGAGGGATTGGAAAAGAGCTCCAGAGACCTCCTGTGAAAAAAGATTCAGGTGCTGTTGAGGCTCTGAAGAAATAGGGGCCATAAGCCACGGAATGTGGCACCTCCGAATTTGAAGGGGACAAGACATGGAGAAGGGTTCTCTGAGAGCCTGCAGGAGGAGCCAGCTCTGCACAGAAGGACACTGGCCCAATAAGGCCCAGGCCAGACAAGTGGCCTACATGAGGGGGTGATGAATGTAGGCTGCTTCGTGTACTGAGCACGTGCTGGCAGCAACAACAGGGAACCATCCCCACTCCAAGGAGCTCTGGGTTGCATGGATTAGGAAGAGAATTGTAGGAGAAGATGGGGTCGTGGAATTTCCAGGAGTGGCCTTCCAGGTGTCTTTCCTGGGACACCTCTCTGAAAGGACACTGGGTGAAGTTCAGAGCCACTCGAGGAAAATCTTCGTTCTTACACCTCCAGCACCAGCTGATAATGAGAGCTCATCACAGAACTGAAGTCGAGTAAGACCCAACTCAAAGCCCTCCCCTCCCAGACTCAGACTGCTTCCCATGTCCACCGCTGCATGTCTAGCTGTCTCAGTGCCTAAGGTGTGGTTAACTCATGAACATCCCAGGCAGAATGTCATGGGTCACTTTCCTGTTCAAGCTTGGGGGTTGGGGAGGGGGTCTCTTTAAGTCAGCCCTTCAAAGGAAGAGCCGAGGGAACATTATGATGGGGGGGATGAGAGGGGACACCAGCAGGAGCTGAGATTCCAGACTGTTGCTTCAACCTCTCCTCTCCTCACCCCTGTGCTCCCAACAACAGCCTCAGGCCCAGGAAGATTGGAGGACCTTCCATAGGCTCGAGCCAGCATCTCCATCCAGACTCAAGCTCTGCCAAGGGCTTTGTACGTATACAATGGTGGTCCTTCATAGTTAGTCCTGGACTCCAAGGGCACAGCTTCTAGGAAGGAGCCTTGGGTCTTAGAGACCTGGAGGGCACAATGAGGGCATGAATTAACCCTTCAGATCCTCCAGATCCAGAGACCTGGAGCCTTGGGCTTGGGCTCATGGCTACTCACTGGAGACTCACAAGACTGACCTCAGGACAAAGCCTGGCTGGCCACGTGCCACACATATGTGTGGACACTGACGTAGGCACAATGACACATTTGTTGCATGCGTATACACAGACATATATGTATGCACATCCACAGTGGTCACGTGCACACCCCTTCACGTGTTTATGTGTGCAAACTACACCCTTCCTGCTGAGCACCCTGGCTGGGTTCCAGCTGCTCCATGAGAGGACTGGTCAGAGGGTGGGAAATCCGTCCACATCCTGTGTTTATGCCTCAGTGCTTAGTAATCCCACTTGCTGTAAACTCCAAGTCAGTGCCTGATGTGTCACCAGATAGGGGTATGAGCCTCCCAAGCTCATGGTTAGCCGCCAAACGAAAGATGGGCAGAACAGAAGTGCTGTCATAGTACCAACTGATGGCCCTGCTTAGCTCCTACCAAACCCAAGGCGTGGAAACCCATGCACATAACTGTTTCCCTCCCTGGGCTGTCAACAGGGAGCTCCTAACAAGGACACAGCATCAGACTATGAAGGTCTCACTGAGATGTTTCAGCCCAGAGCATGATTCCCACCTGCACAGCATAGCATGCTGGCTTCCTTTTCTGGAAAGAAAACATGAAATAAAGGCCAGGTGTATAAGAAAGGTCATTGCATGTCTGAACATCTGTAATCTGCCTACTTGACAGGTAGGATGTGCCACATACTTCTCTTGGGCTAGAGTATACATTCAGCAGCAATAGGTTCCAGGTTTATTCTCATGACAACATAGGGTAGCTATGCAGGAGAAACTTAACTGGGAGATCTTGAATGTTAAGACAAAATTCAGTCCTGAGCTCACACCTTCTAGAAGATCACACCTTCTAGAAAGAGCTTTGGGTTTTAGAGACTTGTGGGGCCCTCGAAGTGACTGAGGTTAAGACAGGAGATGCTGAGAGTCGGGAGGTCAAGAGAAACTGGGAGTAGGTAGAAGGCGAGCTGGTGCCTCAGCCACTGGTCACACATTAGGACCCAGCCTTCTCTACAGATGGTGGAAGGGCTCCCAGCCTCAGACTTTTTCCCTGACTGGAAGGGGGACCTTGGTGAGCTGCAGGGTATGTATGCTAGAGGACTTAGGGCAGTGCGGCATCCTGTCCAGAGTTTCACTCCAGTCTCCTTGGGTCAATGAGAAAATCTTCCAACACAGTGACTGACCACAGGCATCTCCAGGGAACCAACTGAAATCCTTAACTGTACGTCTGTGTTTCACACGTGTTGTTTCCAACTCGGGCAATCACCCAGCCTCCAAGCTTACTCCCACATCCTTTCCTATTCCAAGAAAGAGACTAATCTCTCCAGCCCCCAGCTCTGAGACTTTGAGCAATGTTTTCAGAAAGGCTGTGTGAAGAAGAGCCAGTAAAATCCAGGAGTTTCTAGGGTGTGTGTGCCTCCTACCTTATAGGGTCGTGGCCCAGTGGGAGACCCTGTACTACCTGCTGTGTCCAAACCCCCACACAAGACCCGCGAAAGCCCCTCCACAGCTTCAGAGTTGTTCATGTCATCTGTAGAACTCTTTCCAGTCAGCAGGAAGAGAAATGTGGTTTCTAAAGAAAGAACCTCTGGGAAAACACAATTGGGCGAAGAGAGAAAACATAAATCCTTTCTGGAGATTAAGAAATGTAGCTAGGGTGGAATGGGAAGTTGAAAGTTTGGAGGAAGGAGACGCAGGGAGGAAAATAGTAACTACGGATGAACACTTGGTGAAATCGGAGGCACCATTCAAAGATGTCTGCCCTTTTTCCCTCCATGAGCCTTAAACTTTGAAATGCCTTTTGACAGTTCAGAGTCACAACAAGATGGAGCTGTCATCTTCAGAGAGTGTGCGAATGAGTTAATGTCACAGAATAACATATATACAACAACAAACCACAGGTTTGGGGTGTGTAGCTTAATTGGTAGAATGTCTTAAATGCACGATCCCTGGGTTCAAACCCCAATACCACGTAAACCGGAAGTGTGGGCACATACCTGTAATCCCAACACCCCAGAGGTAGAGATGGTGGTGGGGAGAAGATGGGAAGTTCAAGGCCACACTTGGATATGTAGCAACTTTAAGTCTAGCCTGGCATACATAAAACCCTGTCTCAAGAACATAAAAAAATTATGTCTTACTATCTCGTGTGAATGGGTGGGAAATACACACAGGGATGTGGGGCTCACCGATTAAGAACATCAGGAAATATGTCATTCTCTTGTTGCCTTGGTAACAGTGTTATATAGCAAGTCAGTAAATGGTCCCAGGCCATCTTCTGATACCCTCTCAAAGACATACCGCTGTCAGAAGAAAATTGTGTTAATACAAGTTCAAGTAGCTGAGAGTCTGCTCTTGCTTCTAGAAATAACACAAGCGAGACAGTGGTTTGTCTGTCTCAGCCTCTCACAGCCTCAGTAAGTGGCTCTCAGGGACACTGGGCTGATCCATCTACAGCAGGGGACACTCACTATGTGACCGGGGAATCTTCACCAATGTGCATCTGAATGAGAAGGCACAGCTGGGAAGAGAGAAGTCATGAGGGCCCATCATAGCTCAAGGAAGAGATATCATAGGGAACGAGCCAAGATCAAAAGAGAAAGACCATGAAACCCATCACAGCTTTAAGCCAGCCCTGAGGACAAGCTGCCCTTCCTCCTATCCGGCATCACAAGGGGAAATGGTGAGGGGTGTCCTTCTGTATATATGTTTCTCTTATTGGTTGATGAATTAAACACTGTTTGGCAGGAAGATAGGCAGGACTATGAGACAAGGAGAATTCTGGGAAAGGCAGACAGGCAGAGACAAAAGAGACAACACGTAGAAACTGGGAAGACAGGAGGTCTATGGTAAGGTAAGGCCATGTAGAAGTACATAGACTTATAAAAATGGGTTAATAATTAAGACCGAGGTAGCCAATAAGAAGCCCTGGTCATTGGCCAACAGTTTTATAATTAATATGGCGTCTCTGTGTGTTTATTTGGGGCTGAGAAGAGTGGCAGGGCCTAATGGGACAAGAAAACTCCAGCAACAGGGAAATGCATTTATCCTAAGTTTCTGTTCTCCTATTCCAACACAACATGAGACTTTAATATCCCAAATAATTCACCCAAACCTCTATGTTCCTAGGTCCACCCATAAGACAGAATTGCCTCGTTCAATTCATTCTTTCTTCCCATGAGAGATGCTAAGATTCTGGCTGTCTCCCAGGCCGGGGCTGCTCTCCTAGAGTAGTTGCCCTGTCCCTTAGATATGTTCCCTCTACTGCCAGAGGTGAGAAACGGGCTGATTAAGGCAAGAGGTAGGTTCTTGGGGCCCAGCCAGGACTCAGCTCAGAGCTCCCCTGGCTTTATATTCCTGACCCAGAGGCCAGGGGAAGTCGCAGTACTATGAATATTTAAAGAGTCTATCCAAGATAGACTTCTGCTGTGCCGCAATCCACACATACCACAAGTTCTTCCTGGAGACTAGAGAGAAATGGTCAGCATTGGGGCTAGAAGGAAAGAAGATGTTCCACAGGATATTATTGGAGAGGTCATGATCAATCTATAAAAATAAATGCTCCTGGAGAGAGAGACTTGGTGAGCAGGGTACTCACCTTCTGCCTTGCCTTTTCAGTATCCTGTCTGGGAAAGAAAACACTGAGCCCACTCAGACTGCCTGTCAGATTTAGTCAGCAGCTAACTTTTGCCGGCCTTGGGCAGCCTCTGGTACTTACCCTGTCTCGGCTGGGTTCCCTGATCACCTTCTTACGTGTCTGTCCCAGTTTCCCCCAGATGTAAGGATGCCAGGCTTACTGGATGTGCTGGATAGTTTTATGTCAGTTTGACAAGTCATCTGAGAGGAGGGAGCTTCAATTAAGAAAATGCCTCCAGCTGGTGAGACGGCCCAGTGGGTAGGTATGCCTGATGCCCAGTCCGATGGCCTGAGTTCTATCACCAGGACCCACAGAGTGGAAAGACAAAACAGATATGTCTAGGTATTCTGTGACCTTGTGACCTCCACAGGCACATTGTGGCATAGACATACATACATACATACATACATACATACACACACACACACACACACACACACACACACACACACAGAGAGAGAGAGAGAGAGAGAGAGAGAGAGAGAGAGAGAGTAAGATACATAGATGGTAGGTAGATAGATAGATAGATAAATGATAGATAGATAGATAGATAGATAGATAGATAGATAGATAGATAGATAAAATGCAATTTTAAAAACAAAAAAAGAACATGCCTCCATAAGACCAGGCTGTAGGCAAATTTGCAGGGTATCTTCATAATCAGTAATTGATGCAAGAGGGCACAGTTCATTATGGGTGGTGTCACCCCTGGGCTGGTGGTCCTGGGTTCTATAAGAAATCAGGCAGAGCAAGCCATGAGTAACAAGCCAGTAAGCAGCTCCCCTCCATGGCCTCTGCATCAGCTCCTGCCCCCAGGTTCCTGCACTGTCTGAGTGCCTGTCCTGACTTCCTTTGATGATGTACAGATGTGGAAGTGTGAGCCACATAACCTTTCCTCCCCCACTTTTTTTTTTTTTTCCAATCATGGTGTTTCGTTTTCACAATAGAAACCCTAACTGAGACACTGGGCTACCTCTACCTCGATACCTTATCTGTAGTTAGTTATTAGTCGGCAATGGCCCCATCTCTAAACTTCTGAGTGTAAGAGAAGCCTATACTGACATTGTGGGTGCCCACCTGCAAAGAGGCCAGACAAAGGGCTGCACACATGCCGCTTATGTAGTTATAAAACCTTTACACCCAGAGGACTGTTGAGCCTTTGAAAGATAATAATTAGATGTCGAAAGCCTTGTAATCGGCAGCTGTCAGCTGGGCTTCTGTGAGGTGCTATGTTGGTCTCTGAGATGCTATAAAACACAACAGAGCAGATGTCCCAAAGATAAAGATCATTCCACCGTTCTAGTTCTGGGCTGGAACCTGAGACCCAGCAGCCCAATGCTGTCTAGTACAGGTCTGGCTCTGCTGGGCAGCAGACGTCTTCACCTTTGCACACCTTTTACCTGGGTGTCTGTTCCAATTTCACTATCTCTACCTATGCCAGACATATTGGGTTAAGACCACCCCCGTGACCCTATCCCAAATAGTCGGCCCACAATGACCCCCATCCCTGAACGGAACCACACATAAGGATTTCAAGGTCATTGTCCTCTCACCAAATGCTGAGTCGTCATTCCACCAGCCATATTCACAGGGCATCCCTACAGACTTTGATACCCAGGGACTTTTTTTTTTTTTTACAGATATACCAGTGAATCTTCTCCACATCTAGATTCCAGACCCTTCCTTTACACAGGGCAGAGCTTCCCGCCCTCAAATCCTGGGCTGGACCCTGTTCACCAGTTCTGGGCCTCCAGGAAGTAGCCATGACAACATGTCTGAGTCTTCATTGGTCCCCTTTATGGGAACCAACAGCTGTTTGGTAGCCTCGTAGGGATCTTTGCCCTCATTTATCCTAGACAGCTTCAAATAGCCCTGTCTGTCTGTCCACTAGAAAGCGTAGCCCATGGCACACCTGTAGTCCATCTCTAATTAATGACCGTGATCATTTCTCACTTTGAGCCTGAATTGAAGGTCAGTGATTGATGTCCCTCTCAGACCATGTTAGGGAAACGCTAAGACCCTTCAGAAAGCAAACAAAGAAAAAAGAAAAGCAGACAGACAGGCAGATAGAACACGTTCTTGAGTGTTTTAGAAGAGACACAGTTAACTAACGGGAGGGTGCTTCTGGACTGTCGTGCCTGGTGACAAGTCACAGAAGATGCATGTTTGGAGAGGTGGCCACTGGGAGTTTGATTTGAACAATTTTAGCCACAGTTGTGCAAGAGGAGGAACAGGCAGTCTGTGAGCCATAGATATGCATCCTCAGAGATGGCGTTTTTTTTTTTTTTTTTTTTTTTTTAAGACAACCTAGGGGCATTCAGGGCAGAGGGCACAGTAAGACCTCTGGGATGGCGCCAGAGAAAGCCACAGCCCCTGGAGGGGCCTAATGGCTAAACCAGCAACACAGAGCAGTGGGCAGCAGCCTCTAGGCCTGACTAGAGCAAGAAGCAAGGAAGGGGACATGTTAGAACACTTGTGACAGACAGCACGAGGAGTAAGGGAGAGCATCTTTAGCCTCTGCTGCTATGCACTGTGAAATGTCAATAAAGATTATCCCTGTGAGTTGTTCCCTTCTCTGTACTGCCTCACGCTTTCAAGAACAAATATCTGTTTCTCCTGAGAACAGCAGATGCCAAGGAGAGGCAATACTGATCGGGTCTGGCTGAAGGTACCCTACCAGAAGCTGTCTCCCACCCCGTGGATTGCTTTTCTCATTAACCAAAATTACTCCGCTCTGGTGTTTCTGTGATAGCTAGGGCACATGAACATGATTTAGCCAGGGTCTGGGGATGAAGGACACCCCTAAGGGCTGGATCACTGAGAGCCAGGCTAAATTTGGTTTTTTTTTTTTTGAAAAAAAAAACAAAACAACAAAAACCCACAACCTGGTGGCACACGCAGGCATTTTGTGGGAGCTCCCAACCTCAGCCTTGAGTCGGAGCTGGCCAAGGGAGGGTAGCATGACCAGTGTAGCCAACACCTAAGAAAAGCATTAGACTTGGAGGCTGTCCTCAGTATACCCTCAGCCCTCACGTCCATTTCTGGAAGGTAGCCAACAGCATCTCACAGTGGAGAAAGAAAAAAAAAAAAAAAAAACGCCAGAAATGGAGAAACCGTCCCAAGGGCAGGCGACCACAAGGAACCTTAGGGGGAAGGAAGAGCGGAAAGAGAATCTGAGAGCTTAGCTGCCCTCGGGTCTGGGCCAAGTGCCTTCACTCTCACACAGGGGCTGTGTGTGTGTGTGTGTGTGTGTGTGTGTGTGTGTGTGTGTGTGTGTGTGTGTGTGTGTGTGTGTGTGTGTGAGTGTGTGTGTGTGTGAGTGTGTGTGTGTGTGTGTGAGTGTGTGTGTGTGTGTGTGTGTGAGTGTGTGAGTGTGTGTGAGTGTGTGCTGCCCCGCATAAGGCCCTGGAGGGGCCCGCAGTTGTTTGCATGAGAACGTTCCCCCATATGCTCAGATGTTTGAATACTTGGCCTCCAGTCAGTAACACTGTTTGGGGGCGTGGTTAGGAAGTGCAGCCTTATTGGAGGAAGCAGCGTATCACTGGAGGCGGGCTTTGAAAGTTTAAAGACTCCTGCTGTGTGAGCCTGCCACTCGTTGCCATGTCAACACTCTGCTGCTGTAGACTCTTCTTACCCTTCTGGAACCATGAAGGGGTGTGCATGCTCAGGGATCTCCAGACAGACCACCGGCGACTGAAGCAAACTGGTCCAAGGTTGTAGAAAGATGCCCCGGTGGAGCCTGGGTACTTAGCAGTGAGCAGCACTGAGGGAAAGCGAACCCTGTTCTGCAGTAGCCATTGGATCCCTGGTCTCCAAGGACACCGCTTCCTAGACTGTGGAGAGCTCCCACTGAACCTGGACGCAGCTGTCTCACACGGATCCTCACGCGCAAGCATCGGCAAATAAACTGACATGTTAAACTGGGGTCCTAACTACCCTTTCCCGAAACCGATGTTAAAACTAGAGGCAGGAGACTGGAGGCTGCCTCATGTTCCTCACCTGAGCTCTCCACAGCTGATGCTGGTCCAGTGAGAGCCCTGTTGATATTTGATTGACGTCTTTCTTTCTCTCGTTCTTTCTTTCTTTCTTTTTTATTGGTTTTGTTTCGTTAGATAAGATGCCCGAGCTAGTTTACAACGTGTGACCCTCCTGCCTCAGCCTCCAGAATGCTTGGGTTACAAGCATGTACCGTTGTATCAGAACCATTTTCTGACGGCAGAAGGTTGATGGGACAACTTTCTATTTCCAAAGGCATTGCTATGCCTGTATGGTCCCTGCTGATGATGCCACATTCCCTGAGGCCCCCAGGCAGAAGCCAAAACTAGCCACTGGGCCCACAAGGACTCTGTAATGGTGAGAGGTGTGAAGACGGAGTCAGTAGGGGGTCAGGGGAACAGACCTAGGCCCCTGGCTAGACCTCCTCCGGCCAATTTATTTCAACAACCAGCAGAACCTCTGACCCTGGTCCTTCCAGGCCTTCAGCACACTGGTACCCTACATGTGAACAACGACTCCTCGGCCCGCTTGAGGGAGCTCAGGGCCAGGGGTGTATGCCCCTCAGCTCCCTACCTCCTCTTTCTCCATAGGCAGTGAGGCGTTCTCTCCACCACGGAGGTCACGGGTCGTATTCTACCCAGCTCTCTCGCTCTTGCTCTGCCCAAGAACCTGAGGTCACTGGAAGAACCAAGGGAAACTGGAGAAATGGCAATGGCAGGACAGTTCCCACGTCTGTCTCCTACTGTGCCGCAGCTGTCACTCAGCCACTCAGTGCAGCCCCGCCTCGCCTGCTGTAAACAGCTATTATTGCTGATCAAAGAGTTACAAGGGCTTAATTACAGAGCTTTAAAAATGAAGGAATGGAGAGGGTTTGCCCGATAGGAAACAAATGTGCAGTAATTTCACTCCGGCTTATTCTCCACGTCTAGCGGGGCCCTCGCCCTTCCTCTGCCCTGCCGAGATCCGGAGGCAGGACCATTCCAGGCAAAGACGATGACTTGATAGCGCACACCGTCCATTGAGGCGATCAGAAGTGAGATTTCACAACCCAAGTGGACAGGAACTAAGTCTAGGATGGGTGAGATAGGAATGCCAGGGTGCAGACAGACGCTCCGAGGATGCCACGTAAAAAAAAGTGAGCAAAGAAGGAGACTCAGTGTCAGAGTTATCATCTCTGAGACTCAGATGCAAGTCAGGTGCCTTCAGCCAGAGACGGCAGGAAGGAGAAACGTTAGCGCTAGACCAGTGCCTCATCTGCCTGTTTCCTATCAGTGTAATCAGTGAGCAGCCATTGCCTCCTAGCTGCCACTGTCACACGCTGTCAGCATGTCCAACACCAGTCCCAGAGCACAGCTGCAGCATGACCAGGTCTCCTGAATGACCCAGGGCCCGAACCTACACATGGGTGTTCTTCTGGCCATGTCTCTCTCACTGCCAAGTGTCCATCTTCTTTCCTCACCCAGTTCCCAGTATTTGTTTTTTTTCCTTTGATATTGCAGTGGAAGGAGTGTGTAATGGCTGCAGGCTACGACTCTCTGGACCTGTCCAGTCTCTTCTGTCCTGCGGGTGACAAGGTTACATGGAGTGGGCCACCTTACAGCCCTATAGAATTGTGTAATAGAATTGTGAGGTCCGCAGATTTTCTCCCTCTTTGCAGGACGGGTCCCGGAGACGGCTATGTACATCTGGAGTCTGAGAACAAGCATATATGGCGGCTCCCTTTTTTGGGGGCCACTTGAGGCAGAGAGACTGGTTTCCTAACAGGAGTGATCTGCATAATTAGATTCTCACGCCACAGGCCCAGGGTACCGCACCAGGCAGACACATG
Organism: Cricetiscus sungorus; assembly: GCA_030556225.1. Lineage (NCBI taxonomy): Eukaryota > Metazoa > Chordata > Mammalia > Rodentia > Cricetidae > Cricetiscus > Cricetiscus sungorus. Next base: position 1,135,082 of record JANBXA010000738.1, on the reverse strand, counting down.
TGTCTTCGAGGCCCGTGTGTCAGATACAATCATCTCTCTTCTTTAGCTTTTTCTTATTTTTTTTTCCTCTTCTCCTCCTCCCATTTCTTCTTTGCTTCTTCTCTCCCTCACTCTCCCCTCTATCTTCCTCCTATTCTTTCTTCCCCACACTCCTCTGGCTCTCTTTAAAGCATTGTAACTTGCAGCCTCAATTAGTCACAGACTTGCTATGTGGCCTTGAACCCCTGATCTTCCAGCAGGCACCTGGCAAGTGCTGGGATTACAGACATGCACCACCATGCCCAGCTGTGTCCCTTAAAACCTGATCTCTAGCTCCAAGTGTCAATGAGTGAAAGGTATCAGAACTGTGTTGTTTGACTCACCAGCTTCCTCGGGTGTGCCTTGCTCACTCACTAGACAAATATTTGTCCTTGGCACTCGTTAAAATGTAGATATTGTTACGTCCAATTTTTCGTTCTCAGTTTTTTAATTCTTCTGGTTAAGATTACCGGGTAAACCGAATGTCCAAAATGTGTATCTCACAATTGGAACAAAATGCCAAGAAATGTGTAAACCCCAGAAAATCTCTACAAACACTCAGCAGCTATGAAATCACTTCACCGGGTTTGGATATCCCTCCAAAAGGTCATCTCTCAAGAGGAGACTTTTACAGTCAGCCTGCCGTCGCATTGCAGGCTCATACAAATTAGCACGATGTTGGCCTGTTATCGGTGTCTTTGAAATAGAGTTTTAAAACTAAGACAGGATCTTCTCCTTTATAGATTATAGCACCTTTAGCTATGCTTTACAGCCATAGGAACGCATATTTTCTAAGACTACAGAAAAAGATCATGTATTAGGTTGTTTCCCATCAAAATACTGAAAGAAGAACAAGACAGTCTAGGGGTAAAGACAGGTGAAGCCACCCTCAAAAAAAGACACAATTCCTGAAGAATTCACAGCCAGCTTCCCAATTCTCCCTCCCATCCCGGGCACGCTGTCTCCGAGGAGGCAAGGTCTGGCCTCCAAAAAACCTGATCCCTGGGACCCACCTCAGCCAGATCAGAACCAGCAGAGGGGTCAGGTCCTGTCAATGCAGTGTTGGCAAGAGATGGCCTGGAAACGGGAATGCAGAGAGCATCAGAGGTACTGAGTAGCCAGAGTTCCCCAGAAAGCAAAAGCTCAGTATCTGAGAGGTAAGTCACTTTCCCCCTGAGCTCAGCCACTGTGTCAGTTGGGGGTTCAAATCCCCAACACCATAAAGAAGAGAGGGTCGAACAAGTTAAAGAGCTAGCCAACCCTGTCACACTTTGAGTAATAAGTAGAACATTAAAAATTATATATTTTTAAATGGGATTTAAAAACAAACAACCAAACAAAAAAACCCAAACAGATACAGGAGACAATCCTCTCCCTGTCTCCCAGCCATTGATCTTACTAACAGCCTTGCAGCCAGGCTGGTCCTAAGATGACCACCACGAGTGGCATTGGTAAGGGTCACACAGCCCTGCCCCATGCGGTGCCTGGCACTTGTAGTATCTGAGGTTGTTTTAGTTTTGTTTTGTTTTCAAATGTGATTGGTTGATAAACACCCAGAGACTGAGAGATAGCGGAGCTACCCTTACTGCCTGCCCCCCTATACTTAGTGAGGAAAACCTGTTTCCCATTGGCCTAGAGATTTTCCCCCCTGGGGCCCCCTTCTCGCGTCAGCCTCAGCTGAACCAATCAGAGGGACCTCTGCAGGTTTACACAGGTTTGGAAAGGGAAATCCTAGGATGAAGAGCAAAGCCAGAGCTTGAGTACCCCACCCCATGCCCATAACACTGCAAACAAGCCCCAAGGCACTGTCCTGACAGTAAGACACCGTGAGGTACTCATCTAGAGTCAGCCCCAGGCTCTCGGCTCAACTAGGCTAATGAGATTTTAGCCCAAAGCAACCCATCATCTATTGTTCTCTGTTGAGTAGGTAGCCTAATCTTGTGAGTGGTGAAAGCCTCCGGGCGTTTGGACAACAGGCTAGGCTGGCAAGGGTTTGGTTTTGTTTTGTTTGTTTTTATTTGGGTTTTTTTTTTTTTTTTTTTTTGAAGACAGTTTGAAGGGTCACTAACTAGCATTGCACTCATTTGAAGCCTTTGTTCCCCAAGGGAGCCATCAGGGTGGTGCTCGCTCTAGGCCCTGCAAAGACAAGGAAGTGGCTTCCCAATTCCTTGCCTCTCTGTGTTCCAGGAAGAGCAGCGATGAGGTTAGCCATCTGCAGGCACCCAGTAACAGGTAGACATCTGACTGCTCATATCCCTGGAGAGGGATTCAGTTTCCAGTCCCTGTAACAGAACCCTAAGGGGACACCACAGACTGCTGAGCCCCAACAGACACTGTCACTGGGACCAAACAGCTCACGTTCTCCAAAGGGTCCTAAGCTGCCCTGACAACAGGCCAAATCGACCCATATCTTAGCAGCCCTCCACAGGACACATGACCCTATCTTTGGGTTTCCTGTGGTTTTGTTCTTGCCAAAACCAAGGCCCTCCCTGGAGGCAGAATTCTGATGAGAAAAGATGGCTGTTTTCACTATACAGACTCCAGTTGTCAGGCTGAGCCATGACCCCAGACCCCTCTGTGCTGGTGACAAGACACTTGGATCAGCACCAAGCTTGCTCGCTCCCTTTTACAATGCCAGGTCTTTCGGGTCCGAGGTAGGAGAAAATGGCCACTGACAGCATGCAGACCTTATAGAAATGTCCCCAAGGAGGGCAATATTTGGTGGAATCCTTGGTCAGATGCCACAATAAACATCTACATGGTATCAGAACGGTGGCCTCTGTGGTCTCCTGACTATTTCTCTATTGGGAAGATAACAACAGTAGTGGCACACACCTTTGATCCCAGCACTCGGGAGGCAGAGGCAGGCCAGATCTCTGTGAGTTCGAGACCAGCCTGGTCTACAAGAGCTAGTTCCAGGACAGCCTCCAAAACTACAGAGAACCCCTGACTCAAAAACCCAAATCATGTCCCTTGTCCATCCCTGCTAACAGCCACACGGTCAGGCCAGTTCCAGGAAGATCATGGAGGGCTACATTGATATGGGTCACATAGCCCTACAGTACTGGTGCATAGCACTTGTGGGGACCTGGGCTTTTGCTAACTGTGATTGGCTGATAAGCCGGCCCAGCATTCAAATGACAATAGTGCTACCCTGCCTGCCTACCCACCTGCCTGGGACTTAGTAAAGGAAGCCTGCCCCTCACCCGCTCAGAATAACCCTAATCTCTGTCCTTATCTTGATGTTATAGTTCTCAATCTGTGGGTTCTCAATATGGGATCAAATGATTTTTTGACAGTGGTTACCCAATTCCATCGATCTACCTACCAGGTATTTGCGCTACAATTCACAGCAGTAGCCAAATGGAGTCGCAACCAGAGTGATTTTTGCGGTGACGGACTTCAGAAAACAGGAAAACAGCCTGAGCTCAAGTCCTCAGACCTACTGATATTGCAGAATCATGATCAGGGCTCTGCCATCCCTCTACTACAGCAGCCTACGCCGTGGTGGGGACACATTCCACGGTGTCCATGGAGAGATACGGAGCCTAGCTGGCTGATTTTGGTTGTGAACTTGATTACACCTGGAATCAACCAAAATGCAAGCATCTGGCCACACCTGTGAGGGATTTTCTTCATCAGATCCTTGAAGGTGGAAAGATTCACTCTGAATCTGGGTCATGCCTTCTGGTGGCAGCCCCCATGTAAAAGGACACAGAAGAAAGAAGCTTTTGGCTTTTTTTTTTTTTTTTTTTTTTTTGCCTACATGCTCTCACCGGCAAGTTTTTCTATCCTGCTGCTGCAGCATTCCTTTGGGGTATTAGAACCTACCTTGAGGGAGGGGGTTCTAATATAGACGGGAGGTCAGCACCTCTAGAAATCCTCCAGCACTACAGCTCTACATTGGGACTGTGGAGACATATAGCCTAAAGAACTGTCAAATTCTTAGCCTTCCCTTTGATAGACAGTCATTGAGGGGCTAATCAGACTACAGTAGCCTGTAAGCCATCCTAAAAAAACTTCCTCTTAATACATTTTCATGCTATCAGTTCTGTCCCTTCAGAGAACTCTGGCTAATACAGAGCCCTTCCATAATGTCTGCAGTAGCCACAAAAATGTCCACCGTCCAGCATTGTGCTGACCCAAGGACAGAGAAGCACAGGCACTGAGTAGGCAGGTCCTCTCCCCACCTCCATGACCTGTGCCCGTCCCTGCAAAGCTGGAACATCAGGAAGGCCCACCTGCCTCCAGCCAGGCCAGAAACATTGTTCCCCGACTCAACCTTACCACAGTGGTTAGGTTTACACCCACAATGCAAGACAGGCCACCAGTACCCAGTGCAGAGAACTCCCAAGTATGAGCAGAACTCAACTTCTGTCCAGAGCAGCAAGACGTATTGGGCCACAGGTAAAGCCACAAGCCACGTGGCAATATGTAGATTAATAGAAATGTGTTCATTTAAAAGCAGGAGCTAGTTAGCAACAAGCCTGAGCAGTAGGCCAGACGGTGTGTAATTAATATTAAGCTTCTGCGTGATTATTCGGGACTGGGTGGTCAGGAAGTGAAAACTCTGCCTCCATTTACAGAACAGGCCTATAGCAGGCCAGGGAGGGTCAGCAGATTCACTTATGTCTTACAGAACATGCAATCTGTAGGCTCTAATGCAGCAACTGAATGGGTGCAATGGAGGTGTGGGATGTGGGAAATAGAGGTAACTGCCCAGGCTGGCTGGCATAGAGTGCCGGCCCCATGCTGAGGCAGCAGCGCCCAGGAGTGGGAGACTCCTATTCACCTCAAGTTCCTCAGGTCAAGCGCACACTCCCAGGCTGACTTCTACCAGGACTGGCATGACTCTACCTTAGAGCAAGGTATGTATGTCAGGAAACAATCCATCTTCCCCTTAGGAAGCCACTTAGGACGAGATCTCTTTTTATAGCTCAAGTGGTCTCGAACTCATAACCTTGCTTTCTTAGCCTCCTAAGTCCTGGAATTACAGGAATGTCCCACCGTGCCCTGCTTTTGAGGCTAAATTTTTAATGCAGGATTCACTTCACAAGCCAAAATAATACACAAATCCAATCCGTCTTCCTTGTCCTTTATATTTATTTTCCCATGCCTAATCTGATGTCTCAGCTCAGGTCTTCTAAGAACACAGCCTAACGCTGACTCTCAGCTATCCACTCTTGAGGCTGAACCGTTCTGGAGCCAGCTGACCAGAGATCCATTTCTGTCCCCTTCCTTCCACTCCATACTAGAGGAGGGCTTGCTTAACAGACCTCAAAACTGACAGATGTTAAGCTTAAGAACAGCCGGTGGCATAGGACAGAGCATGAGCCTCCTACTCAGCCACCCTCTGACACGGGCACACAGCCCTCTCAGCCCTGGGAAGCCCATGTCCAGCTTGCCCTTGTAGCAGAGGGCTATAAAGATCCAGAAAGTTTTCCTCCCTTGTTCAAATTCACATCTTTCCAGACACTTACGATTCCCTGCCTTCCTTCCCAGAATAGTCCCACAGCATCAGTCCAGGCCTTCTTTAGACTTTCTCTCACTGTGCCTTCTCTATCCCAGGCCTCTGCACATACTATTCCCTTGACCCTCCTTCTCTAAGTTCATAGCATCAAATGTTTCCACACATGTGCTTCTGATATATTTATGCAACTACCTGGTCAGTATTGGTCCCTCCCATGAATTGCAAAACCTAATTTGGCAGAGGCTGGTTTTGGTTTGGCAACCCACCATGTGCTAAAACTTGTATAACTAAGAACCTGCTAACGTAGAATGAACACGAGACGATGGAGAGGAAATAGGGTCTGTGGATGCAACAGCGAAGCTGGGTGAATAAAGGTTGTTCCGATGAAGAGTGTCTTGGTTCTGGGCCATCTGAGCCAGGGTAAGAGTGTCACACAATCCTGAAAGCAGAGATACAGACTAGGGAGCCTCCACATCGAGCTTGTGCAAAGGTTTATAAATGAAGACAGATGGAGGGTTGAAGCAGGAACCCACAAATTCTGTTCGACCGTTTACTAAGGGGTGCGATGGGAAAACAGATCCTTGGATACAGAACAAGGTAGAGGCCGCTGCTGATCCAGCTGCTGTTGTCCTGCCATTCTGCCCGCAAGGGTGATGGAGACCAACTCCAAGGCTTATTTCTTCTCCAACCACCCAAGAGAGAGAGCATGTGCCCTCTCTCCTGAGTCTTATCCCATTGCCGTATCCAGAAAAAAAAAAAAAAAAAAAAACATACCCATAGGGCTAATAGCCCCAAATGTCATTGGCCAAAACGGGTCAAATTCCTATAACAGAGGGTGCAACCATCAAAGCCTATGGCATGGCTCAGGGGGCTCAGTGGCTGACTCCAGAGGTACAGTCCCAGAAGGGAAGATCAGCAAAGAGCACAAGTAACTCACTGTTGCCTTGTCAGTAAAACTAGACTCTCAACAGCTAGGACAGTCGTAGTGTGCTAGTTTAACACTCCCAGTGTGGACCTGGCCGTGGAAAGTCACTGTGGAGCCTTTAGCCCAACATGTGCTGAAGATCAACAAATGGAAGTCAAAGACTGAAGGTACAAAGAGAAGGGGGCGGCAGAGGGTCAGCTGAGAGCGTCACATACAAGAAAAACCCGTGAGATGTGCTTTGCAAACACCACAGACCACAGACGTGCTAGCTATCCAGGGCTCAGATCCGGAAAGGGAGTACAAAAAAACGGGAGCAGATGGACTGGAGAGACAGCTCAGCGATTAAGAGCACTGACTGCTCCTCCAGAGGACCCGGGTTCGATTCCCAGTACCTACATGGCAACTCAGAAATGTCTGTAACTTCGGTTCCATGGGAGCCAACACTCTCACACAGACATACATGCAGGCAAAATACCAGTGCACATAAAGTAAAAATAAATAAATTTTTATAAAATGGTGGAGAGCACTACAGAATAAAGAAAATGGGGGAAAAAAATGATTCCAGTTAGTGAGTTTCAGACAATAAGGAAAGTTCCATACCTAGAGAAACAAGCTTGTCCAGCAAGGAACAGAAGCCACAGGAAGGGAGTGTGGCCTGGGAAGTTATGGCCTTCCCACCATAGTCAGAAGAGGTCAGATGTCATGCACCTGCCCTTCCAAACCGTTTATAATAATGTTAGGAAGAAACAGCAAAGTGTGGTTCCTGATGCTCACTTGAGAGATGTTCAAGATGACAGATTTGGTTATGTGTATATTACCACAATAAAAAAAAATAGAAAAAATATAGTTTATTCAAAACTTCGGTAAGTGGAATTTGTATGACCCCCACCTCCCCAATTCCCCAGATTGTGAGCTGCCTCTCACCCCACATTTCCATAGAGAAGAAAGATGATGCTCTCTTAAGCTCATGTCCCCACAGTGTTTATGAGGCTAGAACCCAGGAACCTCTAGCAACAGCCTCCTTTCTGAGTGCAAGAAAGAAAATCCTGTCTAGGGCCCCGGCGATGATGGGTCCACAGGCACCCGAGCTCATTAAGCACTGATCAAGACAGAAAATGTTGCTTAGGGTTAATGAGGGGCTGGTGGCTGAGAATACACAGCTGACAGCCTGGGACCCCTGCCAGGTCCCACCCCAAGGCAAGTCAGTGCTGTTGGGAGCAGAGAAGGATCCAGCCCTAAAGGGCTAGGATCACCCCACCTCCTGGAGGCCAACGCTCCCTTTCCTGTCTGCAGCAAACCCCTTACCTTCCAGCCAGGCCCAGCTGGGAACTGCAGCTTGCCTGCATTCCATCCCCTGAGAGCCTCTCAACCCCTTGGACCCATGGACACCTAATTAAAACAAATTAATGATCTGAGGCAGAAACTGTGTTTAATGAAGCCTCGCTTGGGGCTGCACAGGTGCCAGGGCTGTTTGTCTACAAACAAGCACAGCCCCTCCACGGGGCACAGCCCTGACCACCTGCTCCCTGCCTGCTAAGCACGCTTCTCAGAGATTCCTCACCTTCACTGCTCATACCCCTCCACAGACCATGGAGTGGCGTGGCATGTCCATTCACTACCGGTCCGCCTTCTCTGCTCAACTGGGATCCTCAGAGCTTCCCTGGCTATCTCCAGGTTAACCGATACCAGGATAGGGTTTTTATGAGTTGAGCCAACAGCCCAACGGAGCTACCAGTAAAAACAAACAAAAGGTATTGTTGTTGTTGTTGTTGTTGTTACTGTTGTTTTTCTAAAACAGAGTTAGATCCACCTGGAAGTCTGTCCCAAAGAATTGCCTCAACATTCATTTTAGACCTAGTATTTATTGTTAATTACATCACTGTTATGATAAATAACAATCTTGTTTTAAAAACAAACCTCTATTTTGTCTCCAGGAATGTCAGAAGCTACACCCATGAAGTTTCAATAGACATGCTATCTTAGTTAGGATTTCTATTGCTGTGAAGAGACACCATTGACAGCAGCAAGTCTTACGAAGGAAAACATTTAATTACGGTGGCTCGGATCCAGTTCAGAGGGTTAGTCCCATCATCATCATCATGGTGTGAAACAAGGCAGCATGCAGGCAGACATGGTGTTAGAGAAAGAGCTGAGAGTCCTTACATCTTGACTCACAGGCAACAGGAAGTGATCTGAGATAGTGGGTAGAGGACAGTATCTTGAGCATATATGACATCTCAAAGGCCACCTCCACAGTGACACGCTTCCTCCAGTGAGACCACACCTAATCCAATAAAGCCACGCCTCCTAATGGCCCTTTCAAACCACCACACGTGCTGACATGGATGAGCTGGGGGGATGGTTTATGGGGAAGAATCTGAGGAGGCCTGGACCCTTCACTAAGACCATAGGCACCTAAGGATTTCTGAGATCAGGGAAAATTGTCTTTCCCTGGTGTGCCCAGGGAAGAGCACACCAACTGATTATTGAAAACTGACTTTCTGAAAAATAGTAACATTGTACAGACTAAGCAGGTTGTATGTAGACATATGTATATATCATATGTAATATATGTATGCATGCATGTATATATGGAAAACAACAGTTAACAATAATAATAATAACAATAAAAGAGGCCATGAATTTGAAAAAGATGAAGGAGGGGTATATGGAGAGGTTTAGAGGAAAGACGGGGGGGGGAGGGGGAAATGATGTAATTATATTGTAATCTCAAAACAAAAGGAAATAACTAACATAAGAAAGAGGATGCCCCACCCCCACATCTGACAGAGAGCTGATCTCCAAAATATACAAAGAACTCAAGAAACTAGTCACCAAAACACCAAACAACCCTATTAAAAAGTGGGGTACAGAACTAGAGAGAATTCTCAATAGAGGAATTCAAAATGGCTGAAATACACTTAAGAAAGTGCTCAACATCCTTAGGCATCAGGGAAATGCAAATCAAAACAATTCTGAGATACCATCTTACTCCTGCCAGAAATGCTAAAATTAGAAACACCAATGACAGTTTATGCTGGAGAGGATGTGGAGAGAGGGGAACACTCCTCCACTGCTGGTGAGAGTGCAAGCTCGTACAGCCATTTTGGAGACCAGTCAGTATGGTGGCTCCTCAGGAAAATGGAAATCAGTCTACCACAGAACCAGGCAATTCCACTCTTAGGCATATACCCAAATGATCCACATCCATGCAATAAAGACATCGGTTCAACTATGTTCATTGCAGCATTATTTGTAAAAGCAAGAACCTGGAAGCAACCTAGATGCCCCTCACTGAAGAATGGATAAAAAAGATATGGCACATCTACACAATGCAATATTACTCTGCAGGAAACAATGCAATCTTGACATTCGCAGGCAAATGGATGGAACTTGAAAAAACCATCCTGAATGAGGAAACCCAGTCACAAAAGGAGGAACATGGTATGTACTCACTCATATATGGATTTAGACATAGAGCAAAGAATCACCAGCCTATAATTCCCACCTCCAGAGAAACTAGGATACAAGGAGGAATCTTAGAGTTTCATACAAGGTCCCTCACAGAAGGGGAAAGGAACAAGATCTCCTGAGCACATTGGGAGTGGGGAGGACAGTGAGTGGAGAGGGAACTAGGAGAAAGAGAAGGGGAGGAGAGGAAAGCACGTGGGACTAGGAAGATTGAGTCAGGGGAGGAATAGATGAGAGAAAAAAGACATATACACAGAGAGAGAGAGAGAGAGAGAGAGAGAGAGAGAGAATAAAAGAGGGAGCCATTATAGGTTTGAAGAGAAAACTGGGCTCTAGAGAAATGTCCAGAGACCTACAAGACTGACCCCAACTAACAATCTGAGCAACAGTGGAAAGGCTGCCATAAATGCCCTGCCCTGATAATGAGATTGATGACTAACTTATCCACCATCATGGAGCCCTCAGCTGGTAGCTGATGGAAACAGAAGCAGACACCCACAGCTAAACACTAGCCGAACTCCTGGAATCCAGTTGCAGAGAGGGAGGAGTGATAAGAAAAGGGGTCAAGACCAGGCTACAGAAACTCACAGAGACAGCTGACCTGAACAAGGAGGAGCTAATGACCCCCCAGACTGATAGCTGGGAAACCAGCATTGGACCTACTCAGACCCCCTGAACATGGGTCTCAGTTAGAAGGCCTGGGCAGTCTAAGGGACCTCTGACAGTGGAACCAGGATGTATCCCTGGTGTACAAAAGGACTTTGGGAGCACATTCCCCATGGAGGGATACTCTCTTAACCTAGAGACAGGAGGCAGGGCCTAGTCCCTACTCCAAATGACTTGACAGATTTAGATGACCCCTCCTGGAAGGCCTCACCATCCCTGTGGAGTGAGGGGGAGGGGATGGGACTGGAGGGGGAATTGGGGGGCATGGGAGGGAGAAGGAACTGGGATTAATATGCAAAATAAGGAAAAAATAATAAATATATATATATATATATAAAAAAAAAAGAAAAGAAAAAAGAAAGAGGATCCCAGTTCTAACACTGGAATATCATCTCTGTGGTGCAGGAGAGCGTGTTCCGGGAAAATTCTCTAGCTAAGAAAACACGTTTTAAAACCTGAACTTCTAGATTGAGTATTTCCACATACCCTTAATAGATATCTGTAGAACAGTTACACAAAGACAGCTTATGCCATTAACTTAGACGTGCATCAGTAAAGATGGAGGAGGAAAGGGAAGGCAAGAAGCATGACAGAGGAAGAAAGGAGAAATTAGCACATTACGGAAGAAGCAGGACAAGCCCAGTGTCCTCTTAACACCTTGCATCAGTGGTGTCTCCAGTGGTCCTACTCAGCAGTGGCAGCCCTGGACAGTCCGGGCAGCCTTCTACTCTCCGTACTTCTGGCAAGTACTGTGCCCTCCATACCCAGACCCTCCACACTTACTCTCCAGCCAAAGGTAGCCTTGTAATTTCACACCTGCATGACTTAGCTGTTCCAAACTGTTGTTTAGAAAGAGGGCAGGTATATACGTAAGGGTCAGAGATGCTCAAGAAGCTGATGGCTTCCACAAGGTCAAAAACTTCCAATGGATCGGGCAGAAGTGGGGCTCTGTGGTACTCCAGAAGCCCCCACATCCTGGAGAACAGACTAAGGTCAGCGAAAAGAATTTTATTCTGTGACACTGATGTGCTCACTCTTTCCCTGTGCAGGTGTACAGTGACACTTCCGTGTTTTGTGGAGATAAAGCCTGTGCTGTCACGGTAAGGTCTTCTGCACCTGCCAGCATGACAGCTCATGGGACTTCCTGGTCCAGCAGCAACGGCTGATAGGTCTGTAGGAGCATTTGTGGTCTCCCAGCTCATGTAGCAGCCAGTGAGCATGGATCTCAGAAGCCTTGTGTCTTCAGGAAGGTCTGACTGGCCCCGTGGTCTGAGCTTCTCCCAGAAAGGCCCTCCTGAAAGTGTGTCTGCTCGTAAACTTCCTGTCCAGTGCTCTCGGGGAGGTATCCCAAGGACAGGAAGAAGCTGCCACAGTCACACATTTGGGCAGGGTGCTACCTGCCTGCCTGATCACTCTCAGCCCCTGCCCTGTGACCGCCCAGACCCCTGGTGTGGGGACAAAACTGAAGCAAGCCCATGTCTGCTTCCCCCCTACAGCTGGCCTACCTTCCCCTGCCCTGCATTCCTGGCCTGGCCTACAGCTTCAAATTCCTACCACTGGAGGCTGGAGTATTATTCATTTGACTCAGGAATTCACTTTCTCACCTGGCTGGCCTGTAGCAGCCTGAACCCAAGGGGCCCCGAGGGCTCACCACAGGTCTAATCTGCTCTCAGGTAGCGGCTCAGCAGCTTGTGACTCAGGGAGGGAAGTCCCTGAGCTAGAGACCATTAATTTTTAGACCCAAGAGGCCAGGTGACACCCGTTCTGAACATCAAATAAGGCGAAATGAATTCACTGCATACCAGGCCTCTAAAGAGAAGTTGGCTCACAGCTGTCTCTCAAGCCGGTCTCTGGTGTCTGTGGGGCTCTGGTGTCCCCAGGTGTGCAGAGGCAGAGCTGACATTGGGCTTGAGGATCGATGTCACCCCGCAAGAATGTTATCTGCTGGGAAGGGCTCGAGATTATGTGAAGCAACCCTAGTCGTGCAGAAGGTGCAGCTTCCAAAACCAGCAGCTCAGAGGGAACAGCAGCTGAAGACGAAGTCACCTGGAGCACAGGTCACGCCCGGCACTCCCAATGTTTGCTTGGTGTGGAGCAGGCCCCAGCTTACACGCTAATCTTTTGGTGAGCATCTCTTCCTGCCAGATGCAGAAGGTTGCCTACGAAGGGGCCCAAGCTGGCCCTGCCAAGGAATCCAGGGAGCCAACACTCAGGCCCAGCCCCGGCTCTCCTGGACTCACCTTCCCAGGAGGACTTAACCCACAGCATTTGAGAGTCTTCTTTATACGCACAAGCTTTGTACACATAGACTTTTCACTGCTGTTTGATTTTTAGGTTTTTTGTCACATTTTTTTTTTTTTTTAAATAACTAGAATCCTGTTTAGGAGTGTATTTCTCTCAAATAGCGACCATTTACCAGAAAATGGATCCTTCTGTCATCCAAAGCTACAGCAAAAGCCCCATTACCAGTGGGCTAATGGTGTTAAACCATCACGGTGACATTCAGAGTGGCAGAGGCAGGGGCCCAGCTCTGTTAGCTCACTTCAGGTCTGGCCCTTCCCCTTCATCCTATTACCCCCTTTTTGGCTGTGGGACGCACCCTGCCCCTAGGTGCTCTGATGAGGGGCAGGCCCACATCAGAGGGTGAACTTGAAAAGCAGAGCCTCCTATATTTCATAAGTCCTCTTTCTAAACCTTGAGCAAGCTCACACTTGCAGGGTGGAATCTTCCTGCCATGGCCCCTGTTCCTGGCACCTTTGCAACTTCTGCAATATTATCATGGCCTGGCAAGAACCTACTGTTTGCAGATACCGGCAACCCCATCCTCTCTGTTGACATGCCAAAGCCAAGAGCTTAGGGAATAGCTCATCCCAAGATGACTCCTGGAGCCCACAGCTGGTGCAGACAAAAACAAACATAGTCTTAAATCATATTTGACAAATTCATGAAATAAAGATATGCTCAATAAATGGAGTCCCAGAGTGGAATAGAGTGTTCTTCATTTTTTTTAATCTTCATCTGCCTTGCCATCAAATTCCCTGTGTTCCACTGGTTTTCATGTAACGTGCAGTTTATGTTTTTCTAAAGAAAACCATGATTTTCTTTTGGCTTACAAAAAAAAAAAAAATACTTTTTCACACGACCGGGTCAGCTGACTCCTTCCTGATTTCCTGTAGTCCCCCTTTTAACAGGGCATCCTTTCCACCATTTCCTGTCAATTTGTGCCCTAACTTTTGGGGTTCCCAATGCTCTGGTTTGTCCAGGACTTTCCCTAGTCAAACTCTGGAAGCCCCTGACCTGGAGCAATGCCTCCTGGGTACCAAACATGATTAGTGACCCTCTTACTGTTCATAATTAAGTGTGCTTAGCTCCTATTACAGAGAGTATGCTTTTAAAACACAAATCTTTTTTAAAACTTTGTAAGATAATTTCTAGGGAAGGACAAAGAAACACAGCAAGAAGACCCAGGAAGTGAACCAACCAGGAAGTGAACCAAAATCCAGAGGAAAGCATAAAGTCACAGGTTTTCCCAGCAGTATCAAAAAAGTCTCACTTGTCTCACTTTTATCTACGTACAGTATAGTTTCAGGCCAAGAAGGTAGATAGTATTTACCAACAGGTCTCTCTTCTATATTCCTTAGACAGAGACAGCAAGGGGAGGTTAAGAAGGACCAGAGCACAGAAGCAGACAATTCATCCATAAGCCTACTAATTGACCCTCTATTGGGGGCAGAACCCTGCAAGGATGATGGCAATGGCCTCTGCCTGGTTCTAAGAACTCACACAAAAACCAAGGGCCAGTAGTCCAGTGTCAGCCTAAATGCCAGGGCTTAGCCCTGAGCACACAGAACATGAGAACCTATACAGGATGGGCATCCCCAAGTTCCCATTGTTGCTTTGTCCCCCAGAGGCTGCTAGCTGGCACAGTGTCGTGGACCAGAGAGGTGATACCTGGTCAGCCAGTTTCCAGAGCAGGACACAGCAATGCCCTAGGCTCATCACAAGGCAGCTGACCATCTGGTCATTAAGGGTAAGCCACTGCTAGCACTAAATTCTATTTTCCATCTGATCTCAGGAGTTCTGGTGCCTGAGGAAGGGGCCCCGAGGTGAATATGGCTAAAGTTCATCCTTACATCTGCTCTGATCTTGAGCGGAGAGAAAATGAGTATGACTGAGAGAAAGCACACGCATTTGCACATGCCCGTGCATGTGGGCATGGATAGACACACGTGTGCGCATGCAGGCAAAAAACTAGAGAAGCAGGCATCCAGAACAGAGGAGCATGGGGACCAGATGGGCCCAGGAACTGTGAAATGATTGATAAAGTAAGTAATGGAAGACAGGAGGAAAGCAGAATGCCTGCAAAGGGTTAAAAACAAGAAAATTATTATGCGAAGAAGAAGGCTGCCCAAGGAGAGTTCTATTGACCATAGTAATAGCAGGTCCTGATCTCCCAGCAAGCTCAAACACTGCCTGCCACTCACACACTCGTCCACACAACTCAGACAAGACACACTTCCAAGCTGTCTCTTGCCTTCGGAAGCCTCCCAGGACTGTAGTGTGTGGGGCTATAGCAGGAACAGGTCCAAACCTCCAATACTTACCTTTCCACGTTCCCTCTGAGCCAGGCTCTTGGTTGACTGCTTCTTTGCTTCCTCCTCTTAAATACTACATAAGGGCTCCCCCTGGACTCACTGGGGTGAGTCCCAGAAGTTCCTACAAGTCTAGAAATTTATCACAGTTGGGGGAGAAGCTAAGAATCCCAAGGTGGGACATTGTGATCCCCGTAGTTTCTGCTTTGGCATGGTAGAGACCAGAAATGACAGCATGCCCCGTGGCCACTCGTTAGTGGTTTCCTGGGTCGTTTGGTCTGTTTCTAGGGCTGCGCCGTATTCTTAAATGAGACTTGATTTCTCATTTAATACACACCAATCTCTGGCACCGACAATTAAATGTGCTTCGAGGAAGCCATCAAGAAAGGAGGGAGATTTTAGATTATCGTGATCTCCAAATTATTTCCTTCTATCCAGGAACCAAGTAACTGACAATACTTACAAATATGAATCAGCATCCTCCACTGTGGCCGTTGTAGAAGCTTCTGGAACCTGAGAGCCAGCAATCCTGGTCTTGGAGGACTTGACCGTGAGCAGCAAACAAGTAATGTGAGCTGAGCCAGCAGTAGAATGGGTGGGACTTCAGGGCCTGTCTGTGACTCAAGCACCCTCCCCAGTCAGCCTGGCCATGAGCTCAGGGACAGCGTCCGTGAACGGCCTTGGGGACGACCATGCCCAGCAGTAGATCACATGACACTGATACCAGAGAGGGTGACATATGATGGAAGTCACCACCATGGGTCTGCCGGAGGCTGTAACTCGAGCTCTGCAGCTGGTGGTCCCTGGTGGCTACAAGAACAATGACTCGGGACTGTGTTGAGACCCTAGCTTTGTGCTGGCCGACATGTGAGTGTGTACGCACATGTGCCACAGCCCAATCCTGGAAAGCAAGGCGCTCTGGTGCCAAGATCCATATCTTGACTCCAGACAGAGCCCTGCACCTGCCGTGTGGGGCCGTGTGGGTCTTGAGGGGTCGCCGGGACCTAGGCGGCAGCTTTACACACAGATAAAGCACATGTTAAAAAGCAACTTACTAGAGCCCAGCTTCATCAGAGCTATTTAGAGATCACACACTTGGCTCCCTCTGAGGGATATTGGGGCTTAGGGAGAGCCCAGGGCTTGCTTGGGGACCTCAAAATTCCATCATCTGCAAAAGGACTGAGAAAGCAGACATCTTACAGCAGAGGAGTCTTCATCCCTGTGTCCTGGCTGCTGTAAGGCGCACTGCGCCTCACCATATGGTCAAGAGTTCCCAGCTGAAGTAAAACACAGTTTCCACCGAACATCGGCATAGCTCTGGTGGCGATGGGGGAGTATTCAGACATTTCCTGGATGATAGCAATGTAGCAGCACATTTGGATGCCAGGAATCACACTCAAGTCTTCCTTCTCTACCACAGTTGTGGACCCTACCCGCTACGCCCCTACCCCAATCTCTCTAAATTCCAGCACAGGCAGAGAACCAGGTACTTCCTGGTGCCTTCCCGTTTGACGGAGCACCCACCTTCCTTCAACCTGGCCTCCCCTACCCTCCCAATGCTACCACCAGCAGATGGGACACATGGAAAGGGAGGTAAGTTTCCCTGTGGCTGGGGGACAGAGCTTGTTCCTGAAGGAGAAAGAGACGGAGAGGGGGGAAAAAAAAAAACCAGTTGTCCCAAGTAAGTACAAAACAGAATCAGAACTGCTGCCCGGCTCCACACTGCTGCCTTCTTCCTCCCATCTGTCCCTTCAATGTTGAGGTCAAAAACACATACACGTGCAAGTAAATAAAATATAAGCGGGAAAAAATGGATGTCAGAGGTCTTTAATGATCCCTGTGCCACTGTCACAAAAACCGTCTGAGAAACAAATGTCTGGGCACTCATCAATTCTAGGTGCAATTAACTTTATTACTACCGTCAACATAAAACCACCACCCATAACACAGTATCAAGCTCCCTTGTCTGCCTGATGTACTTTAATTACGGAAGTTGTATATTTCTTCCCCTTGTAGTTCTTGCTCCCAAGAAGACTTCTACTCCCATGGTCTTAAGAATGTTGGCTTTCTACAAGTAGGTGGCTCCAGGGTTAGGCCAGGAACGTTAGGATGCCTCCATGCTGGTAGGGCAATTTTCACTAGCATTAGTGAAATTTAATTAGTATTATTTAAAATGTCTGCCCTTAAAGAATTATCGAAGCAGCTGACTTGTCCGTTTCACATCTGACATTACAAGTTTGTGACAGCCCTTATAGTCTGTCGGTGTCTGAAGTTTCTTTCATCTTGATTCGTGAGCCCAAGCGTAGACCCACGCCTTCTCTATATCCTGTGACGAGAGAGGTCTCCTAGGAATGAAAGGTGCAGGCAAGCCTTGGTGAGGAATGGGCACCGTAGAGTTTCTGGACTACATCTTGCTCTCTTCCAAAGCAGCACCTGTGGGCACAGAGTCATCTCTTAAGTATCTGTCGAGGTCCTGTTGTATGAGGGGATGGAGTCAAAGTTTCAGAAAGGCAATGAGTGGGATTAAGTATTGCACTGGTATTCACAGCTGACATAGTGACAACATCTGGCCATGAACTCACACTCAGAAGAGTCAGGGCCTGACAAGCACACTGTAGGACTTGGCCTATATCCCTCCCCTCAGGCAGAGCCCTAAGTGGACGTGTGGGGTCCATAGCAACATTGAATGGCATCAGCATCAGACACGGGGACCACGGACGGGGTCAGACACAGCTCTTGTGTTCTGCTGTCCTATCCAGTTTCTTCAGTGCAAAGTCGGACAGAGAGCTATTGGCCTTGGACTTGTACCTTCCACCTGCTTCCAGGGCAGGACAGGCTCAGGACATAGATCCAGACCCGGAGAAGAGCTCAGGGACACAAGGGAGACCGTGACATCAGGCACGAAGAAAACTGTAGTGTCAGAAGTGTCAGACACGGAACGACTATTAATTCAGATGGAAGAGGTGGACCAAGGGTGTCAGGTGTGAAGTGGAAACACCATGTCAGACACAGGGAAGATGCTGGGTCAAACGAGGGAGGATTTCAGGATCAGACACGAGGAAGAATACAGAGTCAACAACAGGATGGCTTCAGACATGAAGAAAGACCAACTGTCAGACACAGGGAGGACCGCACAGTGAGACACTGGGAGGAGCACAGGGTTAGACACAGGGAGGAGCACAGGGTTAGACACAGGGAGGAGCACACAGTGAGACACAGGGAGGACCACACAGTGAGACACTGGGAGGAGCACAGGGTTAGACATGCTGAAGACAACGTTGTCGGACATGGAGTCAGACACAGAAAGGACTGTGACACAGCACACACACACACACACACACACACACACACACACACACACACGACTCAGCAGACCCTTTATTAGGGAGCAACTTTCAGTTTTCTATGTATTTTCTCGGAGCTGGGCCCTCATTTTTACTGTACTGGGCAAAAAACATAAGCTTTACAAGTCTCTAAATGTCACATGGTCAGAAGAATGCAAGCAGAGAGTGAACCAGAAAGAGCCTGTAGACCTACCCACCTCCACACTACCCAGTCCTAGGCCACCTAAAAGCATCACTTTTAAGCATACTTCTTTTTTCCTTTATTATTATTATTGTTATTAGTGTGTGTGTGTGTGTGTGTGTGTGTGTGTGTGTGTGTGTGTGTGTTAAGGGCAGGAGGTAGGGGAACACCCTGCAATGGCAGGTATGTGGAGGTTAGAGGGTAACTATAGTATAGGTTTCTCTCCTTTCCACTTTGCATGGCTTCTGTGGACCAAACGTGGGCTGCCAGGGTTACACAGGAGGAGCCCACACCCAAACACAAGTGTGTCTTTTCATGCAAGAACAGTCATAGACAGAAAGCAACCAGGCAATCAACTCGCCAAAGCCCCTAATTCGGAAAGTTCATTGGCACGGGTGATTTTCATAAATTGAGTTAGCTTTTGCACTTTTGTCTTTTTGAGATTCGAATTGAGAACTTAAAGAAGAAATGCTCCTCTCTTTTAATGTCTGGATTTTTCTTCTCCCTCTCAAGCAAGCTCGACTCGCCACTGCATCCTCTTTGGGCTGAGCACAGAGAAGCACAGCTGGCTTTTGGCCCAGACGCCACCCTTGCTAGCGTGAGGCCTCCTGAGCTGTCAGCCAACCCAACTTCTCACCTTGAGCACCAGCAACGTTTACTCTTATATTAAGTCCCGCATTCTGTGGTGGTTTTAAACGTCATGCTCCTTAAACCTTAAAAAAAAAAAATCCCTTTAATTTGTTAGCAAAATTATTTGTATTCTTCACCAAATGTTACTTGTCAGTAAAGACAATCCTCTTTTTTTAAAAAAAAAAAAAAATTGTCTCTGAAAGATTAAATATAAGTTCTGATAGAAGATTTTTAAATGTACATAGGATTTAATAAGAGTTTTATCCAAAGTGAATGGCAATCCCATTAAGGATTCTAATTAGCAAGATATTTAAGAAAAATTGTGGCAATGAAAAATGTGCATTTTGAAGCGAATACGGGTTGCAAGAAGCCATCAAAGCTATTTTTTTTTTGTTTCCTTCACTTACATATCTTTTCTATTCTGTCTTTAAAAAAAAAAAAAATTAAAAAAAAACCCTGCCAATTAGATGGATTTAAAATTCAAAGGAAACCATTTTAGCTTGTGAGAGGGTCTGAATACGGAGACTCCCTGCTGGGCACTGATCAGCTATTGATTAGGGGGGGTTTTGCCAAACTGAATCATCATTGCCAAATAATAGAACCTTCAGCTCAGAGGGTTGGGCCTAAACACATTTGCTATAGGAAAAGCAAAGCCAGTCTTTTGTGGGGAACCAAAGGCCCTGGTCTCTCCAGAGGGAAAGAAATGTTAATTGAAAAATTCCTTAAATAGGTGAAAGCTCTGAAGTCTGCTCAACATAAAAGCTATGAAATCTCCATCGGGCTGTGGAGAAAGAGCCCTGAAGTTTAAGTGGGAGATTTCCCTCTAATGGTGTTGATTAAGTCCTATTCACCATGATGGGTCGGTGGGACAAGCCCTTGACATCTGGACCTCGTGCATAGGGGAGCCTGAATTAATTGTCTCCTTAAAGGGGAAAATTAAAACAAAGAGACTTCCTATTGGATGTAGAGAAACAAAGACGGCCGAGGTTAGAAAATATCCAACACATGACTCTTTTCTGACTCCTCTACAAAAAAAAAAGAATCTTCGTTTTGCCATCATGGCTGTCTGTGGATAGCCATCAGTACCATGACTAGGGGGCATCGCTCACATCAACGGGCTGTTCCCTTCCTGAGGCATAAAGTGGAGAGCTCTGTGGTAGCACTAGGAAGCCACAGGCAGAGATGAAGGGGTAGGCCTCAGGCAGTCCTGCATTCTGTACACCTGTCACCCACTCTTTTGCTACCCTCTCAAGAACAAGAAGGGACCTGGTGTAAGCCCTCTGCTCTTCCCTGCCCCCCCCCCCACACACACACTCTCTCTCTCTCTCTCTCATCATTGGCCAAGGAAGCCAGCAAGCGACCTGCTGGCCAGAGTGAGTGGAAAGAAAATACTCGAATTCTTTTTGCCTTAGCCAAAAAAAAAAAAAAAAAAAGGAAAGGAAAGAAAAAGAAAAAGAGAAAAAATCCACCCACAAGGACAAAGAGACAATTGTCAGGGTGTGTGGGCATTAGTTTGGCTACCAGGATGGCTGTATGATGAAGCACTGTGACACAAAGTAGCAGAGGCTTCACAGAGCCACAGGTCATTACACCTAGAAATGGCCACAGGTAACAGATGTCCACGCAACCATGCTGCGGTCACCAAATGTGCCCATCCTATTCCCTAGCCACCCTATGTAGACAGCTCTAACAAGGAAAGAACAGGATGAGCAAAGATTGGAGGGTACCTTTAATCAAGGCTCTGGCAGAGCGTCTGCATAAGGGTCAACACCTGAGTCACTAACAAAAAACAAGCATTTTCTTAATGTTTCCTCTCCCCTGCTAAATGAAGAGCACACGGAGAGATTCTCATCACTGACCAGCCTAATTTCTGTTCCCTCTTCCCAACCTCCAGGCATTGGCAGCCAAGCAGCAACAGCTACTCAGCTACCTGGTCTGGGTAGGTAATGGAACAAATCAGATCCAATGGGACATGACAGCAAGTAGCTCGATATTTGGGGTTACTAGAGGAAGACCCTCAAGCCTCGGTGGTGTTCATAGAGACGATCCCACAAGGCATGTAGCTCGCCTGGAAGTTAGGAACAGAGTGCAAGTGGACATCGCAGGCTGTACCCTCTCAAAAGAGCTTAACTTGTCAGTAGGAAAAAGGGCCTCCCACGACACCTTGTTTCTCTGCGTTGTTCTTGAAATCAAGCAAGACAGATTCCCTTGTATCCATGGCATTCCCTCAGGCAAGGTAACCTGGAAAAGACACACAGTTGTGTCAGTGCCCTAACACTGTGTAGACTTTACCTAAAGAGGCACAGCGGGGCCTGGGCTTCATAGTCAGACCCTGAGGGGCAACGGAGGGAAGAGCCATCTCTAACCAAAAGAACAACAACCACAGGACTGCAGGCTTTGCCTTGCTTGGCTCTTGTCTTTGGAGGTGTCACTCCTGGGCCTGTGCTGGTTCTCCAAGGCTTAATTTGGATGAAAGGATGACAGCAAGCTGTGACTAGCACTCAGCCAGACCAGGGCTTACCTACAGCTTTGCACCATCCACACAACCTGGCCCCTTGTACGCAGGAAGATCAACTCTTTAGGTAAGGGTGTTCCCCATGTCCCTGGAACCAACCTGGGCTGGGTTTACCAGCCAATAATAGGTATCAGGTTATAAATGGCAGGAAGGGTTTAGAGTCATGTCCCCTCACGCAAGCCTGATAGCAGAAACATCCTGGATGTATACTGTAGATGGGGACTGAGAGCGGACATATCAAAGACCTGCCACATTAGTCTCTCCAGAGTCTGTGCCAGTATTTACTGAGATCTTCGGCCAACAAGGGAAGAAGCTGTCAGTACCGCCAGTTTTTTGTTTGTTTGTTTGTTTGTTTGTTTGGCAATTGAAGAAAGGCATGTATTGTAGATGAGGAAACACACATATGCAGTAGAGAAAAAGACCCTCTTCAATACAGAGGAAGGACTTAGAAAGTTAAAAATTCCAATCTCTTCTTGAGAGCAAGGTTGGGTTTTGTTGTTGTTGTTTTGCTTTGTTTGTTTGTTTTAGTCTCTGATGAATCTTCTCCCTTAATATATCATTGGTCAGTTTGAAAAAAAAAAAAAAGAAAAACCTAGAATGGTTGGCCCATAACTGTTCTGTGGCATGCCCTTAACAGACCTTGAACTTGTTGAGTCAATCTATCATCAGAGAGCCTGCTAATGGGAGAGAAAACCCTTAAAGGAATTTTGTTTTAAGATGCCAGCTTTAAGTCAGTCTCAAGTCAGAGGGTGAGGAAGAAGCTAGCCATCTTGGAAACTCATCACCTTTACTACCTAGACTATGTTAGGGAATATAGTTGCCAGGACTGCTCTTGGCTGCTTTGAGCTGGGAGGAAGCAGTCAGAGTGCCTAAGAGGAAGGTCTATCTGAGGGGCCCCCTATAAAACTAACAGATGGTGATGAGCCATTTGGAGATGGTTGAGTATCTCTGGAGCTCACCATACAAGTGAGGTAACAGCTGTAACATGCAACACATGAGGTTATTAGTAGTTCTGTAATTCCTACTGGGAGTGCAGATATCAACTAGTTGGGGCAGCGTTGCCCTTATTTGAGGAAGAAAACAGGCAAGAAAACATCCATAGACTCCCCAACAGGCTTGGTTGTAGACGTCTACCAGCCTGATGATTTCTCTGCTACCATTGTCTACCATGAGATGTATACCATAAGAGTTCAAAGAGCCTTTCATCAGCCAATTTAAGGTTAGAAGTCAACCACTGGGTTTCTTTTCTTGTAACCTCATGGGGAGGAAAATATTCTGACATCATGGTGAGTTTTGTTTAGTAAAGTGAGGCCTAATTTTGTAGCTGGCTTTACTGTGATTCAGAAACATTTTACCAGCATCCTTTAGAAGACATATTGACAGTACTGCTACCCTGTACCAGGTATAGTACCCAGTGGAGGTGGACAATATGAGCCAAACCCGAATGAAATCCAGGTTTCACTTGTTGAAGTCACAAGTAGACATTAGCATCTATTAAGTTTTACAACAGGATATCTGACAGCCTCCTTTTACTGGGGAGCATGATTAGATAGGACACGGGACATTAGTTACATCTGTGAGAAGTCCTGTTCTAGAAACAGATAGTGTTATCAAGAAAAAAAAAGCCATTAGTAGGAAATTGTTGTCCAAATAACATCTCATATGGTTAAGTATAATACCCGAGGACTGTGAAAGAAACATAAATACTGGCCATTTTAATAGAAGCCACATTTTCCTTTTGGGTGTTTAAGGCCAGGCAGGTGACCAAAATTCATGGCTCTGTCTTTGCCATCAGGGTCAGTTGGAGATCTGGTCCTTAGGGGTTGCTTGACCCTGAGAGGAAGCCTCTGATTCCTCTAGTCTCCTCTCTCTCTCTCTCTCTCTCTCTCTCTCTCTCTCTCTCCTTTTTTTCCAGTTAATCCATCTATGTGAGGATAAGCCAAAGGCCTTGCTTGACCATTGCTTTATTTGGAAACACGAAGAAATTTTTCATCTTTGTTGACCCTCCCCTTTGCAGATCGGAGAATGACTGGAGTGGACTCAATGGCATCTCCACGGCCTCCCTGAACACGATAACGGTGACTTTTCATAGTTATGAGGCATTTAGAGATGCTCCATGCTTCTCTGGGCCGAGGGAGAAGATATTCTCCCCTTTAATGCCTTTGACCACATCAGCAAAGGTTTCCACATGTGAAACTCATGTGAACACTCAGAGGGTCAGTTGCACACGTTTATTATATTTTCATTAATCTGTAACGTCTAGGTGAAGCTTGGGCAGAAATTAAGCACTCTTAAAATAAACTTGAGTAGACACACTGAAGTCAATTACAGCTGGAGTCTGTGGGTTCCTCCTGTAAGCAGTTATCAAGATTTGAATGATCCCAAAGTTAAAAGAAAAGCTAGGCATAGGGAATTTTAGGGGACTTTTTTTTTCTCTCCTTTACAGAATAACTATAATTGAAGGGTGGCATTATAATGAAGAGTTTCCTCCTAGGGGCCACTTTGCATTTTATGCCTAGAGGATATTTAGACCACAAAGGGGTTGAGAAAAAAAAAAAAAAAAAAAAAAAAAACAAGGCTTTCTTCCTAAGTACCAAGGATCTAACTTACTCACATTGCCCAGGGGCACTTGAAGGAATCTTCCTAGCTGCAGTGGATGGTTGGCACGCGCAGGACCCTAACACCCAAGGACTGATTTGCCCTTACCCAAGCCTGCAGTTCTGTTCTGTCAGTTTTCACTTATATGCCAGATGTCATTATTTGGAGACAGACATTAGCTCCCTCCACATGGAGAGCATGTGGTTGATTCCTAACCCCCTGTCCAGGACAGGTCAAGGTTGGGATGGCATGGATTCTGAGCAATAGAGCCTTTTTTTTTTTTTTTTTTTCTTTTCTCAGCATCTAAATAATGACCTGCCTACTTGGGATGTAAACTTCAGCAGCCCTCAGATTCTGCAGGGGAAAATAGAACCTCAGTGTATCTCAAATAGCAACCTAAACGAAGAGTATCAGCTGCTCTGCCTTAAAGATCCCCCACTCCAATCTCATGTTCATTGCATAAAATTTTAAGCTGTGAATATATATTATTTTTCTTCAGATATGAAGCAAGTATGCTAACCACTCCTGACTTTTTTGGTTTTTTTTTGTTTTTTGTTTTTTTTTAGTGTAAAGAATATTATCTAAATTGGGAGTCTCTTTTACTATTTACCATATGTAAATCGGGTTTAAATCCTTGTAATTTAGGATAGTAAACATAGAAAACAAAGACGGATAAAAAGACATTTTGAAATTGAAAGAACTTAAAAGGTGATCATATTCAGCTATTTTGATGTTTTTGTTAACCATTGTCACCGTAACTGAAAGGTTCAAAATTAAAACACAAATTAAGGAAAATAAAATTAACCATATAGGATGTCTAGTCATTTCATTAGTCTAATAAAAACAGATGCAATAATAACCAGAGAACCCAGTAGGAATAAGAAATTTTTTATGGGTATTGCCATCCTTGGTTTATGTCACGTGATTACACATTAACAAAGATGGCGGCCAAGGAACATGGCTGCCTTCATCTTGATGACGTCACCAGGAAAGATGGCGGCAAATATATGGTTGCCTTTTGCTAAAGGTGAGCCCAGCTCCTGTCAACCATGAGACCCTGTGGGATCCACCTATCTCACAGATTAAATATAGATCTTTGTGCTCTTTTTTTTTAAATGGACACTTAGGTTAGCATGGATGAGGGAGGAAGCATTTTTTATGGTAGGCCCTAATTAGTAAAATAAATAAGTCAGAGGAAAGGATTCCATCTCAGCACAGAGTAACTATAATCATTTTAAGGTCTCTCTGATAGCTTTTAGACAGGAGGGGAAAAAAAAAACTAACCATCATCCAATTGTGGTTAGGAGTTGGCCTTTTTCTATCTCAACACTGCAAAAAGGACAAGATACAAGATACAGGTGATTTGAAAAACCCAAAGGTATGTCTATCTCCAGGTAGAGATTTAACTTTTAAATTTTCTTCAAAGTTATCTCTCCTTGGGACACCCAGACCATGATGCACTCTGAGTAGAGTAAGACAACTTTGTCAAATATAGGTTTATAGTATAAACTTACTACCTGTTTACAGATCTCTAGTCACCAAACATTTTAACTGGCGTCCTTGGATACACAGAGTTAGGAGGTCTGAGTGTATCTTCCTTGTTAGCAAGGAGAAAATAAAATCACCAACCCAGTTCCAGGATTGGGAAAGGGTGCCAGCCAGCTGCTTAGTGGATAGGACACACCTTCCTTCCTTCCTTCTAGGGTTTGGCCAGATTTCTTACCTTGGTGAGTCTGGATTCTTCGAGAGGAACTGAGGGTGAGCCCCCAAAGTGATACAGTCTAGGGGTCTGGATGGGGTTCATTTTCTCTGACAGTTAAAGAATTAAAAGGCCTGAAGGAGCTGAAACACAACAGACAGCAGCAGATAAATGTCAAGCCCACAGACAGATTTAGCAGGTGAATAAAGGTGTTTACTGAGGGTGAGGAAACACACACACAGCAGACACACAGACACAAAGACCTTCTCAGTGAGGCCAGTTTTCCTGCCTCAAGGGAGTAAAAGACAGGCTCCTCCAGAAAACAACAAAACAGACAAGGGTCAGGGTGGTTTGACTGGGTGGTGGGATTGGTGGGGCTGTGATGGAATCCTTAGGTTAATCCTTGATGGATGCATAATGTGATGTATGATGGCAACATTGGGGACTCAGTAGAAACTGAATAGGATTGGTTGGAAGAAACCAATCATGGGCTTGTGATGTGAAGGATTTCCCACCCCACCCCCCTTCTCTCTTTCCTCCCTTCCTTCTCTCCCCCTCCTTTCTGGCCTCCATGAGGTGAGCCATAACCTATCCTTCCTGTGATTTTCTGCCTCAGCACAAACTTACCTTGATGGGACCAAGCAGTTAAAACTAAAATCTTTGACTCTGTGAGCCCACATAGATACTACCTCCTTTAAGTTGATTTGCTCAGCATTTTGTCATAGCATGGAAAACTCACACAATTAGCTGAGTGTGTTTTAGAATATTTATGTAACTGAACACTCAGTAGGCATTATAAAATAGCATTTCATGAGTGTTCAATGACAGGGAGAGCCATATACTAAGTTAAACACTAGTTTCATTGCATAATTGCCTATGCCTGGTTGAAAACATTGTCCTATACATATGGATATTTCTGAGGCTGGATTTCTGTCTGTTCTGAATAAACTGGCCATTATGTTCCACACCTTTAATCCCACTAAGTAAGACACAGATAGATAAGAAACAGACTTAAGGATCCCTAATTGGCAATGGATTTGTTGGTTTCCCTGTCTAGCCCATGTGACTTCCAGCCTATCTATCCTTCTGTGGACAGAACTACCTTTCCCCTTTCTAAACCTACTGTATTGTTCTACCTCTGAAAAATTAGCTTAAGGAAATAAATGTGATGCCAGAAAAAAATATTATTTCAAAACAAAACCCATCGCAGCATTATCTGTGAAAGCATTTTACTATTTCAAATAATTAATATTTAAAAGGAAAAAAATTAAGTTACAAAAATCTGTCAAATCAATAAAATATTACTAGACAGTATTTACAAATCAGGGAAAGGTGCCCACAGCAATGTAAATAGTGCCAAGATATAAAGTGATGTGAGGTACATAATTCATAACTCTAAAAACAATAGCCATACACACAGGATAGCACAGGGACAGACCCTGCAGAAAAAAAAAAGTCACTTCTGTGCTTGTCTCTACGCTAAATCTGCTCTAAATTGTCACTAGCAGCTATTATTCCCAAGTTAGAGCAAGCAAAAAGTTTCATTTGTTAAGTATATACATATCACCAGGCTCCTTTTACCTGCAGAAGAAATCAAAAGCCACAGGCCCTTCACACTTGCCTTTGGGAACTGGGACCTTACCCTCCATGTGTTCCTTCTGCAAGCCAGCCAGGGCTTCATGCACAGAGCCAAACCAGCCATGCAGAAGCCATCTCTCAACCCAGACTGCATCAGAGCCCTGCAGTGCCTTCTGCACACTACCCCAGTCCTGGGAAGGATCCTCGAAACGTAAAATATGCACTGTAGGAAGTCCTAGGATCGAAATAAATTCCAAAGATACCTCAGCTCATGTTGGAAACCATTTAAAACAGTTTTAGGATCAGAGGGATGGCTCAGCAAATAAAGGCGCTTGCAGCCAAACCTAAAAACATGAGTTCAATCCCCAGAACTGCATTGTAAAAGGAGAGAGCCTACTCATACAAGTTGTCCATTGACCTCTAAGTATGCAGCATGGCGTGAGTACCTCTCTCTCCTCCTTATCCTTATAAATAAATGTAAAAAAAAAGTAATAACAATAATTTTAAAAAGCAGCTTTGTTTTGCTTAAGATCCATCACTGGGCATGTTCGTGTGTTCTCATTCAGCACCTACTCATAAGCATCTGAGCTGCTCACACACATACACACAGCCCAGCCACACCCAGACATATGTACACATAAAGAGCCATGGAGACCACAGCCCCCTCCCATGCTCATAGCCCTCCTCACTAACTCTGCTCCTTCTACTAAAATGAAGCGTCCCCATAAGAAAGTCACCAGTAGAAAATTTCTATTCCCCGAAGGTCGTGAAGAATTAGATTCTGTCTTTTGTTCACTAGCCTTTTAGGTAAGAAACTACGATCTGTAACAACTTCCTGTGGGCACACATGGTGACACAAACAGGGACCCTTTCAGCTGATGCCCCTTGTAAATCGAGGAAGGCAGAGATTGCAAAGGCTTCTGGGTGCTCATCTTATGTTGAAAACGGCCGACTCCGTACAATAAGATGATAGATAACATATCAAAACCAGCATGTGAGGCTTTTAAAACTTCACATTTGGCATTGAGCAGCATCAATTATTTAAACGCAAACTGAATTAACAAAATATTCAACATATGTTCTTTTTAGATTCTGTTAAAATCGGATGAGGCCTCCAAAAGCTGATTTAAGGGTCAATTGTTAAGAGTGCAGGCATCCTCTGGAAGGGGTCACATTAAAAGGCAGAGGAGGTGGTCAGCTTAACGTAGCACAGGACACTCTGCTCCCAGAGGAAGGGTGATTAATGCCTACACCTAACCCTGACCTCATCAGACCCTGCTGCCACCATCTGCTGGCTTAATTCCTCTGCAATGCCTGTATTTGCTGCCTCCTTTGACAAAGGGTGGGGGTAGGGAGGAAATGCCCCCTGCTCAGCACCAGCTCGCTGGTTGGCTGGCTGGCCCCAGCAGAAGGCATCTGTTGCTCGTGGTCTGGCAGCATCTGCTACTATTTCTCACTTTCCCCACCATGCTGTGAGATACGGTTTCTCCCAAAGGTGGCCTTTCCCCGCACATTGTCAATCCCGGCATTGTCTGCCCCTCCCGTTCCCACGGTGCCGTCCTCGCTGCCATGCTGCTGAGCTTTGCTGTCTGTCTGTCTGTAATCCAAGATATTATGTGATTGATTCCTGCCATTATCCCTTCCCTATGCACTGGGACATTCAATTAGGCTCAGAGGCAGGCAGCTCTGATTGGGAGGGGCTCTACCCCAGGAAGCTGGAGGGCTTCAGATGGTCCACAGGGTGCCAGCACAGACAAATCTAACGTAGAGAAAGAAATAGCTTTGGCGAGCCTGTTTTCACTTCCCTGGATATATATATATATATATTTTTTTTTTTTTTTTTTTTTTTTAAGGCTACACAGGATGCATTGGTTTTCTCAGGATTCTGATACAAACATTGAACATTGTAACAAGTATGCATCAATACTATTATTCAAGTATCTATTCTTCTTCAAGCACCTTCTGTTGACGGATGCGGCTAGAGTGGTGATGCATACAGCATCCCAAACTGTCCCCTTCCTGTCTACTCCAGGCACATCCACCGCTTCCAGGGACTTCCAGAGCCGGCATCTGTCCTTCCTCCCATAGCTATTTCCAATCCTAATTCTATCTTTAGTCATGGAGTGAACAGAGATAAATCAAGGGCATCGGGCTCTCTTGTTTTCATTTAGAGTTCAGGGGAGGCCCCACACACGAATGCCACCCTCCCCGTGGGGTAGGGTGGGGTGGGGTGGGGAGGTCTTGAGCCCCTGAAAGTCAAACAGCAACTTAAAGAAGCTGCTGCTGCCCAGACATTCTGTGCTTTACCTGTGTGCCGCACTCCAAGGCTCCTGAAACTACCCAACTATTTTTGCATACAGCAGAAGACCATGAGGTAAGTGCTAAAGACACGGGACTGAACCACACAGGGAGAAGAACAAAACAAAACAAAACAAACAAAAAAGTACTGAACTGAGTTCCTTTAAAAGAATTCAAAGTGGGGGAGAGAACTTAATGTAATAACATACCAAGTACTCAGTAATTCTTGAATGCTCTGAATTTGTACATAAGTAGCAATTTCTTGACACAGTGCGGTTCACTTTCACTCACTCTGCATTGACATAGTCCTGGCACATAGCAATGCCGCACCAACCAACAACAGACAGAACTCTGACTGACCTGAGCTACTGAAGCGTTGTGACCATAAACTATGGAGGGGGGGGGATCAATTCACAACAAGGAGAGAACCACAGCTCTACTGCACTCCTGGGGTGATCAGAACATGGATTTGTTCAGCCTGACAAAGCAGGTTGAAACTCCCAAGTCTAAAACGACCATGAAAGAGCCTAGGAGTGTCCAAGCTTGCTAGAGCGTTGACCTCTTCCTGTGGCCTTTCCCATGTTGTCACTCTGCCCAGAGGATCTCATTTCAAGTCATAGTTTCTACTTGTGGTCACCTTTGAGACATTCTCTGACCACACAGGCAAAACAAATGCCATTCAGTATCGCATAGGGTACCCCAGTTCCTGCTCCTATTGAGTGACAGATCTATGCAGGTCTGTGGGGCAGAGAAGAAATAAAAGCAAGGACATAGAGTTTGCTGGTGTTTGAAGCCTCTGCTTCCCTACAGGGTAGGGTTGCTTTTAGGTCTACGGTTTGCATACCCAGAACTCTGCACCCATGACCTACGCTGGTGCCAACTTCAAGAGTAACCCTACTGAAGTCGGTCCATGATATAGGTACAATGAGGTAGAGCTGGGCTGTCACTCAGTAGAAAGCCACTCATAGCAGTCAAGATACAAGCATGCCAACGCAGGAAGCCTTACAGGGCGACCTTCTGCAGAAGGAACTTCTCTCTTTCTGTTCCTTTTTGATGTCACCCATCTTGTGACAGTGGATCCATGGGAGCAGAAATCCTGCTCCCCACAGCTTCCAGGAGCACTAATCAGTAAAATCACCCTAAACCTCAAGGCCCTCAGGACTCTCTTGGTGAGGGTTGGGTAGCATCTGAACATGTGGGTGCCTGGAGAACTTTTGACATGATTAATAGGACGGGGCTCAAGAAGCATATGCACACTCCACAGGACCAGAGGCCCAACGAATCCTGCCTTAGCTTGTCAAAGAGCTCTCGTGGGAAGAAATTAAACTCAAAGGAGCATTGTAAAACCGTACAGGGTAAGGCTGGAAGGCCACATTTCTGTGGATGGTACCTGATCACTCCATATTTACCTGCTGGAAGCAGGATGAGTACCTTAGCACTTAGTACCAGGATGCCTCTCATCACAGATTACACAAATCTTCCTCAGCTACAAACCTCACCCCCAGCAATAGGACAAGGAAGGATCTACAGTGGGGGCCCTGCCACATAACCGTACCCTCTTCTAGCCACCGAAATCTCTGAAATAAATACGAATAATTTCACTTTAGGGACAGGGATCTGAAAACACTGGTCAATCAGATACCTCCTGAGCCATGACAAGAAGCAGCAGGGCTAAGTGATGAGCCTCCCTGTGCATTATAAGATTGCTGGGCATAGTATGGACATGGGGTGGGCAGTGCCTACAGTCTTACTGACACAAAGTTGGTGCAGAGCCCATCTCTACATTTTACTCCGTATCAGGTGCTAAAGTTAGTATAGTAAGGACCAACAGCTCCAGGAGCCTGCCCTCCCTAATCAGAAGGATGCTTGCTGTCCTCAGTGCCAGCTCAGACCCAAACCAGACCCGAACATTGGGCTATACAACATGATTAGGAGTAATTGAATACCAAGGAGACTTTTCTCGTTGAATGGAAGAGATGATAGGTAGGTAGACTGAGGCAGAGACCATGAGATCGCAATTGTAGTTTAAGCCACCCATGGTATTAGGGTTAATGAGAGTGTCCCCATTCACACGCAGAATGACACAGGAGGGCAGGCATGAATGTAGGTGGTGAGTTACACGCTCCTAGTGGACATGACAGGGTCATCGTGGGGTTGACTGGTGTATCTTCCTTGGCTTCACCTTTCCTTACTTTAAAGAGTCACCTAAAATGGGTCTCTTAGGACTGTCCTCTAGGGCCCCACTATAAGACACCCTGAAGCAGCAACATTACCACAGGAAAAGGCATGAACAACAAACCCCTCCTAGCCACTCAGATCCCAAAGCTACATCAGATCCCAAAGCTTCTAGGGCCAGCCTTGTGGCCCTAGAAGAAGCACCTCAAGATGCCAGAAAGAAATGCCTGGCCTGTGCACCTCCAGGAAAACAGCCAGAAGAGTCCTATGAGTGTGGCAACCCTAGATGCTCACATGCCAAACTGTCTTAGCTAGGGTTTCTATCGATACGATGAAACACCATGACCAAAAAGCAAGTTGGGGACAAAAAGGGTTTCTGTGGTTCTCACTTTCAGATCTTAGCCCATCATTGGAGGAAGTCAGGACAGGAACTCAAGCAGGACTGGATCCCGGAGGCAGGAGCTGATGCAGAGGCCATGGAAAACACTGCTCACTGGCTTGCTTCCCTGGCTTGCTCAACCTGCTTTCCTATAGAACCCTGAACCACCAGACCAGGGATGGCCCCACCCACCATGGGCGGGGCTCTCCCCCATTAATCACCAATTGAGAAAATCCCTTGCAGCTGGATCTCATGGAGGCATTTTCTCAACTGAGGCTCCTTCCTCTCTAGCTTGTGTCAAGTCGGCACACAAAGCCAGTTAGAACACAGAATCAGAAAACCAACACCATGAGAGTCTGTTAACTTCCCTTGAAGGTTATTTAGAACTTCTTTCTATGAAGAAATTGTCAGGGAAATTGTGAGTTCAAAACTCTAGATCCGGTTACAGGTTTTGAACCTTGTGTGTTGGCTTGGGGAAGGCTGGCCAGCTGTGGTGATCTTCATGATGGAGTTAATGGTGTCATATACATTCATCATTAGCTAGACTCTACTTATGCTATTTATGGAAATGACCTATTCATCTCCCTGAATCCTATGAGAAGGCAGAGAGGGTTTTAAAAAGGCAATGTTTGAGATTTAAAAAAACAAAACAAAACAAAAATAAGTTACCGAAGAGGACATCTTTAAAATACCAGGTAGAAAGTCATATAACCAGAGGAAAACTTTTGAATTCTGTGAAACCATGTGCTCATAACTTTGAGCTGATGTTTCCTGATGCCCCCCCCCATCAACAATCCGTCCCTATTCCAGCATGCTAGAATAAAGGGTGACAATTCCTACTCAACGGGGCCATTGTGCTTAAGCGATTAATTTGATGAACTGAAAGTCTAAGGTTAAAAGAGAAGGAGTGAGCAAAAGACACTAGGTACTCACTGACTGGTCCACGGCTCCCAGCAGAGACTTCCAGCAAAAGGCAAGTCACGGTCCCTAGGACTCAAAGAGATTCCCAAAGATCATCCTGAACCTCGGGCCAGGATCCACAAGGGCTTCCTGTGCTCTGCTTGTCTT
This sequence comes from Cricetiscus sungorus, assembly GCA_030556225.1. NCBI lineage: Eukaryota > Metazoa > Chordata > Mammalia > Rodentia > Cricetidae > Cricetiscus > Cricetiscus sungorus. Next base: position 1,101,475 of record JANBXA010000738.1, on the reverse strand, counting down.
TGATGGAGAGTCCTACAAAGCCATTTCTTTACAGATCCAAGTCACAGGATTGACTTTTGTTCCAGATGAAAGTGGTCTGTAAGACCTTATGTCTCTTTATCCCACAGTTTGACTCATGATGGATCTTAATGCTTTGGGTCTGGTGAGAGGCCCTCTCCTGGAGAATTAGGCATATGCCTCCAGGAATGGCCCTGAGCAATGTCCCAACATGGTTGACAATTCTTAGAACACCAGGAACCCTGCAGAAATAGCCCAGACCTTGATCTCCCTTATCCTGTTCAATAGAGCAGACTTTAGCATAAATGATAAGATAGAGCTTCCCAGCACAACCCTTGCTCACTCTCTGGAAGCCCATGTGGACCTGGCTTTGGGCCCTGGGGGGGGGAAAGACATTATTTCAAAGCCAGGATTGGGAGACCTTTACTGAGAGGCAGACGGGGAATATCACAACTCATGGCTGCTCCTTATTCGTTAAGCATGTGAATTCACTAGACATTCTGCTCCCTGACAGAAAAAGGAATACAGCCTCTATACACACAGGTCAGGCACTATGCAGGTGAGGAGTGTTGGGGTCAGGTATGATTGTTGTCTTAACACAAAGCCAGGATGTAAATTTTTAGTCCAGTATGCTTCTGTGTGTGCTTCATTGAAATTTACAAGGTAACCAAAATATAATGTCATCTATTTGTCTGTTACATCCAAAAGATTGTGTAAAAAACCACTGGGTCATGGACCTGTGAGTTTTCGACTCCTATTACCTAGCTATGAGTTTTGCCAGTTAGCAACAGCAAGCCAAGAGCCCTGTAGTTTATCCTTGAAAAGTCTTGGTAAATAAGCCACTCATTTGTCTGTGGCAGTACAGATACCACTGAGAGACAGGTGGGACCACTGTTAGCTGAGCAGCTGGGAAGGACGGGCTCACAGCAGTGCGGAACTCAGTCTGTAGAAGCTAGGACAGCATGGGAAAGTGCCGTGATCTATCTCAGAAGCTGACTCCACATGGATAGAGGTCGAGGACCTGGTGACAATAAAAATTCCTAATATGTAGACGCTAACTTGGCAATTTTTTTTTTAAATCTTTTAGATTGGTTGACCACAAGCCGAATAAGTTCCAAATATGGTCAAGAACTGTTCTAGACTCAGAAAAGAGATTGAGAGCCATTCATCTCTGGATGAATACATACATACATACATACATACATACATACATACATACATACATACATACATACATCCTGCAGACTTGCTGTAGGAACATTTACCTCACACTATAACTGGGTGAAAGCTTCCTGGAGAAGCAAATGGGACTTTCTTACAGATCACACCATGTGAGATACAGTTTTCGGGACAGAATTTTTAGAGTTATCTGGAGCCAGCAGGTCCTGTCCAGGCAACGTGTAAAGATCTCCAAGGAAGCAGGCAAGCCGGGTGGGTAACTCAGTGTAACCGTGCAGGGCTCAGCATCCGTCTCCTGAGGATATATGGACCACCAACGACTCCTCTTCATTCACTGACTTAGACTCTTGCCCAGAACTCCACAGACTAGCTAGGCGCTATGGAAATGCTGAGTGTCTGGGAACATTTCTTTGTCCTTTTCCCACTCCGGGATGGCAATCTTTACAACAGGCTCAAGAGAGACCCTGGGCACAATGCTTCCAGAAGAAGCACAAGGTTGATGATCTCTCCAGAACAAACCCAGCTGCGGAGGGCCCTAGGCCCCAGAGCCCAGAACCCTCCCCTACACACACACACACACACACACAGAGAGAGAGAGAGAGAGAGAGAGAGAGAGAGAGAGAGACAGAGAGACAGAGAGACAGAGAGAGAGACAGAGAGAGACAGAGAGACAGAGAGAGACAGAGAGATCAGTCAGAGGCAGGGAGCTACCTACTCCAGCTTTTATACAGGAGATATGGCTGTGTAGGTCAGACCACTGAGTAGCAGCAGGAGAGACCCCTGACCTAGGCCAGGAGTCATTAGCACCTTTAGTGTCTGGTTTGCTGCCTCATCTATTTCCAGTCTCTGTCTCTGTCTGTCTGTGTCTGTCTGTCTGTCTGTTTCTCTCTCTTGTCTCTGTCTCTCTCTGTCTCTGTCTCTGTCTGTGTGTGTCTGTGTGTGTGTCTGTCTGTCTGTCTGTTTCTCTCTCTGTCTCTGTCTCTCTCTCTCTAGCTTGCTCCTATCCACACCCTTTCTCTGTCTCTGTGTGCCTTTCTCCACACGCATCTGCCCCCTCTGTTTCTCTATGTATCTTCACCATCTTTCCATATCTCTGTTCTCCAACTGTCCTAAGCTTCAGTAACTGATGATGTGCTCCACGCTGAGTGACAGTTCCCGGTGTGATGACACCTCAAAGAGCTCTGTGTCTCATTTTTCTATAATGATCCATCCCATAAAAACTGACATCCCTTTTGGATCTACCCTACCTAAGGAAGAGAAAAACCTTATCCATCCATACAGTAGAGATCAAAGGGTGCTTCATGTAATCAAACAAACATCTTGGCCAATGGCAGCATGGTCTTCTTCAAATTCTACCATAAATAAAAAACATGTATTCTTATTTCACCTTAAAGATCCTCATTCTGGCAAACACATGGCATTTACCTTCATAAGGTTGGATATTATTGCTTTAAAAAAAAATCTATTTCTAGTGAAAAATTGAGGTCTATGAGTTCTGGGCACTCACCTAGAAAAAAAAGCATGAATTGACTTCTCAACACTATTGTTGTCAGGGAACCCTTTTCTTAGTACCAGAGGCCATCTCCTGTTAGGCTGGGCAGGCACAGACTTGTGACTCCCCTATCCCCAAGAGTACTTCTGTGGGATGACTAGGAGAAGACAATTTGGACAGAGAGCAGTCACTGTTTGCAGCCCCCCACATCTGTCATCCTGCTCCATTATATTCCCTAGCTTCCACCTGCCCCGCAATATTGTTCGACTAGGACCTCTTTCTGTGCCTCTCCACACTGATGTACATTTTCTCCTGTCGAACTGAGCTCACGTACTCTGCTCGGTGATGCACCAGGAGGAGGCTGTCATGGCAATTAGGGAAGGAGCTAACTAAGCAAGCAGCTGATCGTTGGGTAACCCTCCAGAGACGATACAAGACACCCTAGAGGTGACATGAACCTCCAGAAAATCTGAACAACTGTTCCCAGGCCTTCAGAGGGGAAGTACAATTTGCCTACCAAGATAGGAAATGACAGCTAACTGCTCAGACTTCATGGAGCAGGGCCTCAGCTGGCCCAGATGAGCTTCACAGACTGAGTGAATGCCATACACCAGTGGCAGGAAAAATGCAGGCTCGGGCTTAATGAAGATGAGTCCCCACTGACCAACCATAGCTGCAGAGAAACAATCATTCTCAGGTAAATCTATTGGCTGTCACATGGACATTCGGGACGCAGAGCCTCTTGTGTGCCATGATCTTACTCCAAAGTTGTAATTGTGACATTTTAAAACCCCTGGCTTCGTCCACCAAAGTTCTGTGCCCAAGGATACAAGATGACAAAGAAGAAACGGGCTCACCTCCCATCATTTTTTAAATCCCTTTACTATTTTATGTGTGTGAGTGCCTGTCTGCGTGTATGTGTACCAAACGCACGCCTAATGCCCAGGGAGGTTCTTAAGATGGAGTCAGACCCCCACCCCCCAAAATTGGAGTTATGGATAACTGTGACCCGTGTATACTGGGAATCAAACCTAGGATCTCTGCTATAGTACCAAGCGCTCTTAACAGATGGACCATCTCTCCAGCCCCCATCACTCATTCTTAATTCTTGTCTCTCTTTGGGGAAAAGTCTCAAGTAGCCCAAGCTGTCTTCAAACTCACTATGTAACAGAAAGTGATATCACTGATCTTCCTTCTCCCACTTCCAAAGTGTCGGGATTGCAGATGCTCATTACCCTATTCTGCCTCCCCCTTTATTTCTCCTCCCTCTTCATATTCCACTTCGTGTAAAACCACGTGCGAGGAAGTGACCAGCCCCCAGCCAGGAGCCCACTGGTGACAATGAGCCAACAATGCTAGCTCCCGAGAGTAGCCATGGGCTTCTGGAGTGACTTCACCCCCTGAAAACTGAGGTTTTGTCTCCATGCAGCCAGCTGTTCCTGTCGGCCTGAGGCACATGGCACTTTGGGGCCTCCCCAAGGCTGTCATCAGCACAAAACACATGGGGCAAAAATAAACCCTTCACGCCAATAAATGAGCAAATGAAAATAGAATTTCTTTTTTTGGTTTACTGCTGCCACACATAGATGGGCTGAGGCACTCAGAGCACTTGGCTCCACCCTCACCGGACTCCTGGGAAGCTGAAAAGGTTGACAAACACCGGCACATTCCTGCTCTGTTACCCCCATGGCATGATAATGCTGCTTGCAATATCACAAGAGCAAAACACAGTAGCTCCTCCTGGTCATTGATACACGGTTCCTCCCCTCAAACAGCTCCCAGTCCTCTCTGGAACAAGCATTGTCTACTCACTTGGGCATAGATGTAAGCACCCCAAGCGCTAAAGGATATATACCTAGCACATCCATCAGTGAACTTTCTTATAATTTGTATTTGCATCAAAAATAAATAAAATAATACTCCGAGCCATCAAAATAGAGTGTGACCCAGGAGACTGTTCTTTTTTTTTTTTTTTTTGAGCAGAATGAACACGAGGGCTGAGAACTCACAGAGTATGTCTCCAGGTGCTTTCACATCTATTAACAGCATTAACCTGCCCAGAAGCAAATAAAATAGCAACTTTTATCCCTACTTTGTAAAAAGGAAGAGAGGGCTCACGATGGAGCCCTGTGAGGATACTGTTGGCCAAGCCCCAGCCCTCACGAGACCCATACTACTCGGGCTCCCTGCCTTGCTATTGGACTGTTTCCACAGCAGTAGGGAAGGGGTGCACAATTACACCTACTCATCTCAGCTGGTTTGGTTAGACTCTGGAAGGAAATTCTGGGTCCAAGCCATGTCCTCTGCCCTCAGCCAACTGCCCACTACTGCTCTGACATGAAGCCATTAGCTTCACAAAAAAAAATGTCCAAAGTTCTTGCTGGCTTTCTCTGGCATATTTATTGCTGAAAATCTCCTAATTACATAAAAAGCACAGAGAAGAATGTGAGTCCCCAGACAGCGTCCAAGCTCGAGTGAGAGATTCATGTGAGGGATGGTGAAATCTCAAAGAGATGTGTGGGGTGGGGGGACAGCTCCCATGTCTCTTCTTGAGCCAGGAGGCAGTGAGCAATATGGGACAAATCAGAGAGGTCCAGGACACCATTCCTCATCAGCTTTGTCACCAGAAAAATATTCTCACCTCTGTGAGCTTCCAGCACCTGCAACACCAGCTTATTAGAACTCCCCTGAAGGACAAGGACGGTGTATAAGAGACTGAGCTGGTCACCAGCACACAACTAGTGGCCAGCACTTGGCTGTAACTCGCATCAGACTAGTTTTCTCCATGGATTGGATACCGATTATTTGGGAATTTCATTCATACAGTCACTAGTCACTGAGCAGCAGCAACCTCCCCCAGGAAGCTGAGCCAGTGCTCAGGACATTGACGGTTCTGTGCACACTGAGGGGTACACTCGGAGAACCTTGCACTTTTTTGGGGGCAGCACTTTTGTGGTATCACATTGGGGGCAGAACACTCAGAGATATCACACTCGGGGTCAGCACACCTCGGGGCACCACACTAATAGTAATACACTGTCAGCAGTGCGCTGGGGCAACACACTCAGGCACCCCACACTATGGCAACATGTACACACACACACACACACACACACACACACACCTTGGACACAGCATACCTACTTAGGCATAGCACACTTATACATTCTTCCTTGGGTCCATCATGCTAGCAGACTGCTTTTGAGGGTTGAGACAGAAGCTCCAGGTTTGCACCTAAGCCCCCTTGAATCAATTCCTGACCCAGGTGAAGGATTACACAGACAGAATTTAGATCATTTCCCATGGAATAATACATGCACACACCTACCCCATTGGAGAAAGGATCTGTACACAAGAGCCTGCCACTCAAAGCTGTCCTTCCTAGAATGTAGGTGCTTCTCTTGACAAGGATGCAGCAAAGCCAGGACATTTGATGGGATAAACACCAATGAGGGTCCCTCCAAGGTCCTTCCGACCTGCATTGTGGATGTTTGTCCTCTGAGCATGGGACCATTCATAAGCAGATGGTGCAAGCACACAAATGGGTGATGTATGTCCACAAAGGCAGGCGTGAAGGAAGTCCCACAGGCCATCGTCCTCAGAAAAGGCCTCCCCACAAAGGGCCGAATCAGTCTGGAGACAATGAAACTTCTCCTGCTGGTCTATGCTATTAGCATTTGGGGGGGAAACTAGAAAACAAAGAGTGAACGATTTCAGAGAAAATAACCAATGATCGTTTAACTGACAGTATTTAAAAATACTCTAGAATATAGGCGGTGAGGGGAAGCAGGGAGTGGCAGGCTGAGAGACAGATGCAGACAAAGAGCTCTAACTCCTAGGTCCCTTTCCTGCTGCCTGGGAAAAGTAGAAGTCGGGATACAGCAGGCTGCTCACCATCTAACCTGCGCTGACCTCCACCCACCCGTTATGGCTGTGATTTGGGCCATAGTTGCTTGAAACAGGCATTAACTTTCCTTTGTTGCTTTTCAAAGAGGTCAAAGATTGGAGGACTAAGATGAAGAGGCCAGAGACTCAATGTGGCTTCTTAGAAAACAGCCCTCCTACCCGGAGAAACACTTCTACCCTTCTACCAAAAAAAAAAAAAAAAAGTGAAAGCCAACCAGATGTCACTGGTTTGCTTTTTGTTTCTTGGGTTTTTTTGTTTGTTTGTTTCTTTAATTTTTGTTTTGTTTTTTGAATTTCATATGTCCCCTCAACAGCCGGCGAGAATGTCAGCTTAAATTATTCATTCACTACGAGCATATACTTTCTATTTGTCTCCAGACAGGGCTTGGCATGGGCTTTTGACACCTCAAAGCTCATCCTTAATGACACACTTCCCCCAACAAGGCCTCACCTGCTGATCCTTTTAATCGTTTAAAATAGTGCCACTCCCTAAACATTCAAATATACAAGCCCACGGGGGCTGTTCATATTCACCACCCTGCCTGGGCCCTAACAAGTTAACTCTAGCACTGAGCCAGCGGGGAGATGGGAGAAAAAAAGTCACCTTGATGTGCTGTGGCCAGCCTTCCAGAGTAGCTTCAGAGGTGGTTGCTTGATTTAACTAGATAGTTCCCCATTTCACTTTGGGGTTATAGCAGCAGCAAAAGCAATAGACCGGACCACTACCTTACCCATTCAGAAACAGGGAGATGCGACCTAAACCTGAATAGTTGATTTGTTACGGGCTCCTGGTATAACATGGAAGGGCCAGGCTCTGAGCCCCAGCTAGGCAGCAAGCAGTAGAATGGCTTGTGCAATGTGACTTCATACATCAGTCTCAGCAGGGTCTGGGTTCTTGAAGGCAACATCCTTTGCCAATTCCAAAACTACCTGAGGAACTATTTATTCTCAAGGCCCTGCGCCGTCTCCCTCCCAAGGGTTGAGTTTTCCTGCCTTTTGCTACAGCAGCAACTGGGGGCACCTGTATCATCCAAACAGAGAGGCAGCATCATGCAATAAAGATCAAGAGCAGAAATTGTTGATTTGCTTGAGGACTCTCAGGGCGGTGAGGCCAGGCTCCAGCTTGCAGGCACGGGGCCTCATTTTATCTCCCATGTACAGTAGACACATTACACATCTGTCCTGTGGGCCATAAATGTTCTGCCGTGAGCAAGGGCAGGCCCAATGCCAGCTAACTCAATAAATATTTGTGGAGTTAGTGAGCAAAGGCAATTACAGTCTGGGATGTTCCGTGTGTCCTGGCTTGCTCACAGATGTGCCTGGTGACAGCCGTACAGAAGGTGTCTGCCAGACACCACACCAGCTCTAGCCTAGACCTCCCCCTCTTCTCCCCTTGTGCCCTCAAGACATTTGCACAGCTTACACTCTTTCTGTAGTGGCCTAGGCTTACAATGGAGGCAACAATTCATCTCAGAAAGATAACAGTAAATGCTGTTCCGAAGCAACTGCGAGGGGTTAGTAATTGAGGTTTTCCCTCTGACCTGTGGCTTCCCGGTGCCCTGCCTCCTGACTCAGCTCAGGAATACCAAAGCTGCTGCGATAGGAAAAGACAGGAAATAGCCCCAAACATTCCAGACCAAAGCAGCTCTCAGAGCTCTTGGTTTCCCCACACAAAATATATTTGAAAGAAGAGCTACTAATCGTCAGCTGCTGTTCCTGGCACCTGTTATTTGTTCCCACTGTTGAAGTTCTAATGCCATTTTGGAAAGAACTGTGCATTTTTCTTGGAGAAGTACCCTGGGCTCTGGACACTCGGTTGACTGCATCTAACTGGTGGTCAAGAAAAGGGGCTGGGAGTTGAGTTTACAGCAGAACCTAGTTCCTGCTGACATCAATCCCAACCTTTCTTGTACCCTCCTTCCCTTTTTGTGGCCACTCTACAAGGGCATGGGTAGGAACAGCGGTGGTAAACTAGTCTCTACAGTCATGAGTGTCTGGAGGACCAGAAGCCTTCAAGGCATAAGAAATAAAATTCCAATATCTTAGCAGGCTGCACAAGATGCTGAGCACAGAACCTGCCCTGGAAACTCCCATCTGCCCACCTATATATAATCCCTCCTAAGGAGCTGCCCTGTGTGTTAGTTTCGTGTCTGCCATAACAGCACATCACAGCAATGATTGTAGTAACACAAGTTATCACTAGAGTTGCAAGGTCAGGAGTTGAACTGGGGGGGTTTACTGAACTCAAGTCCAGAAGTCCTTAGGGATCTTTTCTCTTAAAGACGTCGGAAGGAACCTATCTCTGCTCTGTCTCGGCTCCTAGGAACCATCTCAGTGGTTCATGGCTTCTCTGCAACTTCAGAGACTTCACCCTTCAGCCACCCTGAGTCACTGCCTCCTTCCCCGACTCTAACCCTCAAGGCTGTGTCTCCTCTTAAGACCTCTTATGACTACATCAGGGCTCCAGTATTTAGAGGACATCCCTGATGCGATTGTGTCTGCAGGGCTAGAGAGATGGCTCTGTGGTTAAGAGCACTTGTTTCTCTTGTAGGGTACCCTGGCTCAGTTTCCAGCCCCGACATGGTAGATCACAGTCATCCATAGCATCAGCTAAGGGCATCTAATGCCCTCTTCTGACTTCTGAGGGCAGCAGTAACAGTATGTTCGTGATGAACTTACATACATGAGTGCAAAACACTCACACAGAGAAATTATTTTAAGAAGTTACACCTGCAATAAGCAACTACCATATGAGGTTCCAGGATTAGGACAATGGCATCTTTTAGAGGGCTATTGTTCTGTCTACTGTATTGATCCCCCTAAGGGCTTAATAGCCAGTTTTTTGCCGTCCCATGTCACAGCCCTCTCCACCCAATCTTTGACTTGGCTCAAAACCTTTGTGGATTGTTTGTGTGTCTCTCTGTATAGCTATGGCTAGCCTCAAACTCATAAAGATCCTCCTATCTCTGCCTCTCAAGTACTGGGATTAAAGGCGTGAGCCTCTACGCCCATTTTTGGGTTGTAATTCTTTAGAACTCTGTAGAATGGATGTTAGTCAGGGGTGGGAAAGGAAGCTCCTTTTATCTTTCCCTCCTTCCACTACCCAGCCAAGAGTCACAAGTAGGAACTGTCTGTGTCGACAAGGGCCCCAGTGGTCTGTGTTTCCTCATGTTTCCTAGTTATATAGCCTACAGTGAGTGGCTGAATATCTTGGCACCTTGCTTTGGAGATATATAAAATGTGAAATGACAGCAGGCAGGTACCATGGCTTGGAAATGATTTGAATATTCACAAGCCGTGGAAACACTACTACCAACACTATCTCACAGCATACCTCCTGTGTGTGAGCCATGTTAGTCAAAATAGCACCACCCTCTTCCTGCATGTTTCTAGGCTATTTATTAAAGCTATCCTCCCTGATGTTTTTCATAAAGGTCATAGACTGAGAAATAGCTAACTTGGATCCCCTGGTACCAGGTAAGCATGCACTCACTATGTTCTGGGGCCACAGCTCTACAACCAGCTCTCGTAATATACACAAAGTAGCAGTCACACACTCAGGTAATTTCTATGTTTCGGTCCATGCTATGTTCACAGAATCTTGGGACTCTGGCCGTGATCAAACGTTCAGGCAAGGCTTCCTGACTGTGGGGCATTTTTTAGGGAGTTGATCAGAATGACAGCAGAACACAGCATACAAGCAGCTGGAGAATTACTTGCAAAGGTCCAGGTTTAGGGAGCTTCCCACGGCCTATTTGGCTAGAGCCAAGGGCTAAAAGGTCAAAGGGAGAAGAACATGAGCTGGAATGCCAGGGACAGTCAGGAGCCAAATTATACCAAGGCCCAAAAGGCCAAGTTAAGAATTTGTAACCCCATGCATGCTGGAAACAGTCGGAAGCTATCATTCATCTTCGCACAAGGTTAGTGACTTAAGCAACACACCAGCAACAAGAAGAATCACAGCAATCACACACGCAGGACCAGGACTGCACCTCCATCTAGTCATAGGCTCAGTGGCGCACACAGATTATGTGTAGCGCCCACACGGAGTAGAGTTTAGACACAAGATTCTGGTACCAAAATCCTTGAACAAACCGCTCCCTCCCTCCATCCAACACAGATTGCTTACCTTGAGTTTTATAAGATTTCCTTACTGGAGGATGCACACACTGAGATGGGAAACCCCAGTTAAGCTCATCACGCTTATGATGTCACCTGTTAGAACACGCTGCCCAACGAAAAGTTCCTCTCAAAACTTCTTCTGCTTAATCTAGCTTGAACCACTTTCGTGCAGTCTCTGTTTTGTCCACCTCCCACTTGTCAGCATCCCATCTGCAGGGTTGAGGTAAATAAACTCTTACTATATCATTCATAAATGTTTGAGTTTTCCTCTCTAAATAATAAGGATTCTTGTATTCACTGAATTCAAAAGTAAGAATATATCACACCTAAATACTTAGCAAGTACACTTTTTCAACCATTGAGGTAGCCAGGCAGTATTTAGGTTTCTCCAGTTTGTTCATAAATTTTTAAACTGTCTGAAACAGGAACCAGATCTAGACATTGCAGTCAATTGATACATATCATCCCCTTTTAATTTGTTCTCTATCGACTTCTCTGACCTACATAGTTCCCAGGGTGCTGGATATAGACCCTGTTGTCCTGGAAGATGCTCTTGGTCACCTGCGATCCTCTGCTTGATCGTGAGATTAGAATTGTTTCAAATACAAGTTCAGTACAAGTTTGAGGAAAAAATATTTTGTCACTGGCATCATCGGCCAGTGTGGAATTTACACATTCATCATTTCACTCCATTCATCATGGAGTTCCGCCCATCGGATGAATAAGTCCATGTGCTGAACCCTTGCAGAAGCATTGGCAAAGTCGACTCATTTATATTTCGGTGGTTGCCATTATTCTGAATTTCAGAAACACGCAGAATTATCAAAGGAGCTGCTGCTTTCCCTCCACCAAAAGGAACCAGGGAGGCTGGGGGAAAAGGCAAACTGTAGGAAACATGCGGTGAATCTGGAAGGAAGAAAGTGCTCAGAACACAAGATCTTGGGAAACAGCCCTACCAAGAGGACAGCCACCCTCGGCACCTTTTCCTCCTCTGTGATATCAAGATAGATGACCACAAGAGTCTCCACCAAGTGACAGCCACCCAGGAGTCCATGAAAGTTGTGAAGAAGTGAGTATGCAAGCACACACCTTCACTGTTAAGTAGCCGATCGCAGGGAGAAGGAAGAAATGGAAAAGTTCTCATAGACCATGATTTTAATAATGAGTTCCTTACCAGTATTCACACATTCATGGAAGCACAAAGTTAAGTCCAAACAAAAAAAAAAGAAAGGAAAGTAGGGAAAACCTATAAATAAGATGCAGCAGTTTAGAAGAAACTGGCATCCAAAGGGAGTGGTACCAATAGGAAGTCTGTCTTATTAGAGTAGGCATGGTCTTGTTGAAGTAAGTGTACCACTGTGGGAGTGGGCTTTGAGGTCTTCTATGCTCAAGCTACTCCAGGTGAGACAGACCACTTCCTCTTGACTTTGGATCACCGTGGATCCTTCTCCAGCCCTGTGCCTGCCTGCACATCGCCATGTCCCACCATAATGATAATGGACTGGACCTCTGAACTGTAAATGGGCCACCCCCAATTTAATGTTTTCCTTTATAAGTGTTGGTGTGGTCACGGTGTCTCTTCGCAGCAACAGAAACCCTAACTAAGACACAAGCATATACCTCTCCCCTCCCTCTCTTCCTTCCCGACCTGTGGTCCTACCGAACTCCAGAGATACTGATAGGAGGAAGTGGGGAGAGGAAGTTGGAGCCTCCTGTTCTGACCACTAGATCTGTGTTGGCGCAGGTCTCTCTCCTACTATGTTGGCAGCCAGCCATACTCCAATACTCCTCAGAACTTGAAAAATACTGACATCCAGCTCAAGTATTATTCCCATTAAAAAGGATCTTCTATTTTTACACCATCATTTTAAGAGCATTCATTGTTCCTTCCTTCCTCGTTCCTTATGGCATACTTGGAGAGAAGTACTGTGCAGGCCTTGGCAGGCATGGCCAGAGGCTAAACATGGCCGGGCGCTGTTTGGTGCGGTGAGTCACCACTGGCCCACTCATGTCTATGCTTTTATATGGCTGTTTTCAACTGATGTACTTGAATTTCCCACTGCAAGCCGCATCAACCCGGACTCCAAAAAACCACCTGCACGCAGACATTTTAACTTCTACTAGGGGTATTGGATTCACAGCCAGGAGTTTTAAGCCACCTACTTTTCTTCTTAAGCAGGTCACTTGCTTTCCCTAGATGAAAGACGATTTATCCTTTGGTTTTTTACAAGGCTGAGAAGATGAAAGTGGTGTTATGTTTAAACGCTTCTGTGGACTGGACTTCACACGATTCCTAGCATGTTACATACCCCCTGAAACTGGTGTGATGAACACACCAGTCCCCATTCATCCCCAACCACTTACAGAAGGAATAGTACAGCTGGCATGGTTCAAATCACCCCTCCTCCCCAGCTCCCCAGATGCAAAGAGCCTCTTCTAAGTAAGCAAGAGAGAGGTTGAGGAAGCAGTAGAGCAGGAAACCAGGAGCTGCTACTACTTCACTGGACACCTTCCCAATGGACATTATTCTAAATTAACAGCCAAGGGGGTCCTCAGTAAGAACTGTGCCTGGTGATGCTCAAGACAGAAGAATCTGTGCATGGCACCTTCTTAGCATCAACCCCACTGGGTCTTGATACAAAGACTGATGTGTGGATAGCTCTATCTGCTTTTTTTTTTTTTTTTTTTTTTTTCAGATAACCACACCAGGAAGGCTTTCTCCCACTACTAACCCCCTTTGTACACAAGAATAAGGCCCCCTCCTCCTCAGTATGGACTTACCATCTGAGAACTGAGTCTATACTGATTCCTTGGAAGGAATACAAACAGGTCTTAAATTCCCAGATCATGTTTGCCTGGATCTTAACGTGGTGGATACGGCCACTGGGGATTCCAGAGCCAGCGGCTTCACCTACAAGCTCCATTTTCCTCTCCTGTAAGGGAGGGATAGTGATACCAGCCTTACACGTGGAAAATCATGGGGGGCTGGCATACAACAGGTGACCAATGAAGAAACACATCCACTGCTGCTTTTTGAATAAAGTAGAAATAAATTCGCTCAGAAGTGTTCTAAGACAGAACACCTTTGCCACGGTGATATGAAAGCTACTGCCTGACACTTGACCCTAGCGAAGCTTTCTTCCAAGTCTTGGGAAAAAATCTAAAGTTCGGAGGAAGTCACCAGCTCTCCAAAATATCTCCGTACCGCTTAGATACAGCGTTAAGAGTACAAGTGCCACCCTATGGAGACAACTTGTGATGCCCAATCAGGACTTCCAGAGAAAGCAGAAGGAAGGCCTTCCTTGCTCCACCGAGACCAGGCAAGGCCTTCGTAAGACATGAACACTGTCCCTCATCTCATGGCCTCCTGAAATCAACGTGTGAGGAGACAATGACTAGAAGCTACGCCCGAGGCTGTAGTTCATTATATTTTATTTTGGAAAAATATTTTTAAGATGAATTTCTTCATTAACAAAACAGTAAAAAAAAAAACCTCAAATAACATTTGCACAATATTTCATAAATACATTTATATACAAAAAATATAGTCACATAGACCCGAAGTGCCTTTGTACATATTTACCAAAATTTAAATTATAAAAAAATGAACATCACAAAATACTCAAGCTTTACAGATATCATGAAAAATATTTTTACAAATCCAAAAAAATAACACACGTTTTCTTTTTCCCCCATCTAGAAAAAAACAAACAAACAAAAAAAAAAAACAAAAAACCAAAAAACAAAAAACACATTTCAGTATCAAAAAAGGACAATAAAGGCAGTTGTGTTTCTAGTTCAAGGAAAGACTGGCTCATAGTAATCCAAGATAGACATGTCGGCAGTGCGTGCTTCCTATTTGTATCAAGTCTTTCATCCACTTAAATATATAATCTTCAAAGCAACTGTCCATAGTGCAATGGGAACATCCAGCAGGCAGTGCAGGGGCAGCCTAAGCCGGGCTGGCAGTGTCCGGCACCTCTGCTAACTCCGAGAGGACCAGCTCCACCTGAGCCGTTTCTCAGCAGCAGTCCCTGGGGTCTCCCTTCCTCTTTTCAGCAGCAGCATCCGTTGGGGCTATATCCTTGGAATTTTATTTAAGAGAAATGGGAATTTTTTTTTTTTTTTTTTTTTTTTTTTGCCACATCGCTTCCATCTTACACCTAGAAAGGCCCGGGAGACAGGACAAGAAGTTAACGCCAGGCAGAAACGGGCCTTCTCCATATTACCCACGGCCTGCGACGAGGATGTGGAACACTGACCTCAGTTGCTATGACGCACTCATCCTTCTCTGCAGATAGGACATACACTGACTGGTACTTGGTATCCTTTGAAGCAGAGTAGACAGACTCGGGCCTTTTTCTGTCAGGGACCTCTCCACTGAAAGGAAACACAGAGAGAGCCACAGTAAGCGCACGGGAGCGTGGTGGGACAGGACATATCTAGACCATGAAACGACCTTCCGGCCCTCCTTGCCCAGGCTCACAGCACACACCCCCGGAGTGTCGAAGTTCCCTTCTCTTCTCCTGCAGAGCCCTGTGACTGGCACTTGGTGTCACGTTTGCTGTGTGCGTCCCTGATGGTGGCTTCGTCTCCCTTGAGGTCTCGAACGAGGTTATAGTCCACAGCGGGGTATCGGGCCTTAAAGCGGCTCTCGTCGGCACCGTGGTCCCCGTGAAAGTCCGCCTTCTTGTTGGTGTTCTTGATCTGTGTAGCCCCGATGATGCTGACAGAAACGTCCTTCTCGCGCTGGCAATTGGCCAGGTTGTTCATGGTCTCTGTCTCTCCCGCGCAAGGATCAGGTGGCGGCTGGTGTTTCTGGAGCTTCAGCCGGACGCAGACGACCACAGCAGCACAGCCCAGCAGTAGCATGAGGACGAGTACCACCCCAGCACACACTGCCACCCAGGGGAAAGGCCCGCCCTGGCTCTCCATGTGCCTCTCACTAAGGTCCACCACCACGGGTCCCTGCGGAGGCTCAGGGAGCAGGAACTGGCAGTTGGGGCCACCGTAACCCTGGGCGCACTCACACATGTAACGTTGGCCCCTCTGGTGACAGGTGGCCCCGTTGTGGCACGGAGCATGCTCACACCTGCTGACTGGGGAGCTGCAATTCCTGCCTGTGTAGCCAGGTGGGCAGGTACAGGAGAAGTCATTCACACTATCTCGGCACGTGCCCCCGTTTGCACACGGGGAGGAGGCACAGTCATCCACATTCTCCTCACAGTATCTCCCGGAGAAGCCAGCCTGGCATCGGCACAGGTAGGTATTGCCGAGGTCCACACACTTGGCACCTAGAACATATGGGAACACAGAAGCTTGTTCACCCATCAGACGTGTTGATGTAGCACCTGTAAGTCTGTAGCGTACACACACCACAGATACAATGATAGTTCAGCTACCTAACTGCATAGCCTAAGATCTCAAATGCAAGGCTGCGGGGAACGCCAGCTCAAGACCTACACATTAGAAATAATAAGAGGTTTCTGCTTGTTTGGTCTTGTTGTTGGTTCTGGCCTGCATTAGACAAACTCTCTACATCACCAGAACGTGTTGCCCCCCACATTCCTGTCCCAAACAAGGTTTTGCTAGATTTGCCAGGATGGCCTTGAACTTGATCGACTAAAGCCCGTGCCACCACATCCAGCCTCTAGATCAGCGTAAAGCATTTTGCCTGCTCACTACACTGACATCCACCAGACAAGGGATAGTACACAACTAGATCCAGGCTACAGGTGGAGAAATGATTAAAGGGAACGTCACATTTGCAGACAGCACACTGTTTGTGAGAAAAGGGCTGGGCCAGAAAGTTAGGAAGGTAGGCAAGAATGAAGAAAGGGAGGGGTGGAGGCAGAAGGGAGGGAGGAGGGGAGGGAAGACAACCATTGGGCCAGCTTCTCTCCTAAGGCTCATGGCACAAAAAGCGTGCTGCCTCATACTTGTTACCCAAACTGCTATCTGGAGCACGACTCCCTTCCAAAGACGCCATGGTTGTGCTTCCTCTATCTGAGCAGAGCCATGGATGGTGACAAGCACCTGAACATTGACCCTGAGCAAAGTCATGGCCTGCTGACCAGGGCACTCCTTGGGACTAATCCTCCCTGTTGTCTTCTTTCTTCCTGAACCGGCATGGAATTGACCCAGGGATCCACAAACCCGAGAACGCTCACGCTTTTGGAGCCAGCGCCCAGACATCCCCATCGACCCTCACCGTTAGAACAGGGGGAAGAGTTGCAGAGCTCCATCTTCTTCTCACAGTTGAAGCCGGAGAAGCCTGAAGGGCAATGGCACGTGTAGCCTCCGTCAGGGTTATCTGAGCACCGTCCCCCGTTGAAGCAGGGGCCATCTGCACAAGTCATGGCGCTCAGCTCACAGACCTTGCCGTAGAAGCCAGGAGGGCAGGTGCAGGAGTAGCTGTCCTCAAGGTCCTGTACGGGGAGGGGCCACGGGAGGCTTTCTTAAGGCTGTTCCAAGAACCGGTTCGCTTTACTAAAAGCAAGGACCGTGCGCCTTCGGGAAGTGCAGCACAGTGCACCTAACTCACCGTGCAGCTCCCGCCGTTCCTGCAGGGGCTTGGTGCACACTCATCCACTTCCAGCTCACAGTTGGCACCTGTAAACCCAGGCCGACAGGAGCAGGTGTAGCTCCCCTGGCCCGTGTTGGTGCAAGTGGCTCCGTTCCTGCACGGCTTGTGGTGGGTACAGTAGTTCAGGTCTGCCGGGGTGGAGACAGGAAGCCCAAGATCAAATACAGGAAGGATCTACTTTTCCAAGGGGCATCGGGCTGCTCTGAGAAAGCCTGGCCATCATAGAGGGAGGGGCTTACCCTGGTTGCAGAAAAGGCCCCCCCAGCCTTCCTGGCAGTTACACTGCCAGGGCTGCTGGCAGGTACCATGCAGACAGCCTGGGTATCGGATGCACTCATCGCAGTAGCGGCCCTGCCAGCCAACTCTGCACCTTGGGGAAAAAGCAAAACACAATCGCATTGCCTTCTAGATCCATAATGGAAAAAAAAAAAAAAAAGTATTCATAAGCAACAATAAGCTACCAGTCCTCAAACTAGGCAGAACTAAGACTAGCTGAGGACCCCTGAGGGTCTTTGATGAAGGGCACAGGATCTATCCTGTCTTTGACACGCACAACTATGGGCATGAGATCTCACCTTTCATGCAAACCTTTTACTGAGGCATGTATAGCCGAGTTTAAGTTAATAGCAGCTTATGCATTTTCAGACCTTTACTAGAGTAACATCTCCCATTCAACTGACTCCCTGGGGGTGATTATATACTATATGTGGGGGGAGGGGACAAGAAGAAGAGGTGAACCAGGCATGGTGGCATGGGAAGCCTTCGGTGAAGGATCATGAGTTCAAGGCCAGCCTAGGCTGAATAGGAAGACTTCTGGGCTACTTAGAAAACTTCACAGAAAAGAGAAGACGGCAAAGACAAAAACAACTTTGCAAACTTACTTGCATTCCCCTGGCTTGTCACAAAATCCATGTTGGTCATCACACCCTGGCAGACAGATTGCTGCAAGCAAATAAAAACATAAGTTGGAGCCCCGTCCCAGGGATTTCCCTGTACCACCAGGTGGGACTGGGGCAAAATTAGCAGTACCCACTCTGTAGGTCCAGGCTGAGTGGATCCCAGGCTGCAAAGCCGGGCCCACCCTGGCTGGTGGCTTTGGACTTCATTCAAGCCTGGGATGAGCATTCTTCTTAACATAGTGTTTCCAGGACAAAAGGGCTCTCAGAAGCCCCCACTCCTACCCCTGTCCCTTTTTCTTCTAAAAGAGGGTCAGAAGTCTTCTCCCTCCTCCTCCCCCACTTCCCCATTCTATGCACAAAGCTTCACCTCTTAATATCCCAGAAAGTGTGTGTGCAGATAAGAGTGGACAGCTGGTGTGCAGCGTGCAGGGCAGGACAGCTGCTCCATTGTGTCTTCCTTCCCGCAGCTGCCCCAGCACAACAATGCTGCCCCCACCCAACCCCCAGCCTGAGCATGTGTGTATGCACTCACACATGCGCGTGTGTGCACATACCCTTCTACCAATGGGAACAGGCAGTGTCCCCCGCCGCCTATCCTCAGAGAGATCTAATCTATGGCACGTGTAACCAGGGGTGGGGACAGACCCCAGTGTTTGAGTAAGGAGAAAAGTTTAGATTTCTGGCTACCCCAGAAGCATTGGCCCCTAGAGAGGAAAGCTACAGTGGAGTTTCTGAAGAGGTGGGGGTGGCCACAGACGGCAGGCAGCTTTGAGCTGGCTCACTTCCCCAGTTATGAAACTCATTAATGATCAGCAACTCCAGTCCTTAAGAAAACAGCCAGTTCTGGCCAAGGCGGAGCATCAAAGGAGCGCCAAAGCCCTCAAGGATATGGGAACTAGGCGACAATGACATTCAGGCTCTCACTGGAGTGAGGACCCCCTTCATCCTCGAGCAAAAACTAAATCTAGAAAGCTACTCCATATCCTCCCCCAGGCACTGACAGAGAGGTTCTGGGCCTCACAGAGTCCAATGTTCAACTGCTCCAGGGCAGGAGAACAAAAGTTCACCAAGCCCTAACTGCAAGAAAATGCCATTCCTACAGGTTGGACAGCTGAGGCCTCAGAGAGCTGGAGTGAGGTCCACTGAGGTTCTTCCCAACCAGAGGTAGAGCAGGAGTCCTCCCTGTGGCCCTAAACCCCTGGCTTGCAAGAACATTACAGGACACCAGTTACTGCATTTCTTTGCAGACCATGCTGTGAGCATTTAGACCACATATCAGATGCAGTTCACCCTGAGGCCCTACAGTCTGCCTCAGCACACCTGCCAGCTCTGCCCTACAGGACAGGACACAGAGTACAACACAGGGTATCTTTGGAAATGGATGACTCTGTAGGCAGGTCAGGCACCCTAACTCTGTAGAGGAAAGGGAGGGTTTCCCAAAGACACATTGTCACAGCAAGGAGAACTGTTGGAAAATGAGCCCTCCACATCCCCTCTCTGTCCCTCCCTTCCTTCCTCCCTTCCCTTTCTAATACAAAGGCCCTAGGGAGAGCACAGACTTACTTCCTGACCCCTGGCCTTGTCTCTGAACTCCTCCCTGTGAAGAAAAGCAGCTTCCTACAGAGGATACAAGGTCTCCCTTGTTAAAATGCCTGAGTTGAGCCTATTTCTGCCACCATCCACAAGACCTTAGCAAGACACTTCTGCTCTTTCGGCCTCAGTTTCCCCCACTGAGCCATCTCTACCATCTCCTGTTGCTAAGTCCTGCGTCTCTCCCCATCCATGGACCCTTAGGAATCATCATCCTCCTGAGAACTCACGTTGAGTGCAGTACTGGCCTTTCCAGCCAGGGTCGCACACCTTCTCCCCTCTCTCCCCGCAGGTGAAGTGGCCAAAGGCATCGTCTCGGGGTCGGCAGAACACAGAGCAACCTTCTCCATAGTAGTGTTCATCACACACAAAACGATAAGAGTACCGAAGGTCTGTGCGCCCGGAGCTGTGAAGGTCCTGAGACCACTCTTCTCCCACGGTGAGGTGCCTCTGCGTGGTCAGGCGGCTGATGAGCCTTTCTGGATTTTCTGAGAGAGAAGATGCTCAGGTTGGTTCTGATAACACTCAGAGGCCAGGCACTGGGGGGGAGTGGCAGGGATGCTGTCAACACGGATTGGACTCTGAACTCGAGGTGCAGAAGGAAGACATCAGAGGATTTGGGTGAGTGGGCAAAATAAAATGTGTATCCCCAAGGAATTTGCACAGTTTTGCCGGGTTGGAGTCTTACCTGTTGCGAGGTCATCCGGAGAGTCTGTGTGCATGGCTTCAATGATCAGAGAGAAGGTACCCTGAGAAAAGGGGAGAGCCTGCATGACAAACCAGAAGTATGGAGGAGGAAGCGGAGAGAGATACCAGTGAGGGCAACTCCTATCACCTTTCTCAAGAAAACAGAATAATTTTAGAGTGTTTTTCCCGTGCGTCGTTTCTTTTTAATGTGTTAACACAGAATATTGTGTTTGTTTTAAAAGGGAGAGAGTGCTGGAGCCAGCAAGGCAGGGTAGTGGAAAGGGGGAGGACAGTCTGTGTCTGTCATTAGTTTTCTGGGGCTGGGGAACCTCGAGGGTGGAGGAGAGCAGTCCCTGCTCTAGTGGTGACACAATCAGGCCTGGGGTCTAGGCAACAGGAACTCTCCCAATCATGAGGAGAGGGGAGAAGCATTAGACCCTCCAGATAAGTACAGAGGTGTGTGGGAAAGGCTTCTGGTGCTCCACATCCCCTCCTCAACCTCCGGAGACTGCAGGTCAATTCCCTGGGAAGAAGTCAAGACCACAGGCGGGTCTTTGTGGGATTCTCCAACCCTTATCTGTGGCCGGTGCCTTCCTCCCGCTGCCAGCCACCCGCCCACCACCCTACCCCTCCAGGCCCAGCCGGGTGCGCGCAGGTGCCCACTCACTGGCCAGGTGAAGCCGAAGGGGAAACGGATGGGGTTGCTGAAGGCAGGGTCGATGCCTGCGCCATCAGGCAGGCTGAAGGAGTCGACACCCAGCACTGGCGTGACCGCGCTGCCGTAGGTACAGGGTGGCTCTGGGGACACGCTGGCCTGATAGTGCTTGAGGCATACGCGGAAGAAGGTCCTGCAGGCGCACGGCGGGCCTGAGCCCCCGTGGCAGCAGTTGCGGTTCCCCAGCAGCCCCTTCTTGTTGACGAACTCCTGCAGCTTCAGCTCAAATACGCCAGAGCTCCAGACCTGCGCAGGGAAGGGGCGTGAGGACGCACTGGCGGCGGAGGGGCCCGGGGAGCGCGCGGGCCCTTGCTAGGACGCAGAGGCCGAGCGCACCGCAGCGCCCGTCCGGAGCCGCCCGCTGCCGGGCAGCTCTCGGGGTCGTAGCTGCCGGAGTCACTTGGGGATGGACAGCTGATCAGCTCGTCCGGCTCCCCTCCCTCCACCGCGCAGCAGCCCCGCCCGGCCCCCTACCTGGCACAGCAGGGCCGAGACCACGGCTAGGGCTAGCGCGCTCCGACGGCCCATGGTACCGCTGGACGCCCTTGCTCTCCTAGAGTATCCTCTTTTCTCTCTTCTTCAAAGACCCAGGAATGCCAGGAAAGTCTATGTGACCGGAGGAGCACAGCGGGAAAGGCGTCCCTCCGCTCCCGGTGTGGTAATCAGAGCCAATTGCTTAAAGAGGGTGCGGTGCTTCAGATATGTCCCTGACACAGAACTGCGAGGCACTGAGAAAGGGCAACTTTCGGTTTCCTCTTCTGGCTTCCAGTCCACGAGTAGGTGAGGGTCGCCGGCGTTCTGGTTTTGTCTTAAGCTTCTTCGTGGAGGGAAAGAGGAGAAAGGAGAGAAGACACAGAGGAAAGAGAGTCCAGATGTTCAGCTTAATTCCCAAGAGAGCTTGCAGTGGCTTCCTTCAGAGGCCTATTAGAGAGCGGCGGTCTGGAAATCCCACCGGTGAGGCGATAATCCGGGGCCCCGAGGGGCGCGGTGGGAACGGACGGCGGTGGTGGCAAGAACTGCGGCGCGCGCCCTGGTTTCCCTCCCGGCGGCCGGGCGTCACTCGGCGGCCGCTGCCGCTCCCAGAGTGTTCTGGACCGGTATCTCTTGCGCCACCGCAAAGCCTCGCGTCTTCCCCAAGAATTCAGCCAATGTCATGCGAGAACACACACCCAGGACCGGAGGCCGAAGCGTGGGAGGCTCCGTGCCGCACCGGTGCTCTGCCGTGACCTGCCTCGGTCAGACAGGGTAACCGCGGGTGCACGCCGGAGGATCTGGCCGAGGCAGGCGCCTGCCGCCCTTAAATCCCGCCGGCCGCTCGCATAACTAATGAGATGCAAATGAGCAGCCCCCCAATCTGGCGAGAGCTGTCACAAAGGAGCCACTTTTCCAAACCCTCCTCTCAATGGATCGCCAAATGGTCAGTGAGCTGTAAAATGTGCAACCCTCCTCCCCGCCCCCACCTCCCCGCCCCCTAGTCCTCTCTGCCTCCGCCCTCGCCCCTTCGCCTCCCTCCCCCAGCGCAAAACCCGCTCATTTACATTCCTGCAAAATGTTCGCTGCGACGAACCGCTCTGCTCCTGGAGCTGGAGCTGACGCCGCGTCTCCCACCGCCACAGGCCGGAAGACCCTAGGCGCGCGGGGCGGCCTGCGCCTCCCACCCGCGGTCAGCGCTAGACTGGCGCGCGGGGCACGGCCTCCGGACACTCGCGTTCCGTCCCCCACGCTGGCCGCCTAGGCTCTCCTCGGTTGTTCTGTCCTGGGGACTGAAGAACCGGGGAGAGGTTAGAGGCCCGCGTCCCCGACGCTGCCCCTCCTCCCTGGCAGGCTCTTTCAAAGGAGGAGTCTCCCGGAGGGGGGCGGGGGCGGGGACCCGCTAGGAAAGGGACCCTTGAAGAGGTGGGCAGAGGGTGGCTGGAGCACCACGGCAGTTTGGGGAAGTTTGGGGAGCTTAGGCACGCTCGTACCTCTGGTGGAGGATGGCGACTGAACCTCGGAGAGCGCCGGTGGGCTCGCGGTCCCGGCCGGGCGCCCCCAGAGACCGCAGTGTCCGGGGAGCCCTCCCTGGTGCCTGCGTGATGTCCGCAATCACTGGAAATGGGAATCCGGGTCCGGGCAGAGTATCCCCTGACCCAGGAGAGCCAAAAGCTTCAGCTTTCCCCCTCCCCTATGTACACACTCTCTCCCGGGAGATTTTCGGCCGCCACCACCCTCACTGGTGTCCGGTCCCACTCTCCTGGGCATTCCCCTCAGGCCTCTCTCTGCTTGGTAAAAAGTGAGTTTGGTGTGTGTCGTTCGCGTGGCTGTCATTAAGGCAGTCTGTTATTGTGCGAGGCTGAATCAGTGGCTCTTTGTGCGCTCAGCTGTATGGTAATGCAGACAGCACCTGCTCTCCGCACAATGCGGAGAGAAAGAGCTCCCCTCCGCGCACGCCGCGGCCTCTGCGACAATGTCCGGCACATGTTCGAAAGACTCTTCCCCCCTCCCCACCACCACCACCACCCCCAACACACAACCTTTACACAACCGTCACCTTATTAGGTTTTTACGCATCCATCAGATACTAGAACTTTTGTTTTCATTTTTTTTAAAAAGGGAAATGAGTTTATTGGGACACACGTATCACAATGAATTATATATCTAACCTGCTCCCTCCAGAGAAAAGTAAACGGAGGTATAGACTCTGACTTAGCAGCTAGCTTTGTGTTGAGAACGCAATGAACTGTGTACTTCCATGTCTTGAGGGTCCTCTTTATTCCACCCCCAACACCTTGGCAGCTTCGTTAGAATCCCAAGGTGTGATTACGGGAACTAGTATTGCTTTGATTGTAGAACAACCCCTAAGGTGTGCCTGACAGGTGTCCTCACTGTAGGTGTTGTCCTGTTGGTAAGAATGAGCCCTGTCCTGGCAGAGTGTCTTTATCGTTTAGGCTGGTGTCTGGATCAAGAAGTATTATAATGCACAGAAAGATGGAAAACTGCCCCCATACCCAGGAAAACATTGGTAACAACCTTAGCAGTTGCTTGGCAGAATCATCTGTGTTGGGCCATCTGGCAACTGGAATTACAGCTCCTTTTTGATGACCCAGCCTGTCTCCTGCTATCCAGTCTCCCAAACACTTGCAAAGTTTTGGAATCAACAGGAATCTGCACTTCAAGTTGTTATTGCTGACTCATAGACAATCAAAGAATTAACAACAACAACAACAACAACAACAAAGTGTACAATGCTCAAGGCTGAGGTGAGAAAAGCAGGGTTGGACCCCACTTAAAAAAAAAAACACACAACTATTTATTATAGAGCAAATGGAGGCTTCAAAGGATACTGTCACCCCCATGGCAGACCCCCATGGCAGTGGCAAAATCAAAGTCCCTGTCCTCTGTAAACTGTGTAGGGACTTGTTACATCACCACAAGGCTAGGCTAGCTTGAATCCTAACTTAATCTTGCCACCTAGTGTTGGGATCCCTTTTTCACTAAGTTAACATTTCCTCTGAAAGTTTCTTTCTGAGAACTCTGCTCCTCAGAACTCAGAAACTGTACCCTGTGGGGACTGGGGTGACAGGGTTCCTGCAGCAGAGGACAGACAGCCAAAAGAGAAAGGAAACAGGATCAAAATGCAGAATCCTCTGTGCTTTCAAGACTACAGGAATAAATGAAATATCAGGAACCTTTTAATTAGAAAATAGAAGAGGAAACCAGGGTCGTTTGAATGCCTGTTTAGAAAACTGGAAATGAAAAGTTCCACGTGCAAGGGCTTAGACCTTGAGGGGGGGAGGACTTGTCCCAAATCTTTAACAAACCCCCCTCAGTATCAAGTATTTGTTAAATTGACATGGCACAGATTTCTCGATTACAGTGGCAAAGCAGGGCTCAAAGGCATCGTAAAATCCATCAGAACCCTGCCCAAAGCGTTCATTCTTTTCCAACTTAATTTATGCCACACCATTCTGTATTGGGGAAATCAAGCAGAAAGCTCTTTTTTCCCCTCTCCCTCCTACTCCTTCTGCTCTTCTTCTTCTTCTTCTTCATCCTCATCCTCCTGTTTCCCCATTCTCAGCCTTCCTCCCCTAAGTTGGTTCCTATTCCTCTCTCTTTCAAAAGCAGAGCTAACGAGGAGACTGTTTAACTTCAGTGTTTCTATAGGAGCCTGTTGTAGTTTAACTCCTGCGTACCAGTAGCTGAGAGGAACAAAGGGGAGACTCGAGGTCCAACTATTCATCCTTTCTTTGCACTTTAATTTTCATTGATTGGGAAGACAAGGGGAGCCCTTAGGGATTCGAGCTGGAGGGGGATGACACGTCTTTAGCCGCCATCAGCCCCCTAGCCAGCCATCTGCTCTGAACCAAATGGCGTTTTTTCACTCCCTAACTGCATGTCTCTATACTCCCACAGCTAAGCACTCAGAACCCCCCAAATGCAGGAGGGAGCTTAAGCCAGAGTATGTTAAATAGATTTGCCTGAATGTTGGCCTAGCCAACAGATTCCCCCTCCCCACACACCATAAATCCTCACCTTGACCATTGGAAAAAAGAAGGAAACTTTCTTTTAAATGCTTTTTGATGTTTGAGCAAATTTACTGTACAAAGTGAAGCTCATTAGAACTGAGAAGACACCGAATACATCAGATACAGGACTTGAAGAAAGCATTTGTTGTCTGGTGGTAGTGTTGATTTTTTTTTCCCACCACCACCCCCCCTTCTGAATAATTGCAGTGGGTGGATAGGGCAGACTCAGGTTGCATAATAATCAGAGCTAAGGCCACAACAAATGCATCAGGAGTTCTGTCTGCAAATGATCCTGATTGTTTTCTGTAGTTTACTGCTCCATGTGGTAACAAAAACTCCCAGCCACAATCTTATTGAATTAAATGTGCCCGTCCACAGCACAGGCCACCTAACTCTAATCCAGCTCCTACACACACACACACACACACACACACACACACACACACACACACACACCAAGGGCTCAGTTTTCAAGGTGTGTTCACTGCAGACAAGGCAGTGTTCATGAACAGCTCCCAAACAGTTCTCAGACTGGGCCAGCACAGGTTCAGTTTTCTGTGTAAACAAATCCAGAGACTTGCGTGGGGTTTGTGTTTTCTCAGACCAACTGAACACTGTATACACAACAGAGCGTTCTCTTATTCCTGAGAATTAGGACCCTTGCTCAGAACAACAAAACTGAAACTTCCAAGCAGCAAATCTGGTGTTGATCAAACATGCCAGCTTGCTTGAGAGGAGGAGGAGGAAGAAGAGGAGGAGGAGCCTGCGTATTAATTAGTACTAGCGTCACATCTTGCCCAACAGCCCTTCTGTCCATTTTCCTCAGCCAGTTTTAGAATCAAAAGCAGTTAAAATATTGGGGGAGGGGCCTCCTTGCAGTGAGATGGAAAGCCAGCAGGCACCTGTGGCCCACCTGTCTGGTGTGATTATGATAGGTATTTGCCAAAGTTTGAGGCAGAATCCTCCTTTTAAAAGTCTCGCTAAAGTGCCAGGACAAGATTCTCCTGCCTCAACCTCCCGGATTCTGGGGTTACAAGTATGCCAACCATAATTCTGGCACACACACACACACACACACACACACTTTAATGTGTGTACAGACATGTGCACACTTGACTACAGTTAGCATTTGGCTTCCATTTAGACTAGAGAATTCGCACCTCAGATGCACCGGCACCAGGTGGGCCCGATGGCCCTAGCCTCGCCTATGCTCTGTTGTCAGCACACTCAAAAGGGTTGTGAGCCCAAAAGGCTCTGGCATGGCACCCCGCGAACCCCAGAGCAGATCAGGGTCCTAACTTCACCATGCCATTGGATCACAGCCCTTTCTCTTTCAATGGAACCTGCTGTCGCGTCCTCTGACCCACATAGTTGGTGGTGTTTTTCCTTTTGGTGGCTAGATAGGAAACTCAGAGCCATTGTATGAGCTCCGAGGACACCTCACCCTGGGGTGCGTGGGTCTTGGGAAGCCGGCTGCAGAAAGTTGCAAAGGCATGTGCTGATTTACATGAGAAAGGGGGAGGCGCGTGGCTCAGCTGGCGGCTGCCGCGCAGATGACAGATCGCCCCACCCGCGGCCCCTCCCCCTATGCCTCTCCTTCCGCGGAATCGTGGGTTGTCTGCTGCGGGCTGTCCTGCGCTGATTTCCATGACAAAGCGCATGTTTACCTGCGGCTGCAGCCCAGGCGGGCGGGCCTTTGTCCTAGGATCAGATTACCCTGGCAGCTGCTTGTGGCTAGCCGGGACAGAGTCACGCATGCACCTCGCTCGGAACTTTCCGCGGCCCTCGGTCAGGAATGGGTGGCAATGGGCTGAGAGTCTTGGACGAGGAAGGCTATAACAGGGGAAAGGCTGCTTTTAGCTTGCGCATAGGATCGTGACTCTCAACTAGAGTTATAGCGTCCCCGGGGGCTTCCAGAGGGTGGCGATGCTGGAGAGGTGCGCGTTGGGATCTGCGCCAGGAAAGGGTGGTCATCCATGGACCAGTGGATGAAGGTGCGACTTGAAGGCGTAGTGACTTGAGTCACGAAGCCTTCCTTGATTGAGGTGAAGTCGAGACGGTTCCATGTAGCTGGGCCCAGGCCACACAGCGCTCTCGCCTCACCTGGTAAGGAAGAGGTCCAGAGCGCTGTGCGACCGACGAAAGAATGAACAGCCGTCCCCACCTCCCTACCCGGGGTCTAATTTCCTAGGCTCCGTCCTTGGGCGGGAGAGTTTAAAGATTAGGCTCAGAGAGTCCCCTAAACAATAACCTCAAAAGCCTAGCGCTGTCAGGCTTGACATTACTAGAGTCTCGCTGTGTGCACACGTGCGGTGCACAGCCTCCCCACGAAAGTCCCAGCGGGGCTCAGCAGCACCCAAAGGCCACTCCCAAAGAGCCCTAGACAAGCCTTGGGACCTTGGAAGCTTTCAGTGTTCCAGGCTTTCCTGGCCTCCCCCACCTTCCTTTTCTGTGAGCATCTGTCCTGGAGAACAGATGTGGGCACCTGCAGTGACAGGCCGCATATGCTCTGTCCTATTCACAGGCATTCAGACGTGGCACAATGAGCGGCTTTTGTGTGCAGAGAGTCACTAAATATATTAATCTGTGCTCCCCAGAGCACCGGGCTGTTTAATTTTTCACTAGCAATAACATCTGATCTAATCCTTAAATCGGCTCCCAAAAGCCTTCCCTCCCACCCACCCCCTCTCCTGGAAAAAAAAAAAAAAAAAAACGTGTGAAGTTATTCAACTTCCCACCTGTTGCCTGCTGTACTGGGCCGGGTCACTGCAACTTCTAATGTTGGTTCCAGCAGGGGGTGAGTGGAGGGCACGGTGCTGAGAATTGCTTGCTACACGAGCAAGCATGGCCACGGTGTGCTTATCAGAAGGAAAATGAATACTAAGTGTGCAGTGTGGTTCCCCAAATGTTGTGCAAACAAAGGACAATAATTATTAAGCAGCTTCCCAAAGCAACTCAGCACACTTACCCTGTCTGCATGAGCACCTTTAAAAATATACATTGAGTTCCCATTTATCTTTGTGTTTATTAAACTCTAGTGGTTATTATAAGTACTGGTCAATAGGCTATACAGCCCAAAGGTAACATAAATCTCAGATGTCTTTCTTTCTTTTTTTTCTTTTTTTTAAACAATTTTGTTGCAGAACGCTTTTATCTTAGCATCCCTTATTCCATTTTGATTTGTTTTTGGCCACAATGAATCCTTTAGTGCCATTGTGGCTGTCACAATGCACAGGGACATCAGGCTGTGAATGAACACAGAAGCAGTTTAAACAAGGCAAACCCTTTCTTTCCTTTCTGTTCATTGTCTTATGAATGGGCCTTCGGTGCATTCTGCTGCTAGGAGACCAGGCTTGCAAAACTCTACCCCAGTAAATCTGCTGGGGAGAAAGGGACCCAAAAAACAGTCCAAGTGCTAAAGAGGAAAGAAAGGCAACAAATCACACTTTTCCACCTCAGCACATTTCTTGATCTCAAAGTGTAAAACATACTTTCTAATATTGCATTAAAGTTTCCTGTCTTCATTTTCATCCCTCCATTCCACCACTCCCATGGATTACCATCAACATTTGTTTTCAAAGTGTGATTTTTTTTTTCTTTTAGGAAAATGAGAACTGGGCGTGGGAACATATCCATCATCCAGTGATTTCAGAATGTGTGCACTGCTAGTCAGTGGTGATGATTCCAGACTTTTAGTTATGATATCACAGCTATGACCTGTGTCAGTGATGACTGGAGTTGTTCCTGCTCCCATTAATAAGTTGAGACAAGAAATATCACTGCTTTCCAGTTATGAAGGTCCTAAGGACCATTCTCATCACTTGCTGGCTGGGGATCCCTCTTTCCTCAAGGATAGATGGAATCCCGTGACCACTGTTCAACTCAGTGGGAAACCAGATGACTCAGAGGTAAGGACAGGGTCAGGCATAGCAGGAAGTGGAAGGCTGTTCATTCTGTGCTCACAAGGCTTGGAGTCTGTTGGAAGCTAGACATGCTGTCTGCTTCTATTACAAGTATTAAATAAGTTTCAAAAGGCTTTCTTGTTTTTCCATACCTTGAAAGGGTTTGTGCAAGATTATCATTCTTCCTTAAAAGCATGACAGAATTTGCTGGTAAAGACACCAATGTTTGGTATTTTTATTTGGAAATACTTTTGCCCAATTTCTTTAATACACATAGGGTTTTAGTCCTCATATTTCTTCTTAGGTCAGTTACATTGTTCAAGGAATTTCCTCATCTAAATTTGCTCAAACAGTTGGAGCTGGAGAGATAACTGAACTGTGAAAGCATTTGCTGCTCTTTCAGAGGTCTGGGGTTAGATTCCTAGTGTTCACGAGGCAGCTTACAACAGCCCTTGACTCCAGTTTCAAGGGATCTGACGCCCTCTTCTGGCAGTTTACAACGGCCCTTGACTCCAGTTTCAAGGGATCTGACGCCCTCTTCTGGCCTCTGTAGGTATCAATCATGCACATGTATTTGCATACATGCAAGCAAAATGTGTACACGGGAACACACACACACACACACACACACAAAATCTTAAAGTTGATCAAGTATTCCTTAATCTCTTTACGTCCAAGTGAGATCTATGGTAATGTGATCTGACATTGTTAGTAGGGGTCATCTGTGTCCTGTATCTCCTCTTAACACACTGAACCAATCTTTTGCTCATTAATTTTCTCTGTGGACTTAGTCAGCTGTTGGAGCACTCATTAGTTTTATTCATTTCTTGATGTCTGAACATGGTAATTTCATATTTCGTCAAGCTTTGTGGTTGTTTAAAGTGGGAGGAAAAGTTTTGTTGGAATTCATAAGTGGAAGCTGAAACAAATACTTTCAACGAAGGTAACAGAAAATCCCAGTTCCATATTTAATACATGAAGAGACTTTGTGATATTCCATTGGTTGTGAGGGGGTGGCCTGAGTGTGAGTAATTTGATGCACAACTCATCACTCAAGGTTTCCATCTGCCCTGTGCTCGGTGAGCTCCTATGCCCTGGGAAATTTCTCATACAGCAGAGACCATGAGAAAAGGAGGGGCATATTCTTCCTAGATGATACCCTTTGCCAACTGTGAAACATCAAGTAACAATGTCTGCACGCACGGCTGTGATTTTCTTCTTTCCCATTTTCAGATGAACTGCACCAAACGAAACTTTGGGCCCATGTGGCTGCCACATTCAGCATTGTTTCCACTGTCTTTGTAGAAGAATGTCTTCATTTATTATAACAATTACCTTTCTTGAGGACATGACCACTGGTAGGTTTCCCATGCTCAAGTGAATGACTCCACATTCATGCACATTTGGGTAGTGCTTAACTGGACGCAGTGGGTTATTAAAGTATATATATATATATATATATATATATAAAATTTTATATATACTTTATATATACTTTATATGTGCTTTAATATATATATATGTATATATATGTTAGGAGGGGTGTTTTTTGGAGAGGGACATTGGAGGAGACTTGATAAAGATTATGAGCATGAAAAACCTATCAGTGGCCACATCCTCAAGAAAGAATGATTCTCCTTTCCCTAGCAACTACCCATGGCCAGCAACTGCTTAGTCTTATCTACCTCATATGCCAGAATTTTGGCTTGCTTGATCCTGTGTAGGTAAACACGGCTATTTTGAGCTTGTGATTGCAGTAGTAACATCATGTCCGGGTGACAGCATTTCAAAGAACTTCTCCCCATCCTTTTGTTCTTATATCCTTTGTAATTTTTTTTAAAGATGTATATGTGCATTAGTATTTGGCCTGCATGTGTGTCTGTGTGAGGGCGTCAAATCCCTTGGAACTGGGAGCTGCCATGTGGGTGCTGAGAATTGAACCCCTAACCCTCTCCTTGTCAGATTGACTTCCAATCTCTTCAGTTTGAATTTTTTGTTTCTTCTTCTAGAGACCTAATTTGTTTTTTTTTAGACAGAGTGCTCACTGTGTACCAGGCTGGTTTAAACTCACAAAGACCCACCTGTCTCTGCCTCCATGTTCTAGGATTAAAGGCATGTGCCACCATACCCAGCAAACTCAAAATCCTTTATTTCTGGTGTTTTGAAGTTTTGTGAGGATATATCTTGATGTAGATCTGTTGAGGTTTGCTTTTTTAACACTGACTGGCATTTCCAACATGAAAACTTGTCTTCTATATATGAGAAGTTTTCTTGAATTATTTCTTTGGTGATTTTCTTCTCTTCATAAAAAAAAAAACAAAACAAAAACAAACCTCTTTCTCTGTTATTTCTATTTTGGATGTAAGGACACTTGTTTTATATCTAATTGTCTTATATTTTGCTTCCTCAGTTTCTTTGTGTTCCACCTTCCTATAGATATCATTTGTTGTAGAATATTATTTTAAGATGTGTTATACTCGTTTATGCTATGGAACACTTGTTTTAATGATGCAAAGATGTATTGCATTCTTTATGTTACATTTGTTTAACTGTGAAGCTGTGTTACTTTGCCTGTCTAAAACATCTGATTGGTCTAACAAAGACCTGAATGGCCAACAGCATGGCAGGAAAAGATAGGTGGGGCTGGCAGGCAGAGAGAATAAATGGAAAGAGATGGAGGAGCAAGAGAAGAAGGAAATCAGGGGGAGCCACCCCACTACCGAACCAGCAATGGAGTAAAACGAAGAAGAAAGAAAGAAAGAAAGAAAGAAAGAAAGAAAGAAAGAAAGAGAAAGACAGAGAGAAAGAGAGGGAGGGAGGAGGTAGGGAGGGAGGAAGAAGGAAAGAAAAGTATATAAAATAGAGAGATAAAAGCCCAGAGGCAAAAGATAAGCAGAATTAATAAAATAATAATAATAAATAATAATAATAATAATAATAATAATAATAATAATAATAATAATAATAATAATATGACTAGGAACAAGCCAAGCTAAGACCAGGAATTTATAAGACAGAATAAGTCTCCATGTGTGATTTATTTGGGAGCTGAGTGGCAGGCCTCCAAAAAGTGAAGAGCTAAAAAGAGTCAAACACACACACACACACACACACACACACACACACACACACTACACACACACACACACACACACACACACACACTACACACACACACTACACACACACACACAACACACACACACACTACACACACACACTACACACACACACACATACACACACACACATTACACACACACACACACACACACAACACACACACACATACACACACACACACACACACACACACACACACACACACACATACACACCACCAACAACAACAACAACAACAGCAACAGCAACAATAGCAACAAAAACTACGGTCAGCAACTCTTATTAATTGATTTATGTAGTAATTTGTCACTCATGAATTTATCATTTTAATTTTTAAGATTTCCCCCTTTATGTCTTTTTTCATGAATGTCATATCTTCTGTAATAGCAGATATAGTTTTCCATAAATTTTTCTCTTCCTTTCATTTTTTTTTTTTTTTTTGCTAATATCTTTATTTTTATTGGGTTTTTTTTTTCTTCCTTGGTTGTATATTTTTACAAAACACGCTTTGGAAAGTCCTGTGTGGTACATGAGGACCATCACACTGGCAGTCGCATGGAGCTTTGGTTTGCTTATCGCCACAGTCTACCCTAATTCCCTCTTGCCTCTCAACATGAAACCCCTTCTTTGAGAATTTTGTCTCCTTGGCTGCTGTCGACTTTCTTTCCTAATCCTGTCATCCCCAACCACCATTCCACTGTGTCACTTTGCCCTTTGTCGGTCCTCAGGCCTCTCTGTACTCCAGAGAGAGTACAGGCTTTTCACACAGACCTCCTCGTGCTGGCGTCCGAGATCAGAATGCCAGGACAGCTGGGTTCTAGTAAAGTCTGTCTTTTAGGTTGATTGCCTTTTCCTTTTGATTTTTTTTTTTTTTTTTTTTTTTTTTTGCATTGTAGAAATAAGTCAGAAAGACCCTTTGGGTCAAATGAGGGCTCTACTATCAGGTTCCATTCACTTCTATTTGGAACACAAACATTTTATCTCTTGCTGTTTCACTGGTGTTCAAGTGTCTGGTGTGTTCATTTGAGTCCTGCCCATAATGAACTCCTTAAGGCTAGAAGCCATTTCACATATTTTTGGCTGAACCCAACTATTCTCAACCAGCAGGTTCTGAACAATGTTGATTTTACTTAGAGGACAAACCCCAATAGGAAATGGCAGCCTTGATTATCAGAAAGATGTCTTTCCAAACCCTTTAATAGATCCACTTTGGATCTATTACACAACTTTGTTGTGTATTTTGACTGCTCCACCGAGTGTCCTACCAGAGATCCTGAAGGAAATTATAGGAATGTTTTCCCTACTTTACTTCCTTGGATGCAGTCTCAAGGAAACCAGAAAGTTCCCATCCGAATGAACAGATAAGCTTTGGGATGCACCTTAATCAATTTGGCATATTAATAATTATATTTTGTCAGAGGTTTACATTAAAATGTTACATTGATCTCAGGTCCATTCTGCCTCACAAGTGCCCTCCTGGTTTCGGAGAACGTGAAATAGAAACTACAGAAATGAATGAAACTGTGTTGTAATCACGAACCGGGGCCCACAGTGATGTGAAATTTTGCTACAAGGATAAGCCTGAGGGTCTCTGAGCGTACACGCGGCGTTTAGGCATGCTCACTGAAGAAACGTGTTGACTGCGTGTGAAACCTCGGTTAAAAGTACCCTCAGTTAGGGTTTCTGTTGCTGTGATTAAAGAACGCCATTGACCAAAAGCCACCTGGGGAGGAAAGGGTTTATTTCATCTTCTAACTCTTAGGGTTACACTCCACCAGCAAGGAAAAACGGGGCAGGAACAAAAAGCAGGGACTCAGTCAAAAGCCATGGGGAAACAGGCTTGTTTTCCATCGGCAAGCTTCCTGTTTTATTATACAAGCCAAGACTCCCTTACTCAGGGTCGCCACTGCCCCACAGGGCCGTGCTCTTTCAATAAAGCAAGAAAATGCCCCCACAGACTTGCCTAAAGACAATCTGAACGAAATATTTTCTTCATTGAGGTTTCTCTTCCCAGATAACTCTATCTTGTGTCAAGTTGAAAGAAAAGAAGAAAAGAATATTTGAATATTTGATTTCTTATCGCCTCCCACACACTGTTAAACCAGTCAGTCCATTCTTTTGTTTATCCCCAAGACCTCATGTTAATATCCATATCACAGTATAAAGCATAACTTTAAAAGTGCGGCAGCTTAAAATTTTTCAACACTTTTAAAAAGTCCAAGTTCTATTTAAAAAAAAGTCAATGTCTCTTTAAAAGTCCAAAGTCTCCCAACTGTGGGCTCCTATAAAAATCAAAACAAGTTAAATATTTTCTTACTCCAAGAGGGGAAAACCATGGCACTGTTATATTCAAATCAAAGCAAAACCAAGGCTTAAGAGTGTGAAGCTCGGTGTCGAATGTCTGGGACTCATGGTCTTCTGGGCTCTAAAGGACTTGATCAATTCCATGCACACCACACAGAGTACATTTCACAGGCTCAGGACAACGGCATTCCACAGCTGCTTGTGGCTTGATGGCCACATCTATAGTACTAACATCTCCAAACTGCTGGGGTCTTTGCTGGAACTGGACTGCACCTTCGCCTGTGTCCTCTCCTGGACTCTCACGGTGTCAAGCCTCAGATGCTCTCCATAACTCCTTCATGACCACCTGGATGATTCTTACACATTACACAATTTGCCTGCCAGTACAAGGTATAGACTTGGCTATGGCTGGACCACAGCTTCCGTGTGCCAGCACTGATGAAACACTTCCCAGAAGACATTGCCTCAATGATGCTGTTCTGCTCTTGTCCCAGCAAAGCAAGTCTCATTTTAATGGCTCTTGTCTTTCATTAAACATAGCCGATTATTCTCTTCCCGCTGACCAGAACCACAGATTCTTTTTATTGTTGTTTATTTTATTTCATGTGAATGAGTGCTTATGAATGTTTGTGCTTGTCTGGTGCCCTAGAAAGTCAGAAGGGGGCTTCGGATCCCCCTGGGGCTAGAAGTAGAGATGGTTGTGAGCTGCCCTGTGGGTATTAGGAATCAAACTTATGTCCCCTTCGATAGCAACAAGTGTTCTTAACCACTGAGCCAAGTATTTAGTTTCTAGACCCTTAATTCAAAATATGGAATAGCCCCTATAGTGCCTTTAAGAGACGCTCAAGCTTCCCTCAGAACCTCAAAAGCCAGGCTTACATCATTCACAATATTATCTTTTAAGTTCACACAACAACTCAGAAAGCTCAGAACACTCAATGAATGGTTCAAAGTCCTTCCACGATCATTCCCCAAACATGGTCAGGTCCTTCATAGCAATATCCCATGAACCTTGTTAGTATATCTGTTACTGTGATAATACCATGACCAAAAAGTAAGTCAGACAGGAAAGGGTCTATTTGGTGTGTATATATCCTGGGTTCATTGAGGGGACACCAAGGAAGCAATCGGGACACAGGAACTGAATCAGAAGTCATGGGGGAATGAATGCTACTTACTGGCTTGCTTCCTGTGGCTTGTTCAGATTGCTGTATTATACAACGCAGGACTCTCTGCACAGGGGTGGGCACTTAACCCCTGGAAGGCTGGGCCCTCCACGTGCAATTATTGATCAAGAAAATATCCTACAGGGTTGCCTGTACAGGCGACCCGATGGAAGTGTTTCCTCAGTTGAGATCTCTCTTGTGTCAAGTTGACAAAAATCCAACCTAAACATATTGGAGAGTTTGGTTTCTAGACTGACAAGTGCCACCAGGCTATAGCAGCAGTCGCCTGAGAGAAGAAGAGAATGTCCCCCATAGGCTCAGATATTGAATATCTGCTCCCTACTTGTTGAAAGTTTGGGTAGTTTTGGAAGGCATAGCATCATTTGTGGAAGTATGTCATCTGATGTGTGTGTGTGAGGGTTGAGGTTGTTAAACCTTGAACTATTCCCCTTTCCCTCCCTCTGCTTCCCTGAATGTGATTGGAGATGTGAGCTTAGCTACCCCCGCTGCCACACTTCCCCACTGGGACGGTGATTCAGTCTGGAACAGCGGTAGTCGTTGTGTTTTATTGAAGCAATCGTAAAGTAACTAAGACACTGAGAAACTACCCAAAGACTGGCAGAGATGGAAGCTACACTGGCAGCCATTGTGCTGTCTCTACTACTCCCAAGTCGGCTAAGGCTGTAAATGATATTGCTGCCACAGCTGAAAGATTGGAGGGCTGTCAGGGTGGTGGTGGCAATTGCAACTTGGGGCTCACAATTTCGGGGGACCTTCGAGTTGCTAATCAAGCAGGAGCTGTGCATGCCCCAAAGAGATTTCCATTAAGCCACGGAAACCACTGCAATTAAAGACCGCCCCAGCTGTGGCATTCATTGCCTTAGGAAACTCTGCTTTAACCGTGACACCTTGAGAGGACTCTTAGATGACCCTACTCAGTTACTTCAGACCTCATGACAGTAGACTGACAAAGTCTTCGCTGCAAGCTGGCCTTGTGCTGCCAATTACGTTTACTCCAAGTGGTTTTTAATGCGTATTTGTAGTCTTTTATCATGGGTAGGGTAAGTTGCATGAACAGATGAGCCCAGAGCTGCTCGCTCAGGACACGGCACCCAGCAGAAGATAAGAGAGGGCTGTTGCAGAACTGAGACTGTGAAGAGCTGGCAAAGAAACAGTGAAATGTAAAACACTGCAGACTGCTGAGGCTGGAAAAGCTGCAAGCTGCAGCTGCTTCAAGAGTCCCAAGAAATCACTGAATTGCTACCTCTGGCTGCTGAGGAAGCTTCCGTGAGCTGTTAGGCTAAAAAGGCTAAAAACCACGACACCATACAAGCAGCTGGGTGTGTTGACTCAACTGCTATTAAAGCCAAAGCTGTAACCTAGAGATCCAAGGGGTTTCAGCACCCCAAGCTGGAGGCTACCGACACATTTTGCCCATTGGTGATTTCCATCCAAAATGCTGCCCAAGGCAGCACGAATGTGTCCCAATAGAGTGACCAGCGTCCTTGCCTGTGACCACTCCGTATATGGACCCTCAGCCCTTGGTGCTCGGGTGTACGAGCTGCACCGCCCTTCAGTACTGGTATTTCCAGGAAGATTCCAGACCAGGCCAGTGCCCTCCCAGCCTCCTACACTTGGCTGGGACACAAGTTGTGATCTATGGGGTGACCAGGGTTTCCAGCCAGTGTTCTGCGCGGCCTGTGGGTATACACTGCTGGAGCAGGATAAGGGGTGCCAGTGCCAGCCGCCACTGGATCCTGAAGATGATTCGGTCTCTGGCTACCCAGGGGTGGGCGGGCCTCTTAAGCTAGTCCCCGGTTGCTAGGCAACGGGTTGAGGCTTCCCTCTTCCCCAGTGCCTGAGCACCACCCACCTCTCGACCCGCTGCAGCGCCTGCGTACTACATCCCTTCCATCCCTCGCCTCTCCAGTTATATAAACGCCAAGCTTCACCTTGTCCAGCAAGGCCCATCAGCGGGGGGAAGTGCATATTGCGGAAGCGGAAGTGAGCATGCCGGAGGAGACTGCGGATCTGAAATCGCGTTGACGCGTCTGCAGCTACTGCAGCGCTCCTCTAGGGTAGGCCGTGCACAGGGCTCGGTCGGGCCTCGGCCTTCCAGCCTGCAGACCCGGGGCTCCTCCCAGCATCCAGTCCGCTGTCTGTCCGCCGTGACCCCGCCCTTCGCCCCTGGCTGCTCCGGCGCCGCGCTGGTGCGGTCCCGGGAGGAGGGGCAGGGCAGCCGTCTTCCCTGCAGGTGCAGCGGGGGGGGGTGGAGGCTCTTCCAGAGCGCAGCTGCAGGACGCTGAGGACCAGCGAGGTAGAGTCTCAGGCTGGTGCAGGGGCCGGGGAAGGAGGGGCTGGTACCTGCAAACCCCGCGGTAGGGGAGATGTGGGGCGTGAGAAGATGGCGAGGCCTCAGATGTGTTGAGTTCCTCCCTCTGGGGAGGGGATTGTCCTTTCTGATTAGGCTTTTTCTACATATGCTCTCAGATCTTCCCGTCTCAGGGACTGGCTGTTAGACGTTCTTCAAGCAGCTCTCACATTTCCCACTTCTCCCATGCGTTAGTGGATATTTTCTGACCTTGACTGACGTTGAAACAGTCATGTCACCAGGCTCAGTACCTCAAATACTGTCACTAAAGTTTGATGATAAATCCTTTACACAAGCGTGTGTGTCTATAGATATAGATGCAGATATTGCAATAGTAGGTTTAACATAAAAATGTATAATATTTGTGACTTTTGATGCCTAAATTACTAATGACAACTTCCAATTCTACCAGGAACCAGCATCTATTAGTAACCAGTAAATTCTCAAAATGATAGTCCTGTGAAAGTTCCTTTTTTTAAGCCTAGAGTTTTTACAGTTTCTTCATAAGTATAACGAAGCTTGTAGCTTTTACCGCACATCAGTGGGTGTGTTTTACTGGTTAGTATTTGTGTGCGTGAGTGCACTGTAAGATGAGATTGTCTCTCTACCCAAGGTCTTCAAGAGGCATTATTTTGTGTTGCTTTTTGTATATTAAGGATTTGTTGTTGTTTTATTTTATCAAAGGACTAGTTGGTTTGATGCCATATTAAACAGAAAAAAAAAAGATTTTTTTTTCTTTGTTGGTGGACCTGTTATCTGCTTGAAGAATGTCTTTCATTTATATATAAGGACATATGTAAGTACATCTTCTCAATAAAGAATTCTGGTGGTACTTTCTCACATTTTGAATTCTGACTCAAACTATTTTGTATCTATATTTTAGTTTTTCCATAGTCACTGCCTCAAATGATGAAACTATTTAGCATAGTGCATTCTCTTTCAAAGATGTATTTATTTATTATGTATACAGTGTTCTGTCTGCATGTATCCCTGCAGGCCAGAAAAGGAAACCAGATCTCATTACGGATGCTTGTGAGTCACCATGTGGTTGCAGGTCCTCTGGTAGAACTACCAGTGTTCTTAACCTCTGAGCCATCTCTCCAGCCCCATAGTGCATTTCTATGCAGCTTCTTTTTTAACACCTTTACTGAGTGTACCTGACAGCTTTACTGCATAGTTTGATACATTTTAACATAGTTTGATACATTTTAACATTTGTGTTAAATACATGTGTCAGTTTGATACATTTTAACATTTGTGTTAAATATGTGTACCGGCATAGTATCCATTCCT
The DNA here is from genome assembly GCA_030556225.1 of Cricetiscus sungorus. Classification (NCBI taxonomy): domain Eukaryota; kingdom Metazoa; phylum Chordata; class Mammalia; order Rodentia; family Cricetidae; genus Cricetiscus; species Cricetiscus sungorus. The sequence goes on along the minus strand of JANBXA010000738.1, from coordinate 1,061,638 downwards.
GTCATTTCCACAGTACATCCTTGGGCATGCTTTATTCCTGTCAGCCTCACTCCACTGTTAGATCACAGACCCACCACACACCTGTGTCACCTAGAATGGAGCTCAGCCTCTCATGCCAATCCTTAAGGAAACTTTGAATAATAGTTTTACTATAATTTAGTCCCTGCATGTCTTGTGACTCCTGGCAAGTAGGCTAGGTCACATGGTTTGGAGCTATACCCACACAAAACAAACAACAAAACCAAAAAACATTACAGTCAGGAACTCCCTTTGTTTCTTGTAAAGGGAAAGAATTCTGCCTCCCTTCAGGACCCCATCATTGCCATCTGTGGTTTGTTGCTTTACCTCTCATAATATTGGGGGAACTAAATTGTCTGGTTCTTTGTTTTAATCACCCCTGCCGCCTATTAATTAACCTCTTATTTGGACCTGAAGGCTTGTTTCCTACTTCATTGTCCCATCATATGGCTGGCTGCCTATGGCCATTCCAGCCATAACCCTAATAAAGCTCCCATCTGAAGGGAAATCATGTCAGCCTCTTTTCTACAAAGCAGTAACTTTTTTTTTTTTTTTTTTTTTTTATGTATGACAGTCACTAGTCTGCTCTTGTCAAACAGACTTGCTTAGCTATTAGTGAACTAGAATTTTACGTACAAGTCAGTTTGCTGGGTTTTTTTTTGGGGGGGGGTAAGGGAGTCTGTCGACTTTTAGTTATCAAGTTGTTCAAACCAGGTGTCATGGCACATGTCTTTAATCCAGGCACTCAGCAGGAAGAGGCAGATGGGTTTCTGTGAGTTCAAAGCCAGCCTGGTCTATACCCAGAGTTACATGGTGAGACCCTGTCTCAAAAAAAAAGGGGGGGGTAGGTTGGGGTAGTATTTTGAAGGTCACTAGTGTTTCATGTCACAATTTGTATTTTAGGGTTGAAAAATAAGTACTAGGTGGGAAATAATTACCCGTTTAAAAATTTAGCTCAGGCTGAGGTGGTTTAGTGGGTAACAACGGCTGCTGCCAAGCCCGATGCCTTGAACAGTAAGTGAAATTTCAAAAGATTGCTATGTTGTATACTATCCTTGCGAAAGTCCCGATTTAGAAATTAATACACGTTGTCTGTATTTCCACTGAAAACTCTGCACTCCTGTCAGTATGTCAGTCAGTGTGAGTCTGTCACAAGTGTATCTGCTTTGATGAATGTCACATGTCTAGAAATAACTCCAGGGCTGGAGAGATGGCTCAGCCGTTAAAGGCTAGGCTCACAACCAAAAATATAAAATATAAAATATAGAAATAACTCCATAGCTGCTAATTATGAATTTATTTCCTTTTTTTTTTTCTTTTTTGCAGATTTACAGAACCAGTTATGGGGGTGAGAGGTCTACAGGGCTTTGTAGGAAGTACCTGCCCACATATATGTACGATAGTAAATATCCCAGAGCTAGCGGAGCGCCACCGGACCAAGTACCCTGGACGTACTCCTACCATTGTGGTGGATGCCATGTGTTGCCTGCGGTACTGGTACACACCAGAATCTTGGATCTGTGGTGGCCAGTGGCGAGAATACTATTCTGCGTTGAGAGATTTTGTAGCAGCCTTCCAGTCTGCTGGCATCAAGCTGATATTTTTCTTTGATGGCATGGTGGAGCCGGGTAAGAGAGATGAGTGGGTAAAACGAAGGCTTAAAAACAACAGGGAAATATCCAAGATTTTCCACTACATCAAGTCAAAACGAGATCAGCCCGGCAGAAACATGTTCTTCATTCCCTCCGGTCTGGCCATATTTACACGATTTGCTCTGAAGTCTCTGGGCCAGGAAACTTTCTGTTCCCTACAAGAGGCAGACTATGAGGTGGCTGCTTACGGTCTCCAGCACAACTGCCTGGGGGTCCTTGGGGAAGACACTGATTACTTAATTTATGACACTTGTCCCTACTTGTCAATTGGCGACCTCTGCCTGGAGTCCCTCGAAACCATCATGCTCTGCCGAGAGACGCTCTGTGAGAGCCTAGGCCTCCAAGTGGCAGACCTCCCTCTGCTAGCCTGTCTGCTTGGCAATGACATCATCCCAGAAGGCGTGTTTGAAAGCTTTCGGTACAAGTGTTTGTCTTCCTATGCCTCCGTGAAAGAGAATGCTGGTAAAAAAGGAAATGTTATCTTAGCGGTCTCAGACTACATCTCCAAAGTTCTTCACTTATATCAAGGTGAGAAAAAGATAGAAGAGCTGTTACCCTTGGGACCAAACAAAGCTCTTTTTTACAAAGGAGTGACCTCATATCTTCTGCCAGGGCAGACATCTCCATGGTTAATTCAAAAGCCCAAAGTCGTAGTAGTAACAGACAAGCAAGTGGCAGGTTTAAACCCTGAGCCTAAGCAAGAAGTTCCCATGTGTATAGATCCTGAATCCAAGCAAGATGTCCTGGTGTGTATCAATCCTGAATCCATGCAAGAAGTCCCCATGTGCACAGACCCTGAATCCAAACAAGAAATTCCCATGTGCACAGACCCTGAATCCAAACAAGAAATCCCCATGTGCACAGACCATGAATCCAAACAAGAAGCTTCCATGTGTCCATACCCGGAGGTCAAGCAAAAGTTACCTTCAGAAACAGAGGCTCAACTTAACATGCAAGTACTCATGTGTACGTACCCTGAAATTAAACAAGAAGACACCATGGATATAGAACCTGAAATAAAACAAGTAACCATGGTTTCAGAGTCGGAAGTCTTAAAGGTAAGTGGATGTGCTCCCCCACCCTCCACTTCTGTGTCGAGTCTGAAAGTATACCTACTAATGGATTTGCTCATGAGAATCTGTTGACCATCTGAAGGGACCGAAGGAAGATCCAGACCAGGAGCCTCTTGAGTCTGGTTAGGAAGCTGTCACCATATATATATATATATATATAATATTGTAAGTACATTTGATATTGTCTCATAAATAAACTGGGAAAGAGCTGTCGGAATTATGAGCAGAGAACGTTGTGTGTTAAAGTGTAATATAAAGAAGAGGTCTCCTGCCAGGCGTTGGTGGCACACGCCTTTAATCCCAGCACTTGGGAGGCAGAGGCAGGCGGATCTCTGAGTTCCCTATTTCCGAAAAACCAAAAAAAAAAAAAACAAAAAACAAAAAAAGAGGAGGTTTCCCAGTGGAGTCAGGCCTTCGGAGGACAATGTTTGCTCTGAGTAGGTCAAATGTGGGGTTGTGGGAACCCTACAGACATAGCGATTAAATTAGTGTCACTTTGAGACATGCTGGTAAACTGTCTAGGGCTTGGGGAGAGGATGGAGTATAAAGTAGTGGACTGCAGAGGTCCGGGCTAATTCTAAGTCAGCGTTCTGTAGGCCTTAGAGAGCTCACGCCAGTGGAGAGCCACTGTCGAGTGTGTTTTTATGAGGCCCATGCTACACGCTAGCCACAGAGTTTATCTTTTCAGTTGACTCTCAGAACAGCCCTGTGACATACGTAGGTACTTCCCTCGTCTTCCCCAGCTCCGACATCCATGGCTTCCCCCTTGCTAAGCAGGTGCTAACCCTCGAGTTACATCCCTGTCCTGTTATCTTTGGGTACTTTAATTTAAAGTTGGACATCCAAAGATTGAAAGCTGAGAAGGAACCATGATTTTACCCAAACTTTGAGTACTACACTGTGTTACCATCCCTCAAGCTACAGATCTAGGAACTCTGTCTCACTTTTAAGACAGAGTCTCGCTACGTAGCTCTGGCTGTCTAGGAGCTAACTGTGCAGACCAGGCTGGCTTTGAACTTACAGAAATCCACCTGCCTCTGCCTCCCAGGTGCTAGGATTAAAGTCATGCACCACCATACCTGGCCTTCTCTTTTTTCATAGCCAGTCTTTCTGCGTCTTGTTATACATTTCCACTTCTTCTGTCTTTTTTCTAATGGCCACAACCACATAATCATGCCTCTTCTCTATCAGTAGTCTAGAATTAGATTGGACAGTTTTCATGGTACTGGATAAACTATAATAAGTAAAGGGCAGGGCAAGAACAACACTTCAGGTGGTATTAATATGACTGAATTAAGAATCATAAGTACATAAGTTAACTGGAAACATGATACCTTCAACAGGGAGTGTTATATCTCAAAGTATACACAATTGCCAAAACTATCAATTTATTGGAGGAGTGAGTATACGTAATTCATTATTATTTTATGGGCAAATTTGTAAAAATACAAACTCCTTTAAATCAAAGGCTGGGGATGGTGGCACACGCCTTTAATCCTAGGATCTCTGTGAGTTCAAAGCCAGCCTGGTCTACATACTAAATTCCAACACAGCCAGGGCTATGTAGAGAGACCCTGTCTCAAAAAAACAAAAACAAATAAACAGAAAAGTCAGACGTGAAAGAGAGAATTGAAAATTAATTAGAAGAAAATTTGTCATTAAAAAAAAAAATCTGTAAGTTGAACATCTGAATGGGAGTTTGCATTGAAAGAGCTTCTCATTTTCAGGGGAAGAACATACCAGTTGGTTGTCCAGTGCTCAGCAGTCTCCCTGAAAACATACGTATAAGGTTATACTTGGTAATATGTGTGTATCTATAAATACATATATGCATGCAATAACAGTTGATGACAAAAAAGAGGCCTTGTAATTGAAGAGGAGTGGGAGCGTTTGGAGGAAGGGACAGGAAGGGAAAAGAGAAACACTTTAATTAAATTACAATCACAAACGAACAAAAACCTGGTAGTAGGAGTGCCTTGGTTTAAAGAAACCCAGCAGCGAAGTAGGCATTATGTCAAGTGCCTGGTAAAGAGAGCAGACCTGAGTAGACCCGAGTAAATATTTGGTGTTCACTGACACCGTCAGCAGTGAGACTGTGTATCTGCTCATTTAAGCCGCAGTGACCACTGGCTTTTTAAGTAAAACCTGTGTTGTAAACAAACCAGTGAACAGGATGATTAAGACTCAAGTCTCAACAATCAATCAGTATAACTAGTTCTACTTAGGTGCATGTAAACTAGATCCAAAAATTTGATAGCCCAAGTCATTCTAACAAAATATTTTAAATGTCTTCTGATAAACAGTTTGGATTTAAAATTCTGAATAATATTGTAGACATAACATAGACTTTACTCCCACAATGAAGAAATGAGCTCTTTATAGGGAAGAAAAAAGAAAGAAAGAAAGAAAGAAAGAAAGAAAGAAAGAAAGAAAGAAAGGAAGGAAGGAAGAAAGAAAAACCCTACATGTAGGTCATTATACTGATAAATAGTTTGAAGCCCAGAATAGTTTCACGTCTGACTTTTCTGTTTATTTGTTTTTGTTTTTTTGAGACAGGGTCTCTCTACATAGCCCTGGCTGTGTTGGAATTTAGTATGTAGACGAGGCTGGCTTTGAACTCACAGAGATCCTAGGATTAAAGGCGTGTGCCACCATCCCCAGCCTTTGATTTAAAGGAGTTTGTATTTTTACAAATTTGCCCAAATTTGTTTTCAAGGAGAAATCTGTTTGTTGTGTTTGAATCCTCGAAAGGTTGCCAGAATGCATCACGTCCACTCTGAGAGCTACCTAGTGTACAACATTATGAGCAGCGGAGAGATCGAGTGCAGCAACACCCTGGAGGATGAGCTGGACCAAGCTCTGCCCAGCCAAGCCTTCATCTACCGCCCGGTCCGGCAGCGAGTGTACTGGCTTCTCCTTGGGGACTGGAAAGGTGAGAGCCAGTCAGTCTCTGCTAAATGCAGGAGAGTGCATTCTCCATGGACAAGCAGACAACAGGTTTTATTTGTCTGTAAAATCTGTACTTGAGAATGCTGCTAAACATTAAGACCACAAGGCGTTGCTGTCTAATTAGCACAGCTGATCAGAGTCATTAATGATAATTGCACCGTCACTACTATGAAATGCCGTATTTCTATGTCTTAAAAGCATTTGTGCTTTTGAAAAACTGAAAACTTGTCTGCTGCAGTCAGTCATATATGGTGTTTTGAGAGTACTGTTTATGTACCCCTCAAAATAAGACGTTTATAAACGGGCATGCAAGGGCTTCGCGGTCCTCCTACATCTTCCGACTAACGAGTTGCCTTTACTCAGATGGAGCCAGCACTGGCCCAGTGGTCAAGGAGTGGTTTGTGTACCCTGGGAACTCCCTGAGGCACCCAGACCTTGTTCGGCCCCTGCAGATGACCGTCCAGGGTATGTACACCACAGTTGGCATTTTCTTTGGGTCACCATCCAGCTCCCAAACAGTGACACAGAGACTTCTCACGAATTATGAAAGCTCGGCCTTAACTTAGGCTTGTCCCACTAGCTCTTATAACTCAATGTAACCTGATCCTGTTTGTCTCCGTTTTACCTCGGGGCTTTTCACTTTTCCTTCTTTCAGTATGTCTTGCTTTCCTGCTTCCTCTGTGTCCGTCTGTCTGGCCACTGGCTGGGCTGGCTGGCTAGCCCCTGACTAACTAGCTGGCTCCCTGTCTCTCTCCACCCACCAGCCTGCCTACCCCTCCTCTGCCTACCTATTAGTCTTTCAGCTTCTTATTAGACCAATCCAGTACCTTTGGCAGGCAAGGTAAAACAACAACACACCTTTACATAATGAAACAAATGCAGTATAAACAAATGCAACACACCTTTAAATAGTTAATCAAATATTGTATTCTACAACGGTACAGCCTTAAGCTATCTATCTTTGGGTGTCATCTCAGGAAAGAGCACACTATATGAATGTCTGTTTGCAGAATTACACGTTGCCTGATATTTGTTTCAGTTCCTATACCCTGAAAGACTCTAGAGATAAAGAGGTAGTAACTGATAGGCTCTGTGGGGGCGGTAGGTGGGGGGTGCGTGTTGGGGGTGTGAGGGTAGAGGTCGACACTGAGTATCTGCTTCAGTCCACTTGGGTCCTATTTTTTTAAAGGCAGAACTTGGAACACATTGACTTGGCTAGACTTTCTGAGCAGTGAGCTGTGGTGACATTTTGTTTATGATCTAACAAATAAAGCTCACCTGAAGATCAGAGTGCAAAGCTAGCCACACTAGTCAGCCATACAGGCCAGGCACTCACACACCTTCAATCCCAGCAGCCACACTAGTTAGCCATAGAAGCTGGGTGATGGTGGCCCTCACTAGACACGGGTGCCTTGTCTACAGCTTCCAGCCTCCAGAGACTTGAGGGATGGCTTTGCGGCTATAAGCTGCACGGTGTATGGTGATTTCTAATAGGTGATTTCTTCTCAGTGTGTTTTTGAGTCTTTGTAAGTAAATCTTTACCCCAGAAGCCCAGGGGAGCTGACTGAGCACACTGACTTGCTTGCTTGGCTCTCTTGAATAACTGTTAAGTATTGTTCAGCACCTAAGCAAACAGTGTTTCTTGACTACACAAGGGAGCCTGACTTAACCACGGGCTTACAGAGCCCCCAGAAGACTGCCACAGAATAGAGAAGGTAAAGCCTCACATTTAGTTCCTCCTGTCTCAGCTGTGCTGCGGTCGATTTGGCCGATTGGTAGGAAAGGAAGAGGAGCTTGGCGTGTGTGTGTGCGCGTGCGTACGTGCGTGCGTGCGTGCGTGCGTGCGTGCGTGCGTGCGTGCGTGCGTGTGAGTGTGTTCGTTGCCACCTGCTTGCAGTTCCAGAAGCATTCTCCCAACAGCGCTCAGAACGTATTTCTGCCCCTTCTTCACGAAACCTCTTACAACACCTTCCTTGGTTCTCTTGTTTTCCCATTTGACCTCCAGTGGTTTTGTGGTAAAATCTTTACATTTCTTTTACAGAAATGTAAACCCAGGGACTTCTGCATGCCACATGGGGTGATCAGAAACTTGTGTGACAAGAAATGAAAAATAAGTAGTTGACTTGTTTTGACTTCCTCCAGTGGTTGAGGATCAAACATAGACCCTGGTAGGTGCTAGATCAGCACTCCCCCACAGACCGCCCCCAGGACAGATGCCTAAAATCTTCACCTCGGTGTCTGGAGCTGTCTCTTGGAGTCCAGTCCCCGAACAAATAAACGAATGAGTGAGTAATGTCACGACTCGTTTAGTCAGGGAGACCACCATCATTGGTCACTCACTTCCAGTGTCTGTGATTCCGGGTGTATTTCACAAATCTCCAGTTTTGCTTTTTAATATTAAACTTTTATGTATCCAGACATACCATTCTTAGGAAGAAACGGTCTTTACTGTCTTGGACAGTGAGGCGAGCACTTCACTTTGGTGCACTGGAGGGATGGATACAGTGCCTGCATGGCAAAGTGTGGGTTATGTTTTGCTTTTCTTACTTTTTTATTTTTTAAAAATTTGCAACACCGGACTTTTATAGTTAAAAAAAAAAAATCTCATCTAAATACTTTGACATTTGAAATAATTATAGTGTTAGAAATTTGTTATTTCCCTTATATCAGAGGTTAGCAAGCCTTTTGTTTCTTATGTCTCATGGCCAATGTGGTAGGGCCTTGTGGGCCCCATGCCTTTCTGTTGATTGCAACCTGCGTCTTCAAACTGGAAGACGTCACAGGTAGCTTGTGCACAAGTGAACTCGAAACTTTCCTGTGAAACCTGACAAACGGGATTAACGCTGGGACTTTATGTCTGCTTGTGCTAGGAAATTGCAGTTTTCTCTTTTTTTTTTTTTTTATCTCATTTCAACCATTTAAAACAAAACAGTCCTTAGTTCAGACGCTGACAGGCAGAAGCCCACCATAAACATTGGGAGTGTTCCCAGCAGATTCTCAGATGTCCTTCACGACCTTGGAGTGTGATCTCTTAAGTACCAGTCTCTCGGGCGACAATCGCATTTTCTCTCTCTCTCTCTCAAAGAAAATGCTCTTCCTGAAATAATAACAAAACACGCCGTGGCGAATGAAACACTCTGGCCTTTTCAGGACTGCAGGAGACTTGCCGTGTTGTTTTGCTCCTGGTGGTGGGAAATTCACTCCTGGGAAGAGTGAATAACAGTGCTTGAAACAAAGGAAGAAGAAGGGCTTCCTTTTGAGTCGCTGGCTTCTGATACCATTTGGTTAGCTGCTTTGTTTACATGGTGAACACATGAGACATTCTACCCTAGGTGCCCTGGACCTTTGGCACAGGCTTTCGGTCAGTGCCCAGCAGAGAGGCACAGCTGCCGGGGAAGGTGCTGCCACCAGCACCTTCATATTTGTGTAGAGTTGCCACCCGTACTCTGCAGTTTGTCCTTGTCCAGTTAACAAGTGAGGACCCCTCCCCCCCCCCCCGCAGTTGTCTCTCTGCGCCTGCACGATACAGAAATGGCACACTAAAAGTTACCGTTTATTTGTTTGGTGGCTTATGTTCGTAGACCCCCAGGCCGCGTGGTGTTCAACTTTGTAGCCTCTGGCACATACACCTCTGGGGTCAGCAGGTTTGCACGTGGCAGAAAAGACATCACAGTCTTTGCAACTGATTCCTTTGTACATAAAAGTTTGAAAGCCACCAATGTGGAGGGGTCGGGGCCAACCAAAGGGACGGGCCGATGGCACTTCCTCAGAACATGTCGTCCTGTTACTAGATCCTTGAGTGGGAGGGTTGTCTTTTCTGAAAAGCATCCCTAACTGTAGGGTGTACACCAGGACTGTAAGTTAAAGCCCCACTTTCCTTACAAACCTAGCTATTAAAGAGGTTAGGTGAGTGGGGTATGGCTGGCCCTGTAGGTGTGTTTGCTTTGAAAGCAGGAAGCCGTACCCATATTCATCCTCTGGTTCTGTTAAGCCTTGATGCCCCAAGTAAATCAGATAGGGGAGAGATGAATTATTTTCTTTTGTGCTCCCAAAAGTCTATTCTGACCACGCTATATGAATTTCTTTTTTCAAGGGGGAGCACCTACTTTGGAAGTTTTGTGGCTGAGCCAAGAGCCCGCAGCACAGGCCCGGCGCCTAGACTCGTTGCTAGCCTGCTTCAATCTTTCCTCCTCAAAAGAAGAGCTGCAGGCGATTGAGAGCCCTTTGAGGGCACTGTGCTGCCTCCTAATCTACCTCTTTGTCCAGGTAAACGCTGAGCTCACGGTTCTTACATACAATGAATATATAGAGCTGACATAACTGCCCGCCCCTTCCTGGAATGCTGTGAATGTCTCCGTGGGTCAGTTCCTATGCCCTCTTTCCACGGAACACAAGTAACCCTTAACTACTTTTCACAACAAAAAAATGTGTCAACCAGTCAGCGGTGGTGTATGGTCCCAGGACTGGCTGTCCTCTTAGAATACTGTGGTAAACGTAGAAGGATAGATCATAAGATATCGTGGATTTTTCATTTTACGTGCATGAGTGTTTTGCTCCACCCACTCTCTGTATGCATGTGTGCCGCCTGCATACCTGGTGTCCATGGAGGTCAGAAAAGGGCATCATATCCCCTGGGGACATGGGTGGTTGTGAGCCACCATGTGGGTGCTGGGAACAGGACCCTGATCCTTTGCAAGAGCAACAAACGCCCTCAATCACTGAGCCTGTTCACCTAAATTAGCCCTTTTGCTATGCAGCATGGAGTAAAATTGCCTATCATTCATTATATGGAAACTAGTGTGATTTGGTCCAACTTACTTAACGAGGCTTAAGTCTGACTCGAGGAAATCTTGGAAGTGCATTTATACTGGTTACGTTGGCTGTTGCTCCAGTGAAACTCCTGGCCAAAGCGACTTAATAAAAGAAGAGCTGTTTTGGGCCACTGTTCGAGGGCACAATCTATCCTGACAGAGATCATGGTAGCAGGAGCACAGGGCAGCTGCTCGCGTCCCTGCTGCAGAGTGGTAAATGCTGGTACCCGATTTCCCTTCTTCATTCATCCTGGGGTCTCCACCCACATTTTTGGCTCTCCCCCTTCTACTAACCCAATCTAGAAACTCCCTCACCTGCATGCCAGAGGCTTGTTTTCACGGGGAATCCTAACCCTTATCAAATTAACAATCAGGTTCAGTTACCTGTGAGAAAAGACACACGAGAGCCAGGCTGTCCCCCAGGCAGCTGTTTTAAGAACAGCCTCCAAACAGGAGTGATTGTGGGGAGAATTAAATGCTGGCAAGCCCCAGTCCAAGCAGGGATAGCGGTTTCTGAATGTTAGAACCTGTCCTGGATCCTGGATGTTGCAGGATTTTGCTTTCATTGGTATGGCGGCGATGCCTCTTTTGATTCAAATGAACATGGAAGAGGGCCGTGACAAGTCATTGTTCCCAGACGCTAGTGACATGTGTCTTCACTTGAGTGGTAGCATGTGCCGGACCAAGGGAGTGTCAAGGTCAGGGTGCTCTTGGTTAAATTTCCCTGATGGGTTTGCCATTGTTCTGTTTCTTCCCCCCACTGCCACCACAGTGCACTCCTTCCTGTCAAAAAGGGCTCTTGTGTAAGAGAATTGCTTCATAAGTAGTTGCTTCTACTTGATCACAAGTGTGGTTGTTATGCTGGCTACTTTTATGTTGACTTGACATAAGTAGAGTCTTTTTGGAAGAGGAAACCTTGACTGGGCAGATGCCCCCACAAGATTGGCCTGTGGTACCTTCTCTTCACTGATGATCATGGGAGGGTCCAGCTCAACGTTGGTAGTGCCATGCCCAGGTTGGTGGTCTTGGGTGCTTTACAAAAGCAGGCAGAGCAAGCTATGTAAGCGGGCTAGTGAGCAGGGCCCCTCGTGGCTGTTCCTGCCACCACGTGCTGTGACTCCTTTGATGGTGCACTATGATCTGTATTAGTCACATCCCTCATTGCTATGATCAGATACTTGACAGAAGCAACCTAAGGGTCTATTTGGGTACCATTTGAGGAGGTACAGTTCATTATGGTGGAGAAGGCGCATTGCTTTCACACTCAGGAAGCTAAGAAAACCAATGCTGATGCTGAGCTCATTATCAGTCAGGACCTCTGCCTGTGGGATGGGTACCATCCACATTCATGGGTCTTCTTTCCTGGTGAAGCCTTCCCAGAGCCCCCTCCTACACACAACTAGGAGTGTGTTTCCACGGTGACAGGAAGTCCAGTAGAGAAGGCATTGAAGATTTACTGTCACAGAGGCTCAGCACAGACGGTGTCAGCCTCGGGAGTGTATGAGGTCAGGTGGGCAGAGGCACCGTGTCTCTGGGTCTCCTCATCGCTCGGCTCATTTTAAAGGCCAAGTCAATCCTGCTCTGTCTGTTTCCCTTGTTTCTCTGTCTCCCTTTGTTTTTCTCCCACACTTCTTGATTCTAGGGAATGAGAGTGACATACTCTGGGACCCTTACTCATGCTGCTGGGATCCAAGGACAGGGGTTACATCCAGGATTGCTGAAGTCGGTTGTTCCTCCAGCCCTGGCCACCCCACCTCAGCCTGAGTCATCTGTTTTTGACATTTTATGCAGAAGGGGTCGCCGCTCTTACCCCGTTAGGAGCTTTGTGGTCTGGGCTTGTGGAGGCAGAGAGTAGAGGCAGTGCTGTCTCCACCTACACGTGCTGTTTTTTTCCTCCACTGCGCATGTATATGTGCACACGTATGTTTTCCTGTGTGTGCACCCCCCCCCGTGTTTGTGTGTACGTGTGTGTAGTACATATATAAAATGTGCTGCTCACTGTCAGTAGGCTCACACTGGCCTCTTTCTGTGCTTTGCAGGTAGACACTCTTTCCCTGGAAGACCTGCACGCATTTATTGCTCAAGCCTTGTGCCTCCAAGGAAAATCAACCTCGCAGCTTATGAACTTACAGGTACAGTCATAGCCATTTATCACAGCCAAGGGGGCGACCATGTTGTGATCACAGGGTCGCCTTCTTTGTAGCCCTTTCCCTGTTGTGGTTGGCCAGCATGTTTTGGTGAAGGAGGATGGTGGTCCTCCTTCAACAACTGCCGTGCCCTTGCTAAGGGATCCCTCGTATCATTGAAATCAGCATAGTGCCTGCGTATGTACAAAGACCCGGGTTCTGTCTCCAGCAAACATGGAGCAGAGCACACCACAGCCTAGGGAGGATGCAGTGTTTCAGAAAAAGCTGGCAAACATTTTTTGAGCAGAAGGCATGCCCTCCTTCCCAGTCTATAGCGTTGTAGCAGCTGGAGAGGTTGCTGGTGGGGTGAGCAGGACAGCAAGAGCCAAACTCAAAGAAAGTGGCCACAGACAGGCGTGAGTGCTGGGAGGGCGGAGAAAGGCTGGGCTACTTGATGCCTGCATTTCATTGATTCTCTGTGTTTTGTTGGTATTGTTGATTTGTTTCTTTGATTTCATTGATTTCAGTCCTGTTGTTGATTATTTCTTCCCATATGCTCTTTTGGGGTTTTATTATTCTTGTTACAGAGCTTTCAGGTGTCAAGTAACTGACAGGAGATTGCCCATGGATACAACACACACACACACACACACACACCACAGTTCTGTGAATTTGCCTCTTGGAACTTCATTGAGTTCCATGGGTTTGGGTATGCTGTGTTTTTATTTTCATTCATTCAGTTTTAAAAAGGTTATAATATCCTTTTTGACTCTTGATTCTTTTTGTGTTGACCCAACTCTTGTTACTTGTGTCTTTGCTCCGGGATAGGTTGAGATTTGTTGGTTGTGTTCTTTTAATTCAGTTGGCCTCTCTTCTTTAAGTGGATGTGTCTGCAATGTTTGGAAGAGACTAGGTTGTAATACAGTTATGATGTTGTCATCTGTTACACCGTTGTTCCAGGCACCAGGCTCTAGCTACATCTACCCCTGGGGGTTGAGTACCAGATACAAGTCCAGTAGTTAAACCACTCCAGTAATATAGTTGCAGGTAACCACAAAACAAATTAATTTCGGGATTAATTTAGAAAGTAGATGGACCCCAATCGTGCTATGAATACTAACATAGCTAAGAAGAAAGGAAGAGGTGAACAGTCACAGCAAAACCAGCAATAAGCATTGGGTGGTTAGATGGGAAGCAGAGGCGTGGCCATCACTAAGGCAACGGGTGAATGGGGTGAGTACTCAGTGATTGTAAATCAAGTCAGCTCCCGGCTTTGGGAGACGCAACACCAGGGGGAAAAGGGAAAGGGAGAGAGGAAGGGTGTGTGATGTGAACAGTAGGGGACAGTGTTGGTCTGTCACTGTGCCCTACTGTATGTAGCATAGAGATAAGAAATAGCTGTGCTGGGAAGAAAGCCGGAAGACGAGAGAAAATGTGAGCAGGAGCCTGACGGTGGCTTCTTCCCCTGTGCTGTTCCGCTGCCCTCCCTCCTCAGACTTGGTGTAGGCTGTGTTGCCTGGCGCTTTTAAATGGTCGCATACTCCACCCCCGCCTCCTGCCGTGAGCTTCCAGCTCCCGTTGTGTGTGGAATTTTCTCGACGGTTGCAGCGGCTGTGGAGGGCTGAGGTAAACTCAGTCCACCTGAGGCTGCTGCCCTCCCACAGGGCTGGTAGCTGGTAGCTGCTGGTGGCTGTGCAGCTCCCTCAGCAGTTTTGTCTTTCCTCATTTGGGGTGCCGGTGGTCACTGGGAACCCCTGATGTGAAATCCCTACCTCTGCTGTCCTCGTAGATTTTCTGGCAGGAGTTTTTAGCCCGGTTTCCTTGTGGGGGGCGGGGTGCAGCTCTGGGAAGGGTGGCGGTTTGAGCGGCAGCATCGAATCCATTCATGGGTCCTGTGGCAGAAGAGACTTGTTGAGGTGTTGATCAAATCTATTTCAGGACTTGGAAAAGTAGCAGATGGAGTGATAAAATATTCATATTCCCTTTAATTCCCAAAGGGTAATCAGTGTCTCAGTCCAATGTGGCTTCTGTTCTGCCATCTTATCCAGAAGTCCTCTAAAAGAGAAGTCTCCAGGGGATTACAAAACCAAAACAAAACAGTAAACTCCTAGCATCAGGATGAAAGACCACATGCTGAATTCAGTTACATTTCCATATATAATCAGTGAACACATGGACACTGACTTGTAAAACAATGCCATTCATAATTCAGTTACATTTCCATATATTACCAGTGAGCCCGTGGGTGCTGACTTATGAAAGCCATGCCATTCATAATTTCTCCATTAAATTGAATTGCCTAAGTACAAGTTAAACATATGCATGATCTGTAGGCCCAAACTTTCAGTCTTGCTGGGTGTACATGCCTTTAATCCCAACTCCTGGGCGGGAGGCAGAGGCAGGGTCTACATAGCAAATTCCAGGACAGTCAGGGAGAGCTCCCCCCTCTAGAAAAAAAAATTCTAATCTTGATGAACAAGGTCAGAGGACAACTTCCAGGATTCAGTTCCCTTTACTCATACAGTAAATGAAAAACATGCAGGGCTGTGTTAATGGGCTTTAGAAATATTTTATTCAGTTCAGTTCTGATCGTGGTAGACTCTGCAGACCAGGCATAGACATTTTACATTAATGAGGAGCATCTACAGACCCTACAAAATATTTCCCAGTGTCTCCTTCTAAAGAATGGACACTTTCAGAGTCGCACCTGTAAAAAAACTGTCCACGAAGCTAAACCCCACCCCCACCCCCAAGGTAAAAGTTAAAGTAGCAGTCATCCAAGTTTATGATAAACAACTTTTTTATTTAACGAGACAGGGTCGGTCCCTCACTGTATCCCCTGCTGGCCTGAAACTCACTGTGTAGACCAAGGCAGTCTTGAAGTTGTGACGGTCAGCCTCAGCCTCCTCAGCTGTGGAGCTGTAGCCATGTGCCACCGTACTTGTGGTATAGTTCTTGAACTGTCAAATTCATTTAAGTGGAGCCTTGCCTCTAAAAGCGTTAAAACGTGTCACTTTCTCTTACTTTTTCCAGTTTTATTAACTGTGTTAGATATGTCATGGTGTTTAAGGTGGCATTGGTCAGTGTAAGCAAAGCAGATTTCCAGAAGGTGACTGGATCACTTGGCCTCCAGTTTCCGTGGGGTTTCTTGGACATTTGTGGTGTTGATGCAAGCGGTGGGTTCAGATCCCAGATTGTGGGATTGTGGAACCCTTTGTAGCATAAAGGGTGGCTTCTCCATCGAGAGCAGAAGCAGGTTGAACATAAACATCCATTTTAGCAAAGGAAAGTAGAAGTTCCTGTCAGCAAGAGATACTTTTTCTTCTTGAGACTTTATTTTTTTTATGTGTATGAATGAATATTTTGCCTGCGTGTATGTCTGTGCACCATGTACACCTCTCTATTCTACCTGCAAAGGCCAGAAGAAGGCATTGGGTCCTCTGGAGCTGGAGTTACATATAGTTGGGTCCTCTGGAAGAGCTCTTAACCACTGAACCATCTCTCCACAGCTGAGGCAAGATACTCTTAATTTGTAAAAACTCAGGCACCAGCCTTTTGAGATTACATATGTGCCATTTCGTTCTTAAATGGTATTCAACTGCAATAAGATTAAGTATGGTTTTTAGAGACACAGGGAGTATCCTCCCTTTCCCTCTGAAGAAAGTGTTTTCAGGGGAACAAACCTGACAATAAATTATCTTGTAAGTTCTACCTAGTGGCCACACCTTGTATTTGCCCAAATTTTCCTAGAGCAGTTACTTATCTATTGCGGTGACAAGACATCATGACCAAGGCAACTTAGAGAAGAAAGCATTTAATTGAGGGTTTGCTCACAGTTCCAGGGGGTGAGAGAGTCCTTGACCATCATGGTGGGGAGCATGGCCCCTGGCAGGGACAGCACAAGTGTAGTAGCTGAGGGCTTACATAGGATCCACAAGCCCAAGACAGAGAGGGAGGGAGGGAGGGAGGGAGGGAGGGAGGGAGGGAGGGAGGGAGGGAGGGAGGGAGGGAGGGAGGGAAGGAGGGAGGAAGGGAGGGAGACCTGGGAATGGTATGGGCTATTAAACTTCAAAGCCCATCCTCAGTGATACACCTCCAACACGGCCACACCTCCTAATCCTTCCCAAACAATTTCACCAACTGCCAACCAAACATGCATTCAAACCACCACAAGCAGGATGGCTATGCTCCAGATCTGCATAAGGAGAGAGGCCAAGAGAGTGCCTGCTGCCCTAGTGGGTGGGTGGTGGGCAAGGCCGTGGGCCCGGACTGGGCTCCCATCATGCTTCGCTGGCGTAGCTTGTTGGTCAGTCCCCTCTCCGTCAGACGTGCTCAGGAGGCCCAGTTCAGGCTGTGGCAAGACTTGACAGACATGGTGGGGGCTCAGGCCCTCGAGTTACCTTTTTGCTGCACACATCTAACTTCTGCTCTGAGCTCTGTCTCGAGCTTCCTGTGCGTGTCTGTCTCCACAGCTGGATTACATTAACTCCAGAGCTGTGCAGCTGGGGTCCCTCCTCGTCCGTGGCCTCACCATGTTGGTACTGGTGAACAGCGCATGTGGCTTCCCCTGGACAACAAGCGAATTCATGCCCTGGGACGTCTTTGATGGGAAGCTTTTCCATCAGAAGTACCTGCAGTCTGAAAAAGGATATGCTGTGGAGGTTCTTTTGGAACAAAATGTGAGTTCTGGTTATTGTCTGCTAGAACCATGAGTAAGTCCGAAGTCAGCCACTCTACTGTGCCTGGGAAGTCTGCCCATCCTGTTAGTCAGGAAGCTTTAAAAAGACGGGCATGTTCTCCAGAGTCAATCCCATCACCTCACTCAGCTGTTAAGACTGTGCTTACATTTCTGTAACTGATGTCCACACAGGAGGTTGGCTTGGTCTGGCAGCATTAGTTGGTGTCCTCATGTAACTGCTTCTGTAGGGAGAATGGGCTGAAAGAAGGGCCTACAGTGTCTGCAGAGGGGTCCCCAGACTCACCGAGGACCCTCCTGCTACAAAAGGCTGCCCCTGTCCTGCGGACACTGACTGCTCCCCAGCTTTCTAAGTACAGTTGCCTCACGATTCCTGGAAGATTTCCAAATGAGGCTTCCCGCCAAGCTCATTTGGAATGTTTTATTACCCACAGGGATGAGAAGGCGGTGTGACTGTGAGAGAACATGCTGATCTGTTAGATAAAACACTCCCAAGTTTTCACACCAAAGGGAAAACATTTGGCAATGTGTTGCTGTCACCATTTCTCACCGAAGTTCCAGGGTATTGAAGGATCTGTGAGTGTTCTGAACGTGGAGGAGCAGGACAAGAGGAAAGGCCCTTTCTCAGATTTGGGCATTGCCGTAGCAGTGGCTTAGGGAGCTGCAGCCCTGGAGCCTCCAATTTGTTTGTGATCCCTCCTTAGCACCCTGAACCCACTTAAGAGAATCAGCAAGGAGAAATAAATGCGCAGGTAGTTCAGGAAGCTATGAGGACAGTGCTGATGTTCAGACCCCAATCTGCCACTGTCTGACGGCCCTGGCATCTCCACTCAGTGTTCTTAGATTGTCACAAGAGTAGATTTTTCATCACGACTGCTTAGTCTGTGATGTCTAGAAGCAGGCATCATAGGCGCTTGGTGCTGTCTCCAGGGGACTCAGGAGGGGAGCACTCATCTAAGACCCTCTTGGGGCAGGGTAATGAAGAACTGCATTGTCCCTACTTGGTGCAGAGCATGCAGCTTTGCTGGTTGATATCCTGGGGACGGAGACCACTAGTAGGTTGTCCGTCCCCCATCCCAGCCACCTCACCCCTACTCTTCCACAGAGCGTGCAGCCAGCCTGCATTTTCATCTGGTCTGTTTGCAGAGATCGTGGCTCACCAAGTTCCACAACCTGAAGGCCGTGGTCTGCAAGGCCTGCTCAAAGGAGAGCCGACGCATTGTAGGCAGAGCACACTGGAACTCTCACTACACAGGTGGGCAAGGTTTGAGCACTTCCCTTACTGTCGCTTAATGTGCTGGGGCCCCAGGCAGACATGCCCCGCTCTCCTGTGATTTACTGATAAAAACGATGGAATTATGACAGGTGATTATGGTTGGGCTGTACTCATAGCTTAAATTCTGGTCCCATAAAGAAAAACATTTCAAGAAGGATCCCTCTGTGAACTGAACGAAGAACTCTTTCTCTAAGGCACCGTCTGTTTCCCACAGTTTCCCCAGTTAAAGGCTACATGGATGTTGAGTGTCTGCCCGACAAAAGTTGAGGGTTAGCTTTTCTCATAACAAACAGGCACTAGAAAAATTCAGTGTGAGTATACATACATGTGTGCAGTAACAAGTAGTAAAAGGAAAAAGAAGTCATGAATTTGAAGAAGGGCAGGAAATGGCAAATGGGAAAGGTTTAGAAGGAGGGAAGGGAAGGGAGAATTTGCAATTAAATTACAATCTCAAAAGGAAAACATTAAACAGCATCTATAAAAGACTCATGGTTCCATCACCTAAAATGGCAGCTGTTGAAAGATAATACGCTTGTGAAGTATTTTCCTGTCCACAGTTCAGGACTCTCACCCTGACTTTAGTGACGTTAAACAGTGGCCAATCTTCCTCTGCTACCGTCCATGTTTACCGGGTGTCCTAGACACCCTACACATCCTCGGGCTCTGCCTCCAGGATGTCAGTAACAGGCATTCCACTAAGCTGACTGCTGGTGGCCACATAAGAAAGCCTCGTGTTATGGGGAAGAGTGGGTACAGATCTGAGCGAATTGCAACAGGAGAGAAAGCAAGGAAGGCCGGTAGGATTTGGGTATAGAATTCTTACGCTAGACGTAAAAGAGTTGATGTCTGTATCTATTCCAAATCGAGGAACTTTTGAAGGTTTTGAAGTGGTGTTGTCAGAAATGTACCCTTATGGTAGCAGCTGCTTTGGCAGTGGGGGGGAGATGGGATCAGGAGATGGCTGGCCCAGGGTTGGTGGCCCAGGGAAGCGCCTGAACCCTTGCAGTGTCTCAGGGGTCACATGAGTTATGCTTCTATCTTTTCCCCTCACTCGTGGGTGAATCTAGTAATGTGGGTATGTTGCTTGGGTCCTCGTCCTTTTTGTCCCCAGTGGCCCCAACCCGAAGAGGAGTTTAGTGTCTGAAGGTCCTGTCACACATGTGTTATAGTTGGGGGTTCCTGGCCAAACGCCACAGTGCCTAGCGGACACACCCCAGAGTCTGCGGTTGGCACTTGCCGTAGGAACCGATTCCCTTTCTGCAGAGCATGTGAAATAAAGATACCTTAAAAAGTACAAGATCACGGGTGCAGAGCATGTGAAATAAAGATACCTTTAAAAGTACAAGATCACGGGTAGTTAGTGGGAATTGGTGACACAGGGGAGACGTCAGAGTATGAAAAGAGCATGCCAGTGCATGTGTAGGGAGCGTGGAGGGGCTCGCCACATCCCAGGAACATGATCAAGGAGAGCTCATCCATGTGGTGTTACCTGAAGAGACTGGAGGTGTGCCTCCTTGTCGAGGGAAATGGCTTTTGCGATTGTTGCCTCTGGGGCACAGTCTGGGTAAGCAGTACTGGTCATGAGCTACCATTTGGCTCCCAGTAGGGATTGCCTGCACGTCTTCTGGGGCCTTTGTCTGCCTGCAGTCCTCGTCGTACTCTGCTGCTGCAAGCACACTGAAGGTATCACTAACTAACTATGAAGTGTGAGAGAAAAACAGTGACGGTGTGCTGACGTGTTGACCATGTTCCCACAGGGAGGCTGGGGAGACAGGGCTCCAGCTCCCACAGGACAGGCTCCACACATGGCCATCCTGGGCAAGGGCAGCCATGGAGAGATCAGGGTTCAGGTAAGAAGCTCCCGCACCAGCCATCGACCGCTCATAGGCGCCGCATTCCTTTAGGCTGTGTTTGTGCTGAAACCTGCTTCCTGTGTTTGAAACCAAGTTGTATATTTGCAATTAGAAGGCATATCAGTGTGTTGGCATACCTAATCCCTCATTTAACGGAATAGAGACAAGTAATAATAATCTTGCTTGATGGTGGTATGTCTGCTTCTAACTGCTTTGTTTTCTACCAATGTATTCAGCTCATAAAGGCTCAGTTTTTATAATTTACTCAAAGGCTTTTCCAACGGTTGCTAATAGAGGGCTCAGGTAGGAGTGTTCTGCTATCTTTCATGTTGTGGATTACATTTATAATGTTAAAAATGTATCTGCTTATGTCATATGGGTGTATTCATAGTTACACTATACTTAATTTGATATGCAGTTATTTGCACTCAACTATATAGAGAACCTCTCATCGGTATTTGAATTCAAATCCCTTTTAGGTATCAGAGCTAAATTTGATAGACTGAATTACCTAAGACTTATGGTTTTTGTACTGTGATAGAAACATACTCAAATGTGGTCTTTACTTTTGTAAACTGGATGTGTGCAGATTTGCATGTTACTGTCTAAGGCACAGCAAGTGCAGTGGCATTTCGGCAGGCTCAGGCCACTGCTATGATGCTGTAAGGAAGGACTCTCCTCAGGCTGTGGACGGCACACGTGTGTACAGTGCCCAGGCTATAGGCAGCACACGTGTGTACAGTGCCCAGGCTGTAGACAGCACACGTGTGTACAGTGCCCAGGCTGTAGACAGCACACGTGTGTACAGTGCCCAGGCTGTAGACAGCACACGTGTGTACAGTGCCCAGGCTGTAGGCAGCACACGTGTGTACAGTCCCAAGGCTGTAGACAGCACATGTGTGTACAGTCCCAAGGCTTATGTCCTCAAGTGTGGGTATTGAGCAAACTTTGAAGCTCAATATAGTTTAGGATGATCCAGTTCCTGGTGGGCATCTTTGAAACGTTAACCCCCGGGAGAAAGAGAAGCACCACCCAGTACGCTTAGGTTGGCTTTGGGCTTTCCTTGAACTAGCTGAACGTACACAGGGTGCTCCACCCCTCCTGACACTGACTGCCTTCAGCCGAAGTTCCCCTGGAGCTCTCCATCACAGCCTGGGTTACCACCAGCTGGCCCATGACTCTGAGCTGACCCAGATAGATGTTTGTCCAGAATAATGGCAAGGGAGAGTCAGAGGTCTGACTACGTAGATGTCTCTCAAGGCCAAAGACCACAAAAACTAATGAAAACCTATAGGCCTTCTTTGTAAAGCTGACTGTGACACTGGTAATGGCTTTATCCATTTGGGTGACATAGGATCTAGGTGTAGCTATCTGCATGTCCCACCCTGGAAATGTTTAAGCAGCCCGGGTCCTGACGCGGGGCGCCTGGCTGATGCCCTTGGGTCTTTGGCTCTTTGCATTTGCTCTCCTTGAGGCAGCTGCTCTCCACTGATAGTTCTTCCTCAGCAGAGTTCACTGTTTCCTCGGCCTGCCCCTCCCTGGCGGCGGCGGCAGCAGCAGCAGCAGCAGCAGCAGCAGCAGCAGCAGCAGCCGCCGCAGCCCGCCTTGCCTGGGCTTTTGTCCTCATTGGCTTGCATTGCCCCATCCCCATGTGCAGACTCTTGATGCTAGGCCAGATGACAACTACACAGATGTGGGCAACAGGAGGTTGTAGCCCTCTAGGGAGGCTAGCACCCTCGCCAGCTATGGGAGAGCACCCGGTATTGTCAGACCTCCACACTCAGACTGTCTCGGGTGACTGCCCTGGCTCCTTGTTCTCTGTCAGGCAGCCACGTCGATAAGCCCGTGTTCCTATAGCTCTGTGGTGCTACGGTTCTTTGATTCATGGTTGGTGAATGAGTACATCCCCTGCAGGTCAGAAGGAAAGTTGGTAAGGAGCTAATTTCAGAGGTGCCATAGAACCCGGCCCTCGGCAGACTTCTCTGGGAAGCCTGGCCCTTAGTAACCTCGCCTGCAGCTCTTAAGACAGTAGCAGCTGCATTTCCCCACCAGAGTGCCTTTGCTTTCCCTGACAGGTTTTCCTTAGTATAGCTGTACTCAAAAATAAAGCAAGAAAATCTACTGAAACTGTAAACCCTACAAAGAGTTGTCTATGACCCAGGCTGAGCGCCCAAGAAGAATGTCCAAAGAATCAAATTATTCTCTGCAATGGCAGAAGCTATAGGGCTATTTCTTCAGATATGCTAGGGGACCAACTCTTCCTTGGGTTGTTGTTGTACAGGGGGTGTTGATTTCTTCATTCTTTCAGCAGAGAGTATTGAGCGTGTCTTCACATAGATGAAAACAGTGGAGTGAGTCCCCAGGAGAGATCCTTTCTGAGTCCCAGGCCTCTGCCAGAGAGATGTCCACGCTAGAACCCACACCCCTGAGCACTTCCAATATCCCAGAGATAGCATGGTATCTGTACGTCCCACCACTGTGACAGCTATCTTCATGGCACCAGAACGCATCCTACCCAAGTGGCCAGAGCCATGAATGAGACTAGAGGCCTTTAGCCACGTGGAGAGTAGACACAAGTTTTAGGACCATGAGACCGGAGGCTAGTGAGGTAGTGTTGGTAGCCCAGACCTGAGGAGGAAGAGGAAACCGTGGGTCAACAGAGGGCAGAGTTGTAGGACCGGAGCTACAGTGGTGAGCCAGGTTGTCACATGTCCCCAGGACAGTGACGAGCTCAGGGCAGCAGCCACAGCCCTTGCATCTCCTGCTTCCTGGTCTTTTGACCCAGGTGGTCGCAGCTGTGGCCTGGCCTGGTAAGATAGACGCTGCTTCTGGACCTTTGCCTCTTCAGGACATGGTCCTCCCTGAGCTGTGGGCTATTATGTCCCCAGAACTCTACCTGCCAGTTCTTCCCGGCCTTTTGTCTGCGTCCTGGGCCACAGTTGTGCAGTCCAGCAGTGTCATCCCTTCTGGGAACTCTGGCACTGGAGACAAAGTCTGTGCTGTGTGCACCCTGACTGTGCACCCTGCAGTGGGTTACTGTGCTTTCTCTTCGGGTGTTGGATGATTCTGCAATGATGGGGACAAAGGTCTTACTCTTGTTGGACTCAGTGAATAGGATATGCCCCAGTGTTTCAGTTCTAAATCCATACACACACCCATAACCACCAATCTTATGATATCTCATCTCTGATATACATGTCAAAAAAACTGCACATACAAAGAAAAAAGCAGATAATCAAAAGCAATAAGCACTTCTTCTGACCCAGAAAAGGAGTGTGTCACCACTGTTAACAGACTTGTGAGCCCTGGAGGCACATGAGGCCCTGGACAGTTAGTTCTGTCCAGTGAGTGAATATGTAGCACTCTAAATCTCCTTACCCAACTGACTGATTCACTGCTCGTCCAGGCTGGAAAGGCTTCTATCTTTCACCTACAAGGCCACACGGAACTTGACACATTGGTAGTTCCCACCCCACCCCCATCCACCCACCCCCGAGACAGGGTTTCTCTGTAGCTTTGGAGCCTGTCCTGGAACTTGTTCAGTAGACCAGGCTGTCCTCGAACTCACAGAGATCCACCTGCCTCTGTCCCCCGAGTGCTGGGATTAAAGGTGTGCGCCACCACAGCCCGCCTCACACTGGGAGTCTTAAGTGGCATGTATCTTATCTAGCATTAAGACCAGAGAAGCCCATTTACCCTGTTGTTATGGTCACATGTTAACAGAAGCATGATGCTGGTCATACCAGTTAAAGCCTAACAACTATGTACACATTGTACCCTGGTTTGAGACTTGGGACTTTGAAGGACAGCTCTACTTTATTGGGGTGAGTTATAGTGAAAACGTAATCATGGTCTTGACTGTGAAAGTTGAGCTAGGAAAAGTTCTAGGGACCTGAAGCCAAAAGGCCAATTAGAGTGGCCTAGTGCTGGGCTGATACCAAGCTGAGGCTGGCGGTGACTCTGGAAGCAGCTAGGGGCAGCGTGTGAGCAAGGACTGTGCTCCTTTTACACCTTACCCATGTGGGAGAAAGTCCACAGGCCACTGGCTGCTGTTCTCTTTAATGTTGTGTGCAACATCAACTTTTACACAGTTGGTCCTTAATCGGGATTTGTGTTGTTGTTTTAAAGATCAGGCAATCCACTTTCTCTGTGAAATTACTGAGGTTGTATTTTTATAGTGAGTTTTTTCCTCTCAACTATTTTTGTATTTCTTCAACATATAAAGTAGAAAGTTGTTATATTTTGAAATTAGAAAAAAAAATAGACAAAAGTCTTCATGCTAGAAAACACTCAAAATACTTTTAAGTTCAAAATGGCAGTGTTCAGTTTTAGCATGGTTGATACATTTTTCAGAATCTGGACCTAAATGCATAAATGCAGGTCCTGTGGGAACTGAGTTCTCACGGTCGCTGCAGGGACTGCAGCCTGGCAGATAGGGGTGGGGTGCACCCCAGAGGTAGTCATCATCAAAGCCTGGGGCCCGTCCCAGCCACCCTGTGACCAAATGGCTACCAGAGATGAAGTTGTGACCTCTCTCTTGCTATTACTCAGCGCTGGAGAGGAGAAACGTGTTACATTCCATTAAGGAGCTATAAAGTTAGATGAGAGTCTTCACTTTGCTCCTTCTCATGGTGAGTGAGAGAGGCCTGCACACTAGGGACTACAGGAGTAGAAGCGGAGATGACAAGGATGGCAAAGGTCGTATTAATCTGGACACCTGTTGGGGCCATCATCTTCACACTTCAGGGGCCATTAGGCAGGGCATGTTAAAGTCATTGCTTTCATGTACCAAAGAAAGCCAAGAACAAGACTTACAGGAAAGTGTGGAAAGAGTCTTACAGAAAAGAGTCTCCTATGTGGCATTATCTAGCCTGGAACTCAGAGATCCACCTGGCTCTGAGTCCTGAGTACCACCATGCTCAATCAAACAGTGTCCTCCTTAAGATATGGAAACTGCCAGTTTTCAAGGCTATCTCTATTCCAGGTCCCTTCCCAACACCCCATGTCTGTCAGAGGCAGGAAGTGGCCAGCTACACTATGGGGTTGGGGGGCTTGTGTGCCCAGCCCTGGAAAAGCCACACGTGGCTTTTTCTGTGCTTGGCAGGAAGTCCTCTAAGAGCCATCTGCATATGAATTTCCATTTCCAAAGTCATTAGCAGTAATAAACATCTAGATGTCCCACAGATGGTTAGAACTGGCACCAAGAGAAACAATTTTGACAGTTTCCTTCTACTAATAGCACTACCTCCTAATTAATTGCTTCCACTTTAATAGAATAATTATAGAATGAAATTTAATGACAGGTGGTCACAAATGAAAAATGTTTTGCTTCCAGCACAAGTCAGCACTGTCTTTGTGTATACTTAGACCCATACCACTTCCTTGAGTTAGTGTCTGGAGACAACTCTTCTTACTTTGGTTTTTCGTTTGTTTGGTGCAGGAGGCAGACAGTATGAGCACGACCAGTGGAGAAGATACTAGATGTCTCGCAGGTAAAGTCCTCACCGGCATCTTAAAATGAATCAGTGGGTGCTCTGTCTTTATAGCCGAGGGCCAAGCAGTTAATGTCATGAGTGGCAGCTTCCCCACTGGGGTCCACCAACTTAATTCAAGATGTGTTTGCTTCTTCCAGGAAGTGTGGGAAGAGAATGCCGTGCCCAGACTCTGCCCTCTGTTAGAGTGATGTCACCCAGTCTCACCAGCGAGGAGATGGCAACGAGAACCACACTTAAATAAAGGAAGAATTACTTTTCAGAGGTTCCTTTCTCCCACATGGACTGTATGGAGTGTCCATTGGTTTGGTTTCAGAGGTTGCTCCTGACCCCATGACCCAAAAACACTCATCACTAACATCATATATGCTCCCTGATCTTAGCAGGACTTGAATTCCCTCATGCATTTTCTTATTAAATTGTGGAAATGTTTTTCCGAATCATTAGTCTTTGAAATCATGGAGTCTTATTATTTCCGTTACTGTGAAAAGACACCATGACCAAAGAAACTTATGAAAGGATGTATTTAATTTGGGGCTCAAGGTTCCAGAGGGCAGAGCCCATGACCATCATGTCGGGGAACAGTGTGGCAGGCAGGCCAATGAGGACTTGCCAAATGGGAATGGCTCAGGGTTTTGAAAATTCATGCCTCCTCCAGCATGGCCACACCTAATCCGTTCCACCAACTGAACACCAAGCATTCAAACATATTAGCTTATGTGGGTCATTCTCATTCAGACCATCACACATCCATCGTACCTAATATCCATACAATCTGTCAGAAATTACTTTTTCATTAGAAATTCTAACAATTCTTTCTTGCTTGTGGGAAACTTGGTTCTGCTCGGAGGTGAAATGGCTCAGCACTTAAGAAAAGTGGCCGCTCTTGCAGAGAACCCAGGTGTGATTCCCAGCACCCACATGATAGCTCACAACTGTCTGAAACTCCAGTTCCAGGGGACCTAAAAGGTCTTCTGGCCTCTGTGGGCTCCAGGTACACAAATGATGCACAGACATACATGCAGGCAAAATACCCATAAAGATGAAATGAAGAAGATAAAAATTTGTTAAAGAAGCTTAGAAGTAAGGTCCTCTTTAACCTTTGAAGTTATTACCTGTCTCCACTGAAGAATGAGCCACTGTGCCCAGGGTCCTTACAGCCATGCTGTATCTCTGGGGACACTTGGTTCCCCTGGGAGATATATCTTACCAGTGCTTCTGTCTCTAAATCTTTAGTAAGCTTCTAAAAATGCTCATTTTCACCTTCACACTGACAACTACCCAGACCACTGGCCCAAGTACTCACCTTGAAATTCTTACAGTTACCAGAAAGGTATATAGCGCCCATATTTGAACAGTTTTTTTTTGTTCAGCTTCTTCTGCTCCTGAAGGACTTGTGCATACTGTGTCCGCAAGTCTTGTAGCTGCTATGACTTTAATGTCTAGATTTGAAACTGGCTTTTCTGATCCTCCAGTTATTTCCCTGTGATACCCACTTCCTGTCCTCATTTTTGCTACTTTGAAACATCCTGCCTCTAGAAGTTGTTTCTTTGTTGCTTTCTTGTGTAACTTTGAAGTAAGTTTCTGATCTCTTAGATTTAAACTATAGTTCTGTGAAGGCTGTTTCCCTTCACAGACTCTGTATTCTGACTTGTCAATAAAATGTGTCATTGACAAGCTTAAATAAGCCATTGTGTTGGTGGGATAGTTATTTCATTTAAAATACCAGTGTGCAGAGCTTTGCCAATGAGAATATCTTCTTAAGTTGTTCTCCAGTCAAGTCTTGTGGTAGAGTTTCTACATACCAACTTAAAATAAAGATGTGTTTGTTTGGTTGGCTTTTTTACTCAAACTTCTCTTTTCTTTCTTTGTTTTTTAAAGACAAGGTCCTATTCCATTGCCCAAACAGCCCTGTGAGTCCCGAGGCCTCAGTTATATCCCCCTGTCATCTTTTTAGTTAGGCATGCCACCTCTTTTTTTTCCTTATAGAAAAATAACCGTTGAGCCTAGAATCTCAGAGTCAGTGTTCCTAAACTATGAACAATCAGCACATTTTCAGAAATCAAGAAAATTGACCCATATATCCTTTACAAGGGTATTCTCTAATAGAACGAGTGCTTCATCCCATGGAATGCAGGGCAAAGAAATAAGTGATTTCTTTCACCTACGCAGTTTAATTATGAAAGTAAGGCAGCAGAACAACAAGGGCCACAACTCTAGACTGTTACATGGAAAGTGATGAGTACCTATTTCTGAGTGGGATGGAAAGCGAAGGCATGCTTTCTTGTGTAGAAAACAGTATTTTTATTATTAGTCAATATTTTTAGAAATATATGCTAACATGTATATAAAATGTGATATGAACTAGAAAACAGTAAAAAAGGAAAGCCTCTTACACTCTTTATGCTGGAATCAATTCCAAAGTACAAGTAAAATGGAAAGATAAGTAGTATAGCACAATTTTAGAAACTGATAGGTCAAGCACAACAGAAGTAATGGCATACATTACTTTTGGTTTTTATCCTTTCTGAACACATGTGGACAGTTCACAGACCCTAACTACGAATTAGGCCCATAGCGATCAACTCACCATTCCAAAATATTTATTGAGGAAATGACTTGCAAATGTATTTAGAAATACTAATAAAGATACCGCATTTAAAACTCATAGAATGGACGTGATGTCACAGAAAATAAATCAGGAAGCACGGGGAGTCCATAACTCCAGCTCAGTCACAATCCCGCCTGCATATATGTTGAAACTGGCCGCTAAGGTAAGCTTGACTGATACGGTGTGGTCGATCTCCACTTACTTCAATTGCTTAGCCAATGACAGCCCTGTTTACATTTCTGATTCAGGCTGCCAGAGCCAAATGACAACACCCTGCCCCTACGAATAGGGTGCCATGGACAACTGCAGTGCCTGTCTCCTGAGAACCAGGCACAGAGGCCAGCTGTCTTGTGTCAGCTCCCCTAGCTTAAGTAACTCAGGCCAGGGTTAAAGGGCAGAGATTAACTAGGGGTGGAGAGATTGTCTCAGCAGTTAAGAGCACTGGCTGCCCTTCAGTGACCTGAGTTTGTTTCCAGCACCCACAGGGTGGCTCACAACCATGGCAAATCTTTGCCACTTAGGGAGCCAATCTCTTAATGATCAGAACATCCAAAAGCAACCTAGTGTAAAGGCAGATTTAGCAGTCCAGCAATATGGTCGGGAAAGGAGGAGACTGCCCCAGGGTTTTCATTCAGGTTGACTTACAGCACCAAGATACCCTGTAGTCATCAAAAAAAAAAAAAAAAAAAAAAAAAAGGCAAACCCTGAGACTGGTTCTCAAAGGTATAATTCCATAAGACTCAACACTTTAAATTTCCATCCGCAAGTCACAAACGCAAAAAAAATCAGGAAAATGTAGTATTTCGAAAGCTAGAGATAAACAAGGTATCCCAGAAGGGAAAAAAAAACAAAACAAAACAAAACCCATCAGAGTCATTGCACCAGACTTTAAATCTTAAAGATGCCCAAAACTCTAAAGGAAGATATGAACATCTGTTAAACGCATGAACAAAAATGAGCCTTGACATATATATGTTAAAAAATAAATGTAATTAAAAAAAAAAAAAACAAAAATTCTCCAGAGGAGCTCTAGAGCGAATATGAATAGACAAAGCAAATCTGAAAGCTATTAAGCCTTAGAAAAAACTAAGGGATGAAAGGAAACAACGTTAAGGAGCCCGTGCAGCCCTGCCCTGCGTTGGTTATTTTTCTAATGCTGTGATGACGCACCATGATCAAGGAGACGTACAGTAAAGGACAGTTTATTTAGGCTTCTGGTCCCAGAGATGAAGTCTGTAATGGCAGCTGGAACTGAGCACAAGAACAGCAAACTGGGAAAGGAGCAAGGCCTAACCTTACGGTCACATCTGGACACATCTGGAAAGAAGGATGAAGGCTGACAACACAAAATCATGGACATAGCAGGTGAGAGGTGACTTAGAACAAGGGACCCAAGATTATCACTGATTTTTTTTTTTTTTTAAATCGGAAGCCTTGGAAAATAGAAGGCACATTTATATTATTCAAAATGCAAACAAGATACTGGAGAGATGGCTCATCATGACCTGTAACTTCAGTTCTGAGGGGATCTGATGCCTTCTGCCCTCCACGGCTACTTCATGTACATGGTGCCCATACAGGTGAATAAATTTAAAAAAAAACTGAATGCAAAAGAAGACTTGTCAATGGAGAATTCTTTATCAGGCAAACCTGTCTTCCTAAAGTAAGGATGAGATTACAGTATTCCCAGTAAGTATTAAATAAACTAGACTCATTTACCATTATACCTGCCTTACAGGAAATGCAAAAACCAAGGGCTGGTGAAATCTCTCAGCAGGTAAAGGCAACGTTACAAAGCCTGAGGCCCAAAGGCAGATCCCTACACCTACTGTGGAAAGAGAGGCAAAGGTGAATTTTCTTCAGATTTCCACCGAGGAACACACACAAATACACATTATAAAAAACGGTAAGCAGCTTCTTTAAAAAAAATTTTTTTTTTTTAAGGTAGAAACACTGTTTTATTGGAGAAACTCACATATAAGTTACTTTCAGTTTTTAAGAACTCCTAACAGGCATCCAAAAAGAAAGCACTCACGGGTTCACGGGAACCAGACAAACGGGCTGCAACCACGGCAGGGACACCGCCTTAAAAATGTCACCTACGTCCCGATGAAAGTACACTGGGTGTCATAAATAAGACTTTCTTACTTTATAAGAAGGAAGAACCAAGACCCTGTTCTGAGGTGTATTAAATACAAAGTACTCTGTGACCTCGATGAAGGGGGAGGAAATCCGCCAACACCTCAAGTCTCATGCAATAAAATCCAGGGGTCTGTTGAATCCGCCTCTTCGGTTCATGTACTGCCTGTACTTCCTCTTCTGGGTCACATTTATGGCGTAGGCATTTACAGAGCCGTCCACCTTCTTCCCTTTAGTGGAGTCAAAGGAGGCAAATCCCATTAATTGCATCATTTCTATTTCTTCCTCGGCAATCTGGCGTTCTTTGCTCTTTGTTTGTTTAGTTCTTTTCTTCTCCTCATCTCTGCTTTCTTTCAGTCGAGAATGGGAAGGAGATGTGGATCTACGTCTCCTGGGGGACCTGGAGCATCTTCGGTGTGGGGATCTTGAGCGGCTCCTTCTGCGATCCCTCTCCCGGGGCGTGGGCCTTTCTCCATCCCGGGACCTGGACCTTTCTTCTCCATCCCGGGACCTGGACCAGGATTGGACCAGGATGGAGCGGCTACGGCTACGGCTACGTCTGCGACCCATCGGAGTTCCACTCCTCCGACCGCAGCTTAGAATTCTTAAAACGGAGAAATGAAAAAGGAAGTCTCTCAGATTGAAATGAAAGGATCCCAGGCAGTACCAAGACCAATTGAATAAAAAAAATATTTAGACCATAAACGAAGTTCTTAAATGATCTAAATAATAAAAATCCGGAGTCAGACGTAGAGGAAAATGCTGAGAAACCAGAGAGAAGAAAGAGCAAGCCGCAGCACACCTTACCTCCTTGGCGTCTCAGCAGACTTGAGAACAGTTTCCTGCTCCCCCCTGCTTATATCCTGTTTCCACCCAGCCACCTCACTTCCTGTCTCTATGGTTAGCTAGCTGCGGGATCACGTGAAAAGACGGATCAAAGTGAATTTGGTCACTTGGCAGGGGTGTGTGAGGAGATAAGCAAGGCAGGAATAAAGTTTCTGTGTCAGTTGAGATAACTGCCCCCCCCCCCCCACAGTATTGGGGATTGAACTCAGAGACCTCCACATCTCTATGGTTAGCTAGCTGCGGGATCCACCCTCTGACCTTCAGACAGGATTTATCTGTACAGGCAAGATATCACCACAGTAGATCTCCAGGAAAGGTAACTGCATGGGCAGTTAAAAAGCTAAATTTATTATAATTTTGACTCGCATATGTTTTGAAAGACAAATACACTATTACTGACTGTAAGGTGTGTGAGGAAATGATCTGTGACAGACTCAGACTGTATGTTACAACCTTGGGACTATGAATGTATTGCTTTTGTCTGTTTGTTTGTTTTGTTTTTCGAGACAGGGTTTCTCTGTAGCTTTGGAGCCTGTCCTGGAATTCGCTCTGTAGACCAGGCTGCACTCGAACTCACAGAGATCCGCCTGCCTCTGCCTCCTAAGTGCTGGGATTAAAGGCGTGTACCACCAATTCCCAGCCTGGGATGATAAATGTAATTCCTACAGAAACCAGATAAATTAGCCGTAGAATATACATAAGAGGAAATGGTAAGGGAATCAAAACCTCACTATAAAAATATTGGAGGAAGTGAGGATAAGGATAGACCATTTTGTGAGGCTGTAGAATGAGAATTTTAATTTATTTTTGAGGCCAAAGGCCAGTCAAACTTAGTCCCCACCCCCTTTTTTAGTAAGGTTTTACTTTTATGTTTTATCTGCATGTATGTCTGGTGTCCACAGAGACCAGAAGACGGCATCAGATCCCCTAAGACTGGAGTTACATATAGTTTTGAACAGCCTTGTGGGTGCTGGGACTTGAACCTGGGTCCTCTGGAAAAGCAGGCAGTGCTCTTAACCACTGAGCCATCCTCCAGCGTAACATGAGTCTTAATAGATTCTAAAGATAGTTGGGCAAAGTATCTTCTCCATCCACTGTGAAATGAAGCAAGAAATGAGTAACGTAAGGAAAACTGGAAATCTCACAAAAAGGTGGCAACACCCACGGTATTAAAGATTAGAAGAGAAGATAAATGTAATTGAACAAATCTTAGGAAATGCAGTGACAGCAGTGCGAGGAAATGCTTCAGAAGAAAGCCAAGTGTGATGGCTCATGCCTATAACCCCAGTTTAGGAGTCTGAGGCAGGAGAATTGCTGTGAATTAAAAGCCAACCTGGGCCATTCGCCTCAAAAATATTAACACACATGAACTCACATGTACACACACACACACACACACACACACACACACACACACACACACACACACAATGAAGCAGAAGGGTTCCAAGTCTTCTGCTACGGAGGGAGTTCAAGACCAGCCCCGGGAGCTTACTTAAACCACGTCTCAAAAAGAGGCCTCAGTGGCAGAGTACTTGCCTAGGTTACACAAGGCCCTGAGTTCAATCCCCAATACTGTGGGGGGGGGGGGCAGTTATCTCAACTGACACAGAAACTTTATTCCTGCCATGCTTATCTCCTCACACACCCCTGCCAAGTGACCAAATTCACTTTGTCTCTCTTTTCACGTGATCTGCATTGAAAGAATTACTGAGTCCCCCTCGGGCTACCTCCTGATAGCTTCTCTGTGTGAGCTCCTTCTACTGTGTGAGCAGGCTGTCAGTCAGAGCCCTGCTCAAGTAGCGGTCTACTATCGACAGCCCTGCAGTGGGCAGGAGACCGTGGATATTGCCTATGTATCCTGGCCAGTCTCTTATGCCAACTTGACACAAACTAGATTAGTCATGTGAGAGTTTGGAACCTCAATTGAGAAAATGCCTCTATAAGATCAGGCTGTAGCCAAGCCTGTAATCAGTGTTTGGTGTGGGCCGGGCCACCCCTGGGGCTGTTGGTCCTGGGTTCTATAAGAAAGCAAGCTGAACAAGCCAGTAGTCAGCACTCCCCTCTGGCTTCTGCTTCAGCTCCTGCCTCCAGATCCCACCTGGTTCAAGTCCTGCCTTGGTTTCCCTCAACGGACTGTGATTCAGGATATGTAAGGCAAATAAATCCTCTTCTCCCCAAGTTGCTATTGGCCATGGTGTTTCATCACAACGAGTGACCCTAACTAATATACGAGGGTCACCAGAGAACAACTCATATAGGTATTGGTTTCAAAAGAGCAGGGAGTTCATGAATCTAATCAATTTTGTGGCAATAGTCCAGGGACAGAATGAAGTCATGGAGACTCCGTCCACTGAGCACATTTGGGGCCAGGGACCAGCAGACACTACATTTGTGAGCCTAGGGACAAAGTAGTCCGTCTCTGGTGGCTGCTGATTCCATGCCCAACCCTTTACCCATCCTGCTGGAGAGCTGGCTGGCTGGTGGCTATGGGAACCCAGAGATGTATTCTTGTGGGATTACCAGACACAGCTAGTATGAGATAGCGCTATAACAATGCCTGTATTACTGACTCTTCACCAAGACTCCTTGAATACATCCCATGCTCAGGATGGTGGAGAGCAGCAATCTCTTTGTGAAGGTCAGTCCAACCACAGAGAATATCCAAGCCACAGGAAACTGAGGTCAGAGCTCAGCAAGTATGAAAACGCATTTCCAACTTTTTAAGTTCTTGCCGCCTCTCAGGACACCGTTATCTCTCCTTTGATCCCATTCACGGAGGCAAAAGTGTGGCTTCTGCTGTAAAGAAGCTGAAAATGCAGACAGGCAAGGCAACAGCTGTTAAACGAGGCTGGGTGATTCCCGTGGCTACTGATGTGGCCTCTGGTTCAGCAAGACTGAAGCTGCTCTGTGGTGTTAGTAAGCCACACAGCAGCCCCCAGAACACTAATTTCAGTCGGTGCCCTCTGACAAAGCACCCCAATGAGAAGGGAGAGAAGGAAATGTCAGGTTATGTCCCAGGCCCACCTCCCGCCCACCCTCCATCTGTGCCTGTGTCAAGGCTCACAGGAACATATGCTGCCTGTTGCTCACTGACCATCTGTTCGCAGGGCTGTGAAGTGTGCCCGTTACCTTGGAGATGGGACCCTTGATTGGCGCAACACCACAAACATTTGCTCCTCAGGTTCCACTTTTATCTGTGCTCTGGAATGGGGCTAGGGGGAGGCAGAGGGGAAGGGGGCAGACTGGAGAAGTATGTGGGGGGGGGGGGAGAAGGGGTTCCAGGGTGGGCTGGGAAGAGCTTCCCTAGGCATTCCTGTCTGCTCTTCCCAGCACCCCACCCACTGCCGGCCCCCACTCAGGCACAGCTGGGGGTGCGGCTGATGAATCCAAAGCAAGGATCTGTCTCTCTTTCCCAGGGCTCATTGGGCCTGGCTCCAGCACAGAACCCATCCCAAAAGCTGCTGTCTGTGGAGCGTCAGCCTTCCACTCCAGTCCTGTCTCATGGTTCGGCATCTGTCCTCCCCCACCCTGTTGGAGCTGTTGTGAGGGGTAACAAGCTGCTATTAACAACCATCAGTCCTGAGAACACATGTCTTGCTTAGTTTGGATGGTGGAAGGGGGCTCTGCCATGGTCGCAGGGGGGGAGTTCCAGGTCTCTGGCAAGGGTCAGAAAATTGGAATCACGCCTTTTAACAAGCTGCTGGACAGTCCCCTTAGCACAAGGCCACGGTCAGAATGGGCTCTGTTCTTTCCATGAGAAGTTTGGAGATCCAGCGACACAAAGTCTCAAGTCTACTTTCTTCTGCCATTGCTCAGTCTGGTAGCAAACTGGCCATCATGTAGGATCCTAGGGGTTCATTTAAGCACATGGAAGCCATTTGAAAAGGGAGCTATGACCACAGAGACCACACTCTAATGCCTCATCATAATGGGCAAATGTGTTGGCATCCCTATCAGAAAGAAAGACTGGACAGCTGTGATCTAATTGCCCAGCTTCCCACATAGCTGGGACTACAGACTGGTCCAAACTCTGCTTGGGGTGTCTGGAACCTCTTTGTCACTAGCAAAGGAGTGGTGTCTCCCATATGTTCTCAGGGAGACAGCATCCCTGTAAGCTTCCATTTGGGACAAGGAGAAGCCATATTGGAATGGCATCACCCCCCAACACACACACACAGCCCAAACCCTCACACTCTTGTAGACCTTCCAAAAATTGCCCTGACCAATGTGTCCTATAAAAGGAGGAGAAAACATAATAGAGAAAGTCATACTATCAGATACTAACTTTCTCCGAAAGTGCTAAAAAAAATACCAAATTTTCAAATTATATGAGAAGATACTTAAGTACTGCAGGATTTTCCTGCGGTGATGTTGAGCTGATAATTTCCTGAAAAAAAAAAAAATAACAAAGTCTGTCTGAATTCAACTAGAATTAATCATAGGCAGATGAGGGTTTTAAATATTAAGAATACAGTGGGGGGCAGGTAGCAACAGAGTGTACTATAACATGGCAGAAATTTTTATTATGCACAAACATAGCAGTCTAAGTAACCAGAAGCTATAATAATAATAATAATAATAATAATAATAATAATAATAATAATAATAAAATATCATTCCACATATTAAAAGTATTTCTGCCTAGGGCAAAAAAGGAAAGGATATTAAACAATTCTCGGAAGATGAAGAACACCCCGCGGTAGTGACTGACAGTGCAGTTGTCACTTTCTGCTGACAGCAGGGTCTGAGTGTCCCACAGTCCTGGGATTGGCAACTCCATTTCCAGGGGATATCATCCTGTCTTCTGATCTCCTTGGGCACCACTCATGCATGTGGTAGACATACATACACACGTGCAGGCGAAACACTCATACACAAAAAAACACACCTAAAGCTTTAAGAGTTAAAGAAGCGTGGGTGTTATGTTCCTCCTTGACATTTAGAAATTGCTTGCCTGACTTCCCTGAATGTTTTGTTCAAAGGCACACACCGCACAGTCTCCTGGACCTCACTAGATCCAGAGGATTATGACTCTGGGATGCTTCTCTGCCCCAACCCTGAATAGCTTACCTGTTATAGTAGCCTGCCTGCTATTGTCAATATCTCCATGTAGTCCAAGCCACTTTTAAAGAACCAGGGGTTAGGCAAGACACTCTGTGGGAGAAGACTTGGAGGTCACCTACCAGAATGACCCCCAATCCCATAGGATGAGGTGAAGGATCCTGAACAAGAGACACGAGTTTAAAATTGGGTCTCTAGGTCTGCAAGCCATGTAGAGAGGCAAGGTGTTGTCCAGAGCCTCTGGGTACATGCTGGGAATCAACCAGTGTGTGTGTGTGTGTGTGTGTGTGTGTGTGTGTGTGTGTGTGTGTGTGTGGTGTAGTAGTAAAGAGAGAGATGCCTGCCACTTCCATCCAAGCTCA
Source organism: Cricetiscus sungorus (assembly GCA_030556225.1). Taxonomy (NCBI): domain Eukaryota; kingdom Metazoa; phylum Chordata; class Mammalia; order Rodentia; family Cricetidae; genus Cricetiscus; species Cricetiscus sungorus. The sequence continues at coordinate 1,024,670 of JANBXA010000738.1, read as the reverse complement.
TTGTTGGAAGTGTGCAGAGCAAGGATTTGGTCAAAGACAGATGCAGGTGCTACTATCTTTTGCTTCCATAGTAGGGCAGCCTTATGATAGTGGCTGGATCGGGTTGTGAGCAAATGGGGCAGGCTAGGGTGGTCATTCTTGTTGGAACTGGCTACATCCACCCTCAGCGTTTGGTACTCAGAAAGATACAGCAATGTTGTGAGGCCAGGACCCAATTTCAGTTTTGCACACAGATCCATATTCTATTTCAGCTACATGATTATCATTTAAAATATCTTTTGTTAATTAAGTGAAGCCGTCACTCCTCAGTATGTGGTGGTAAGTGGATCCGCCTGTAGCTAAGGTGAGGAGAGAGTGTCTGTGGCTGTGAGTGTCCTCAGAAAGACCACACTCTCAGCAATCTTAGCCTCTTGCAAAGACCAAGCCCCCTCCCCTATCACCGCCTATCCTCTGCCTTCCTAAATGACCTCCCCTGAAGCCTGTGTCTGCCGTCACGGTGGTCCTGCTGCCTGTTAGCCCCTGTCACAGGAGGGGTGCAACCTGCACTTCTACAGCACCCAGCCTCACAGAGTCTTCCCTGGAAAGCCGTGGCTCATTTCCTGCCTGAAAATTCAATGTCGTCATCGTATCCATCCTGCCCCTTAACCTCTGCGTTAAGCGGCTCATCCCCTGGTGTTCCAAGTTCCACGCTGCTGTAGTCAAACTCTGATGGGAGTCAACTGTGAGGCATGAGCACCACCCCACACCATGGCTTACTCCAACCTGCCCTTCATAAGTGAAAAAGGCATCTGCCCTCTACAGGACCACATATTTGTGCTCGTGTGTCCACGCACCACACACAAAAACATCCCACACACATATGTATCCATACTCACCACACGGTCTGCACGCGCGCACACACCCCATGTAGTCTCCATGCACGTGCCGAATACACGGGCACACACGCATGTCACACAGGCATTAAGTACAAACCAATATCAGATGCTTCTGGGAACCTAACCATCTCCACGCGTTTGGCTCTGTCATGGGTTCCTAGTTGGTAGACTGACTCCTGCTGCTGTTTCTAAAACATACCTCCAAATCTCCTGACCGCATTTCTCCCCATATCTGTTCTAAAACCCAAGCCTTGATGGGAGTTAGGAGTCGGATTTCCTCTTCACCGACATAAACATCAACACCTGCAGGACCCTGGCTAAACATCGCATGGCCAGCGCTCTGCTTGCCTGTTCTGCATCCCCTGAACGTGGAGTCAGGGCTTGATGACAAGAGCCTGGTCAGAGGCCTTTTCCAGGTCCAACCTGCTCTCTCTGGGAACTCCTGTGCTTGTTGACTATGGTTTTTTTTTTTACACTGTATCTGTCATATCTAGTGACACATCCACTGTGCCTGTCAGCCTCCTTCGCAAGGCAGGGTGACACAGAGCTCCACACATATCAACTTAGAGGTTCCTCCTAGACCCACCTGACAGTGACAAGGACAGCAGGAAAAACTGCTGCCGTTTCGGCGAGGTTCTGACGAGCTGCCTACGGTCTGTCTTCTATATATATATATATATATACTCTACATTACATCTCCCTGTGCAGCTGAGGTAGCTTGCATGATGAGGATCCAAACAAAACGGAAGGTGGGTAATGCATGGCACACAAGAGGAAGGTGACTCGACGGTTTGTGATTGAGCACAGGCAGGGTGTTAAGGAAGCTGCAAGCAAGCAGCGAAAGGCAGCCGATAAACAGAGCCTGCCCAGATGACGCGGCAGGCTACCAGACCTGTCCTTTGGCACCTCTTGCGTGCGGCGGTGGGACACGCACCGACAGGGACACCTTTCTTCATCCCCTGCCCTTATTGTTTGAATTTTCCTCAAGCTCACGTGGCTTTTGTGGGTAAAAGACAACCTTAGGTGTAAGCCAAAGAGAGAACCATAGGTCTATTTTTGCCTAGTTCCACCTTCTGTTCTGGCCCCTCTCTCTTGGCAAAAAAAAAAAAAAAAAAAAAAAAAAAAACCACATGATTTCCCGTGACAGTTCCAAAGATTAAGAACATGCTGAGAAAGGAAGGCGTCCCTGGTCAGCCAGGAGCTTTTACAGAAGGCAGAGATTAGAGAGCCATCCGGTGGGAACTGCAGCCTGCTTTGGGGCAACAGAAACCCCTATGCCCTGGCAGCAGTGGCCCTGGTGATGAAGGTCTTGGGGGCGTGGGGGACATGGTGGCTTTGAAGTGTGTTTGTTCCTTCACATCACCTCCCTTAGCTATTCTCACACCTAGTTCTGAGGAGCAGGGGGCCACCTCTTCCCTGACCCCCATGTCCTTTGTCTGGCCACACCCACTGGCCACACCCTCGGTCCTGTGTTTGGTTCTCACAGGCTGGCGGTGCAGTCTCTGGGCCCAAGCAGCTGCACTGTTCTCCCCCCTTCCCCGCCCCTGCGGAGACAGACTTTCTCTGTGTATCCCTGGCTGTCCTGGCCCTTGCTCCATAGACCAGGCTGGACTCGAACTCACAGAGACCTGCCTGCCTCTGCCTTACAAGTGCTGGGATTAAAGGCGTGTGCCACCACCACCTGGCACACTGATCTACTTCTGGCCCATCCTCATAATGCCTGAGCCTAGGAGCCTCTTCTGAAGATCATGATCCCCCTCAAAAACTTGGAAATAACTGCCATGGAGTCCACTAAGGACACCATAAAAAGTTTCCAAGAATGGCAGCCACACACAGGTACCCTACAAACACACAGGGTGTCATCCACTATATCCCCCACACACACACAAGCGTCACCGCGTGGGTTGGGTCCTCACTCTACCCCTGTGCCATACCCACCCAGTAAGGGTGCTAGGGATTCCAAAGCGTAAAACAAAACAAAACAAACAAGTAGAGTATGCAGCACTTAAAGAAGAAAATAATCATCTTCATTGTACATATCTAAATACCGTGTCTGAGACATACTTGTCCTAATTTTTTTGTTGCTGCTGTTGCTTATCTAAAATTCAAACTTAGCTGCACGTTACTGGGGGTTCTACCTGGTCCTGCCCTTTTCAGATCTTGGCCCTTGGGGAGCAGAGGTCCTATCTAACCCACCCCGTACTTCATTGTTCTGCTCTTTCCGCCTCTGGCCTTTTTTGTCTTACTGTTTTGAAAGTCTCATCATCTCCTGACAGCTCACTTATTTCTCTCTCCTGCTCCTTCCTGCTGCTGTTGGAAGCACCCATGGTAGAAAAGGATGCAGGACACCAGCCAGGGGTCACATTGAGTGTGTAACCGGGCCTGTGTAACAGAGTATCTGTCATTTCTCAAGTGTTTTTTAGGAAAAAAAAAAAAAAGCGGGTTGGGTGAAGGCCTTTGGGACCAGGAAGTAATGACTCCTGTCAGCAGCTCTGAGCCAGCCAAAACTGCTGGCCATGGCAATCAGGGTTTGAACAGACACAGCTGTGACTCTGTCCTCATCCCGTCCACACACCATCCATGATTTGAAGGCCACCAGAGAACTTGTTTTTCTTGATGCAAGTGGTAGTGGTGCTGAGCACAGGGGTGCAGCTCACAGCAATCTGGGAAGTTCTTTCATCTCTTGGAAGTTTGACTCAGATAAAAGCCATTTCAGGACAAGCTCCGTGAAGCAACACTCTCTAGTTATAGTAAACACAATCATATGAATACTGGCTTTGTTACGTTTTATCTTTCATAATACTTTTGTAATTTACATAGATCTTCTATAACATGCTTAAGCTTTTTGGCCTTGTCCCCGTTTCTTTTTTATTTCCATTTTGGACGTAGTTTTCATCTAAAATCTTCTTTCTAAATCTAAAAGTGTTCTCTTTAACCCTCTTTACTAAAATGTCTCATTTTTTGTAACTTAATATTCCTTCTTCCCATTTGATGGCTATTTTCGTCTCATTTTTCTTACAAAATTTAGAAGCTATTTTCTTCTTTAAAATTTTTTTTTGTTTTGTGTGTGTGTGTGTGTGTGTGTGTGTGTGTGTGTGTGTGTGAGATCTTGCATGTGGAGGTCAGAGGACAACTTCTGAGAGTTGGTTCTCTCCCCATATGGATTCTAGAAACTGAATTTAAGTCCTCAGGCTTGGAGTCATTACCTGTGTTCAGCCATCTCACCACCCAAAATAAAGGACATCAATGATATTGCCCTGTATACGGAGGTTCTTCCTTTTGCCATGACTTAGATAAAAATCCTATTGGAACTGTTTGCTAAGGTGTTTTTGCCATAGCCTTAGGTATAGGCAGTCATCTGAGTTTCTTGGGACTTCTAGCACTAAGAGACACCTGGGACAATGAGCACATGGGTGTTTAGCCTGTTATACCAGGAGCTGAGCCTGCTCCAAAGCTGCTTACCTTTTGTTCCAGTCCTACATGGCACTCCTGTTTATCTAGTTTTACAGAGCATTACCAACTTGGGCAAGTTGTAGAATGAAAATCTACCCACCCCAGGAACCAATGAGTATCTGAAGCTGTTTTACATTTATGGGCAAAGGCTGTTGTATTTTCAATAACTTTCTCGGGTGTCATATATGTCTTACAAAAACCATAAGACTCCCAAGGATTTTACAGCTGTGCTTGGCTCTTGCACCTTGTGTGGATTGATCTCCCATCCCTATTCCTTTTGGTAAACCTGTGTGTCTTTTAGATACTTTTTAAATTCTGTAAAACCACGCAGAGGTTAGTATTGTGTTACCTATGCAATAAAACCCCTTCACACAGGGTTGTAAGAACATAAAGCAAGCTCTCAGGCCACTACCCTGTGACAATTAGAAGGACTGTGAAGGTAATCTGGAGTAGGATTCTGAAGATCCACCTTTGGCTATTTCAAGTGACTGAAAATTGGTCTTGATATGCAGCAGCTTAGCGAATACTTTTTAAAAAATGTGCTGTTAGAGTCTAATCAAGCATGGAAAGACCCCCTCCCCAAGACTACCCTACTGAACTCTCTGTAATCTATGATTATCCCCCAAGAGCCACATGGCTTCTTCACAAACCATATTAGGATTTTGAAAGGACCTTTGGCTGGGCAAATAATCTCTACCTTTTCTATTTCTTGAGTGGTTTGATCATAGCTTCTAGGCAGACTCTGCTGTTTGATAGTCACCACCCTACTCACTATATACTTTGTGGTGGGAGAAATGTCTAAGGCTTGTTCGTTTTTACCTTTACTATTTTATCTCCATATTTCATCCACAGCTGCCCATTGCTCCAAGTGCTTTTTGGGTTGCTATGCAATGTGATAAACTTGGCTCCAGTAATCTGAAATTAATTGCAGACCAATTCTCTCATAATTTTAATGGAGGGCAGCTGAGGGTTGGTGGGAATAGACCTCTAACAGGGCCTTGTCACCCTGAACTGGGCAGTAATGTGGATTTGGGGAGTGGAAGTACCTGGGATCCTTTTAAGAAAGATTTTATGGCTCTAGTAAAAACTGACAAAGGCATGGGCCAAGTGTGATGTTTGGTTGGCAGCCCAAAGGCTGGGTATCCAAGGCAGAGGAAATGGGCGGGCAAAAGTGGCCTCTCAGGTCTGAAAGGCAATGATTTCTTTCCCATCATCCGTGTTGAAGTAAAATCTGGGTCTGCTGGAACTTCCTTAAGCAGTAGTGACTTGAGCCTGCTATGGCAGCCTTTGGAGCTGAGGTTACCCTTGAGACAGGAGCTCGCAGATTTGAAAGGAAATATCTGTTGTAAGTGGGAAGGGCTATGTAGGATCTCTGTCCTGTTCATGCCTTTCTAAACAGACACCATGCACTTAGGGCTTCTTCTCGGACCTTACAGTTGTTTGAGAAGGTCTTCACTGATATAGCCCAGCAGGGTGTGGCAGGGCTGCATGCTCTAGAGTTCCTGCTCTTCAGACAGACCAGAAAGCATGCTGCCCAGAGAGACACCTGCGCTTGTAATGGGCAGAGTTATTTTGGAGTTGCTCTGTGGGGGAGATCAACATGGGAGTGGTATTAATATGAACCCATGGAGCACTGCTCGCCTAGAATGTTCTGTGCAGACACTGTTATTTTTCTGATAGAGCATACTGCTTAAGCCAGGTGGTGGTGGCACACGCCTTTAATGCAAGCACTTGGGAGGCAGGGGCAGGTGGATCTCAGTGCGTTCAAGGCCAGCCTGGTCTACAAAGCGAGTTTCAGGACAGCCAGGACTGTTACACAGAGAAACCCTGTCTTAAAAAAACAAAAAGAACATACAAGACACAGTATCCATTCTCCACCCCCATCCCCTCAACCTCCTACCCCTCCACCCCAACCCCCACCCCACCACTCTTGTACAAATGTCATCCGCAGAGGAATCCAGACCAGCAACAGCCACATGGGTCAAAAAACACCCCCTGGCTTCCAGGGTGCTCAATCCCAACGAGATGTCCAACAACCCACTGTCTGGTTTGTGTGCTGCAAAGAGAGGCAGAAACCCGTCTTTCTGGGACTGCCAAATAGGACTATGAAGTCATAATAAACACTAAAAGTTACTCATTCTGCAGGGAAACTCGTGGTGCATTTTGAAGCCTCCCAGGAGCTCTTGCTCTTAGGGTCCTCTCCTGGGCAGGGCTCTCCGGTTTCCCTGCCCAGCTCTTCCAGGAATATTCCCAGGGTCTCCCTGAACTTCAAGCTCCTTTGTGAATTCAAGGGTTTGATAAAATTAAACCATTCACACTTGCCTGACAAGTAGCGCCCTGCGCCACCTCCATCCTTCCCCTCTGCTTACAAATGGCCCTGTGGATGAGATCAAACAGTAGCCCTGCTCTCTCCCAGCCCTAAGGAACTCACAAATGCCCAGGTGTGGAGAGTTGTGTGGCTGAGACAGCTAGGGAAAGAGGTAAGGAAGGGAGAAGGGCTGGGTAGCCACCACCAGGTGGGTAACCAGATGAAATAAGATGGTTTGGGGGAGGGGGCTCATCTACAGCCATCTTGTTTTCCACAGAGTGGTCCTGGTGGGGTGTGGGAGTCTTATAGGTCCCACATCTCCACACTTTTATGTTTTCCTAGCCACAGACCTGGCAGAGCTTGTAGCTGGGGCTGGTGTGAGAGCTTCCTTACCAGAGAGCAGCAGGACAATAAATAATAGATGAGAGCTTCCTTACCACAGAGTGGCAGGACAATAAATAATAGAGAGGAAAATGTGGTGGGAAGTTACAGTATGAAAAAAAAAAAATTCAGGAGCTGGGGTGGAAAACATGGGACTCCTCAGACAACTGATTTCCCTCACTTTTCTCACAGAGTTGTGTTCGCCTTAGTAAGAGCGGGCACGGCAGCTGTTTGAGCAGGTAGCTGTGAGGTGAAAGCACTTTCATCTGGTCCCTGAAAACTTTTCTCACTGAGTAAATGATCTGATTCAATCCCAGGATGGATCCTGTGGTTTATTTACTGTTGTCAAATAATTTACCTGAAACTTTTCGAATGATGTATTGCTAGTTATTAAAGTAGCGATTCCAAGTAACTCTGTCCTTTTCCATCTACAACTCTCTGACTTGGTTGTGAAAACTTCTGTTTTGACTTTTTTTTTTTTAAATAACTAATCTCTTCCAGGTAACTCTCACAGCCACTTCAGACCCTGGCCTTGGTGACCACAAGTCTGGAGAGAAGGTTCTAGCCAAGACAGCCAGCCACGGGCTGAACACCAGTATCTTGGGTGTTGCCTTGGCTCATGTGTTCTAGCCTCGTATCCTAACAACACCTGGGGCTCTTCCAGGCTCCTGAGCCCACCTTGTTGAGTTTCCTCGGCTTCGTGTTCCAGGACAACCTTGTGCAGCATCCTGACTCCGTGTGATGTGTCTCAAGTCCTCTCCTTTTAAGGCCATCGGGGAGCCGAGCCACAGGCAGGGAGCTAGCCAGGCAACAATGTTGCAAGGATCTCTGCTACACAGTTTGACTCCCAAGTTTCTAAAAGAGAAACCTGGACCGCCTGCACCTCCCAGAGATGCTACAGTCACTTTGATCCTGCTGCTGCTATTGGTACCAGGTGAAGTGCACGTTGTGAGCCTCAGCTGTGTGAGTTAAATGTAGCCTACAGCTGTCACTGGTTCCTCCAGAAATAGTCGGAATAAAGATAATGGCAGAGGTGGTGAGCAGACCAGCACACCATGACTGCTGTCCCCCCCCCCAGAATAAAAGTCTGTGACTGAAGAGCCCACTAACAGAACAGAAAACAAAGCTAAATTATGAAAGGAATCACAAGCTCGAGGAAACGATTATTAGACCAAGGTTATAGTTTCATTTCTGTCGCTGAGATAAAGTACCCTGACAAAAGGAAACTTGTAAGAGAAAGGGCTGAACTCACAATTCCAGGATATAGTGCATCACTGAGGAGAGGTCAGGAAGCTAAAGCAGCTAACCCATCACATGTGTCAAGAACAGAGGGAGCAACTAGCTCAGCAGGTAAAGGTGCCTGCTGCCAAGCCTAATAATGTCTTCATTTCACCCCTGGGACCCACATAGTAAGAGGAAAGAATCTACTCCTGTGAGTTCTCTGAGTGCCACACAAGCCTCCTGACACACAGAACAAACAAACCTGAAGCTTTTGGATTTTAAATTTTTAGAAAAGAGCAGAGAAAAATGGCTGCACGTATGCAGAAGGCATGACTAATTTTCTCTACTCTTACACAGTCCAGCCCCAAAAACCAAGGAAGGGCGCTACCTACTTTCAGAACAGGCCTTCTCATATCAACTATGGCAATCAAGGTAAAGACTCCACAGATGCACTCAAAGACCAAACTGAGCGACAATCCCCCACTAAGACTCTTCTGCCATTCTAGGTTGTGTCAAGTTGACAATTAGCAGTGACCATCATTTTACCAGAGAAATGGATTAGCAGTCAAGAGCACAAACTTCCTTGCCTGCCTCTGCCTCCTGAGTGCTGGGATTAAAGGTGTGTGCCAGCACCTCACAGCTGTACAAATTCTAAACAGAGTAGGATCGAAACATCACATCAAAAGTCCTTACAGTTTACATGCTTTTCAGAGCCTCTAGAAATTTGTTGTAACCACATGGTTCTACTTCACAACCACTGTCCGGGACCTGTTCCTATCCTCTCTTTCCTCTGGGTCACACAGGTTCCTGGAGAGTCTCTACAAACAGGAAGCATTCCTACTGGGGAGTTTTACAAAGAGAGTACAGTTTCACTAAGTTAAAAAGTTTTGAGCCCAACCTGAAACCCAGCTGGAAAGTCCTGTGTGGGCTTTGCCATGGTTTGAGAAAATTCCAGAGACTATACTCCCAAGGGCAGAGAGATCAGGCTGGTAACCACTGACAGGTGGAGCTAGCCCATGTCTGGGAATCTGTAGATGCACCTGTTCCTAATACTCTAAATGAGGTGAAAAATTGGTAAGTCTACCACAGAGCAGCAATGTCCTTGCCTTATAGATATTACAATTAATGCTTAATAATCTATTCTAAAAGGCAGATACAAATACCAATATGAGAGTTAAGAATGTAGAAAAAAATAATTTGAAATAATTAAAATCTAAATTAAAAAAATAATTTAAAAAACACTACGCATGATGGTACATGTCTTTAATCCCAGAATTTAGGAGGAAGAGGCAGGAAGATATCTGTGAGTTTGAAATTGTGAGTTTGGAATTGGTATATATATATATATAGCAAGTTCCAGGCCAGCAAAGGCTGTATACATAGTGAGACCCCATCTAAAAAAAAAAAAAAAAAAAAAAAGTGCATGGCTCCAAAAAACTCTCCTCCTCCTCCTCCTCCTCTCTCCCTTCCAGAACAAATACACACCTAACATGCCTTCAGTACAGCTATCACCAGTTTTGTAGAGTTTATTTTCTTCTGTCCTTTGCACTTTAATATTGGGTGGGTGAGCTGAGATTAAAATATCCACAAATATAAATATATCCACAAAACGTCCTTTTCCAAGTTAACAAAGAACAAGATTCACCCCCGAGCTCAAATTCTCCCATTTCCTGCTACCGCAGACACTAAACTTAATACTGGGGAATGATAGCAGCAAACTGGGGGCATCATCGGCAAATCCACAACGCCATCTGGTGGCCTCTGGGAGAGTGACGTGGGGTCTGGCATTCTTGACAGCCTAAGACTTGGTTGCCACACATACTTCAGCCAACTTTGTAGCACATCTCAAAGCAGGAGTCAGGTAATGGATCTGCTTGAGGTTACAATGGATTCCAGAGTTCAAATCAGATTGCCTAAACAACCCTGAACAAAAAGAATACTGTTAATGGCATCACCATACCTGATTTCAAGTTATACTACAAAGCCATAATAATAAAAATGGCATGGTACTGGCACAAAATCAGACATCTAGATGAGTGGAATAAAGGACACAGCTATCCGTCCACAAATCTACAGCTACCTGTAGATGGCAAAAAATACACATCAGAAAGATAATCCCTTTAGCAAAAGCTGCTGGGAAAACTGAATATCCACTTGTTGAAATATGAAACTCAATCTTATATCTCATCCTGCACAAAAAGTAACTACAAACGAATCAAACACCTTAACACAGAATCTGAAACTATTATAGAAACAAGTAGGACATATGGAGCTACAGAGAAATGGTTCAGGAGTTAAGATTACTGACTACACTACCAGAGGATATGTGTTCAATTCCCAGTACCCACAAAGCAACTCACAATCTGTGTAACCAAAGTTCTAGAGGGTCAGATGCCTTCTGGCTTCCAAGGCACACAGACACATATGCAGGCAAAACATTTACAAACATAAAACTAAAATTTTTAAAAGTAGGGAGTACATGTCACCACACGGGCAGAGGTAAGATTATGATAGGGCTGCATGCAGTTGCATGGGAAATAAGGCGAACAACAAATGAGACCTTGAGAAAATAAAAAGCTTCTGTACAATAAACAATAGAAGAGCAGCCCACAAAATAAAGGGGAGTCTCTGAGAGATACATATTTGGTAGAGGATTATTATATAGAATACACAAAGAACAACAAACACACCAAGAATACAGTGTGTAAAGGCTGACCAGTTCCATGGCAGACTCATCCTTTGGAGAGGCTACATACAAGTCTACTCACCCTAGCTAGATAGGGTGTCTACAAGAGACCTAAGTATGGACACCACCAAAGCCCAACTTGGTGAACAAATACGTTTTATTGATGGTATTTACAGGAGTATGGGTGTATGGTTATAGGGGCAGAAATGACTCAATGGCAGCTGCATCACCAAAGCCCACCCCATCACCGATGCCAGCTCAGCCTGCAAGCCACTTAACAGGTTGTGGAGTGTCCTTTCCAGGTGCCTCAGATGGTCCAAACCTTTTCTAGGAAGATCTGCTCATTTCTCCTTCCAAGCAACCGGTCTAGTCTCAGAAGTATGCTTTGCAGCTTGGCTTGTCTGAGAGTAATTCTCAACAGACTTTATTGTTTAATCTTGGAGGGAGGAACCTAGAGAATCTGGTCTGTTTCAGGGACTTCCTGCAGTTATTTTGACTTGTTTGCCTTCTGCCTTAAAGCACTTACCTGCAGGATGAACGTTTCAGTTAAGAAAGTTAATTGCTACACACTACCCAAGTTCCATCCCCAGGGCCCACATAATGGAAGAACTTATTTATTGTCCTCTGATCTCTACATTTGCACAATGACATGTGAGAACACAAATTTAATTAATTTAAGAAAGAACCCATTTTTCAAAACTTTTGTTTATTGTCTATGGGTGTTTTGCCTGTATGTGTGTCCATCCACATGCATGCCTGCTACCCACAGACCCCAGGTATTGATCCCTGGGTCTAGAGTTGGAGATGGTCCAGAGTTGCCGTGTGAGCTGGGCGTTGGTGGTGCACGACTTTGATCTCAGCACTAGGGAGAAAGGCAGGCAGATCTCTGCGAGTTTGAGGCCAGCCTGGTCTACAGAGCTAGTTAACCTCTGGCCACAATCTCACATAAAACCAAGAAAAAGGCATAATTACACCTTTCTGAGTGTCTTATTAAGACCCAACAGAACGTCATGGTGGCTGGGAGGCACTGCACTGTGAAGCATGAATTCTAGGAAGAGAACTGTGTTATTGTGGGTGAGAGACAGAGACAGAGAGGGAGAGAGGGAGAGACAGAGAGGGAGAGAGACAGAGAGGGAGAGAGACAGAGAGGGAGAGAGACAGAGAGAGACAGAGAGAGAGAGAGAGAGAGAGAGAGAGAGAGAGAGAGAGAGAGAGAGAGGAGGGAGAAAGTCCCTGTCTTGAAAAACAAACAAACCAAAACACTATGGTCCTAATCACATTTTCTTCACATAAGCACATACATATAATGTAAATCTTAAATAAACGTACCCAGATTAATAAAAGAAATTCTTAAACATTTTATTCTTCAGTACATATACTTATGTGCATGTGCCTGTTAAGGAGAGAGAGCACTGTCTCCCTTGGAACTAGTTACATGTGGGTGTTGGGAATCAACTTAGGTCCTCTGTAAGAGCCATACTTTCTTAACTGATGAGTCATCTCTTCAGCCACAAGGGAAGAAATTCTTCCCAATTTGTTATGCTTAGAGAAGACACACTGTAAAAAAAATGAGTGTGTTTCTTTTTAATAAAAAGCACACAAGCTTGTGCCACGGCTCCAATGTGTGGCACAATTAGTCTTTCCGAAGAGGGACAGTCTCCTCCCTGATGCCCTCTTTGGTCACGATGCAGATCCTGAGGGCATCGCCAGTGTACACATCTCGCTCAGCTGCAGAAATAAAGACATCTTTCACCAGCCTCATGGCTCTGTCCAAAGACAGGGGGACATGCTCCACATTCTGCATATTTTTGAAACCAACCTAGAGAGACAAAAACTCATATTAAGCATCATGTGAACCCAAGACCTAAGGAAGGTCCCAACCTCCCACAGCACACTCCCCCCATGTCCCAGGATCTGTACTGAATGCATCAGGTCACATTAGCATGTCTTTCAGAGGATAGATATTCTAGCCAGCTTAAACAACAAAAATCTGGCAAAGCTCCCAATTTCTCAAAAGCACAAACACACTGAGGTAGAAAGGGAGCTAAGACAGTAAGATGGTAATAGACAGCTTCATCAGGGAAAGGAAGGTGTCAGCTGAGAAGATGCCTCCATCAGACTGGCCTGTAGGCAAGACTGCGGGACACTTGATAGATTGAGGACTGAGTGGGAAGACCCAGCCCACTGCAGGCAGGTGGTCCCAGGCTGAATCGAGGAGGTATAAAACCAAAAGTATAGTTGGGAGATAGACTATAGCTCAGAAACAGTAAGGGTAATAAAGGAGACATTTATGTGACGTCAGGTAAAGACAGCATGGAAAAAAAAAACCCAAGACATGACATGCACAGAAGGAGTCTGCAAAACCACGGGGCAGGTGGCACCAGCAGAACAGAAAAAAGGAATGGTTTGGTAGGGACAAGCAGTCAAGAAGATCTTAGCAGCACCTCAGCACAGTGAAAAGGCTGGAGGCCGCCACAGCTGCCTGCGCTGCTCAGGCAGAGGAACAGCATATTACCTGGTTGTCAAGCAGAGGCTGCAGCATGGCACTTGCTGAACCCCCAGCCTTGAAGGAGTCTCTCTGGTAGGAGCCCACGGGATCAAAGCTATACACAGCTCCCTTTCCTTAAAGGAGAAATAGTACACACAATACTGTGAGAGGTAGTCAAACACAATACAAACAGGGTGCTAGCAACTTGGCTAAACTTCTGGCAAAGGTCAGAGTATGTCTACTGTTGTGCAGTGGAATGGGGCCAGGCACAAGGGTTTCACATCTTGATGTCCCAACACTGTGGCCAACTTGCCTTCAAGTAATGTCACTGGAAACCATCTGATGGCCCTGGACAGACAAGCAGGCCACTCAGACATGTTGGGTAACCATCAAAATCTTCATACTATTTCTAACAAATAAGCTTGCATAGTTTCAGCATAGACCTAATGATTTAATTTTTTCTTAGAGCTAAATGTAAATAAAAATATCTGAAGCTTATTGTGTATATCCCTTTAACTATCAAGTACACATAATCTAACAATATACTGTAAAAACCATTTGTACTGGCTAGTTCTATGTCAACTTGACACAGAGTCATCAGAGAGGAGGAAACTCAATTGAGAAACTGCCTTCTTAAGACTGGGCTGTAGGCAAGTCTGTAGGGCATTTTCTTAACAAGTGATTGACGCAGGAGGGCTCAGCCCTCTGTGGGTGGGGCCATCCCTGGGCTGGTGGTCCTAGGTTATATAAGAAAACAAGGTCAGCAAGTTATGATGAACAAGCTATAAGCAGCACTCCTCCATGTCTCTACCTCCTGCCTCCAGGTTCCTGCCTGCCCTGCTTATTGAGTTCTGTCCTGACTTCCTTCAATAATGAAGTATTATCCAAATAAACCCTTTCCTACCAACTTGCTTTTTTCACTGAAGCAGTAGAAACACTGAGACACCATATTTTAGGCTAAAGCAGGAGGGTAGTAAATTCATCGCCAGACTTGGGTACAGGTTGAGAACCACCCCCTGCTGAACACCAGCAAACCCAATTTAATGGTAACACTTAATTATTTATGTAATATTTAATAAATGAAGGGTTTTGGCAAAACACAGAAGTTACCGGTAAGAGGTTTATTTTTCCCAAAATGTTACAGCTTGCTAGAATGATAAGGAATAACTTTAACAAAATAGAAATTTTTAATTTATGTATCCACTTGACTATCCATATCATATGTAAGTGTCTGTGGAGGGCAAGAGTTTCCTTAGGTCTGGAGTCACAGGCAGCTCTAAGCTGGCCAATGTGTGTGCTGGACTCCAAACTCAGGTCCTCTGGAAGGACAGCAAGCACTCTAAATGCTAAAGCATCTCTCCAGCCCAAGCAACTTTTTAATTAAATTTTATTTATTTTTGGTAAGAGAAACACATTCAACACCTCAGCTATTGGCCGAATATTTATAATTAATATTAAAGCTCTAAGTGGTTACTTGGGAGTGTCTTGTGGTACAGGAACTTCTAAGGAACCAGTGATCCTTGCAGACTCCACTGAAATCAAATTATGTCTTTTGGAAATGCTATTTGCACATCCATATCTGTTGGATGCTAACAAGCCCATGCCCATGACACAAGAATAAATTCATGTGCAGAACAGGATTTATCCTTTAAAAAAATTGTAAATATGTAAGTTTCTTATGCATGTGTAAGAAAGAAAAATTAAAATTAAACCACAGGTAGACCGATAAGGACTATTTTTCCCCCGAATCATCACCTTCACACACTAGCCCACTGTGTCAGAGTGAGGTTGAGTTCCCACCAATGGGAAAAGGGGCAGTCACTAGGCATGAAAACAAGAGCCATGCTTGCTTGCCCTGCTGTGTTGCTAGCTGGGTTTGGGTTCTGGTTCATATTTTGCAAATAGAACTACTTTGCCAAGATACTTCGACTTGTGTTTCTTTGTGTATCTCATTGTTTGTTTCTAATATAAGTAAGGTAGATATTTCTGCAATACTCAAAACAGCTAATAATTACAAGTTATTAAAAAGGTGGCTTTCACTCACAACAGAAGCACAGAATCATTTAAAATCTAAAGAGAGAAAAAAAAAAAAAAGCCAGGCGATGATGGCAGAGGTAGATGGATCTCTGTAAGTCTGAGGCCAACCTGGTCTACAGAATGAGTTTCAGGAAAGTCAGAGCTGTTTACATAAAGAAACCCTGTGGGGGGGGGAGCGGTGGGTAGTGGTGGTGGGGTTACAGAAAGCAACTTAGAGCCAGACCACTCCGCCTGTTGTAACTTGTCTAGTCAGGCTGTTGGTTTAGTCACTGAACAGGTTAATGCACTCAACCTCCTCAGGGTGCTTACAATGAGTTAACATGTTGGTGAGACTGGGGTCAGGGACAGAAAGATAGGTCAGAGGGCAGTGGCACTTTCTGCAAAGCTGGGCTTGAATTTGACCCCCAGGCAAGAAACTACTCTGAAAAGCTGTCCTAGCTTCCCCGTCTGCACCACAGCAAACGCTCCCTGCCCAAATAATTTTAAAACAGACAGGAGTCATCCCTAGTAACATTCATATATTCCTTGCATGTATAATGTGCACAACGTTACCTGTGGCTGCTACCTTTGAGGAAAACTAGAAGGTACCATGTACATTGCTGCCTGGGTTTATATGAAAGAACACATCACTACAATTTCAGAAAAGATCTTTTATGCATGCCCAAAGAGACCAGAGGATGGCATGGGATTCCCTTGGAACTGCTGTTACAGACAGACCTTGGTGAGGGTCCATGTGGGTGTTATGATCTGAACCTGAATCCTTTGAAAGAACAGCAAGTGCTCTTAACTGCTAAGCCATCTCTCCAGCCCCTAGCAGTCTTTCAAAAACAACTGGGGAGCCAAGCATGGCGACTCCTGTCTGCAACCTCATTGGCTGAGAAGCTGAAGTAGGAGAGTGACAACAAACTTAATGCCAACCTGAGCTACACAGAGAGACCACCTCAAAAAACGACAAAACCCCCAAACCCCAACAAATCACAGATCATTCACAAACTTAAAAAACTGGTAACCCTGGGTTTCTGTGTGGCCCTGGTGGTCCTGGAACTCCCTCCGCAGACCAGGCTGGCCTTGAACTCAGAGATCACCTGCCTGTCTCTGCCTCCCTGGTGTTGGGATTACATGCCTGTACCACCACTGCCTGGCTCTAAGTTAGGTTTTAAGACTTGGTTTTGGTAGCC
Source organism: Cricetiscus sungorus (assembly GCA_030556225.1). Classification (NCBI taxonomy): domain Eukaryota; kingdom Metazoa; phylum Chordata; class Mammalia; order Rodentia; family Cricetidae; genus Cricetiscus; species Cricetiscus sungorus. The sequence goes on along the minus strand of JANBXA010000738.1, from coordinate 1,008,043 downwards.
CACTTTACAAAGGCGTTATTTTACTCTCTAGCCACAACTCTAGCCCTCCTTTTACTCCTACATCTTCTCATCCTGGATATTTTCTCTTTTTTACTTAATCATAAATTCCCATAACTCAGATAATCCCTAAAATCTGTAGACCTTAACAGTATCCTACTTTCCCCTCCTACCTATTTCACCCATGTTTTCCTTTTCAAAGTTGACCTAATACTTAATCCTTATCCTCACCTACCCTGCTTCCTCCCACTCGTAATTTTAATTAAAATCCAACAAATATGCTGTATTCTACCTGTGGTTATTTATCCTCCAACTGTCGTCTCAAGGACAGCATTGTTAACTGGTTAGTGGGGCAGCAGCTGTGGCTGCCCTCCCAGTTTGTATTCTACTCAGGGAACGAGATGGCGCTCACACGAGGGACCCAGAGCTCCTGGAAGGAATTGTTTTCTAAATTAGAGACTACCAAACCCAAGTCCCACCTGAACACTGCAACTATTTCAACTAAAAGAATATAGCGGATAAACAAACAAAAATCACCAAATCATAATATAGTAACAAGAAACTAGAAAAACTAACATAATCCCAAAAACAACATTAACCCTAAAGCCATCACATCTAATCAGAGTGAGTTAGATTAAATCCCAAAGAGAAAATTCAAAATAATGGGTATGTTCAAAGGTACAAACAGTTGAATACAATAAGGACGGGGCTCTGGTTAGAGACACAGCTCATCACTTGCTGCTCTAAGGTTGATCTCCAACACCCACATGGCGGCTGCACTAAATGGCTCAACTCCAGGCAGAAGCACACACATTTATGAAATAAAACTTTTGCATTTGCCAGAAAGCAAGATGTTACCTTCTTCGTCAAGTCCGCCGATGATGTTGTAAACATAGTAGGGGAAGAAACGCCGTGAGTACAGGATGGTGGAGAGCATTGCAGCAATCGCCCCGGTGGTCATGGCCTTGTTATTGGAATGCTTGTACATCTTCATGGTTTGGAAACATCAAAACAAAACAGGAAAGCAGAGTCAGAACCTGTCAAACTTCAGTGACAACCAGTACACAGCATAGTATTCCTTAGTGAAGCACAAAAGCGTCCTTCATAACCAACTGTCACTAACATAAAATGACACTTTGTTGCATATATCTGAGGTGGCTATCATCCCGTTGTCAAAGCGCAGCAGTCTTGCTTCTCAAAGTGTCCACCTCAAGGAAAACAGCATCAGAGACATGACCTTGGGGACTATAAAAAGATGGCTCAGCAGAGTTAAGAGCACTCGTTGCTCTTGCAAAGACCCCAGCACTTACACAGGAGCTTAGAACTGTTTATGAACAGTTCTAGGAGCTCTGACATCGTTTTTGACCTCCTTGAGTACCAGGCATACTCATGGTATACGTACCCATGTGCAGACCAAACACATACACATAAGATAAATGAAATAATTAGGTTAAAAAAGATCTCAGGATGCTAATACAGGAATGTCATAATCCTGATATATACTAAGCCCTTATAAACTTTAAATTATTCACAAAAAATGATAAACATAAAATAGATTTAAGTTCACAATTTTTGTTGTTGTTTTTTTCTCATGGTTTCTTGCCTTGGCTATCCTGGAACTTGCTTTGTAGACCAGGCTGGCCTCAACTCAGAGATCCACCTGTCTTGCATCTCAAGAGCTCTGGGATGAAAGGCCTGTGCCACCATGCCTGGCTGAGCTCACCAATTTTTGTTAGTCACATAGCAAGCATTAGCTAAAGCAAAGCCTAACTACTGTAGATCAAGGTCAAAACACTGAACAATCCCAAATAAGCAATACAACAAAAAGCAGACACATAACAACAAATTTCTAAGATTATAGTAAATTATGAATTAGAAGGCAAGGTGCATCTGCTAATGCAAGTTTCTGAAGCTTTCCATACTAGATGTTCTAAAACCGACAGTAAAATAATGTCTGCACAGCCACACAGCAAATGTAAGTTAAGTAAAAGTTTTCTGACTGTGATCTCAAGTAGGCAACAAAGACTGTGGCCACTCCTGCTAACATGTTTCTATCACATCACCCCTTGGTGATCACCACTGAAGCCTGCCAGGTGACGGGCCGCCGCCCTTCATCAATGCTCCAGGGATCGATTACTTTCCCCTTTCTTATGCTGTCTACTAGTGTGGAAAGGTGTGAAGAAGGAACGTCCAGCAGACAGTTCCGAATCATGTTCTTGTCTATAGGCTGCCTGGGCTGCCTTCTGCCACAGCTAGACTTCATACACTTTACGAGGAGACGCTTCAGAAGAGCTGCCGCCAGAAGGTAGGCAGTCCTGACACCTGACAAGGTAGAGGTTCCCTGTTATTTGTGTAACCGCAACAGCCAGTGGTGGTATTGTTTTATTTCCAGGATATGCTAACTCCACCTGTTAACTTGCTCTCTCTAGAATGCAGCAGTCACACGGACGCCCAGAAGAATCTTATCAACTGTTGTAAGAGGGCAGACATGCACAAAAGCACCTACCTTTAATCTTGCTTCAATTATCTTTGTCAGAGTGAGACAATCCCCATGAAAGCCACTGCAGCCAATGACTGTTTTGTCTGTTCTATAAAAAGCCAGTTTCAGGAAAATTAGTTGATAAAACAGGGCTCACAAATTAACAACTAGACAATCCCCTTCGCAGCAACATCTCCTATACCAAGTCAATTTTAGATGAGACAAAGATATACTATTAAAACAGGCTAAAGAAAATAAGGGTGACTATTTTACAAGCTAGGGTTGGGAAAGGTGAAGCATGATGTTAGCCCAAGAGACAGATAGTTTCATAAATCTGACTACTTTTACAGAAAAAAGAAAAGAAAAAAATGAAGCTAAAACTATGTGAACATATGACTGAAGTGTAATTCTAATCTCCTTATGGAAGAACAGTCAATAAGATAGAAAAACTGGGCAGCTGGGAACTGGGAGAACAAGACAAAGTTCATGGCTTCACAAACCTAGGACTGAAACATGGCAAGGCCGCCTTCCTTATTTTCTACTCCACATCACCTTAAATGCCTATGAAAGAATCCAAGCCTTGTTGGATACATTTCTACCTCAAGTTTAACAGTTTTGTGATTAGCCACACGTACCTTCCCAACTGCCACCACAAAGGCAGTGAAATGTCTCTAGAAATATTTACTTATGGACTAGAGAGAGGACCAGTGGATGGCTGAGCGCACTGGCCTGGGTGGGCTTAGTTCACAGTATCCATATGGCAGCTAATAACCAACTGTAACTACAGCTCTAGATGATCTCATGACCTCCCTCTTCTGGCCTCTGTGGACACTGCACACACATGGTGTACAGACATACATACAGACAAAACAAATACACACATAAATCCTAGAAAGACTCATTTACTTACAGTTTGTAACATTTGGGGCTATCTCGAGTATGAATTGAAAACCCTTCACTCAACCGGGTGTCTGAAGCAACAATGGAAAAATCTTCTCCAGCAATTGCCAATACAGTACTGATGGATTTAAAAAAAAAAAGAAAAGAAAAGAAACAAACAAACAAACATTAATTCTTCGGGATGACAACTCTCTCCCTTCAAATGCTTAAACTCCAGTCGGTCATGGAGCAGGTCTATGTGTGTATAATGTCTTCCCAGGAAAAGTCTGTCATACAACAGTCAAAAAAGCAAGCTTTTCTTTTCCTTGCTATACGATTTCCGATGTCTTGCTGAAGAACCCCAGAGCAAAACCACAAGAGGAACCTAGATCCTAGTGTTGTTTTCCCAGGCAAGTGACTAACAGTAACTATCTCCTATTGTGGTGCTGTAAGGATTAAAGGAGCTGACAACTATAAAGTCTGCCTGACGCTTGCCTGCTGTGTGACTACTGTTGTAGTGAGTGAACACTCACTGTGGCATACAGTGGGGATGTCCTTTGAGGTGACTAAACACCTGAGCACTGTGACTCAAGGGAGAGGCCTATTCATGCCACTTACTAGTTGTGAGACTTTGGATAGATTCTTCATGTTCAAGTTGATGGTAATGACAGTATCCGTTGTGTTACATAATTCACATTAAAGTACCTAGCATGGTTCCTTCTAGGAAATAAATATCCAGGAAACATTTACCGAAATGGAGTTGTATACTAAAGATCCAAAGCAGAGAGGATGGCATTTCCCATACCACAAACAGCAACAGAAGGACAAAGACATTACAATAGTCCACTCAGGCAACGCAACTGAGGTGTAACTGGAGGTGTAACTCTGTGTAACTGGAGACACACATACTGTGATGAACTGTTATAGAAGATCCCAAGTGCCAAGCTAGATTTTAGAATTTTAGCAAGGAGTCCCGAAGGTTATTCAAACAAGAATGAGAAAAGTTCCATTTGCAATGTAAGGTTTTCAGACAATTCTCTAATACAGTATGTGAAATGGGATGTATGTATGTATGTATGTATGTATGTATGTATGTATACATACATATATACTGTTCCAATAAGAGTGACATAGCAGCCAGGGGGCAGAAAAATGACAACACATCACCACGTATGCAACCAAGTTTTTATGACTACCTAAATGTGTTTGGTGGGGAAAATAACTACAGTGCCTTGACTTTAAACTTCGATAAGCAGAGTGATGACATAATCCCTTTAAGGAGCAGAGTTGTGACTGAAAGGAATAATCACACTGCTTGTTTTGTTTACTAACATGAGTTCTGGTGAAAACAGAAAATGCACTTAGAAATGTTTTCTCAAAGAAGCCAGAATCTGGGAGGTCTCTGAGAAATAAAATTATAAAAACAGACTTGGGAATTATGCTCCCAGGGATGAGGCATGTAAAGGTCTTAAGCAACAAAATCTGGAAGCTACAAAGAGAAATTAACATTTTGTAGAGGCAGAGGCTGCTCTTCCAGCTAGTTGCAATAAATGCTAAAGGGAATAATAACAAAAACAAAAAGAGCTGTAACTACGCAGAAAGCAACGGATTAAGAGGAACTACAGGTTAAAAGGTGAGTACTGTACTCAGAACACTATTAACATGCCTGTCCTACAATATGTTACTTAGTGTCCCACATGCAGTTAAGAAGCACACTGGAAAACCAAAGTCATAGGTTTAAAACCCGTTCTAATTCACACAAAGCTGTTTAAATGCCAAGAGCCAAGGACTAACACTATGAAACAGTCCCTTAGCTGCTTGCAGCTTACAAAAGTGTAACCACCTTGAGTCTCCTTCAACCTATTATTATTAGCTCAAGAAACTGAAAGGAACCCACATAGCACACATTCACATTTGTCCTTCAAATGGCACAGCCAAGGCTAAAATCAGTATTTCATAGAGACATGGTTAATCTTTCTTCTTTTCTTTCTTTTTCTTTTTTTCTTGAGACACGTTTTCTCCTTATAGCTGTGAAACTTGCTCTGCAGACCAGACGGGCCTTGGCCTCCTGAGTGCTGGTATTATCCCAGCTGTTTTGCTTTGCGCTCTCTGTCTCTCTCCTCTCTCCGTTCCAGACAGGGTTTTTTTTTTTTTTTTTTTTTTTTTTTTCCTGTGAAACAGTCCTAACTGTCCTGGAACTCACTCTGTATACCAGGTTGGTTGGCCTCGAACTCACAGAGATCCTCCTGCGTCTGCCTCCCGAGTGCTGGGATTAAAGTCGTGGGCCACCACCGCCTGGCTGCTTTTCTTAACAAGCCACATTAACTGATAGTTGGTTGTTTCAATGTATAAAATTTGATGAAGACTATATCCCTATATTGCCAAAGGTCCTAATTTCGAATGAAAAGCATCCCTTCGAACAAAGTGCACATGCAATTTCAGAGTAAGAACACACACACACACACACACACACACACACACACACACACACAAGTGCCAACCGTCCAAGGCCAGGGGTACAGCTCAGTAGAACCTGCCCAGCAGACCACGACCTAAAGTAGAACAAGACAGCCTCTATTTCATCTCTGAACTTAAACCAAACAAGCACTAACAGAAAAAGAAAAAAAAGTCGGTGATCTACAAAACTAAAGTAACCGATGCCGTTTCCTGTGTGAAGTAATAAATGATCAGACGGCTCAGCGACAGATACAGCTACGCCTCTAACAAACACGACAAACCAATGCAGACAAGGACGTCGCCCCTCGCCCGCTGGATCGCTCTGGAAACGTGTTCGAGCCCCCACGAAGCGACAGCCCACGGGGCAGAGGGCTCAGGTGGGAGCCCGCCCACGCGGGAGTATGCAACACCGAGAACGTTCGTGCACCACCGCTGGGTGCGCCCCGACAGAGCATGCAACACCGAGGGCGTTCGTGCACCACCGCTGGGTGCGCCCCGACAGGCTTGCACCCCCGCCATGCCCACCCCCGCCCGCGCAGCCGCCCCGAGCTTTTACCCTCCGTTGAAGGCATAAGGCGAGAACCGCATCTGCACAGGGCCGGCAGAGCCGTGAGGCCCCATCCCCAGCTCCCGCTCGGGACCCCCGTAAGCAGCGGTGGAAAGCATCGCGCCCAACTCCTGCTGTCTCACGGCAAAATGGCCGCCGGGGCAGGTCCACTTCCGCCCCACGCCACGCCCCGCCCCGCCCCGCCCACCGGGCTCCTCTAGCCCGCGCTCGTCGTTGCTCTCGGAGGTCTATGCCTGTGTCCCGCCACATATCCTGCCAGGGTCCACCAATTCCAGGAGACCCGTTTTCCAACCCCAGAAAACATTCGGCTTCACGCGTGGAGAATCAGAAGTTAAAAGTCTGGCCATACCAAAACACTAACCCAATCGCAGAGCAGCTACAGCTGGAACTGTCACAATGGTGAAGTGGCGCCGCCTTTGAGAAGGCTCAGCAGCTTCTGCTGTATTCGATCAAGGCCTGGCGGGCAGTCAAGATGCATGATCAGCTCGTGTGGTGTGCGCAGGCAGCCACGCGACCCAGGAAGAGATACTGGGTTTCGCCAGCCAGAACCTGATGGTTAGTGTTAACTTGACGGAGTCTAGAATCACCTAGTGAAAACCCGTGGGCATGTGTATCCAGGCTATTTCAGGATGGTGTAGCTGAGAAGGGAAAACCCAACCTAAATATAAGTTGCACCATCTCATTGCCTGGCTTTATAAAAAGAAAGGAAGAAAGAAAGAAAGAAAGAAAGAAAGAAAGAAAGAAAGAAAGAAAGAAGGAAAGGAAGGAAGAAAACTAACATTCATCTCTTTAGGCTTCTGATCTGCCGATGCAATATGAATTCCCCCTTCTCCAGGTGTCGAGCTTCCCCTTGCTGGACTGTACCCCCTCAAGATGTAAGCCAAAATGAACCCACCTCCCCTTAAGTTGCCTCTTGTCAGGCCTTTGTTAAGTTTTCTTTGTTTCTTGCGTCTTATGAGGTTCACTGTCCTTCCAGGAATGTTTCATCTAAGAGAAAATAGCTAAACAATACTATTGTACTTATTAGAATTCATGCATAGGTCAACACAATAAACACATTAACACATACAGGTAATGTCCACCAGACACACACACACATACCCCCTAACTTTTAAAGGAACTCGTGGTGCAAAATACAAGGAAAAGGAAGTAAGCAGAACTTCCTTTCTGCCTAGATGGACCATAGAAAGAAGGAATCAAGATATGTTGGAATTCAATCAAGCATTAAGAAGCAGCCTAAGAATCAACTGGTGTTTTCTTGGAACAGCCCAGAAGACAGCTGGTAGTGGCAGAGCTCTAAAACGTAAATGGATTTGTGGCTCAGCGTCGCCTGTTTTGTTCTCCTTATTTAGACACAAGTCAACTTTCACCGAGGGCATGATGAGGGAGTATCCGCTTACTATTCGCGTTATTGACCTCACAATTTCTAGGAGGCAGCTACTAATATCATTCAACTTTATGGTAATAAGTGGAGGAGGCGGTGAGCTCCTCGAGGGTAACACTGAGTGCAAAGACATATTGGACTGGCAGGGCGTGCCCTGAATCCCAGCACTCGATGGCTGAGGCCAGAGGGAGGACCATCTGTGAGTTCGAGGCCAGCCTGTTGTACAGAGTGAGTCCCAGGGCTGCCTGTCTACCAAGAGAAAAACCCTTTTTTTCAAAGCAACAACAACAAAAAGATCCATGTTAGACTGAGGATGTAGCTCAGTGATAGAACGCTTGCTTGAGCTTCATCCCTGTCGCACAGCCTCAACTGTTACCGCTGCACGCGGCACATTTGCAGCCTCTAAAACCGGGGAGGGGAAGAAGGCCCGCCCCGGAACCGCCGGGTAGCCCCGCCCCCTCGTTTCCTTTGCGAGGGACCCGCCGCCACTCAAGAGCGCAACGGGCGGAAGTGACGGCATCAGATGTGCGTCGGGCTCCGGCGGGGTCGAGTCCCGGTAGCGGCGGCGGGTGTGTGCTGGCGGTTTGGCTGGGCTTCTGCGGTCGCGTCATTTTCTCCGCAGCGCCCCCAGGTAACGGTCGTTCAGCCTTCCCCTCTGGTGTGAGGGCCTCGGCCAAGGCGACCTCTGCAGCGGGGTCCCCGAGGGCATCGGGCGCGCGGGCCCCGGCGGGGAACGGTCCTCCGCGCGTGCCGCGGCGGCTCGGCGAGCGGGCGAGCGGGCGAGCAAGCACCAGTCGCCCGCCCGGGCCACCGCTTCGGCGGGGCCTTCAAACCCGGCGCCGAGGGCGAGAGTCTCGGAGGGGCTGGCACCGGGCAGCACCGCGCACCCCGGCTGGTTTCTCCCCCCGAAACCCCGGTTAGAGTTAGAAGACAGTTGTGCCCAGGCCTGTGGCTGCTCGTTCCGTCCCTCCCGCCAAGAGTAAGGACAGTTTTGTTAGGAAGGAGGACTTGAACGTCTCGGAAGCCCGAGATCCAAGCACAGTAGGGATCGACGTCTAAGCACGAGCTACTCGCTTTACAGGCTCTCGGTCTCAAGACTCAGGTTAGCGTGTGGTTTCCCAAAAAGTCTCGAGGGGTAGCCTGACTGGGTTAGGTAGACGCATGAAGACTGCGCAATGTTTTCTCAAATAATCTGATTTGATGGCTCCGTTTCCAAAAGATGAAGACCCTGAAAGGCAGCCTAAGAATGAGTTAGCGTAGTGATTGTTTCGATTTTGTGATACACGTGAGGAAAGATGGTGTTATGTCGTCTGCAGGTGTGAGATGACCTCTGCATAGCATCCTACAAATTTCCGTCGTCGTCTTATATAACCAACCGATTCTGTTAAACTTCATTTGCACAAAATGATCTGGGTAAATCTCTGGTAATACGCTGAACATTAAATCCAACCTTCATTATCTTTTTGGCTCAACTGAAGCAGTAACCTCTGAAATTGAGTTTTCTCGGATTTATCGGCTCTTGACAAAGGAGATAATAAAACTGCACTTTAAAATCCCATTGCCAGGCGAGCAGTGATGGCTCACGCCTTTAAAACCAGCACTCAGGAGACAGAGGCAGGCACATTTTTGTGAGTTTGACGCCAGCCTAGTCTGCAAAGCTACACAGAAAAAAAAACCTGTCTAGAAGGGGGGGGGAAAAAACCCATTGCCCATGTAATAACATCTTACACTCCGAATTATGTAACCATCCTATAGTTTCGTCATCTCTTGTAGTGACTTTCTTAAAGCCTGTCACTTAACATACTGTATGCTCTATTTATTAGTCGTTGTCTTTTACTTTGTGTGTGTGCTGATTTGTACATTTTTGTTCCTCTTGCTAGACCCGTGTTAAATTGCTCCTGCCTTTTGAAAGATCTGGCGTCTCAAAAGGGTATGTAACTGTAACTTTAGTATTTTCTTAATTTTTTAAAAGATATATGTTATGCCTGTATTTTTGTTTGTGTACCACATGCATGCCTGGGGCCCACGGAAGACAGAAGAGCACTGGGTTAACTGGGCTGGATTTACAGCTAGTTGTGAGCAGCCATGTGGGTGCTAGGAATCAAACCTAGGCCTTCTGAAAAGCAACTGCTTAGCCTCTCCAACCCCTTCATTATGTACTGCCTGCCAGGCCTAGTCCTAGTCGCAAAGATTTGAAGACATGTGTGCTGGTTTCAGCTTTCTTGCATATTGCCTTACTTAGTAAATACCTACGATTTTAATGCTTGCTAAATTTTGTACAGTTTTTTTTTTTTTTGTATTGATAATGACTGTATCCTCTTTATCTTTGTATCTGGAGCACTTCTGTTGTAGACTAATAAAAACATTTTTTGATATCAGAAAAAAATGTAATTTTCTTGTAACTTTAGTATCCCTTATATATCTAGTATCTCAGAAACAGGCATCTCATTTCTTTCTTTTTTTTCCTTAAGATTTATTTATTTGTTTGTTTGTTATGAATACAGTGTCTGCCTGCATGTATCCCTGCTGGCCAGAAGAGGGTACCAGCTGTCATTACAGGTGGTTGTTAGCCATCATGTTGCTGGGACTTGAACTCAGGACCTCTAGAAGAACAGGCAGTGCTTTTGACCCCTAAGCCATCTCCATCCCATCTCTTCATTTTTTTTTTTCCAATAGTGAGTTTAAGCTGGGCAGTGATGGCTCTGCCTTTAGTTTCAGCATTTGAGAGGCAGAGGCAGGTGGATCTCAGTGAGTTCAAGGCCAGCCTGGTCTACAAAATAAGTTCCAATACATATCCAACTACTATACAGAGAAACTCTTTTGTCTTGAAAAACCAAAAGGAAAAGGGCACTTCTCAATAGTGAGTTTATAGGAATGTCTTTTGGGTTCTGTGTCCTCTCAAAATGAGTATGAAATTCATTGATTTAGCTAACATCAGAAGGCCTGTACCAGCATATACCACACTCATGTTGAGTGTGGATCTTTATCTTTGAATATACCACTTGTAACTTTGAAGCCTGTATATCCTGTATGATAAGATGATGAAGAATGTTTACAGTAAGATGTGATTGTTGGGCTGGGGAGATGACTCAGTGGTTAAGAGGAGTAGCTGCTATTGTACTGGGTTTGGTTCCTAGCACCTAGATGGTAGGTAGCTCACAACCATCTGGATTTCCTCCAGTTGTAATCCAGTAATCCCTTTCTGACCTCTGCAGGCACCACACATGTGATGCACATGTGTACATGCATTCAAAATACTCATACACATAAAATGAAAGTCTTCTTTTAAATAAATGTTGGAATAGTTATTATCTGTCCTGTATTTAACTATGTGTATATAGATCTCTCTCTCTCTCTCTCTCTCTCTCTCTCTCTCTCTCTCTCTCTCTCTCTCTCTCTCACACACACACACACTCTCTCACACACACACATACACACTCTCTCTCTCACTCACTCATTCACTCACTCACTCACAATTTCTCTGTGTAGCCCTGTCCTGGAACTTATTCATAGACCAGGCTGGCCTCAAACTCAGAGATCTACCTGCCTCTGCCTCCCAAGTGCTGGGATTAAAAGTGTGTGTCTCCACCGCCCAGCAGTTAGACTCCTCTCAATTGTTAGCTCAGTCTGTGACTCATTCAGTCCTTAGGGCCTCTCTGAGCAAGTTATTGGTCTGCATGAACTGACCTGATTAAAAGCAAATGTCTTTAAAGAAATGAAGATGGACATTTGCCTAACATTTATGAGCCTCTGGGTTCTATCACTACCATTACAAATTTAAAAAAACAAAACAAAATCAAACAAAAAAAAACCCTTTGCATAATTTCTTATTCCATATTCATATTGCATATCTATGGCCACTAAAGTGATGATGATTTATGAAGCCCAGTTCCAGACATAGTTTTCATTAGTGTATTCTAAGAAGTTAAGAGTAAATTTTGTATTTATAAAATTAATATATCATTTATTGTTTAATCTGTGTTTAATTAAAATTAAAACACAAAAATGATTACTTAGGGTATATTGTGTCCAGTTCAATATTTATGGCACTTTATGCATGAGACATTATGAAGGGGATAAAACTGAGCAGAATATTTAAAAACCAGCATTGACCTAATAGTGCTGTATAAACCCTGCCTAAGAAGTGTTCTCTGATAGTACGATTTGCTTAGGAATTAGTTTTCCCTAGGTGTTCCTCCATACCAAAAACAAGTCCTTTGCTGGAGTGGGGGGGGGTGCGGGGAGGGGGAAGCTGGTTATTGCAAAGGGCTGGTCCCTGATTCTGGCTCTTAAGAAAGATGACTCAGAGGTTAAAAGCACTGCCTGCTCTTCCAGAGAACCCAGGTTGGGTCATCTCTCCAGCCCTACAATTTGATCTTAATATTTAGTATCATCTAATTTCACAAAGAACATACAGGTTCCAGAGTTAGAAGCTTAGACCCATATCAGATATATATATATATATGAATGAATATGACCCATGGTGGCTTAAAAACCATCTGTTAACTGCAGTTCTGGCCTCTGCTGGCACCAGGCATGTAAGTGATACACAGGCATACATGCAGACAAACTACCTACACATATAAAATATAAAATAAATTACATTTATGTGAAGAGTCAACTTGTGAGACTCTATTCTCTCCTTTTAACATGTGGGAGAACTCAGATTATCAGAATTGACAGCGTAAGCCTGTACCTGCTGAGCCATTTCTTGGCAGCCTTTTTTTCCAAAAGTTTTTATTACTGATCTTAACACCTTATTTTTCAGACCTGTTAGACTATTTAAGCACATAGAAACATAGTTTTTGTTTTGTTGGCAGTTTTACAAGTCATGGGAAACATGAACTAGGCTTTTGGGATCGAAGGATATATGTATTTCTCCAGGATAGCTTTTGTGTATGTGTTTTGTATGAACATGAGACCTATTTAAACTTAAAGCATTTTCTTTCCAAGCATAGATAGCATCACTGTTTCATGGTGTGTGAAGATAACCCAGAAAATTAAAGGAGCTTCTAAGGAGAATTTGCAGAGGATGCTCTAGGAAAAGTCTGAGTACTGAAGGAGTGAGAGCCATGGACCAGAACAACAGCCTTCCACCTTATGCTCAGGGCTTGGCCTCCCCACAGGTAACAGCAGGAAGGAGGGCCGACCAAGAAGGTGACACTTAACCGTCCAGTATTGGACATGGATTTATATGTTCTCAAGCTTGTTTTACTTTATGGACATTTCTGCTGTGGATAGGCATGATGTTCATTTGCTCGGCCAGTTTATTTAGAAGACTGTTCCCCATCTGTGTGAAATATACAACATTTATTTCATTTACTCCAGGAGGTTCCTTCTAGATCCTCTTGCAGTCACTTTACTAGCCCAAGATGACAACCAAATATTGTCAAAATTAAACATTAGTTTTGATGTAAGATGTGTGTGCATAGTTGCAATAGAATTAGACCTAGATTGTTACTAATTCAGTATAAATTTTGCCATTTTTTTCTCCCTACTTCCACATACATAATTACTAAATCTAACAATTTTTGTAAGATAGAAGCATTATAAAAAAGGCAGTTAACAGTATTTTACAGGCTTTGTTGATTTTTGTTTTTAGTATAATAGCTCTTTCAAGTAGTATGATAGAGTAGATCGTGAGCTGTCACCTTGAACCTCTAGGTGCCTGTGTGATCCAAAGTGGTCATATATTAAATTAGTGCATAATCCTCATATACAGGGTAACACTTTAAATCAGGACATGTACGTTCGGTTTGTCCCTGTGGTCTAGATATGCTTAGGAGGCTAAGCATCTTTCTTGCATATCATAAATAACAGATTCCAGATGCTAAGTGCACATATACTATATTCAGTACTACAGAAGAAAAAGTATGCATCTCAGGATGCCAAATTCTTCCCATTATTTAATATTTAATGACCTATTGTGTTCAGAAAGCATCAGGTTTTACACTTTACCTGGGTTCCACTAGGAAAGAACCTATGTTATTCAACATTAAGGTCTTAAGTGTTCTCTCTTTGTTTTCCACAGGGTGCCATGACTCCTGGAATTCCCATCTTTAGTCCAATGATGCCTTATGGCACAGGACTGACTCCACAGCCTATTCAGAACACCAATAGTCTGTCTATTTTGGAAGAGCAACAAAGACAGCAGCAACAGCAGCAGCAGCAGCAGCAGCAGCGCAGTAGCAACTGCAGCGGCCTCAGTACAGCAATCAACATCTCAGCAGTCCACACAGGGTGCCTCAGGCCAGACTCCACAGCTCTTCCATTCTCAAACTCTGACCACTGCACCATTGCCAGGCACTACCCCCTTGTACCCTTCACCAATGACCCCTATGACCCCAATTACTCCTGCCACACCAGCCTCTGAGAGCTCTGGGATCGTACCACAGCTGCAGTGAGTGTGCTTACCTTGTGTGCCTATGCTCTCTCTTCCCTCCCCAAGAGTGAGCAAGTTTGCGTGCGTTCCTTGTGGTCTGTCCTCTGCACCAGAGGAGGCTGTCAGTGGTAGTGCACTATTTGCTTTCAGACAGTGCACTTAATTAAGGAAGTGATCCTGTGGTAATTCTGTTTGGCTTCATCTGCTCTTGGCAGGAATTGAAGCTACAGAGTGAGTCAGTGCTCTCAACAAAACCTTTCCTTAGAAATGGAGTTGCTTGTGTTTATGTGTTTGGGTCCCTGAAATGAAAACTGAGTTTCACCAATACTGTGGACATTTCCCTGTAGCTAATTGGCTGATTATCCAGTTATATCATAGGCTTGGCCATAATGTCAGCAGAGGTCTTAGATCCAGGTTTTTCTACAATTTTGCTGTGAGGGTTATATTTTATGTTTGGAATTTGTTTCTTTCTTTCAAAGTGAGGATAGCAGTTCTTGATATGTTTTTCTGCCTAAGTGAAATAGTTCCCACATGTAAAAAGGTAGGAGATACAGGCTTTTTTTCTTCTGAAACAACCCAAACCCATACTCTTTAGTAACAAGTATGTAGCTTTACTTTAAGGAAGTTTATGTCTTGAACCTTTAAGGGTTCATTGCAGACGACACACTATCCAGTTTCCACCGTCCTGCTTTCAGATGCTTCCTGTTACACGTGGCTTTCATTTTATTTTAAATTATTGTCACTTTTAAGCTATTCCAGATCATTTTTTAAGCTAAGTGGTATATAATCATGAATCTTGACCACTATGCCCAAAAACTTATACCTTACCCATATACAATTTTAAAATTACTTTTGATTTTAATATTTTAGAAAGACAAGCCCTGTTAGCTCTCCTTTGTCTATGCTGCTCCAAACTAATTTTTCATGCCATTTTGACTTCCACAGGCATTCTGGTTTGTACTTCTGATTAAAATTATCTTATGACATACACTTATTTCCATATCCACAGAACATGCACTTAGGCGCTAAAGACTGGACGACAGCTCTTGAGTTCAAAGCCAGCCTGTTCTACAGAGTGAGTTCCTGGACAGCCAGGGCTACACTGAAACCCTGTATTGCTTACAATGCTTCAAGAATGGGATTCAGTGGCATGAAACAGTCTTTTAGACCCAGGTGGATAATGACAGATTTTAAGTGTGTGTCCATGCATTTCCCCTGTGTATACTGGAGAAGAATCTCAAGAATTGTTTCTCAGGACACTACTCACCCCGGTTTTTAATATGGGATCTATTAGTGGCCTGAAATTTGTTGGTTTGGCTAAGCTGACTAGCCAGTGCACCTCAGAGATCTGCTTGTGTCCGTCTCCTTAGCACTAGGATTACAAATTCTCATTCACTTTGGTCTTTTTCGTATAGGTTCATACATGGCAAGCTCTTTAAGCCATCTCCTCGGCCTGCTAATGATGATTCTGTTTAACATGACTTACTGTGGTAAATACAGAAAAGAGGACAGATATTTTCTCCCTTTGCCAAAGACATTGAATTCCCATTTTTCCAAAAGATAGCTTTTTCGGGAAAGATTGAGAAAGTCCACATCTGCCTGCTCTTACCCTGGTGACTTAATAGTGAGCTAGTGTTGATAATATTTCAGAGCTCAAGAAGGAGGGATGGTAGTTAAATGAAGGATCAAGGCATGACTCTTGAGACAACTAAGTCCTGACTCTTCTGCTTGGAAACCATGTTCTTCCCAAGCCAAGCAGTGTATTCCCTGGAGACTCAGCTGCTTTGTCTGAACATGGGAGTAGTAGTTACTACCTCATAGTACATTTTGAGTACTAAGTGAGAATATGATATGTGGCACTTTTTAAACATTTAAAATCAGCAGGGGTTTTTGGTTTTTTATTATTATTATTACCTGGTGAAAAATTATGGATCAGCAACCTAAATCATGTTTTCTTTTCAAATTTCTTGCTTAAATATTATATTCATAGAAAAGTTTGTTTATAAACTTGACCTGAAGACCATTGGCCTCTTTGTTTAAAAGTTAAATTTATTTTAAGTAATTATGTTTTCAAATTTTTTGCAGAAATATTGTATCCACAGTGAATCTTGGATGTAAACTTGACCTAAAGACCATTGCACTTCGTGCCCGAAATGCTGAATATAATCCCAAGGTCAGACCCATTTTCATGTATTTCAGACTTAAACAGAAAATTCTTCCTATATCTGTAGGTGAGAAAGTTAAAGTTTGTATTGAACTTATTTCTTGATGCCAGCAAGATGAGTAGTATCATGCTTATCTTGAAAAACCAAAAAAAAAAAAAAAGGGAAGGAAGAAAGAAAGAATTTAATTGGGGCTTTACTTACAGTTTTAGAGGGTTAGTCAGGAAAGGAAGGAAGGAAGGAAGGAAGGAAGGAAGGAAGCAAGCATTTAATTGGGGCTTTACTTACAGTTTTAGAGGGTTAGTCAGTGATCTTCATGACCAGAAACAGACGGCTTGGTACTGGAGCAGTAACTGAGAGTTTTACATTCTGATCTGAAGGCAGCAGGCAGAGAGAGACACTTGCCTGGAGTGGGCTTTTGTTACCTCAAAGCCCACCTCAGTACCATACTTCATCCAACAAGACCTCACTTCTTAATCCTTTTAAATCTTTCTCAAACAGTTCTGTTCTCTGGAGCAAATATATAAGTCTATGGAGTCTGTTTTCATTCAAGCCACAACACTGAAACTGAGAGAATAAAAAGATTAGGGAGGAGGGAGAAAGCACCAGTTTCTACGATAATAGCCTAGCATATGTTAAAAGACTTTCTTACATGCACTAGAGAAAAGATTTTTACATAGGGAACATCTGCGTTGACAGATGATTATTCGATTCCACACGTGTGAAGTTCAGATGGGAGATGCCTGAGTGCCTGGATGTTGGATGAGAAGGCCAAAACAGTTTCCTGAAGTGGAAAGCATTTGTCACAGGGTCATCATGTACCTGTAAACCATTACCATAGAAACCAGTACCTCACAGATTTCCTCTAATAAAGATAAGATGGTTTTGTGTATATGTTTAGTTGGGCAAACTTGGAAAGATCAAAGAGCAGAAAGGAGGAAAATGGTAGAGAAAAGATTGAGTTTTTGTTTGTTTGTTTGTTTGTTTAAGCTGCCCAATAAAAAATTAAAAAAAAATAGATAAATGTAAGACAAGGAATAAAAAATAGAAACATTGTAAAAGAAACTTTTTAAATATGTTGATAGGAATACCTGGTGTAGCCAAGATAGTTTGACCCAGAACATAGAACACTCGGTTTTCTTCACAGAAACTCTGACCAGCAACATAACTGCATAATGCTTCTTTCTGACCATTTAGCGGTTTGCTGCTGTCATCATGAGAATAAGAGAACCTCGGACAACTGCGTTGATTTTCAGTTCTGGGAAAATGGTGTGCACAGGAGCCAAGAGGTACTCTTAGGATTCTTCGTTTCCAGTGGATGTATTGTCAAAGAAAGGGGTATACCCGATTTCTATTTTACCAGGCTAGCACTTAGTTTTGGTCTGTTGAGACAGAGTTTCTCTGTGTAACCCTGACTATACTGGAACTCGCTCTGTAGACCAGTCTGGCTTCAAACTCAAATTCTGCCTGCCTCTGCCTCCCAATGCTGAAATTAAAGCTGTGCAACACCACTGCCCTGCTGGACTAGCACTTTCAATGTGTTATTTTTAATGGTTATCCTAATTGCTTTGAATAGCATCGATGCCCCACTTCTCCTTTTTGTTACTCCTGATCTCCTGCACCTTAGTGTGGCTTTATTTAGTTGCTACAGCCTCCTTTTGTGGTGAAGTTGGAAAGTCTGTTTCATCCAATAATGGTGTCCTAAGAGTGGATGGAGATCTGATGTAAAGGAAGATAGAGTTTATGTATTTGTCAATAGCTAATTTTCCTTTTTTTTTTTTTTTTTTTTTTTTTTTTGAGACAGGGTTTCTCCCTGGAACTTGCTCTGTAGACCAGGCTGGCCTCAATTTACCTGCCTCTGTCTCCCAAGTGCTAGGATTAAAAGTGTTTGCCGCCACCATCCTGCTTTAGTATTTTCTTTATAAAGATGAAGTTTTTATCTCAGTAGAAATTTGTGGGTCAGTGATGTAGTAATAACAGTGATCATAATTGAACCACATGCTGTATCACATCTTTTAACCTGGGGCTTGTTGCTAATGTGGCAAGTCCAAGGCTGATGTTTTGGTGGATTATGCTTTCTGTGAAGGTCACAGGGATAGTTTAGTTTTCTAATTTAGACCCCATTTAAGTTATTCTTCTGAATTACTCCATTAGGTTTCTGTATATAACTCACTGGTTTTTCCTTTCTTTAGTGAAGAACAATCCAGACTAGCAGCAAGAAAATATGCTAGAGTTGTGCAGAAGTTGGGCTTTCCGGCTAAGTTCTTAGATTTCAAGATCCAAAACATGGTGGGGAGCTGTGATGTGAAGTTCCCCATAAGGCTGGAAGGCCTTGTGCTGACCCACCAGCAGTTCAGCAGGTAGGCGTGAGAGGGATTGGGGTCAGCATGAGCAACAGCAATAGTCTATTCCGGCATTGTGCAGGGTGAAGTAACTTAAGATGTTCAGTTTCTAAGCAAAAGATGCAGTTGCAAGTTGAGTGTGCTACATGTAAACATAAGGTGTGTCTGCAATTGTGCCACTGCACATTCTGCTGTCTGTACAGCTCCCGTTTCTTTACCCTGTGACTGACACCCCAGCTCCTTCATTGGAATGACTTACATTCATTTCTGTTTGCCTCATCATTTTGTTAGTCAAGAAATACACTTAAATACATGAATTTGTAGTTTCTTCTCCCATTTTTCTTCTAATTTGAATCATTTTGCTTTTGTTTTGTTTGGTTTTGTTTTGTCAACATACCAGCAAAGTATAAAGATGAGCAGCAGAGATATACTGTCCATTATTATTCCTGGTCGTTTTCTAGTGAACATTTACTTAGCATCCCTGCTCACAGCCCTTTCTCAGTATCTGTTTTCTTTTGACAGCCACACCAGCTTACCTGTTCCCCCTCACGCTCACCCTAATCCTTTGCCTCGGGGCCTTTGCACATGGCACTTTTATACCTGGCACATTAGGTGCAATTTTTAACACAGAAACTCCTGTTGGTGTTGCTCTTCCTCATATAAACCTGCCCCGAGTTTATCTCCAGATTACACATAAGACACTTGGATCCTTTTATCAGATTGAACAAATAACCTGAAATCACTAGGTTAGAATTTCATTAACTAATGTCAGTTCAGGTAGGTGGTGTGATCAGGGAGTAGGTTCATTTCCAAGCTCATGTTTGGTTTGTCTTAACTCTGATTAAGTCACCCTGTTAGAAACACTGACAGCTCCAGATTTGTATTCAGGGAAGTGAGATACGATTACAAGGCTGTCACTATGGGCTCTAAAGAGTGGGATTAAGCTGCTATCACTAGACTTGCCCAAAGTAAACCTAAAGCAGGTCAGAGAATGTGAGTATACACACATTCTTGTTTTTATCACAGGAAACCTAGAGTCTGGGAGGACAGCAGTGGAAGACATGTAGTTGGTGGCTATGTCCATGACACACGACTCTTGCTTGGTGAAAGTGTTTTCTTCTTGTGTGTCCTATTTGTGGACAACTGGCTTGTTCACTCAGTACTTCCTGACACAAGGCCTCATGTTTCACAAAAAACTGGTGATTTCTAAACTTTTTCTATTTTCTTTCTAGCTATGAGCCAGAATTATTTCCTGGATTAATCTACAGAATGATCAAACCCAGGATTGTTCTCCTTATTTTTGTTTCTGGAAAAGTTGTGTTAACAGGTAAGTTAAAGGGATAGTGTACCAAAATTGGAAAGAATTTGGAACAGCATTTCTGTATTGGGACAGCTGTACGGGTGTTTTTGTTTACATTTTGCTTCCCATCCTAACCTTCACGAGAAAGGGGGAAAGTGAGAACAGTAGAGTCCTATGGTTGTAGCCTGTAGCTAGAGTATGCGTGACTGTGGCAGCAGGCAAGGACGGAACACTAATACTTGGGGATTGGTATTGCCTTGCTCACTTGTTCATCGTGGCCTACAACCAACTGGGTGAGAAAATGTTTGTTTAGGGTGTTAAAAGTCACCCGGTGTATCATTTTTTAAATGCTAAGAAAATGTTTTAAAAACTGGAGAGTGGGGCATGGCCCTTAATCCTAGTACTCAGGAGGCAGAGGCAGGCCAGCCTGGTCTACACAGCAAGTTCCAGGACAGTCAGGGCTCTCCAGAGTAACCCTGTCTCTTAAAAAGAAAAAAGAGCCGGGCATTGGTGGCACACACCTTTAATCCCAATATTCAGGAAGCAGAGGCCAGCCTTGTCTACAGAGCTAGTTCCAGGACAGACTCCAAAGCAATACAGAGATACCCTGTAATGCCAATTGTTTGTCTTAACTGGGTATGGAGAAAACTGTACTTGTAGCTTTGTTTTAAAGTAATGGTGTTACTATTTTAAGAAATGTTACTTAAACCAAACCATCTCATTTCTATTCCAATGTGTCTTTGTAGGTGCTAAAGTTAGAGCAGAAATTTATGAAGCATTTGAAAACATCTACCCCATCTTAAAGGGATTCAGGAAGACTACATAGTGGCTGCCATGTACGCGCCTCCCTACCCACTTGTTTTTTAAAACCTATCAGTTTTGGTACCACTGGTGGTACAGTTGTGAGAGAAGGACACTCAGTTACAGGTGGCAGCATGAAGTGACACTGTGTCCTACTGCAGGGTACTGGAAAGGTTGCCTCCTCTGCCCTGAGACCTCCCTGCAGCTCTACTGTGAGCCGCTTGCTCACACTGTGTCCTACTGCAGGGTACTGGAAAGGGGAAAGGTTTCCTCCTCTGCCCTGAGGCCGCTCTGCAGCGCTACTGTGAGCCGCTTGCTCTGAGCTGCTACTTGGCAGCACTGCCCATTTATTTATATTTAGATTTTAAACACTGCTGTTGATGAGTTTGTTGGTTTAAGGGACAGAACTTTTAAGTGTTCAAAGCCACCTGTACAATTGGACTTTTTATTTTAACTTTTCCCACATAAGCCAGTTTTTATATTTCTACCAGAAAAGTAAAAAATCTTTTTTTAAAAGTGTTGTTTTTCTAGTTTGTAACTCTTAGGAGTTATTTTTGTGCCAGATACATTCCACCTTCCCAGTATTGCAGAACTAAATAGTTGTATTAAAACAAATGTACATACTTTTCTTTCAGAGTACTCTGCACAAAAAAAAATGCAGCTTGTAAATTGTTAGATTTTTGTTATAAATGATACCTTGTAAGAGTCATGTGATCATACTGTCAAAGAAATTTATTTTAGATATATCTGAGACCATTGTTTTGTTTGCTTGTCATCCCTCCACCCCACCCCTCCCCCCTTTTTGGTCTGTTGCAGTGAAAATGAACATACCACCAATTTCATGGTCCCATTGAATACCCTCTTGTTTTCTAGATACTTCAGTGTCTGGGGCCTTCACCAAACTAGTTAACATTTTGTTCCTTTTTCAGCCTTTGCCAGAGCCTTGTCCAAGGTTTCATAGCTAATAAGGGACTACTATAGGAGGGCTTTGAGTATTTCAGGTATAGAAGTTGCTGCTCTGTCCACAAAATCACTAGCTTCTTTGATAGATCATTTTTGTCATGGTTTTTCTCATGAAATATCAGGTGGACACTTAAAAAGCCTTGGGTTATTTGGGGAACATTTTGTGTCCTTTTTAATGTATAAAGTACATTTTGCACAGTTCAGACTGTGTGTGACCAGAAAGAAGTCTCTCTTTGCACCCTTTCTTCAACCCTTCACTTAGTTTATGCCTGAGCTCTCCAGTGTAGGCGATGGTGGCGGCAGGCATGGAGGGAACACTAATGATTGACTGTTTTCAGTTGGCATTGGTCCCCTGGAACTTGAGGTTACTAGTGTACTATTCTGAGATAACAACTAAGAGCTCCACTGAATGCTTCAGAGCCAGTTACCATGTCACTCGGGACAAGTGTGACAAAGAACTGTGGACTAGCGAGGAGGTATTGCCTTGTTGACTTGTGGGTCCTGGCCCAGAACTAAGTGTAGTGAGGAGCTGATGGGCTAGCATGTTAAAAGTCACCAGGTGTGTTGTTTTTAAATTTGTTAATGTGCAATTCTGGGATTACTTTCATCTCGCATGTTCTTTTGTGACTTTCATTTTTTGCAGTCAGTTTATCAGTTGTACTTCTAAGATATGCAGTGTAATGTCCTCTTAGAAGCCCTGATTGAACCACTCCCTTACCCATGGTCCTTTGTTACCTCCAGTGCACACTGATTCACAGGGTTGGATCAGGTATGCTTGTATGAACAGATTTCTATAGTGTACTTTTACAAAAGGAACTGATGTATGATAAACCATTTATGTGTTCTAAGTTTTGACAAATCAATAATAGATTCCAACCCCCAAAAAAGTATATACAAGGTACCGTTTCTTGCACTTCCCAGACATTACTAATATTAGTAATGTGACAACTATTTGGAAAGGCATCTTTCTAGTATTTCTCTCCAAGATTTTTTTTTTAAAGTTTTATAATTCTTTTTATATGGGGCATTTTTGTTTCATAAAAGTTATTATTTCATTATGGTTTCTGGTTTTATTTTTTTCATAACACTTTAAGGAAAAAATGTTTATATATATATTTAACTTTTTCCAATCTACTTATTGAACCCTTATTACTACTGTTAGTAGTTGATTGCATTTGAACCCTAAATCCTAGGCATCTAGTAGTTTTGATAAGTAGTAATCTTGTGTTTTCTTTCTAGTATCTTTAACATTTCAATGGCTGGGACTTTAATGTACCTTGCTGTTTTTCTTCTCTTTCCTGTTTTTGTTTACGACAGAGTGACAAGGTTAGGGTTCTGTAGCCTAGGTGGCTGTGAAGTCAGTGATTCTGCCTTACTCATTCAAGTAGCTGGGATTATAAACCTCATGAACTACTAGGCCTCTCCAAAGTTTTTATTTAATCAGTTCTATATTGTACGTATCTTTTTATCCTTAATTTTTGACATACCGGTGATAGAACACAGGATCTTATGCTTGCAGGGAATGGCCACTGTGACAGATCTACCCCCAGAGTAGAATCCTTAATTCTTAAGGACATAGGTGATAGCAAGTTAGCATTTACTAGTATGTTAAGTGTGCTGTACACTTAACACATACATCAGTCTTAGTATGGATTTTATTCCTTTGTTGAAATACCATGACCAAAAGCAACTTGGGGAGGAAAGGGCTTATTTCAGCAAATAGTTGCATTCCATCATGAAGGGATGGCAGGGTAGGAACTTAAGTAGGGGCCGTGGAGAATGCTGCTTACTGACTTGCTCAGCCTACTTTCTTACACAACCCAAGACTACCTGCTCAGGGGTGGCACCACCCACATTAATCAAGAATGTACCCTCACAGAAATGCCTATGGTTCATTTTTGTTCATTTGTCCTGTTTCTTCAAGAGAGGGTTTCTCTCTGTAGGTCAGGCTGGCCTTAAACTCACAGAGATCCACTGACTCTACCTCCTGAGTGCTGGGATTAAAGGTGTGCGCCACTACCGCCTGGCTATCTACAGGTCAATTTTATGGAGCCATTTCTTCAGGATTCCTTCCCAGATATGTGTAGGTTTGTGTCAAACTGACAAAAACTAACAAAGAGTGTTCTTAGTGAGAAGGGATCATGCTATATCTAGCTCAGGCCAATCAGGTACTAAGTTTGTGACCAGTGGCCTTGAATCCATGAGTCTAAGGTTGACCCAGATATACTCTGAGTGCCTAGCAGAGTACATTCATGTCCACACCACCTGGAAATATCCCCAAATAACAATCCTTGCCATTTAGAAATATGTTGATGCATTTACTTTTAAAAGCCTTCAGCATTCAGACCTTTCTGTAATACATTTTGAGTAGACAACTTTACTGGTGATTTGGGATGTGAAGCCACACTTGAATATCTTGTCTGGGTCTTTTCTGGAGTCACTAGTTGGTGCCAATTCCTTCCACAACTAAGGGCTATACTACTAGTTCTATGTGGCTCTTAGTGCTTTAGCTTAGCTGCCTCAAGTTAAAAATGAACAGCATTTTCCTCTTAAAAGCAGCTTGGTAAATAACAGGTGTCCCCCATAGGAATCGTAAGGTACACATATGTGGTGTGAACTCGTAGGACAGGACTGTGATATGCTACAGCCAGACAGTCGATGGACGTAGACTATTGGCAGGTTACGGATGAGGTTGAACAAGGATACTATGGTGATATGACACAGCCCTGTCAGGTTTGTTTTAGTGTGGATCTAATGCTGGGAATTCACTTGTGAGTGGGTGAAGACTGGAAGCACTGTAACAAAGTATCTGCAAAGGAGGATGAGGTCCCGTTTCTCCATCTTCCATAAGCAGGTCTGAAACTAGTTGTTTTCCCCTCCTGCCGCCTGGTCCTGCCGCCACGCCAGCCCCCAATAATACACAGAGATGCTGTATTTGATATAAGGCTGTTGGCCAGGTACTAGTTTCTTACTGGCTAGCTCTGTCTTAATGATTAACCCATTTCTACTTATCTAAGTATTTCCACGTGGTCATCTTATCTGAGAGCGCAGGCCTGCATCTGCTCTCTCCAGGCTCTACATGCTGACTCCTCCTAACTACTTCTTCTTTCCTCCTAGTCTCCTAGCCCCACCTATCTTGCTTTCCTATAGGCCAACAGTGCTTTATTCATTAACCGTATGAGAAACATATTTACAGAATAACATCTCCCATCACAGGTCCCCTGGCTTTCTTATATGCAGGCTTCTGCCAAGCCTGGTGATACTGCTTCTTTACTAGTTCCTCCTTCATCCTGCTCGGTCTGACAGAGTTGAGTTTTCCTTGTTCTGGCATCAGACAGTATTGACTACTTTAGTTTTCCCTACACACATCTTTAACTGTAAAACTGGAAGTGGGAAAATGCTATCGATGTGATGGTTTATAGATGGAAATATACGTGGTTCCTTCCCAGATATTGTTAAGGTTTTATTTTTTGCTCATGTGTATGTTTTATGTATCTGTGAGTTATGCCACATATGTACTGGGTGCCCACAGGGGCCGGAAAGTGCATCAGCTCCTCTGGACCTGGTGTTACAGACAGTTGTGAGCTTCCTGATGTGGGTACTGGGAACTGAACTTGGGTTCTTTGGAAGAGTAGCAAGTACTCTTAATAGCTAGGCTGAAGCTGGAGAGAGATGGCTCAGACCCAGGTTTGTCTCCCAGCACCCACATGGGGAACTCAACATTGTCTTCTGGTCTCTGAAGGCACCAGGCACATAATGTGGTACACATATATGCAGGCAAAACATGAATACATGTAAAGTAACAACAATAAACTGGGCAGTGGTAGTGCATGCCTTTAATCCCAGCACTTGGAACAAAGCTAGTTCCAGAATAGCCAGAGCCACACACACAAACCCTATCTTGAACCACCCCCCCCAAAAAAAAAAAAAGAATTCAACAGTTTTCAAGGTGTGTCTGTTACATCCTGTTTCCACACAAATTCCTCTGTGTAGCCAATGCCCAGGCTACAGCTGTCAGCACAGGTAAAGACTGCCAGGATGCCCCAGTCCACACTTCTGCCCAGTCTGTCTGCCTTTAGGTAGTTCAACAGCTGGGGCATGACCTGGGAAGGACAGAATAATCACAACATTTCAAGGCAGG
This sequence comes from Cricetiscus sungorus, assembly GCA_030556225.1. Taxonomy (NCBI): domain Eukaryota; kingdom Metazoa; phylum Chordata; class Mammalia; order Rodentia; family Cricetidae; genus Cricetiscus; species Cricetiscus sungorus. The sequence continues at coordinate 982,188 of JANBXA010000738.1, read as the reverse complement.
GTACCTATATTTTGGTCCAGTTTTCTAAATGTCATTATTTAAGGTCTTACCTGGAATTCAAATGTCCTCTTGGCACCACAGGGGCAATCTGGAATATCTTTTTCTTGAGGGATGTTTTCGCCAGAAATCCAGAGGGGTTTAATGCCTCTTCCATACCTGAGAATCTAAAAATCAACAAGAACCACATCTCATCCAAGAGTTTCCAATGGAACCAGATCCTGAGGATCATTTAAAGGAAATCCCTGTGTGCATCTATAGACTACCAACACCCCTAAACCTCAAAGATAATTAAAATTATTGTGTGTGTGCACATGCATTATGGCAGCACTCATGTGAGTGTAAGATTAGAGGATAACTCGTGAGAGTCAACAACTTCTGTGTGGGTTTCCAGGATCAAACTCAGGTCGTCTGGTTCAGCAAGAAGCATTGGCCCCACAATGTCAGAATCTCAGTCCTATTACATTGCAAAGGATTTAGGAAGAACTTTACTGGAGTCTGCACGCAGAATGTGGCCACATACAGTCAGGGACCTTAACTATTTAAAAAGGATATAAATGTAGTCAGACATGGTATTTGGTTACACTGTTTAAAAAAGGGTGAATTCACTATAATCAGCTTCAGGGTGTTTTCCCTGTATCCCATTGCTAAAAGCCACTTTAGTGTTAAGGCCAGATCAAAAGCTTTCCTGTTATTTCATGTTTATTTGATCCAGGATTTTCAGGACGTTGCCTTTAGTGATTGTTTATGATAAGGTAATTTAATGGGGAAAAGTTAACAATTTTTCATCATTTTTTAAAATCTGTGTACTTATATATATGGTATAGGCATGAGAATCATTGGTTTTATAAGCTGAAAATGGGGTTAGTCATTTTGAGAACACAATGAAGAGGTATAAATCCCAGTCTACCTGCTCTGGTTCGAGGGCTATTTTGGATTTAAACTTTTGGAAAATGTGATCTTCCTTGGATTCATGCTTTGCCATGGAATCTAGTTCTTCCTCAAGTATTCTCCCTGGGGAAAAAGAAAACAAACAAAAAAAATAAAATGACAATAATTATGGAATACTGGGATAATGATCTCCACCGTTTAACAATTCAAATGTATGGGGAATCTAGCTAATCATCTAATTAAGCAGATACTTTCCTCTGTTCAAGTAACATTAGTGCTTATTTCTAGATAACATTATATAATCATTATAGATCTAGTCTTTAAGGCTCTAAATTAAAATATGGATGATGGCTCAGAACTATAGCAGTGCATCTTAGGACACCCCTGCAACATGAGTCCTCATCACTACTGTTCTTAAACTATCTGAATTCTTATTTCAAACCTACTCACATCTCATCCATCTCTCCATTTACACTCATTCACATCCAGGAAATGCCATTTCCTGTTCCACAGCCAGTTTGGACTTCTACCTAACCTGAACCACTGTTTTCCAACAAACTGGCTACCAATACAACTTCAGTGTTGGTAACATGTGTCAAAATACAACTTTGATACCAAGTCAGGGTTCACAATTTTGACAAACTGGGGAAGTATTAATGACACTTACTGACATTAATAGCTTGGATGCATGGGGAATGTACATTCCCTCACACTGGTGGTCTCTCAAAGCATTAATGATTTATGGGACCTTAAGATGCTCCACAGGTACCTCCCTCTGCTGCCCTGCCCCCCCTCTCCTTCCCAACCAAACCAATTCTCAGCTAGGACACAGTAACTTAAAAGAAACAATTTGAAAATCTTATCTTGTAAATGTTGAACATCCACAAAAAATAGAAATACTGTAGTTGTCAAGTACTAAGGATCAGCTTCAAAGCAAATTTTTAAGATTCCTCCGTCACTTCATTTTATCTACAAATAATTTATGATAATTAATGAAGTTTCTGCTTTTCAGAAACAGGGACTGAATCTAGAGCCTGGTACAAGCATGCTGGGCAAAATGCCCTACACTGAGTTCTAACCCTCACCCTGTTTTTATTCTAGACAAGGTCTCATGGATTTGTTCAGGCTTGCCTTGAACTCATTTGGTAGCCCTAGAAGGCACTGACTGGACTTAGGATCCTCCTGCCTTAAGCCTCCTGAGTAGCTGTGATTGTAAATTTGTACCACTAAAATCCACTGATAACTCAATTCTTTTGTTTGGTATGGGTAGGTGTGGTTTTTTGAGACAGGGTTTTCTCTGTGAAATAGCCTTGGCTGTCCTAGAACTCACTCGGTAAACCAGTCTGGCCTTGAACTCAGAGATCACCTGCCTCAGCCTCCAAAGTATTGGGATTAAAGGCATGATAACTGAATTCTTAACTGTTGACATATTCAATTTCTGATAATAACCACTTTCATTATTTGAGTATTTCCTCCCTAGTTCTGGAATCAACTACCTCTCTAAATAGATCATTTTATAGATCTGTAGTACCAACTACATATAAGATGATCTAACATTTCTAAAAATTTAAAAATAATAATTTTTAAAAAGCTAAGGATTTTTAAATCTTTGTTGTAGATAAAAGTTCTTGTGAGTTGCTGGTATCTTCCAATAAAAATTCAGACCTACTTTTTTGCAAATCTGTATCATTCTTTTCATAAACTCAATAACAGCAGTCAGATGTAACACCTGTAACATTTGCACTCAGGAGGTGAAGGCAGAGGCAAGAGGATGAGTTCAAGGCCAGCTTGGCCTACATGCGAACTTGTCTCCAAATTTAAGAAAAACATGCTCATTGAATGTTTAGAGATCTATTGTCAAATCACTGGTTTGAAGTCGTGTAGAATTAAGTGGTTATATAATTCAGTCGCTTCCTTTCCCTCCCATTAACTTCCTTTCTGAAAGAATACATTTTCATGACTTGCCGCTTGTAAAAACATGAGCAACAGTATACTCATGAGTACACACGTCAGTTACAAGTCCAGGCCTTAATATTGGCATTCAAACGTAGGTCCTCAGAAAGAGCAGCAAGTGCTCTTAACCTCTGAGCCATCTCTCCAGCCCTGCATCCTTACCTTTTAGCACAAGACATTTTACTCAGTTGCCAATTCCGTGGACTCTCTCCTGAGAATAAACCCCTGACCACTAGGTGCCCTTCTCTGTGAATTCCTGTTACAAAGCATGGACTGGGCGACAGGACAACTCTCACACTGCATTTTTTTATGCTTGTGGCAAAAATGAACCAGTGAACTGAAGTTCTACCTTTTTTAGATTTACTTACTATGTATACAGTGTTCTATCTGCATATTTGCCTGCACACCAGAAGAGGGCACCAGAACTTATAGATGGTTGTGAGCCACCATGTGGTTGCTGGGAATTGAACTCAGGACCTCTAGAAGAGCAATCAGTGCTCTTAACCTCTGAGCCATCTCTCCAGCCCTCTAGTTTTTATAAACCAGACCTTATGGTTTAAAAGTTCAAATTCTAGAGTCAGCAAGATCTAGGATCAAACTATAAAACCTAAGTTCTTTGTTCAAACACATGATACCTGGAACTTCATTTCCTCACTGGAAGCATGAGGCAAAGTGTTCAATGAGGCCTAAGCAACCTTAGGACAGACAGGTGAATGCTGACTGATGACCACAGTGTGTCGGTTACCATTGACACAGCAGCCCTAGGGCATGAACTCTAGGGGAAATAACCAAAGTACGTATCTAAAAGTAGAACTAAAAAATGAAGTTACAAAGGGCCCTTGTTGTCATACATGCTGCAGTTAATGTTTTAATCTGCAGTCTTCTACCATGATATTCTCTGTTTCACCACAAACACAGGAGGCACTTCTCTCTGGAAGTGTTTTTCCTAAAGTATGTTTGGTCATAGAACTGTTAAATGTATGCACAGACTCCTTACCCATGCTTTCTGTGACTTCAGAATAATCTTTAATTTCCACAGCCTCAGGTATAATCTCATCTTCTGCTTCTGTTACAATTTCAAATTCTGGAAACAGGAAGTTGTGGTCTGGGGCTGTCTGGTCTAAATGATCTACAAGAAAGTTGTTAGGATCATTAATGAACATTTAGTTTTGAAGATCTAAAATTTTCCCATTTCTAAAGCCTTTCATCACAGTTTGAACATCAGTCACTATGTAGCCTTATGCTAGCTATTAAATATATAAAAGCTGTTGCCTGTATCACATGGCAAGCTTAGTTTTATGAGTTGGGATCTCACTATGTAGCCCAGACGGGCCTCAAATTTAAAATCCTCCTGCATCTAGCACTTGAGAGCTAGGATTACAGATAGCTATCACCACCTCTAGCTCAATATTTTAAAATACACAGTAGGCTAAAATAAGATTAAATGGTACAGTAAATACCCAACTGCTAATAGAGTCACTTGTTATCAAAGTACTGGATGTTCTACATAGCTGCATGTACTAACACAAGCATGAATAAAGCAATGAAATCACAGTCTACAAGGTCACTAAATTCATTACAGCCGGACAGTGGTGGTGCACCCCTTAAATCTCAGTACTTGGAAGGCTGGGGCAGGCAGATCTCTTAAGTTCAAGGCCAGCCTGGTCTACAGAGAAAATTCCAGGACAGCCAGGGCTGTTACACAGAGAAACCATGTCTCGGAAAAAAATCAGATCAGATTAAGATTAACAGAGAAACATAGTTAATAGTAGTCATGCTATCAACTTGGAGGTGGTGAAGCTTTATGCATGACTACTATGTTTCTCTGTTAATATAACCGATTGTACTTTGGGTTAGGGAGTCCTAAAAGCCAGTACCCAAGAAAGGCTGTCCACATCACTAAGTCTTAGCAACACTGCTCTCCCACTACTAAAACTTTTAGAGTATTGTGTTCTCTACTTCCAACTTTATCAGAAACAGATGAAAACAGGGATGTCTTACCTGACTCTGCACAAGTCTGCTTGTGTCCCAGCCGCCAGTCTAGTGTCTGATGCTCCTTACCGCAGTAATGTGCCTGCTTGCACCTAGAGCACATCTTAGGGCCCAGGCAGCCACACACCCTGCAGAGATGGGCTCCTGACTTAAGCTGGAAGCACACAGAATCCGCGGTGTCTGAAGCTCCTGTCTCAGAAGGTGGCTCGTAGGAGTAAAACGCATTTTTCCTTGGTAGCTGATTCCGAAAAACTGAAGCGAAAAGTATAAAGGTGTTCGGTGAAACAAAGCTCAAAATATTGAGCCTTTTTCGGTGCTTCACCTCATGAAGCCAGGTTTGCGCTTTCAGGGAGCAGTTTTTATAGGAGAGGTGATAAAACCGGGAAGAGTCCCATCTGACACCAGCAACTGGCTGACTCTAAGGAGTTCGTGCCGAACAGGGAGAGTTAACTCGGACTGCGATGGGATGGAGATTTGTAGGGGCAGCGTCAATTACCTGAATCCAACCGCCCACGCCAACCGATTGATCCCACACCCGGGGCTTGGCCCCCGCCGGCCGCTCACCTCGCAGGCCGGCGCAGCACGGCGGCTCGCGGCAGCAGAAGAGGAAAAGGCTGCGGTGGAAGGCGTCGTCCCGGCCGGGCAGCGGCGCGTACACCTGCAGCAGGAAGGCGAGCGGACGGCCGCAGCGCGCGCACGCCAGCGCCCCGGGTCCCGGCAGCCCCGACAGGCCGAGCCACGCGGGCCGCCCGCCCACTTTGCTGGGGAACTGCTCGCTACGCAGCCTCCAGGCCGGCGCCTCCTCGGCGAAGCCCAGCTCCACCAGCCCGGGCGCTCCCGCAGCCATGGGGTCCGTCCCTGCAAGAGTCGGTGTGTTTGGTCACCAGGCCGGAAGGCGAGCTCAGATCGCTAGCTGGGACCCGACTAGCTAGCCAGCAACCCTGACGGTGGGCAGGAAACGGAAGTGAATACCGGATGCTGGCTGGTGGGCGGGACCCAGCCTCTTCAACCCTCCACGGCACGCACCGTCTCTACTTCCGGTGGCGCGGAGACAGACCTTTCTTCGGGCTGCTGGGGATCTCTGGGCTTAAGGTGTTGGTTCTGGATCCGAAGGCTGTTGAGGCGGGTAGGGCATCCTCAGCATTTGTAAATACAGGAGAGGCTTTAAACGGTTCGTAGCTTTAATCTTTAGCTTTTGGGTAAAGAGACTGAGCCCGGATCAGAAACATTTCACATTCGGCTTTACGTATGGTTACATATTGTCATAATCTTGTGACTGTCTTTTTTAAATCACTGCATCAGAAGGTTTTTTTCCAGGAGCTGAGCAAGTTTTACAGAATTGAAATTTTGCAGGTTCCTATTGAGACAGTTTTATCTTTAGCATACAGAACTTGTCTGAGTGGATGTTGGTGGTGGTCATGTCTCGGGGGAGAAGAACAGATGTATATTCCCTCTTCAGAAGAGCAATGTGCAAGCAAGCAGGCATACCAAAGCAGAAGTCACCGATTTGGTTAATCTCCTAGGACTTTTGTACTATAATTTTCCAGCTGCTGTAGTTGCCAGAGACTGGTAACGAAGACTGGAAGCAATCAGTGAATTCCTATTCCTGCTAAACATCTGGGATGCAGGCTGATTACCCCCAGAGTAGGCATCTTCCCTTGTCTTTACAACTTTGCCACGATGTATACGGACCATCCATTCCTGCCACATTTTCTTCTTGAATTGTGGCCATCCCTGAGCATGCCCTGAGGTGTGTATCTTAAATTGAACATAAACAACTCTGTACCCACCCCAAAATGCCTTCCCTATATGAATATGTACATGCTTTCCAACTATATTCCTTACCCTTTCTTTGTTCTGGGAGACCACCCCATCTTTGAAAGCTATGTCCTCCTACTTGGAGGCAATGAAAAATCTTTACTCTTACATGTACTGACTGTGATCTGTGGTGATACCTTGCTTGTACAAATAAAGTTTATCCTCTTATCAGAGGATGGAGCTTGCTACTAGCTAACCACAGAGGTATGGAGGTCAGTACAGAGAGACAAAAAGTTAGGTGACTGGCCTGAGAGATGGGCAGAGCCAGGAAGTAAGTGGGATAGCTGGGTAGAGAAAGGATATAAGCAGGAAGAAACAGAACTCTAGCTGTCTTTATTATGTAGACCAGTTATGAACTCCGTTTACAATGATTTTTGGTTTTGTACTCAGCAAACTAAGACTGTGAACACACTGAGTTCAGTTGCAACTCCTGGGACACTGTGACCAGAGGGCATCACCCGGTGGCCAAGAGTGCCACTCTCAGGACTGTATGGTCAAGGCATGTCACTCTGGAACTTTCTGTTTATGAAGTTGTGTTGTGATGGTGGAAACAATGAGTGGGACACAGTCCTTCCATTGTCCATGTAGGAACTTTTTATTCTTGTTGCAAAGAGGAAGAACCCCTGGTTACATCTAAAGATGGGCCATAGTACTTGAATTTGTTAAACTGGGTACAAAAGACACAAGGTGAGACACCTTCAGGCCTGTGGTGTCTGTCTCTGTCAGGTACAGTGACATTCTCTATGGTATTTCCTGTACTTGACGATTCCCTCTGGAAGCCCCTCAGTCTCCACCCCAAGTGGGATCTGGTTGCTATCCCTTACCCCTCACTGACACAGACTAAACTCATGGCAGACCCTTCCAATCCCCGTCTCACCTCCAGTGGGTTCCAAGCCCTATATTTTCCCCCAGGGGTTCCTTGTTGAACCATATTCTCTCCATGGCAGGTGGCTGAAACTACTCCTAGTTAAGGCTACCCTAGTCTATCATAAGCATGAGTCCTATCCTGGAGGATGACGTTGGGCTCTGATTACCCATGGGACCTTCTAGGGAAAAACATCTTTACTCTATTGTACTGAAGTTCTGGGAGGCACGGATGGAATTCACCATTTAGGATGAATTTAGGAGTGTGCCTGATGTCTTTCCTGTTCTGGACCTTCTGACCTTCTCAAATCATGTCATAAACAATTCTATTATACTATAAAAAAAAAAAAAAGCAGTATACGCTGAAGAGTAGGTGGATTTTTCTTTGGGCTGCCCACTCATAAAAAAATGACACAGAGGTTTATTACTAATTATAAAGGCGTGGTGTATAGCTTAATCTTGTCCCACTAGTTCTTATAACTGAAATTAACCATTTATATTAATTTATATTTTGTCTGGTGGCTTTTTACTGCTCTTTCATCTTGCACTTCCTGTTTCTTCTCTATGTCCATTGGCGCCTCTCCTGTGCCTAAATTCATCTCTTCTCTCCCTCTCTGCCTGAAAGTGCCGCCTAACCTCTTCTGGCCTAGCTATTGACCATTTAACGCTTTATTAAATCAATCAGAGGGTGCCTTGGCAAAGACACATTTTCACAATGTACAAAAAGTTATTGTATAACATTGGACAGATGATTTAATGATTAAGAACACTGACTACTCTTCCAAAGAACCTGGATTTGGTTCCCAACCATATGGTAGCTCATAATCATTTGTAATTCCAATGCCAGGAGATCCCACTGGCCTCTGTAGGTACTGCATACAGGTATACTTATATGTAGGCAGAATGTCTATATACATAAAATTTAAAAAAATGTAAAGATATATGGTATCATCTAAAGGAAGCCATCTTTTCCATTATTTAATGGGTAATGTTATTTTCAGATAGAAAAAATTACAGATTTTACCTCAAAATTTAAATTGTTACTTCACGTTCCAACAAACAACAAAAACCAAACTGTACTAAACCAAGACAAAAGCTCAACAATGAAAGCTGAATCAAATTATGGCATAGGTTGTAGAGAGCCGTGTAGTGCCACGCCTTAAAGTGGTGCTGGCTTCCACCTTACACCTTCCCGCTGGTATAGACTCCCTGAGTAAACAAGCCCTTAATTGGTTAAGTCTGTTCAGCCTGTCTGCTTCCGCATTAGAGTAGCCTATCTGCAGGGTCCATGTGGCTCACTGGGGTTGGTTAGCTCAAGGGTATTTAAGCCTGTGCAGGGGTCCTCTCTTCTCTCTCTCCCTCTCCCTCTCTCTCCCTCTCCCTCTCTCTCCCTCTCTCTCTCTCTCTCTCTCTCTCTCTCTCTCTCTCTCTCTCTCTCTCTCTCTCTCTCTCTCTCTCTCTCTCTCTCCCTCTCTCTCTCTCTCTCTCTCTCTCTCTCTCTCTCTCTCTCTCTCTCTCTCTCTCTCTCTCTCTCTCTCTCTCTCTCTCTCTCTCTCTCTCCTCTCTCTCTCTCTCTCTCCCTCCCTCCCTCCCTCCCTCCCTCCCTCTCTCTCTCTCTCTCTCTCTCTCTCTCCAAGAAGAAGATCTACCCGAGTCCGTCTTCCTTGCTGGTGAGGGCAGGCGCGTACAATAGGTCAATGGTAAAAGCTAAGCTTTAAAAGATGGATCCCGTGGCTCATACATGAAGTCCCGGCACTGGAGAGATTGAAGCTGGAGAACAGTGCATTCAGAGTCAGCATTTAGTCAATACGGCACAGGAACAGTGACTGAACAGATAGGGGATCCCACCCTGCGCCTAGAGATAGTCTCTCTGTGTTGGGATAGGTCTTGTATAGATGGGTTTTTAATAATACTTATGTTATTATTCTCAATAGTTGTAGTCAGACTTTCTTTGGGCCTACCAGCTCCCAAATAATGACACAGAACCCTATTATTAATTATGAAAACTCAGCCTTAACTTAGGCTTGTTCCCAACTATCTATTAAAACTTAAATTAACCCATTTATATTAATCCATATTCTGCAATAAGGCTTGTTAGCTCTCCTCAGTACTGTATGTCCAATACACCCACCTCTGCATCTGGCTGATGAATCCTCCGGCCTCTGATTCTTTTCTCTGATCCTCCTATCTCTGCCTAGAAGTCTTGCCTGTCCTCTCCTGTCTAGCCATTAGCTCTTTATTAAACCAATCAGGTGCCTTAGTCAAGTGAGGTAAGACAGAGACACACCTTCATATAGTCTGCAAAAAGATTATAACAACAAATAGCCTTTTTGATATTATAATTTAATTACAGTGTTTCTCCCTTCACCTCCTTCTCTAAAGACTTGTCATGACGACATGTTGGATTTGTCAAAGGCTTTCCCCGAATCTATTGAAATGATCATGTGATTTTTTTTCTTTAAGTTCATTTATGGGGTTTATTACATTTATTGACTTGCATATATCAAGCCATGTCTGCATTTCAAGGAAAAAGTCATAGTCATGATGGATCATCTTATTGATGTAATTTTGTATTCTGTTTGAAAGTATTTTATTTAATATCTTTGAGTCTATGTCCATCAGTGATATTGGCCTGTAGTTTTCTGTTGTCTTTACCTGATTTGGGTATTAGAATGTGATAGTTTTTTCATAGGAGCTTGAGTATGCTTCCTCTTCTTTTTTTTGGGGGGGTGGTTTGTTTTGTTTTCCAAGACAGGGTTTCTCTGTATTGTTTTGGAGCCTGTCCTGGAACTCTCTCTCTGAAGAAGAGGCTGGCCTTGAACTCCCAGAAATCCGCCTGCCTCTGCCTCCCCAGTGCTGGATTAAAGATGTGCACCACCAATGCCCGATATATGCTTCTTCTGTTACTAATTTTTGAATGGTTTAAGAAGGACTGGGTATAGATCTTCTTTGATTGTCTGGTAGAATTTTGTGAGTCCAATCTGGTCCTGAACTTTCTTTTTAAGCTGGGAAGCTTTTTATTGCTGTTGCATGTTTCAATTACCTCATTTATTATGGGTCTGTCTAGATTTTTGGCTTCTTCTTACTTTAGTTTTGGTGGTTTTGCTGAATTTAAAAAATAATCCATTTATTTAGCTTTCCCAGCTTAATGGAGTATAGGTGTTTTAAAATCCCTTATTATATTCTGAATTTATTTGATGCCTGTTGTTATGCCCATTTCTGAGTCTGTTAATCTGGTTCTTCTCTTTCTTTTAGTAAACTGGGCCAAGGGTCTGTCAATTTTGTTTTTCTCAAAGAACCAGCTCTTATTTGCTGATTCTTGGTATTGTTTTCTGCTTTCTTTGTTTTATTGCTTTCTGCTCTTTTCTTGTTATTATTTCTTGCCATTGACTAGCTTTGGAAAAGGGTCTCTCAACTGCGAAAATTTCTCCACTAGATTTTCCAGTAGGCAAGTTATGTGGTGAATTTTCTCAGTTACTGATTGGTTTGGAAGGGTCCAACTCATTCTGGTCAGTAACACATCTGGGCTGGTGGTCTTGGTTGCTGGCTGAGTAAGCCATAAGGAGCAAATCAGTAAGCTACACTTTTCCATGGCCTCTGAATTAGCTCCTGCCTCCAGATTCCTCTCCTGCTTGAGTTCCTGCCCAGATTTCCTTCAGTGATGGACTGTTTCCTGGAAGTATATGATAAAATAAACCCTTTCATTACCAATTTGCTTTTGGTCATCATAGAAACTGTAACTAAGACATCCAGTTACACCTTAAGTCTCAGATCCCAGACTTCATTGCCCAGTACTTTTTTTTTTTTTTCTAGTAGTGTCTCCCTGTGTAGCTCTGAATGTCCTAGACATTCACTATGTGGAACAGACTGGCCTTGAAATCAGAGAAATTCACCTGTCTCTCCCTCCTATGCACTGGAATTAAAGGTGTGTGCCACCATACCTTGATGGCTGATTGTCTAATACTTTAACTGTACTGGCCTTAGATTTATACCTTTTCAGGAACTGAAATTTCACAGCGTATGAGCTTTCTAATGCCCTTCTGACTTTTTCTGCTTCCAGTGATTAATGGGGAATGAAGTACTTGGGCTTCAGATTCGTATGGAGACAAACTTTATTAGACCAGGAAGCTAAATAAATAAATAGCATAAAAACAGACAAACAAAATATGTAAGGGATTTGTGTGGGAAAGAACTGAGAGACATCCTTTGAATAGCCAAGAAACTTTCTTCTGCTTTTTTGTGCATTGGTGTTTTTGCCTGCATGTTTGTATGAGGGTGTCAGGTCTGGGAGTTACAGACAGTTGTGAGCTGCCGTGTGGGTGCTGGGAATTGAACCTGGGTTCTCTGGATGAGGAACCAGTGCACTTAACCACTGAGCCATCTCTCCATCCCCCTCTTCTGCTTTTTCTGTTGCTGTTGTTTGTTTTTCTAGCTTATCTCACATCATGAAAATGGAACTCTGTAGTAGTGGGGCACATGCCTTTAATCCAGCACTCAGAAGGCAGAGGAAGGAAAGTTTGAGACAAAGGCAGGCAGATGATTTTGAGGTTAGCCTTGTCTACAGAACAAGTTCCAGGACAGCCAGGACTACACAGAAAAGCAAACAAAAAAATGACAAAAGAAAATGGAGATTTTCCGATTAGTTTATACTTTTGAGTTTAGAAAATCAATGGATTTGTCAAAAGTTTTTGTAAAATAAATGGGAAGGTGTTTAGGGGCTACATTTGTCTTCCTGTGATTGCTGAGGTGTGGTTTTATTGCTATTGGCTTTCTCATTCTTCTTGAAAAGATAGGGCTTCTCCCCTGTGTGTGTCCTCTGGTGACAGATGAGGCTTGACTTCAGTGTAAAGCCCCGCCCACACTCCCTGCAAACATGGGGCTTCTCCCCTGTGTGTGTCTTCTGGTGCCTGATGAGGTTTGACTTCCGTGTAAAGCCCCGCCCACACTCCCTGCAAACATGGGGCTTCTCCCCTGTGTGTGTCTTCTGGTGCCTGATGAGGTTTGACTTCTGTGTAAAGCCCCGCCCACACTCCCTACAAACATAGGGCTTCTCCCCTGTGTGTGTCCTCTGGTGACAGATGAGGCTTGACTTCAGTGTAAAGCCCCGCCCACACTCCCTACAAACATGGGGCTTCTCCCCTGTGTGTGTCTTCTGGTGCCTGATGAGGTTTGACTTCTGTGTAAAGCCCCGCCCACACTCCCTGCAAACATGGGGCTTCTCCCCTGTGTGTGTCCTCTGGTGACAGATGAGGCTTGACTTCAGTGTAAAGCCCCGCCCACACTCCCTGCAAACATGGGGCTTCTCCCCTGTGTGTGTCTTCTGGTGACAGATGAGGCTTGACTTCAGTGTAAAGCCCCGCCCACACTCCCTGCAAACATAGGGCTTCTCCCCTGTGTGTGTCCTCTGGTGACAGATGAGGCTTGACTTCCGCGTAAAGCCCCGCCCACACTCCCTGCAAACATGGGGCTTCTCCCCTGTGTGTGTCCTCTGGTGACAGATGAGGCTTGACTTCAGTGTAAAGCCCCGCCCACACTCCCTGCAAACATGGGGCTTCTCCCCTGTGTGTGTCCTCTGGTGACAGATGAGGCTTGACTTCCGTGTAAAGCCCCGCCCACACTCCCTGCAAACATAGGGCTTCTCCCCTGTGTGTGTCCTCTGGTGACAGATGAGGCTTGACTTCCGTGTAAAGCCCCGCCCACACTCCCTGCAAACATGGGGCTTCTCCCCTGTGTGTGTCCTCTGGTGACAGATGAGGTTTGACTTCCGTGTAAAGCCCCGCCCACACTCCCTGCAAACATGGGACTTTTCCTCCATTGTCTTCTGGTACTCACTGACATTTGACTTCTCACTGAAACATTGCCCACATTTTCTTTCAATTCTTGAGATTTCTGATCCAATAAATGATTTGACTGTGTCCTCTGTATTTGTTTTCTGGCCAGTTCTGAGCACTTCCATAGTTTTCTTATTTTCCTCAGATCTCATTTGTCCTTTGAGTGTGCTGGGAAAGGCTGTTGAACTCTCCTGTTTTGTCCTTTTATGCATGGGTTTGAGCTCTTGACCTCTGGCCTTGTCATTTTTGTTGTGTGAATTGAAATGTTGCTGGTCCTGAAGCTGATTTGGATGGGGATCACCTGGTTTGGAGTTTACCGTTGAAGATGCTTCTGAGAAGATTTGAGTACGATGATTCCATTGCACATGCTGACTGAGGAATTTCGGACTTGAGAAGGCCAAAGAGCACAAAAGACAAGGATGGATCTCCATCCTTAATTCTGTGGAAAGAAATTTTTGATTCCAGTGAATATAATAGACAAACTGCCTAGGCATTTGATTTTCTATGTAGTCAGGCCCTATCCCTGCCTCAAAAAAAAAAAAAAAACAAAAACAAAGCAAGCAAACAAAAACAACAGAAAAAAAGAGGTCCTGCAGACTCTGAAACTCCACATAGCAGACAGACCCAGCAGTGACTAGCAGGGTGTGTTGTGATGTCACCTGCCCAGGTGATGCCGCTGTGCTGCCACCACCGAGGGTCTGCTCCAGGAGCAAGCCTTCTCCTGTACCAGCCATAGAGTCCACTTCCTAGAGACCATGGAAAAGGAATGTGCCCCTGCTCAAAGTGACTGTGTTGGATCAGGAAGCCCAGTGTGTTATACCCCAGATTGGGTCCTGGACCCTAAGATAAACAGACTATTGGACAGTATGACCCGGCTTTATAGTAAGTTTCAAGTTTTGCTACATGACAATAAACTTTTAGATCCAAAAGATGATACATGTAGGGCAATTTTATTTGGTGATGAAGAAAGAGGAATTCAATAAATGTGGTTTAGTCCTTGAAGTAAGAGGGTCAGATATGCTGTGAATTAAGTGTTAGTATAAACCCAGCCTCAAAAGGCAAAGGATGACAATGCCTGGCAAGACCCAGTGTATGAACTTGTTCCTCCAAGTCCTCATGAAGTTGTTTCTAAGAGTGTTAAAGTATCATCCACAGAATCACCTCCCTGAGCTGCAGAGGCAAAGTCCTAAGTAGAAGCCCAAGCCAGGCTGGCATGACTCTGAATGTCAACACAGTTGTGTACCTTGACAACCCTTCTGTACAAAATCCATCATCCCTGTAGACCTGTTTTATTGTCATCCCAGAAAGGGTTTGGCAGGGCAGAGTCTGGATGGCTCCTTCCACCTGACTCATCAGCTGGATAATGGCTGGGTTGGCAGTTGAATGTCATACCAGGTAAACATTTTAATTTGAATGTACATAGTTTGTGAGAGCCCAGCCATTGGGATATTTTGGTCATTCAATTCTTATGAATTGGCAGAACCATTCACATTTCCCCTCTTTTAATTACAAAATAAAACAATTGATACTAGATTAGGAATTAATTTAGATACATAAACTGCTTTTAAGACTTTTTTGTTCTCTTGAGGGAGGACAGGGCTCATTGGTAAAGTGTTCATGAGCCATGCATGAGGCACAGGATTCCACACTGGGAACTACAAGGATGTTTTCATTTTACAAGTGGGCCTGCGGTTTTTGATTGATCATGTGTCCTAGTTAGGGTTACTATTGCTGTGATGAGACATCATGACCAAAACAACATGGGGAGGAAAGGGTTTATTTCAGCTTACACTTCCAGGTAACAGATCATCACTAAGGGAACCTAGAGGCAGGAGCAGATACAGAGGATGTTGGGAGACTTACTGTCTTGTTCTATTTGGCTCACTCAGCCTGTTTTCCTTCCTTCCTTTTTTTTTGTTTTTTTTTTTTTGTTTGTTTGTTTGTTTTTGTTTGTTTTTTTGTTTTTTTTGTTTTGCTTTGTTTTATCAAGACAGAGTTTCTCGGTATTATAAGCCTTGGCTGTCCTGGAATTCATTCTGTAGACCACACTGGCCTTGAACTCACAGAGATCCATTTGCCTCTGCCTCCGAGTGCTGGGATTAAAGAAAGGCCTGCACCACCAGTGCCCAGCCTGTTTTCTTATAGAAACCAGGACCACCAAACTCAGGGATGGCCCCACCCACAATGGACTGGGCCCTCCTGGATCAATCACTAATTAAGAAAATGTCCTACAGGCTTGCCTACAGCCTCATCTTAAGGAGGCAATTTCTCAATTTAGGCTTCCTCATCTCTGATGACTCTGGCTTGTATCAGGTTGACACAAGACTAGTCAGCCCATCATGCCCTTCAGTTTCATCAATGTCTATCAAAGATTAATAAATGAGATGGCATCATAACTACTTGCTACCTCTGTAAGTGGTCTATTATTAATTTAGCATCATTTAGTAAACAGAATATCATCAGATGATTTATTCCACCTTTGTTATAATGATAATAGAGCATCTATCTAAACGTGCCACCACAGGTGAAAAGTTCTATCTTCAGTTATCTTTTTCTTACATTGTGTTTTAATTTCTTATATTTTCTTGGCCTTCCATCCTATTTATTCACTTTAAAGTTTTGTGTACGTGCTAGGAAATTATTTGAATCATTGCATATTAGTGACAAAATCAGCAGTGCATGCTTTTATTGTACGCATTTGCTGTCTGCTGTGTATTTGTGCACACCTCTATTTTCTGTAACTTTTTTTAGTGCCGCCATTTCTTGGAAGTTCTTACCAGTTCAGAAATTTGTCAAACATCAGCTCATTAGATTAGAAACAATCTGTTTGGGGTAAATCTTCCTGGGCTTTACTAAAATGTGTACAGATTTAATCCCCTCACCATTTGTTTTTCTTGTATTTCTTTCCATCCCTTTCTCATTTCCTCAGTCTTATTTGTGATACTGGTTATGGAAGTCAGGTTTTTCTTTTTTTAATTTTTTTTTTATTTAAATATAAGACAAGCTTATTTTACATGTCAATCCCAGTTCCCACACCCTCCCTTCCTCCCCTGCTCCGCCCACCAATGCCCATCCTACCCCCTTTCCGCTCCCCAGGGAGGGTGAGGCCTTCCATGGGGAGTCTTCAAAGTCTGGAAGTCAGGTTTTGTGCATGCTAGAGAGTTACCTATCACAGAACTATATCCCCTGCTAAATTTTGTTTTTCCTTCTTTTGGGAGTGAGGGGTGGGAGCCTTGCACATGCCAGGCAAAACTCAATCCTGTATTTATTTTGAGACAATCTTGCTAAGTTAGCCAGGTTGGCCTTGCACTCACCCAGTTATGAGTCTTTGCAAAACTGTGATTTGTAGAAGGAGGTGCTGAGAGCACCACCAGTTTTGTTGTCAGGAACAGAACAAGGCAGCTTGACAACTACTGGGTAGAGCTGCCCCCAATTCAGAACATCAGGAGGCTGTGAAGCCACTCACGTCAAGTTCCACATACTAAAAAGTCAGATTCTGGTCATCATTTGAAAATATACCTTGCATAAATAATACTTGACATACTACTTTTTCATGTCAACAGGTATATTATGTAAACAAAATAATATTTTCTGGTGCACACCTTTAACCCCAGCACTTGGGAAGCAGAGACAGGTGGATCTCAGTGAGTTCAAGGCATTCTTGGTCTATGGAGTGAGTTCCAGGACAGCCAGAACTGTTACACATAGAATCCCTGGCTTGAAAACCAAAGAAACAATTTTTTCCCCCTGATATTGGCCTTTCTGGGTGACCAGTTCTGACAGTCTGCAGCTCTTATCTGTGTTTGACTCACATTTCATTCTGAATCTGGGGTGGGTAGGGTGGGTAACATCTGGATTAAGCATGTAAAATCTGGAGATTTGAGTTGTAGTTTTTGGTTTTTTAAGCCAGGGTTTTTCTGTGTAACCCTGGCTGTCCTGGAACTTGCTCTGTAGACCAGGCTGGCCTCGAACTCACAGCAATCTGCCTGCCTCTGCCTCCTAACTACTAGGATTAAAAGCATGCTCATGTTTCATTTTCTTGCCTCACCCCGAGTCTCTCATTCCTCAACCCCCTTTTTGCTACTTGTATTAATATTTATGAGTGCTCTAGATGCTGACTTTTTTTGAGATTTATTTTTTATTATGTATATAGTGCTCTGCTTGCATACCAGAAGAGGGCACCAGATCACATTATAGATGATTGTGAGCCACCACATGGTTGCTGGGAATTGAACCCTGGTTCTCTGGAAGAGCAGCCAGTGCTCCCAACCTCTGAGCCATCTCTCCAGACCCATCCTGATTTTTATGCAGTTCTTTTATGGTATGTTTTTAACACTTGAGGTTGTACTTCTTATAGAAGTGCTTGAAATTTTCATTTTTCTCCAATGGATTTAAACTTCACTTTTGTTTACTATACATCCTTAAAGAAAAAAAGAGTTGAAACATGAACATTTTCAAGAATTCCTTCTTCTCTTTGTTTTTTAAGGGGCCATCGTAGTGCTCACCTCTTCCTGTGGCAAATCCTTTCTTGTTCTTGCTTCCCCACTGAATGCCCAGTTCCTGGCCATACTCATCCCCATACCAGACCAGAAGCTCACAACCAGGTCTGATGACCCGGCAGGTTCGATAGAAGATCTGTCTGTGGTACTGAAAGGCCACCAGGTTCTGCTCCTCATCATCCCGGGCACAGTTCACATACCTACAGTAGAGACAAAAGGATGGAAATGTCAGGCAGGCAGTCCCATATCTGCATCTGGCCCCCGATTCCTGCTCAGTACCTCCATGCTCCGAGGTTTTCACTCCCACTCCCGCTTTTTAAACAACCTTATGTTCTCATCTATCTTTTTCAAGTGTTATGTACATCCTAGCTCCAAGTCCTGCTCCTCTGTCCCAGATCCCTTTCTTTCCCCAAAATCCCAGTGTTCAAAGCTCTGTTTCAGACTTCCAACTTTACTGGTGACAGTGACTTTCTGATTCTCTAAATCCTAAATTTTCCAGTTTATACTTTGGAGCTTGGCACTGTCCATATACTTTGTTTCTAGACTCTTACATTTCATCCTACACTGATGTCAAGTTTGTTTGAAAATTCTCCCAACTGCCCAGTTTATCATAGAAACTTAGAGGTCTCTTAGCCAGACAACACAGAAAATAGGACTAAAGATATAGCTCAGTTAGAAGAGTGCCTACTTATATACACAAAACAACTGAGTATGGTGGTCCATGCCTATAATCAGAAAATGAGGTCAGGGGGTAAGAAATTTAATTTTATCCTCTGCTACATAGGGAGCTTGAGGAGAAACTGTGTTACCTTGTCCTAAAAGATAAGATAACAGAAAAATAGTAGTTTGTTTATATTTTCTAAGATTCCCTCACAGAAAGAGTATACAATATTCAAAAACTAAATCCTTCCAGTGTGAATGTCTCTGAAGCAAAGGACATTTGCTGCCTTCACAGACTGAGGCTCCTTTGTTGTAGGTTATTTTAGCACTGTGAACTTCTCAAAAGATAGGAGACTCATAGTCCGACTTTCCTATAATAAATTATCTGTATAACATGCCTCTTGTAAGGACACAAGTTGTATGACCAGCTCAAGTAAGCAAATCTGTTTCTGAACTGGAACACAAAATAAATGCTTCATAAATAGAGTAAATTGTAAACCCAATTGTTCTCGACGAACATAGGCTCCTTAAGGTTTGCCTCATTATTCCAATTTTGCTGAGCCGATTTGTGCTTTGATAAGGTTAATGATATTATTAACTTATTTTTTTTTCCCTGACTGTTCACAATATGGAAAAGAACTGTGCTGAGAAAAAGAGAAGCATCTGGGGACTGCCCTGACCCGTGGAGTAGTCAATGAGGAACCAGGGACACCTAAGAGAGAATGGGGAACAAAGGATACAAAGAACGGACAGCAAGACAGTACTCTGATCAAACTGACAAATTTTATTTTCTAGGGGGAGGACGTGCGCAGGGTATGGGCAGTTGCACATAGGCAGGGTGAAAAGATCAGTAGAAGGAATACCCTGAATTGTTTAGCTAATCTATAACTAGTTGTAAAACTGCAGCAGGAGAAATGCCCTGAGCTGGTTAGCTATTCTTTAACTTGCTGCAAAACCACAAGCCTGTATCTTGGAATGCTCTGTTGACCATTCTGCCTATTTCCTAAGAGGCAGTAATTTTCTATCTCAGAGACCTGAGGTTGTGAGGATTGTGATAGTCCCCAACAGGGAACCGTAGAGGGGGCCATGATGATAGAGAAAGGGGCAAGTCTTGTGAGTGACAGTCTTTCTTGGAACCCTATTTGCCAGAGACCTATTTGCCTTACCTCATCCAGTTGGCTTGGGACGCATCCTGCCCATCCACATACTCATAGCAGTTTCTCCCCTTAGTGATCTGAGTTTCAGGAAAAAAAAATTTTTTTTGTTAAGGCTCTGGGATGACAATAATTAAATCATGCCACCCCATCAGTCCATCAGTGCTTCCTGAGCTTTGGACTCAGCCACTATGGAGACCCCAGATGATGCGTATGAGCCCACACACCCACACACACATACACACACACACATACACACACACACACACACACACACACACACACACACACACACACACGTTTCCTTTGTCTCTGTACTACTCTATTCCTACTTACCTTCAGATCTTGAAGCAGAACTTTCACGATTGTACAAAGACCATTCAGTACACAAAATTAGTCATTTTGCCCCTGTCTACATCCTAGTATGTCACACAGAAATCACAGAAAGGATGTGTGTGTGTGTGTGTGGGGGTTATACAGAGGATGAAGGAAAAGGAGGCATTTCTCACCAGCCAGGAGTAGCCACTGTTGGCTGCCTCTTCATCATCTGTGATCTGGCCTTTATAGGGACCGAAGTGCAGACCAACTGGCAGGTCAGATGCTTCATTCCATACACCAAGTCCAGCCTCAGGGATGCCTGATGGACCAATTCTCAGCCCAGGGGGCAGACTGAGGACTGAGCTGTTGTGATGCCCCCTGGCCACGACACTGTCCTTTACAAATATAGGAGGCCCATGGTTGGGACAACTGTTGATGAAGAAATTCTGGCACTTCTCACAATCTAAGATAAGAACAGCAAGGATCAGGGAAGCTGTGTAAACATTTTCAGATCTAAAGGTCTTCAGAAATACCACAGCACCCCTGTCATTCCCTCTCAATCTGCACCGAAGTCACTAGAATAGATATAATCTAGGCTCCACGTGACCCAGATGAGTCATATCAGAACAGAACAGCCTTCTGCACAAGAAGGCCCTGATGGACACTTACAGAGGTAGTCATCATCCTGCGGCTCGTTGACCTCTTCATATGCAAGGCCCTTCCTCTCACGAAGACTGTACATCTTCACCTCAACATTCTTTCTCCTTAGCTCTGGATTGGAGAACAAAGGTGAGTTAAAGTCTTTGAATCTGGGGCATTTACCCGTTTCCTCAGAAAAATCTAAAATTTGGGTCTGGAGAGATGGCTCAGAAGCTAAAGTACAGGCTGCTCTTGTAGAGAACCTGGGTTTGGTCTCACAACCATCCATAACTCCAGTTCTAGGTAATTAAACTCTCTCTTCCAGTCTGTGCAGGCATCAAGCACACACATAGGACACATACATACATGAAGACGTTGTTAGTACATGTACATACATGGAGGAAGACACTTATACATAATAAAAAGTAATCTTCAAAAAATACTAAATTTACTTTTAAAATTTTAAAAGAAAATGTAAAATTTATGGCTATAAACTTATGTTATTCTGTATACTCTGCTTCCCCTTTAACTTTTCAGGTTTAGTTTCTACTTCCCCACATTTTCTACTTAAAATGGTTCATTCATGTGTTGAATCATTTAGAAAATATTTGTTGATGGCACACTGCAGATTAGGCATTGAACAAAGGCCAGGGAGCACAGCACTGAATTTGGTTCCAGTTGCCACAGAGATTTATTGGACGCCTTGCTTGAATCAGTTGTTCATGCTTCACTTGCTGATTTAAAGCAGAAGCTATTGTACCCTTATTTCCACATATTAACATTTAGAAGCTCACAGATTGCCCGAGCCCTGGTCCCTCCATGTGAATAACAGCCCAAATGTATCCCTTTAAAGTGAGTCCTGCTACAGTACTTAATAGCATTGCCACCTCCAGGCCATAGCTTAGACAAGACCAAGCTCAGAACTATCTGAAGTTCACTGCACTGTAGACCATTCTAGACCATTCTCATCAACCTTCCAAGGTAACCTAAAGCTCCCAAGTTATTTACTCTTACTTGGTTTTTGTCCAGTGTGCTGTCCAGAAGCATTTTCTTCTTCAGGAGAGGCCACTATTTTCTGGGCATGTTCTGAGCCACTTGTATTCAGCAAATTTTCAGGTTCAGACACTTCCTGCACATTAGATTCTTTACTTAATGGTATTCTCTGTGTTTCCTTCAATTAGATGCACATACAAAAACACAACAGGTGTTTCTGTAGTTCTTTATGGCGTTCCACATGTTTTCACAAGTGACTTTAGCTAATGAGTGAAAAGTCTTTGGACAAGTGTGTGTGTGTGTGTGTGTGTGTGTGTGTGTGTGTGTGTGTGTGTATGGACTGTCTGAAAAAGAAAGAGAAAAGGAAGAACCTACCTAGGCTGTGAATCTAGGGTAAGAGGCCATATCCTAGGCACTCTCCCTTCAGGCTCTGTTCAAGCTGGCTGGAGGGATATTTGGGAAGGCTAGCTGGAAAGTCAGCAACATTTGTAAATGAAGAGGGTAAGGCTTACAGACAGAAAGAAGGCATATCTATAAAGTAGGAGATATTTGATTAGATAAGAAATATAGAAAACAAAGTAAAGATAAAACACATCTGTAAAATTAAGTGACAGAGGAGAACAGTAACTTTCAGAAGAGACTGAAGAGATGGTCGGCAGAAATGTACCTATACAACTAAGTCGTGCAAAAATTGCAAAGTGGAATGTTGGAAGTAGTTGACTCTGGAATTAGGTTGTTTGTTTGAGACAGAGTCTCATTATGTAGGCTGGCCTCAAGCTCACAGGGCTCCTCCTACCTCAGCCCCTCAAGCACTTGAATTACAGATCTGAGCCATCATGCTTAGGTCGACTCTGGAATTAAATTAACTGGTTCTTGTACGAATTTTGCCAGAAAATTCACTAATTTTCTCAATCATAAATGTACATACACACTAACTGTTCATTTTTAAATACTTATTTTCACTTCTGTGTGTTATGTAAGTGTGAGTGTGACATATGCACAGTTCTATCAGAGTCAGACAAGGGCATTCAATCACTTGGATTTGAAGCTAATAGCAGCTTTGAACTGCACTGTTAGAAACCAAACTTAGGACCTCTGAAGAACAAGAAATGCTATTAACCATTGAGCCCTCCCTCCAACCTCCATACATGCTAATTCTTTTGTGATAGAACATGTGCAATTGAATAAAATATTAATGTGAGGTTAATGACTTCTCTCATAGTCTCTCCCACAGATGGCATTTCAATGGAATACTGTATTATCCCATTGAATAATCTTACGCCATTTTCTCTTCCCCATCCCAAGACACACTATTTCATTGTGTGACCTGGGACTCCTTATGTAGACTAGGCTGACCTCAAACTCAGTATTCCTTCTGACACTGTTTCCCACATAATTACAGGCATGCACCACCATGCCTGATTAATTCATGTTAAAAGTTCTCTTTGTATTTGTAAACCACCCAGAGTATATTAGTGTATTTTCCACTCTGACATGGCACTAAAAAACTGAAGTAGAAACAGTCAGGTGAGTGATATGAAATGGCTAATGCTATGACTTTATAATACTAAGTTTTGAAGAGCTTGTGCATGCTTTAAAGAAAGAATTTTGGAATTGACTGCACCACTGTTTGCTATGACCTTAGGCATTATTACTGGACATTTCAGTTCCTTATCTATAAAGTTGTTATAGTTTATTTCTGGCCACATAGGGTTTATGAATATAAAATGCTTACAACCTGAAATATTGTGAAAATAAAACAAGTCCAGTTACTACTGTTGATGTTCTTATTAATTTCAAAGAATGACCAGGATGAGAGAAAATGCAGAAGAGACTGGGAAGGCAGTAGTTTCCAGGGTGCTCTATGCCTCTCCTTCTCTTACCCATGCTTAGATCTACAGGGAAAGTTTTCTGTCGTGGGGTCTGGAAAGGACTTACCTTCTGTTGTTTAGTATTCTTCACTCGGAAAGGCACCCAAGGAGGACTACCTGGGAAGTGATGAGAAATCGGAGTTTTGGTTGTTACATAATTTTACTCATGAGATTCTCAACAGGAACAGAGAATTCTGAATAACTGAGTGAAGACCAAGGAAGACCCAAGGGTGACAGGAAAAAATTTTTTGAAATATTATTAATCCTATCTTTCTATTGGGGGCATTGCTGATTTTCTTTAAGTTTATTCAAATGTAGATAAAACTCCTCTTTATCTTGTGATCATAGATACCTATTAAATTTATTTTTAAGTAAATAAGTCAATCGACCTGCAATGAGAAAAAAAAAAAGCCTGAATAAACCAAGAACAAGAAGAAGTGAAGTACACATAAAAAAAAGCATGCAGCAAAAGGTCATTTTCAGTATCATTCTCAACAGTGACAAGTTCAAAGTCTTTCCTCTGTGGTCACAACAGGCATATAAAAATTCCCATTCTTGCTATTTCTACTCAATACTGACAGTCCTGCTTAGGACAAGTGCCCCCCCCAAAAGAAATACAAGTCAAAGCTGGGTGCCTCTAATCCCAACACTGGGGAAGCAGAGGCAGGCAGATCTCTGTGCGTCCAAGGACAGCCTTGTCTACAAAACAAGTTCCAGGACAGCCAGAGCTACACAGTGAAACCCTGTCTCAAAAAACAAAATAAACAAACAACTCTTTCCCCAACCAAAAAAAAAAAAAAAAAAAAACAAAAACAAAAAAACACAAGTCACCTTAACATGGAAAGAAGAAAGTAATTTTATAAATTACATTGTCTTTTACACAGAAATCCCTTAAGGTACCAGTAAGAATTGCAGGACATAAAATAAACACTCAAAAATCAGTTCTGTTTTTAATATAACCACAATAAGCAATGCAGGAAGGAAATTTTTTTAAAAGCACATCTACATAGGTTAAAAGAATAAAATCGCTAGTAGTAAACTTAGCCAAGGTGATGGGGGACGTTCTTCTGTATATATGTTTCTCTTATTGGTTGATGAATAAAACACTGATTGATCGCTAGAGACAGGAAGATAGGCCAGACTAGGAGGTGAGAATGCTGGAAAAGGAAGGTAGGAAGAGAAGGCAAGGAGCTGCTATATAGAGACCAGGAAGATAGGACATGCCAGGCATTCTCTGGTGAGATAAGACCATGTAGAAATACATAGATTAGTAGTTATGGGTTAATAATTAAGAGAGAGACCTAGCCTTCCACCAATAGTTTTATAATTAATATAGTGTCTGTGTGTTTATTTGGGGCAAACTGGCTATGGGACCAGACTGGAAAGAACCTGCAGCTACACCAATAATTTAAAAGATTTAGGCACCAAAAATGACAAAACATTACTGTGGTGATATTTTGTGTGTGATCTAACAAATAAAGCTTGCCTGAAGATCAGAGTGTAGAGTGAGATACTAATTAGCCACAGAGGTCAGACAGTAGTGGCACACACCTTTACTCCCAGCACTCGAGAGACAGAGGTAGACATCTCTGTTAGCTCAAGGCCACCCTGGAATACATGAGATTGATCCAGTCTAAAAGAGAAACAGAGCCAAGAGATGGAGACAGAAAGGAAAATGGCTGGGCAGAGAGAGGAATGTAAGGCAGATGGAGACAGGAACTCATTGCATTTAGTCTGAGGATTCAGTAAAAGTAGGAATTCTAGTGACGGCTGCTCTGCTTCTCTGATCTTTCAGCTTTCACCCCCTAATATCTGACTCATCATACTCATTACTAAAAGAAATTAAGGACTCAAAGAAACAAGAAAGATAGCCTTTGTTCATGGCTTATAATATCGTAGAAGTTTATATTACCTCAAATGACCTACAGATGAAATGTATTCACTATCAAAATGTCAATGCTGTAGTTTGTTGAATTAAAATATCAAAATTAATATAGGATCTTAAGGGAATCAGAACAGGTGCTTGTCCTAACTGTTCTAGGTTTGACGTTTCTAGTTTATGCCCATATTTGTCTATATTTCACACTTATTGTATATATAAATTGTACACAATTTTCAGATATTTTAAAATGTACAGGAATAGCTTCTCACTGTATTTTACTTTGCAACTTGTTTGTTTACTGGCCTTTGAGTCTTGCGGGGGTGGGGGGGGGGGGGAAAAACAAAAACTCCAGTTTTCAGATGTTGATTCTGAGACATTTCTGAACCCTACATCTGGCCTGGTTTCAAATGGGTACTTCTAAGTCCTCCTGGCCTCTCACCTTGCTGCTTAGGTGTCCACTGAGGTGTCCATTCTTCGTCAGAGTCCTCGCTCTCATCTATCTGGGGCTTGAGTGCTTGCCTTTGGTAACACATGAAAGCTGGTCTGGGGGCTTTGAGACCTGAAAGAAAGCAAAATGTTCTTCTTAAAAAGGAAGCAGGTTTAGTGGGTGGTGGTGGCTCAAGCCTATAATCCCAGTACTCGGGAAGCAGAGGCAGGTGGATTTCTGTGAGTTTGAGGCCAGCCTGAGTGAATGCCAGGAGAGGCTCCAAAGCTACAAGGAAACCCTGTCTTGAAAAACTAACCAACCAAACAAACAAACAAAAAAGAAGGAAAAGGAGATGGAGGCTCGTGGACACACACACACACACACACACACACACACACACACACACACACACACACGTTTCCTCTAAACTTGTCTCCACAAGGAATTGTATGTAGCACACCAATATAACAGGGGAACTGGAAGTTTTTAACCTAGGCTGGTCTGACCCAAGACTTCTTGTTACCTATAGAAATCAGCATTTTATAATTCCTTTTCACATTCCTATAGCGAATTTTCTCCCACTCTCCCATCTCTGCCCATTCTTCTTTGGAGAAGTATATGGAAATATCTTTGAACTCATCTTTGACCTGGAGGTTAAAAAAACAAACAAACAAACAAATGTACAGAGCAGAGCATGGGACCCTGGGGTGGCCTCAGTGATCAAGATTTTTCTCCCCATCCCAGAAGGCTCTTTAAGCAAACCCTGGTCGTTCCTGCTGATAAAGCAGTTGCTAATGAGCCTTTCACTTCTCACACATCAGGACCCACCCCCACCCCCACCCCCCACCCCCCCCCCGCCTGTCATAGGAAAACCAGTATGGTAATGTAGGCCAGGAGTGTCATCCGTTCGCCTCTGCACACCTCATGATTTCTCCCGACTCTAGGTCAACCTTGCTGTACCTTGGGCTTCCACTGGAGCCTCCTTGCATCTCCGGGCAGACTGCTCTCTTCCTGCTTGTTGGTACTCATGTGCAGGACATTTACCTGGGGAGGTCCAGGATCCTGTGGTCCTATAGACGGAGAAGTAACTAAAGCTCATAGGCGAGCAGGAGGCCCACCAACCAGCTCAGGGGAAGGCGCTGGAGGCTGGGAATCCATGCGTGTTGTTCTGTTTGTTTTTTCAGCCTCTGTGGTCTAGTAGCTGGTAAAGGTACAGTGGTTCTAGACCGAGCCCTAAACCTAGGCGCCAACCCTGCATCCGAGGGCCCGCATTAGCAAGTGGAGATTCCCCTCCGCCGCCACCGCATGGGGTTCCAGCCCTGCTCCTGCCACCTGCTCTTCATCTGGACCAAGGAGTGGGGGGCAGAGCCCTTGGGCCTCTGACTGACCATGCTGGGTCTTGGGAGAGATGTTTTCATGTCAGTGGGTTCAGGGACCCTGGGGACAAGGGATTGGAGTCCCTCCGATGAAGATTGTTAATTTAGGGTACCGCAGGTTAAGGGCTGGGGCTCGTCAGGTTGAGGAAATTGGGATTTGTAGGAGTCTCTCAGGCTACGAGCATTTGGGGGCCTTCAAGACAAGGTTTGGGGACTTTCAGACCGAGGAGATTTGGCACACTTATAAGTCAAGAAGATTTGAGGTTTGTCAAGTTGAAAGTGCTTAGTTAGAGTCGTGCTGGAAGACAGCATCTACGGTCTTGGGAGCTGATCTGAACGAGTGGCAGGTCGTCAGCACTGAGGGTGTTTGGGGTCTGGGGGGGGGGGCGTAGGAGATTCTCTACACAGAGACCCAGGTTCCCGGTGTGGAAACTTGGTCTCTCTGTGGCGAGCTACCCAGGTTCCGCAGAGGTTGGGTTGGTTCGGCGCCAAATGCATTTGGGACTAAGCCAAGAAACCGAGGAGTGTGTGTTTGTGTAGCTGAGGTGTGCGGGCACGTGAGCGTGTATATGTGAGTGTGTGTGTGTGTGTGTGTCTGTGAAGCTGAGGTGCGTGTGTATGTGAGTGTGTGTGAGTGTGTGAAGCTGAGGCTCGTGTGTATGTGAGTGTGTGTAAGTGTGTGAAGCTGAGGCGCATGTGTGAGTGTGTGTGCGCATGTGTGAAGCTGAGGTGCGTGTGTGAGTGTGTGAAGCTGAGGCTCGTGTGTATGTGTTTGTGTAGCTGAGGTGTGCGGGCACGTGAGCGTGTATATGTGAGTGTGTGTGTGTGTCTGTGAAGCTGAGGTGCGTGTGTATGTGAGTGTGTGTGAGTGTGTGAAGCTGAGGCTCGTGTGTATGTGAGTGTGTGTAAGTGTGTAAAGCTGAGGCGCATGTGTGAGTGTGTGTGAGTGTGCGTGCGCATGTGTGAAGCTGAGGTGCGTGTGTGAGTGTGTGAAGCTGAGGCGCGCTTGTGTGAGTGTGTGAGTGTGAAGCTGAGGCGTGCGTGTGTGTGCGCACGTGTGTGAGTGTGCGTGTGTGAAGCTGAAGTGCATGTATATATGTGTGTGTGAAGCTGAGGCGCGCGTGTGTGTGTGTAAGTGTGTGAAGCTGAGGCGCGCGTGAGTGTGCGTGCGCGTGTGTGAAGCTGAGGTGAATGTGTATGTGTGTGTGAAGCTGAGGCGCGCGCGTGTGTGAGTGTGCGTGCGCGTGTGTGAAGCTGAGGTGAATGTGTATGTGTGTGTGAAGCTGAGGCGCGCGTGTGTGAGTGTGCGTGCGCGTGTTAAGCTGAGGTGCATGTATATGTGTGCGCGTGCACGTGTGTGAGTGTGTGTGCGCGCACGTGTGTGAGTGTGCGTGTGTGAAGCTGAGGTGCATGTATATATGTGTGTGTGAAGCTGAGGCGCGCGTGTGTGAGTGTGTGTGAGTGTGCGTGCGCGTGTGTGAAGCTGAGGTGAATGTGTATGTGTGTGTGAAGCTGAGGCGCGTGTGTGTCGTGTGTGAAGCTGAGGTGAATGTATGTGTGTGTGTGTGTGTGTGTGTGTGTGTGTGTGCGCGTGTGTGAAGCTGAGGTGAATGTGTATGTGTGTGTGAAGCTGAGGCGCGTGTGTGTGTGTGTGTGCGCGTGTGTGCGTGTGTGAAGCTGAGGTGCATGTGTGTGTGTGTGTGTGTGTGTGTGTGTGTGAAGCGAGGGCCCCGGGTCTGCTTTGCCGGATGTGACCACTTAGAGCTGGGGTCTGGGGTCTCACGGGCTGGGCCTAGAACGTGCCGCTCCGCCGGCTCCGCCTGTGCGCGCTCAGGGGACCCCGCCGCTCCCGCCGCTCCCGCCGCTCCCGCCGCTCCCGCCGCCGCCGCCGCGCGAGGAGCTCGGAAGCCGAGGGCGGGCGCGGGGCGGGGCTCTGCCTGTCAGTCACGGCTCCCCTCAGGATGCCCCGCCCCTCTCCACGATTGGGCGCCGCGGCGGGGCTCTGCCTGCCAGTCACGGCTCCCCTCAGGATGCCCCGCCCCTCGCCGCGATTGGGCGCCGCGGCGGGGCTCTGCCTGTCAGTCACGGCGCCCCTCAGGATGCCCCGCCCCTCGCCGCGATTGGGCGCCGCGGCGGGGCTCTGCCTGCCAGTCACGGCTCCCCTCAGGATGCCCCGCCCCTCGCCGCGATTGGGCGCCGCGGCGGGGCTCTGCCTGTCAGTCACGGCTCCCCTCAGGATGCCCCGCCCCTCGCCGCGGTGGCGCCCGGCGCGCAGGCGCGGCTCGCCCTCCGCGCGGCGTCTGCTGCTCTGCGCTCCCCTGTGCGCCCTCTGTTATTTAGGCTCCCTGAGCTGCGTGCACTCTACAAAGCGTCCTTAACGAACGCTCCGGTCTGCTCTGTCGTGGGGGCCTCCTTCACTCAGGCTCCGGCTGGAGCCGGACACCGGGAAGACACAGCTTGGTTGGAAACTTGGGACCGGAAGTCCAGCCTGAGATAAGTATCTAGTCTCAAATCTAGACACAAAAGCAAATAAAACAGAGCTTGTCTGTGTCCCCTGAAAAGAACCTAAAAATCTACCAGGCTGTGAAAGTTTGTTGTTTTTTTGTTTCTTTTTTTTTTTTTGACCCTTAAAGAGCCGCCTATTTAACAATAACTTAAATATTTCGTAAAGTGCTAAAAGAGCGCCCGTTTTAATGTAAACCGTGATTAAGGGCTGGAGAGATGGCTCCGTGGTTAAGAAGAGCACCGGCTGCTCTAACAGAGGTCCTGAGTTCAATTCTCAGCCAGGGGACCTGGCATCAGCAAACAGATTATACGAGCAGGCAAAACACCAATGCACATAAAATGAAAATTAATAACATTAAAAAGGGCACTGGCTGCTCTTCCAGAGGTCCTGAGTTCAGTTCCTAACAACAACCATCTGTATTGTACAGATGCATGTATGCAGGTAGAACACTCAATTACAATTCCTTAAAAAGAACCATGATTAATTAATAGAAAACAGTTTATAAGGCAGTGGACAGACGGTGCAGTGGTTAAGAGCACTTTCGTGGGGCAGCTCACAACCCTTGTTAATTCTAGTTCCAGGGCATCTGATGGCAGTGCACATACGTACGATCAGACCTACATAAATACACATAAAGTAAATAAATAGATCATTTAAGAAGAAATTATGATTTCAAGCCAAGCTCAGGTATTGCTGGGATTTTGTGCTCAGGGCAAGCAGGCAAAGAACAGAATCTTCCTTCTTCTATACCCTTGTATAAACTTTCAGCTGAAGACATGGCCATATGTCTTCCTGCCTCGAGATCCAAATTAAAGGTGTGTGTCTTCCCACCTCAAAGGTCTGGGCTAGAAGTGGATTCACCCTTCTCAAACAAAGCAAAGGATCTCTCACAGGCATACCCTCCATTTCTGGGTTGTAGTTCATTCTAGATGTAGTCAAGTTGACAACTGAGATTAGCCATCACAACAACTCATAGAATAAGCCATTTTAGGGCTTCCAAGATAGTTCCTGTCAATAGACTGATGACCTGACTTTGACTTTGATCTCTGGAACTCACGTGGTAGAAGACAACCATTTTAAACACAGACACACACACACACCTAAATAGCTAAAAAAATGTAAAAACAATTTTAAAAAATATAAGGTATCTGTTCCCTTTGAGGTGGGTGTTGTATTTTGCATTGGCAAGAGAGACCCCTTGAGTTTTGCTCATCTGCTAGGTTGAGAAAGAAAACAAATAGAAAACACTATTCCAGAAATGATTCTTAACTTGGGAGGCAAAGGTAGGTGGATCTCTGTGAGTTCAAGGCCAGCCTGGTCTACAGAGCAGTTGCAGGGCAGCCAGGGCTATGCAAAGAAACCCTGTCTCAAAAAAAAAAAAAAAAAAAAAAAAAATCAGAAAATAGTGACGTATCCCATCTCCCAGGGAAGCTCCTTAGAACAAAACAGCTTCAGGAAATCCCTGAAACTGACCAGATTCACTAGGTCCCCTCCCATTCTTCTGAGAATAAAAAATAAAACCTCTAAAGTCAATCTCAGAGCAGTCAAGCTGCAAAAGACCAGCAGACACCCATGCTGGGGTGGGCTTTTGTGATGCATTTGAATCACTTACAGTTCACCAAGTTGGACTTGGGTGATATGATGGTCGTGTAGCTCATAACCAAACAGCTTGATTTTTCAAGGCAGAGAGTGAGGAGAAGCCAAAAATTTTACAGAGGGTGGGTATCTCAGAGTCTTACAACAGAGACATCTTAGCCCTTTTATCTAATATCATGCCCAGAGGAACTCCTGTAGTGTAGCACACAGAGGGGTGGTAACCAGGAAGTGAGGATTATTGATTTCATATGAATAATGGCATATGAAGATGCTATAACAAAATTGTGAGTGTTTACTGAGTTGAGGAGACTTCCAGGCTTACACCCTTTTCCAAAGCCTGGTGCGACTTTAATTTGGAAGCAGGTCACGCAGATGGAATAAGTCAGTTAAACCTAAGTTATACCGGAATACCAAATGCTTCTAGAGTTCTGTAGCAGAATAAGGTTAACTGTGATAGCTGTTTGTTTACATCCTGCATAGAGAACAAGCATCTGGAGGTGTCGTAAAACAAGTCATCTTCAGTTAACCGGGGGGCCCCCAGCCTCCAGTCAGCACCCAGGATGTGCAATAAGTAACCATGAGGGCTTAGGAAAAATTCTTATCTATCTGAGGATTAGGCTTTTTCTGTCTGAGGGGGGAAAAAAACTACAGATGCTTTCTGATGGTAATTTTCTATTCATATTGGGGGAAAAAAATCCTCTTTGAAGAATTTCTCTTCACAGCTTCTCTAATTCTACATCCCTCACTCCCCCTCCCACCCCCTTCTTCGACTTTCTCTGACACAGCCCAAACTTTGGACAATTATAAGTTACATTGTCAGGGCCTGACCCATTTTCATGACACATGTTAAGTCACATAGTTTTTCTTAGGCTAGGGATGTCACATTGATCAGCCAATTAGTAAAGGTTGGCCGTGCACATAGCCTAAATGGTTAGGGTTCCAAGACAGAAAAAGACTTTGGAATTCAAGACTTAACAGCTGGACCTTGAGTGGTAGGGAATATGTGCAGAAAGTCCATTTATGTCTACTGAAGTTGCTTCAAGCTCTGACCTTGAATCAGCAAAACCCCTGGGAAAATGACCTTGTGTATTTGTCCCTAGGGGCAACCAGCCTAGTTTGAATTTGTTCTGGAGTCTTAAATTAGCGGTGTAAATTAGCTATGTCTTTGTGGCTGAGAATTCTATGTCAGTCTGAGTGATGTAGTATTTATTTCTACTCACTATAAAGATTAAGCAGAAATCATCTTCCTGACCATTCACAGCTATATGTCTTCCCACCAAATGGCTGTGGAAAGAACCTCACAGCTGTTCTTTTTAGGGAGGTATATAGTATTGGCACTTGAGAAAGTGACAGACAAAAACAACCAGACATTTACAGTCAGTAACCCTACAGCTTTTCCAAGTGGGGCTCCCCAACAGGAATTACATGTCTGGTGGGTTGACTTGTTAAATACTATTTGTCACTGCTGTACATTCCCATGGCCCCTAGCAGCCAGCAACTCTTGGCAAGCATCTAGTTGACAATTTAAAAGAGAAACAGGATACTACTGAGGCACTTTTATAGGATTTTCTAGGAAGGTTCCAAAGATACTACTCGGGTATTCTGAATTACTTTCCAAAACTGAGTTCGATGACAGTGTCTGGCAGCCTCTTTTAATCAGAGTGTGGACCCTAGAATTAGCTTTTACTAAGAGGAAGACTTGAAAGCCAGGATAAAGGGCATGGCCAATTGAACCCCATACAGGTCACATAGCAATCAGATGGTAGGCTTAGGTACAAGGTTCCCTGTTGACAGCTTCCTCACATGTCAGTTCTGGAGACTCAGAGGGCAAAGTACCTGCTCTCTCTCTCTCTCTCTCTCTCTCTCTCTCTCTCTCTCTCTCTCTCTCTCTCTCTCTCTCTCTCTCTCTCTCTCAGTTTAGAGATTTAGGATGAGAATGCAAACTCCATTGGGCATCAAATACATGGACTGGAGTAATGGGAAGCCATGACCCACCTAACATGACTTAGAAACAAGCCAGCACTCTTAACTGCTGGGCAATCTCTAAAGCCCCTGCAAATGGAGTTTTTGTTTGTTTTTGTTTGTTTGTTTGTTTGTTTGTTTGTTGTTTTTAACCTGAAACTTCAATATCAATAGCTTTGACATTTCCACCAAAACATCACCGTAGTATGAGTCAGAACAGATACAATTAGCTTTCCAACACTCACAGTCCACACAGACTGGGCCACGGTGGTGCACACTTTTAATCCCAGCACTCAGGAGGCAGAGGCAGGGGGATCTCTGAGTTTGAAGCCAGCCTGACCTATAGAGTTCCAGGACAGCCAGGGCTACAAAGAGAAGCCCTGTTTTGCAGAACAAAACAGACAGACAAGAAAGGGAAACGCAAGCCCAGTGGGCTGGAGAGAAGGCTCAGTGGTTTAAGCACTGGCAGCTTTTGCAGAGGGCCCAGATTGGGTTCCTAGCACCCACACAGTAGCTCACAACCATCGGTAACCCTAGTTCCAGGGTATCTGGTGCCCTCTTCTGGCCTTCCTGGGTGCCAGGTATGCACGAGTATACAGATGTATATGCAGACAAAACACCCATACACATTCATCAAATAAAATAAACTGACTAATTTTTTAAGACAAGCAAACAGGCTAGGGGTACGTTTGCCTTGCTTGCATGAAGCTCAGGATTTGGCGTCCAGCATCACATAAATCAGATAATGTGGGGCACACCTGATATCCCCACACTTGGAAAGTTGAAGGAAGCAGAGCAGACATTCATAATCATCCTCAGACACACAGTAAGTTCAGGGCTGGCCTGCGCTAAGTGAAGCCATATCTCAAAAATAGTAAGATAAACAGAAACGTGGACACATTTTATGTTTCGCTTAACTCAGGGTTGAAATTTTTTTTTTTTTTTAAATGCATAGACTATAGTATCCTTTGTTTACTCCAAATCATTCTTCACCTTACACAGTGCCTTCCACCATTAGATCTACGGGTCTCTGTCCCCCTACCCCCCCTCCACACAGTGTCTGTCCCATATGCTGTCTTTTGATGATGGGATGTTCTGTACGATGTATGGGACAGAAACCTCCAGCTACATTTTGGTCTTCTGGAATCATCTTCTTCCTCATAGATAGTCCTGTTTATAAACTCTAGAGTGGATATGATGTGGAAAGAGTCTCCAAAGGGGATTGCAGTTGGGATGAGAAAAACAAAACAAAACAAAACAAAAAAAAACCTGCTAGTCCAGATAAGGAAACCCTAAGGAGGTCTAGAAAGCGCCCTAGCTGGTACCAGTGGAGGTACATGATGACACCCAATGTCTTTCCAGACCTCACTCACCTGATCTTGGCACTACACACGGTTAGCATTGCACAAGGGAGATGGGACTTTTGTGTATGTGACCCTTAATTACTCAGACTATTTGAACTAATACATACATTGAATATCACAATATAAATTGATTCCAAGTAAAAGAAATGTGGTATTTGTTGCCCATCTGTGTTTGTGGGTAATGTACTTACCCATTTGTGGGCAGCAACTTTTTGTGTCAACTGACCCAAACTAGACTCGTCAGAGAGGAAGGAGCCCTCCGTTGAGGAAATGCCTCCATGAGATCCAGCTGTCATTTCCTCAATTGGTGATCAGTGGGGGAGGGTTCTTCCCGTGGTGGGTGGTGCCATCCCTGGGCGAGTGGTCCTGGGTTCTATAAGAAAGCAGACTCAGCAAGCCACTAAGCAGCTCCCCTCCATAGCCTCTGCATCTGCTCCTGCCTCCAGCGTCCTGCCCTGTTTGCATTCCCGTCCTGAATTCCTTCTGTGACAAAGAACAGTGTGGAAGTGTAACCCAAATAAACCCTTTCCTCCCCAACCTTCTTTATGCTCATGCCTTTTTCGTTGTAGCAATAGAAGCCCTAACTAAAAGAGGCAACTATAGCAACCCCATATTTTAGGAGGAATAAAGCCAAGGGCTGAAATAACTCAATGGGAAAAGGAACCTGCCATCGTGCTTCACAATCTGAGCTTAAAGAGCCTCTGGACAAAGAAAGAATGGTCAGGCCATCCTTTTCGCCTGTTAAAAATATCCTGAGTAAAAAGTAAGAGTCAAAACTCAAATCAAATATGCCTCACTGCCCTGTGATGTCCCCTCTGTTCTCTGGCTGTGTCTCCCATCTCTCCCAGAAGATCTCTCAGAACCTGGGGTAATTTGTTTCTCTTCATTTCCAAGCTCCAATTTGTTGTGAGGGAATAAGAGTATAAAAATAAAGAAGTGTCATATTCAAAGATGCACTCCTTTAGACTCAGTATCATATTACCAAAGCCAAGGGAAACCTAGCTTTTTTTCTTTCTTTCACTTGATTTCTCCTTCCCCATAATAAGACTGCATCTCAGTTCCTGGATTCTGTGACTGAGCAAGGAGTGACTCACTGTGTTGCAGAAATTCAAGTCATCCAGTATAAACACACAGGGAAATGATTCATTGTTTCAGATGTCCCTAAAGGAACCACAGGTGCCACCAGTACGATTTAACACCCATGACATTGATCCACCAGAGGGTGCTAGAAGCTAACGTTTTAAAACTGGCTCAAGCACACAGAGAATGTGGTAGAAGCCAAATTAAAAAAAAAAAAAAAGGGGGGGGCTGTAATCTGATTGTTGTTGATTAATAATCGGATTGTTGTTGATTAATGTACCCACTGCACCACCTCACCAGCCCTATAAGCAGAGCTTTTAAAAACTGCTTTTAAAGGGAGGAGGGGGCAAGATATGGTAGCAGATTACAATACAGTTGGATCTAACCAACTAGGTCACAGCCCCCACACAATTACAATTGGATTTAAATAAACTTCTTTCACAACAAAAGAAAATGCCAGTGGCACTGGGGGACTATTTCCAGCAGGAAAATGTAGAACTGGTGATTCTTAAAGCAAATGTGCAGAGTCTGATTTCATTCAGTTTTTAGTCTCTTATAACTGTACTTAGTTGTGTTTATATGTAAATGGTGTTAATGAGTTACAATAGAACTTTGTATCTTTGTGTGTGTGTGTGTGTGTGTGTGTGTGTGTGTGTGTGTGTGTTCTTTCAACACACAAAACTGTGACTCAGCCACCACAGCCCTTTTTATAGATAGTTGGGGTAGTGAAGTCCATAGGCCTAACGTCTTGCTGCAAGCAATCCAAGTAAGTGCACGGAAATGAAAACAATAAACAGATTGTTTAGGTTTGAGCAAGGTGTTCAGCCACAGCAGAATCCCCAGAGCTGGGAAACCTTGGAGAAGATTCTCTTTTTAAATTCTTTTCTCCACGAACTAATTCTCCTTCAGTGTAATGGACTACCCCAACACATGGTGACATAAATCCACAAAGGTGGGTGATCCCCTAGTTCGTTTGGCCAAAGGTGTCTCACAGGACGTGAGGGTACCACTCAGCACTGGCATCTGAAGGCTTGGCTGAGGCTAAACCCACCTCAGTCCCTTCCTGAACATGGATATTGGAAGGAGGTCTCAGCCCCTTGCTCGTGGGCTTGTAGGGTAGCTTGAGGATTCCCTCAGCTTAGCAACAGGCTGCTCTAGGCATGAAGTTACAATGAAAGCCAAAGAAGCTTATGGGTTTGTTTGTTTGTTTTATATTTATACATACAGTGTTCTGCCTGCATGTCTGCCTGCAGACCAGAAGAGGGCACCAGATCTCATTATAGATGGCCGTGAGCCACCACGGGGTGGCTGGGAATTGAACTCATGAACTCTGAAAGAGTACCCAGTGCTCTTCACCACTGAGCCATCTCTCCAGCCCAAAGCTTATATTTTATAACCCTCATTTCCACCATATCCACCTGGCCACACAGGCCAGCACTTCTAGAGTTGGAGACTGTATAAGAAGCCTCGATGCTGGGTAGTTAGAACCACTGAGGGCCCCGCATCAAACCCCTCCAGTGTTTCCACGGGGCCGACCTAAAAACAGGCAGAAAATTCTCCACCAGGTCTTTAACCTCCTCCTCCCTCCTGTAGCCTCTATCCTGTATATTCTCCACTTAGCTCTTTTTCATGTTGTTCCAATGGAGTGAATGATGGAGACGAGGGGAGGAAGGACTTACTAGACAATTCTCTCTCCGTAGGAGAACATGGCTGGGCAGAGCACTTCAGTCAAGCCAGCTAGGAAATAAGAGGAGACACAGGGAGGAACCAGAGGAAGTTACAGCCCCAGAGAATAACAGTGACCCACTTCTCCCACTGAACTCACCTCCTACCTTTTACCACCTCCCTATAATGCTCTGTTGACAGACACACCCAGGAGTACTTGGCAAGTCACCTGTGTTTCTCAGCCCAATCAAGTTGTTGACGTACAGTATTAACCATCACAACCCTTATTCTCCCTCTCTAGTTCCCCACATTCCTTGACCAGCTGCTCCAGAGATGTTTCAGTTGCTAAGAGCAAAAGGAAGACAGAGGAAAGATTCCTTCACCGATGTTGGTCTTAAATACTCAATATGAAGCCATTACCATTTCATAATACTAAGATTAACGGCTTTCATTTATCTCTGGCATGTTATTGTTGTAAAGTATTCCTATCTTATGCCAGCAAGGTGGCTCAGTGGGTAAAGGTGCTTGTTGCCAAGTCTCACAACCTGAGTTTCATCCCCAGAGCACACTTGGTGGGAGAACCTATTACTGACCATCCTTCTCTGACCCACACAAGTGTACCGTGGTGCACGCTCATGCACATGCGCACACTCCAATACACACACACATATACAAAATTAATAATAATAATAATAATAATAAACCCTATGTTTGGGCTGTAGCTGTAACTCAATAGGCAGAGAATTAACCTAGAATGCATGAACCTTGGGTCCAACCCCCAGGATGGAATAAACACCTATTATCCTAGCACTCCAGCATGAGGACATAGCAAGTTCAAAGTAAGCCTGGGCTATTTGAGACCTTGTTTTAAGAAAAGATAATACTCTTCACTTTTAGTTAAATTTCAAAAACCCTCATTTCTTGGTCTTAGTAAGGGTTAAATTTCAGATAAGACAGGTGTGGGGGGATCAAAGTCTCTAATGATGAACATTAATATGTTTTTGCTACTCAGCCAATTTCTGCCTATAGAATGACACCAGCAGAGAATCTTGATACCTCGACGTGATCTTAGGACCTCTATGTGGCTTGCTTTTGGGGTTCCATCATCTCCCATCTTACAGAGCAGATTAAGTAAGATAGTGTGATACTGATCCTGAGACTCATTTCAAAGTTGTTCCATCTTCAATAAGCCTCTTGGAATTTGTGTCTGAATTATTATTTGTTAGACATGATACATGCAAATGAAACAATCTACAACTAATTTGGCAACGTGCAAATGTTCCTTAGAGCATGAAGGAAAGGTCTATGCCTCCAGGTATAAGGAATTATACATGAAGGCACACCCTGGGGCCAGATTGGGGACCCAAAAGAATCTGTGAGCTAGGAGCATCTAGCTCAGCACCAAAATGCAGAGCAAGGCATTGCCATTGGTGCACTCAATAGATGTGTTGAACCTTCTACTCTTTACTTGCTTCATAACCATTTAAAATGCTAGCACGGTGGTGATGGTAGAGTCTGAAGACTGAGTGTAGGGTAGGGTCGGAGAGAGCTATTTCCTGATGTATATCGGTGATTCTAATATGAGTTTTGCCATTACTGTGCTTAGTAATTTGAAACTGACAAAGTTGTTCTTGTCACTCAGCTGTACAGATCGATAAACTCACCAAAGTGTGGTCAAGGTTAGTTTTAGTTACAAGTTTATCAAATTATAAGTCTGAAAGGAACACCGGAAGTTATTCATCCGCTGACAGCTATGAAACAATGAAGGACAGGTGTGCACACAGTGTAAATAAAATATGAAGTATAAGTATATCCCCCGGTACAGATCTTGTCAAAGAGTAACTGAAGTTTAGTAGTGTCTCAACACAAGAGAATACGCAATCGACTGTGGGAGTGGTGGCCCACGCCTTTAATCCCAGCACTACCAACACTCGGGAGGCAGAAGCAGGCGGATCTCTGAGTTCAAGGCCAGCCTCATCTACAGAGAGAGTTCTAGGACAGGCTCCAAAGCTATAGAGAAACCCTGTCTTGAAACCAGGAAAAAAAAAAAAAAAAAAAAAAAGCTAAGATTCTGCCTTCAGCAGAATGCATCATCTGACTACAGATGCCTAATCCAATTTTAATTTCTGACTTTCAGGTTTAGTTTCTACTTGCTCACATTTTTCTACTTAAAATGGTTCATTCATGTGTTGGATCATTTAGAAAATATTTGTTGATGGCACACTGTAGATTAGGCATTGACCAAAGGCCAGGGAGCACAGCATTGAGAGAATTTGGTTCCTATTGCCACAGACAAGATTTATTGGACGCCTTGCCTGAATCAGTTGTTTTCATGTTTCACTTGCTGTTTTAAAGAAACATAGGACCTATCGTATCCTTATTTCCACATATTAACATTTAGAAGCTCACAGATTGCCCGAGCCCTGGTCCCTCCATGTGAATAACAGCCCAAATGTATCCCTTTAAAGTGAGTCCTGCTACAGTACTTAATAGCATGCCCACCCCCAGGCCATAGCTTAGACAAGACCAAGCTCAGAACTATCTAGAGTTCACTACACTGTAGACCATTCTAGACCATTCTCATCAACCTTCTCAAAGATCAAATTAAAATACTGCCTTAAAAAATTCATTTTTATAAATTGTTTAGTCTTTTCACATTAGTACTGGCAGTAAGACAAACGGTTTAATGTAGTTAAACCAATAAAAGTTATAGTGATAAACTTCAATTTACAGAAGTTTGAAGAAGATGGGTGTGAGAATCTTGCCCCTCTGCACCTAGACATAATTTATTCTTAACATGAAACACCTTTTCCAAAGACAACTTCTTTTGTAGCAGGAGGCACACTAAAATTCTCTCAGTGTGTGTGTGTGTGTGTGTGTGTGTGTGTGTGTAAATAGTGAGAGAGAGAGAGAGAGAGAGAGAGAGAGAGAGACAGACAGACAGACAGACAGACAGACACAGACAGAGAGAGGGGGGAGGGAGGGAGGGAAGGAGAGAGAGAGGGAGAGAGAGAGACAGACAGACAGACAGACAGACAGACAGACACAGACAGAGAGAGGGAGGGAGGGAGGGAGGAAGGGAGGGAGAGAGAGAGACAGGGAGGGAGGGAGACAGACAGACAGACAGACAGACAGACAGACAGACACAGACAGAGAGAGGGAGGGAGGGAGGGAGAGAGAGAAAGACAGGGAGGGAGGGAGGGAGGGAGAGAGAGAGAGAGAGAGAGAGAGAGAGAGAGAGAGAGAGAGAGAGAGAGAGAGAGAGAGAGAGAGAGAGAGATTGGGTTCTGGCATGGGTTTTTTGAAACCTAAACTCCACCCCCAGTAACATACCTCCTCCAACAAGGTCCTTCCACTAACTGGAAACCAACCTTTCAAGCCTGTGAGCCTATGGAGGCCATTCTCTCTCAAACAAACCACCACAGAAACAACTCTACAAAGCTGCCCCCTGACCTTCACATGTGCAACGTGGCACCCGTGCATTCCGCCTCACACAACCACAAATAATAACATGTAATAATAATTTATTTTTTTCAAGTGTTTTCCAGAAAGAAATGTTGTTAGAATACCTGAATTATCTAAAAAAAAAAAAAAATCTTTAAGCGTTCCCAGCCCTCAAAAAGAGATAATATTAAGATGTAAAAGAGAAGCATAAGAGTTGAACCCTTGGGAAACGGTCACATCAGGGCTTCTTATCGCGCTCACGCTGGTGTAAACAGAACAGTTACCTTATTCCCTTCCTTCTTGACCTGTTGCCACTTCCTAAGTTTATGTGCTGTTCCAACGTAACACTGTCTCCAGCTCTTCCCTGGCTTACCTTTTGTTGTGTTTTGTTTTTGGAGACAGTGTCTTTCTATGTAGACAAGGTTAAACTGAAACTTGAGAGCCTCCTGAATCAGCCTCCCGAGTTGTGGTTAAACTGAAACTTGAGAGCCTCCTGAATCAGCCTCCCGAGTTGTGGTTAAACTGAAACGTGAGAGCCTCCTGAATCAGCCTCCAGAGTTGTGGGTTACCACGTTCAGCCACCGGACCTCTGTAATGATTTCATTTATTTCATCAATGTTATCACCCTAGACATAATACATCATATTTGGTTTTGCTCCCTTTTTGTTTTTCAATCACAGACAACTTGAATATCCATTGTATTTAAATTTTAAGACACTTTCATCATGTATGTTGACACAAAGCTAGAGTCATTGGGGAAGAAGAACTTCAGTTGAGAAAATGCCTCCAAGTTCCCATTTTTAAACGAAGACAGTGCTAGGTTTTTAACATGACAACAAATGCTAGGCTACACCTCCTGAAACTTTAATTTGTTGTTCATTTTGAATGAACATGGACTTTCTGTGTATATACAATACAGATGTGTGTGTGTGTGTGTGTGTTTGAGAAAAGCTCTCACATAATAACCAAGACTCGATCATAAACTTGTTTTGTAGCTCAGGCTGGCTTCAAACTTAATACCCTCCTGTGTCAGACTCCCAAGGACTAAGATTAGTGATCCACACTATCATACTCCAGCTACTGTTTTCCATGGCCCTGATTCCTTTATTTATGCAAGCATGGCTTAACATTTCTTTTCCAAAAGACCCCACTACCAAATCAAAGTGTCTAGGCAGATGTATAGCTCTTGTAAAACCTCCTGTTAAAATGCTGCCTTGAATGATTCAACATTCCTGTAATCCTATAACTATACTGTTTCCTGGTCATTTACTATGTTTTTCCCAGTCCAGTAAATGACTGTGGATCAGTGTTTTTAAATGAATGGTCCTTAAAGGCTATTTTTAAATCACTGACATTTTTGTTAACATTAAGTATATATTGAGCATGTCCTAAAACTGAAATTAAGCCATTGTTTTTACTTCAAGTGATCCTCATTACAAATTTACCTATTTGCTGGAGAGACGGCTCAGAGGTTAGGAACATTGGCTGCTCTTCCAGAGGTCCTGAGTTCAATTCTCAGCAACCACATGGTGGCTTATAAATTTATCTACTATGCATTGGCATGGAACTTTTGAATTCAGAGATACTCATATTTATAATGTATGTCCAGCTTTAGTGTGCCATTGCTTTAAAAAATAAGTCAGTTGATAATTCTTGTACTGCCTTCCTTAATATAGGCCTGGCTTTTTTTCAGAGAGTCAGAAGTCAACATCATCAAGGACTCTGGGTCTATACATCGAAATCTATTGTCACATTTGTAACCTAAGCCACTCATAACTGTTCCAACTGGATCTCACTAGGTGACCCAACTATGTTAACTAGCCATCCTGGTGCACTTTATCCCACAAAAACCACTTATTAAACAGTATTTATATTTTTATTCATGTATTTTCTCCTTTTTAGGCATGTTTAAGAGGAAAAGCATTCCTTCTGTTTGTCTGATCGGCTGGTTTGTTTTGGTGCTGAAATCAAGCCCTGGCCCTCAAAGACAAGTATTCTACCACCGAGAGACTGCCCCTGCCCCAGAACTTCCATCTTTTCTCTGTTGGCAAGCTGAGGATAGTTAGTGATTTTTTTTTCAAATGTCAAACAGTGAGATTATAAGCAGAAGCAAGACTGCTTACACTCCTTACTCTTACTTACCCTCAAATGTAGATGGTAGCATTTATGTACGTAAAGTGCAGACTCTGACAATGGTAACAGTAACATCAGGTCCCACAGCAATGCAAACAACACCAAGCATGACTTCTGATTAAATTGAAGTCTGATTATATGTTACTAAATTCTCTAAACCAGATCCTATTAAATTTTCATTTTTTTGTGTGTTTGGTTTGGTTTTTTGAGACAGAACTTCTCTGTGTTGCCCT
This sequence comes from Cricetiscus sungorus, assembly GCA_030556225.1. Lineage (NCBI taxonomy): Eukaryota > Metazoa > Chordata > Mammalia > Rodentia > Cricetidae > Cricetiscus > Cricetiscus sungorus. The sequence goes on along the minus strand of JANBXA010000738.1, from coordinate 939,040 downwards.
AGCTTTGTAGACTTTGTAGACCAGGCTGGCCATGAACTCACAGAGATCCACCAGCCTCTGCCTCCCAAGTACTGGGATTAATGGCGTGCACCACCATGCCAGGCTTTTTGCCATTTTTTTTTTTTTTTTTTTTTTTTTGGTTAGGATTTTCAGTAATACAATGGCAGATCTGCCATGTTTTCAGTCACAAATAGAAATGTGCATAGTAGCACATATACTTAACCTCAGCACTTAAAAGGAAGGGCAGGCAAATCTCTGAATTTGAGATGAGCCTGGTCTACATAGCAAATTCCAGGTCAGCAAAGACTATATAGAGGCAATCTAATACAGATAAAAGAATTAGTGTTTATCTTCACACTACAGGCAGAGCTAACATTTGGAAGACTATTCAGAAGCTTTCTAAAGATAGCCTTTTCCAGCTTCAATTACCTCCATCTTAGTCACCAAAGCATTTATTCGTTGATATATTACTAGGTATCAGAAAATATTTTGTGTGAACAAAATTATATGTTCAGTGGAGGTAAATTTACTACAAATGCTTTTCATGTGTACTGCTGCTGAACTCTGTTGCTATGGTACCGTATCTGACTTGTATGCACCTTCTCCTCAAGTCATATAACTCAGAAAGCTACACTTCACTAAGAAAAAGAGACAAGTGGTGAAGCCTGCTGGTATCATCATGCTAATAAATGTCTCTTGCATTTCAACATTCTGTCTGAGGCTTGCTTTGTCTCTTTCCACCACAACAGATCATTCATACTTAAGTTATGAGGGAACAGACGCAGTCTCCACCTGGATCTAATTATTTGATGCTGGAAGCCACCTTACTACCACACTATGAGGGAACAGCATAGCTAATGTCAGCCTGCAGTAGGCTAATGGAATCCCACAAGTAGCCATTTCAGGCCTATACATGAATAATCACTGTTACCAAGCACAAAATTTTAGCACTGGTCAGACGCAATTATCATAAAGTTCACATTACATAGAGACAAAACTGAAGACCACAAAATTTCTGTCTATCTCGGAAAACAATTGCTGTTGTCTTACTTAGTCTTGCACGCATACAAAAGTATATCTGAATAAGTATTCAGACCAAACTCTAGTCCTTAATTCCAAACCCTTTGGCTTTTTTTTTTTAAAGACAAACAAACAAAAAAAACAAAACAACAAAAAACAAATGCCCTCTCTAAAATAAATTCTTGGCATCTTAGCAATCTTGACATCTTTCTTTTTCTTTTTTTTTCTTTCTTTTTTTTTTTTGTTGTAGAAAGTGTATTTATGCTGCTTCTTTGAATTTAATGATGAAGCACATTAAACCTATAATTCCTTCCACAGAGAAAAGCAAAGGCTTTTTTTTTTTTTTTTGTTAAGATTTTGGTTTCCTCCTACACAGATCACTGCTTGCCACTCATGGCCTAATTCTGAACAAGGCTGAGACAAAAGTCTCAGGTCCAATGTTCAAAACACCTTCCTGGTACTGAGGCTTGCCAGAGCAAGCCTCAGCTTTGCTGGTGAGAACAAGAAGCTGTATGGTATTAGATCCCCAGGCCTGACACTCTAACAGAGCAAGCATCGTATTTTTAAAAACAAAGATCAAATGTCCGAGCTTTCTGGCCATGCAGTAATTTATTTTAAGATTCCTGAACACAAAAACTCTGGTGTCCAGTGCTTCCTACTACTAAGCCTTACGCACGAAGTGACTTACACAGGCAAGAAGCATGTATTGTAGCTTATTTTAATTTAGAAATAACCATGTATAACTTAAACGCAAATATAAACCTATTTTATGTATCATACCGACTACTTAAAAAAAAAAGTCCAAGTATCAAATATTTTAACTTTACTGGAAGTTTTTATTTCACGTCATCCTGAAAGATACAGTGAGTAGTGTTATGCAAAAGAAAGTCTTTTATACCAAATTATCGATGCCATAGGGTAGTAACTTTACTTCTAAACTTATGTCTAGAATTTCTGAAGAAGGTACACGGTGGCTCATGTCATTAGTAGCAAGACTGCAGAAACTAATACAGGAGGATTGCTTTTGAGCTCCCAGACAACCTTACATCCTCTCTGAGGACTATGTAAACTCACTAATGTCATTCATGAAGGGTCTCCTGTCACGTTCTAATTGCCTCCTGAAAGTCCCATGTCTCCATAGCCTGTCTGTGAAAGTTAGGATTCAACACAAATTGTAGGGCACACAATCATCTGACTGTAACAGCAGGTAAAGTTTCCCAACATCATCAGGTTTAAAGTTGATAGCAGCAGTATGAATCTTTGTTTTAAAACTCCGTTTAATCAATGTCAGTAGACTCCTTCCTTTTGGCAGCTGGCAGTGTCAACTGCAGTCTTCTCTTCCCGAGGCAGGGTTTTTCTGTGTGGCTTTAGAATCTGTCCTGGAACTCTCTCTGTAGACCAGGCTGGTCTCCAACTCAGAGAGATCCACCTGCCTCTGCCTCCTGAGTGCTGGGATTAAAGGCAACTACAGTCTTACTACTACGTTACTCTCAACACAGGCACGCGCATGTTTGATAGTTCCCCCAAAACGTTCACATTTGGGCAACCTTGCACTCCAGTTCTGACCCTTCTGGTGGAAGCAGCCCTGCCTTACGGCACCGAAGCTATCAGCAAGACTTTGTCCAAGGTGGAAGGTCTACAGTAACCCTTGACCTTATCCTGACAGACAGCCTGCAGACCAGGTCGCCTGTGAGAGGATCACTGTGGCTAAAACTGTAATCCCACGACCACAGAAACTAAAGCAGGAAAATCACGGGGGCAGAATTCTTTCTACATAGTGTGAAACATTGACTCAGAACACCAAAATTAGGGGAGAGGGGGACAGAAAAGAAAACCAACTCAAACAGCCAGGTCATGCTATGGAAGGAAACCTAGTTTTGAGGAGATTAATGTTGAAAGTTTAGGTGAGCAATGGGAAAACAAAACGAAACAAAAAGCTGTTACCAGCTGTGCCTGGTAGCTTGTGCTATAATCCCAGGTCCTCAGGAGGTTAAGGCAGGATCCTAAATTTGAAGCCAGATTGGGTTCTGTCTTAAGATAAAACGGAAAGTCCCAAGGATGGGGCCAACAAGATGGCTCAGAAGATAAAAAGAGCTTGCTGCTAAAGACTGACTACCCAAGCTTGGTCCCCAGGACCCATAAGACAGAAGGAGAGAATTTACCTGTGACTTTTACAAGTGTGCCAAAAAGCACATATGTGTTTACACACACACACACACACACACACACACACACACACACACACACACACAGTGCACAAGGCTCTGGTTCAATGTCTAGTATCCCAGTGTGTGACAGCAGTGACGGGGCAAAGAGGGTTACAAGCACAGGAGAGCAAGACGTATCTGGGAAGTAGACACTGCAAGGTGCAGTGATTGGTCTGCTTTTATGGATAATCGAGAACAACCCAGGAAGACTTTCAGGGAAGTAGATTGTGTGACTGAATAAGAGATAGGCTGTTCATTAAAATATGCATTTAAAGGGACTGGAGAGATGGCTCAGAGGTTAAGAGCACTGACTCCTCTTCCTGAGGCCCTCGGTTCAATTCCCAGTACCCACATGACAGATCAAAACTGTCTGTAATTTCAGTTCCTGGGAGCCTGACACCCACAATAAAACACCAATAAAATGCAATAAACATTTACTTTATTAAAAGTTAAAGTGTAAAATTCTACCTAAAACTCAGAAGGAGGGACCATCGGGCAGTGTAACTTGTGATGTAACAGCCACAGAAGCTGAAGCCGTGGCCTCACAAGAAACTCAGAGCCCTGAGAAAACCCTAACCCTAACCCTAACACCCTAGAGATGTGATTGTGCAAACACATCTCTAAATCAGCACTTGGTAGGTGAAGGCAGGAACATCAGACGCTTAAGGTCAATCTCAGCTATAAAGTGAGCTCTAGACTATCGTGCCTATAAAAGACAACAACAAAAAATCAGACAAAAGGATAGAGGAGGTGTGTGTGTGTGTGTGACTTATTAGCAAACTCATTACATAGACAGGAAATTAAATTCTGTCTTATCTATAGGCTGAGAAAGTAGACTTGCATTAGGGACCTCTTTCACCAGGAAGCAGAAGTACCAGAGAGTACTCTAACAAGTAAAAAGGGTGTGGTTTATCTCCAAGCCCTTGCTTCTCAGTGAAACAGGCAGACCAGTCCTTGGTTGAGTATATGAGTTTTTTCTCTTTTTGTTGTTGAGACAGGGTTTTTCTGTAGCTTTGGAGCCTGTCTGGAAACTCACTCTGTAGACCAGAGAGATCCACCTACCTCTGCCTCCCAAGTGTTGGGTTAAAAGGCGTGCACCATCACCCACCCGGCTTATGTAATGTTTCTTCAGCAACTCTGAACTGCTCAGCTCAGGGGGGACAGGACAGCTCCACTAACAGTGGAGAGTAGAATTGAAAACATGATTTAAGTAGAAGACACCAGCATCTGGAGTTGCACAGGGTAAAATGAAATGCAGAAAGGAACTAACGGATTAAGAGAGAACGGAGGATTCAGAACCTCTGGGTCATGGGGTCAAAGTGAAGGCACGGTTACAGTGAGGGGGTGGAGGTCGCTAAAAGCAAGCATGAAGAAAAGCAGACGTGCTGAGTCTGTGGGTGGCGGATGCGCTGGTCGCCATCATTATTATACTGGTCTGCCCCTCTGTCAATCTTTCTTAGGGTTTTCTGTGACTTTTCTTCCCAAACTGTTGACCACTTGGTGGCGCTCTTGCAGAAAGAATGCATCCTGAGGCTTTACCAAAGCAAGACCCCCTGAAATGCAGATGGTGTGAAGTTACGCAGTTCGTTTTAGCCTACGCTAATAAGTAGAGGATTTACTGAATACTACTTCCTCCCATTGTTATGAGCTACGCGATCTTTACCGCATTCAGAGCAACAGCTGAGTGGTCGTTTCTCGCTAATCCTCCATTGGCCATAGATACATCTGTAAGAGAAGATTCTCAGACGAGACCAAAATTAAGTCATTGCTCCTTGAAGTTTAACCTGTGAATATTACCTTTAATCTATTTTTCCTGTTTCGAAAAAACAGCCAGTCTATTGCTCAGCTCTTTTCCTCTCTGATGCCGACTACAAAGTGGTACTTAAATTGTCACCTAGATTCTACTCAGCAGTAGGGCCGGCATTAAAGCTGTAAGGCCGGTAATTACCGGTGATAAGAGTGACATTATCTGCAGTAACTTCCGACTCAACTTCGGTTGCTTTACTCACCAGGGTGATGTTTAGTGTTCATATCCCATAAGGCACTTATTCTCCGGCCCTTGGCAGTGCCCCTCAAATGTGTCTTTATTACCCCAAGAAGCAAGTGTGTCCAAACTGCTTTGAGTTACAACCAGCCTCAAGTACTTTCTAAGGTGGTGTGGGGAAGGAAGGAAGGAAGAAAGAAAGAAAGAAAGAAAGAAAGAAAGAAAGAAAGAAAGAAAGAAAGAAAGAAAGGAAGGAAGGAAGGAAGGAAGGAAGGAAGGAAGAAAACCAAGAAGGCCTGGTCATTACTTTGCAGAAAAACACTACATCAGGAGGGTAAGGAAATGCTTTCAGTTCAGTTCCATACTGCAGATCAAACGCTAAAACTGCAGCATGCTCCTCTTCTTCAAACTAAGGAATATAGGGGTCCTATCTAGCTATCGTGGGATTAAACAGAAATCTGATGGAGTTGGGGAATTATGTACATGTTTCTTTGTCTATTCATCCATCGATGGACATCCAAACCTTTTCTGATTTCTGGTTATTATGAATAGAGTAGCAATGGACAGGTTAGCAAGTGTCTTTTTGTAATCGGATATAGAGCCCTCTGGGTATATGCCAAGAGTGGTATAGCAGGATCTTAAGTAGATTAATTCCCAGCTTCCCGAGAAACCACCACATTGATTCCCACAGTAGCTGTACAAGTTTGCAGCCCCATCAGCAATGTATAAGTGTTTCCCCTACTACATATCCTTGCCAGCATGAGCCATCATTTGTTTTATTGACTTTGGCCATTTTGACTGCCATAAGATGAAATCTCAAAGTAGTTCAGTTTTGCATTTCCCTGATGACTAAGGACGTTGAACATTTAAAAAAAAAAAAAAAAAAAAAGTGCCTCTCAGCCATTTGCGTTTCCTTTTTTGAGACTTCTCTGTTTAGATCTGGATCTCACTTTTTAAATTGAGCTGTTTTCTTGTCATCCTGGTTTTTGTTGTTGTTGTGGTGGTGGTGGTGTTTTTTTTTTTTTTTTTTGTCTGTTTGCTTTTTTGTTCTTTATATATTTTGGATATTAGACCTCTATTGGATGTGTAGTTGGTAAAAATCTTTTCTCATTCTGAAGCCTATCACTTTGTTCAAATGATGGTGTCCTTTGCCATACAGAAGCTTTTCAGTTTCATGGGGTCCTGGTTGCTAATTGTTCTTAGTGCCTGTGCTATTGGTTTTCTGTTCAGGAATTATTTTCCCGGGCCAATGAATTCAAGACTTTCTCCCCACTTCTCTTCTACATGATTCCATATGTCTGCCTGTATGTTGAGGCCTTTGCTGTATTAGGAATTAAAATTTGTGCACAGTAATAAGCATAGAACTATTTGCATTCTTCTACGAGCAGCCATACACTTTGGCCAGCACCATTTGTTAAAGATGCTGTCCCCTCTGCTATGTATATTTCTGAACTTTCTAAAAATTAGGTGTCTAGGAGGTAGAAAGATAGCTCAGCAGTTAAGAGCACTGGCTGTTCTTCCAGAGGACCTGGATTCACTTCTCAGTACCCACCTGGCAGCTTACAACTAGCCTATTACTCAGCCTCCAAAGGATCTGACACCCTTACACAGACACACATGCAGGCAAAATACCAATGTACATAAATTAAAAATAAAAATTAGGTGTCCATAAGTGTATAGATTTATGGCTGTGTCTTCAACTTAATTCTATTGATCACTATGTCTATTTTTATGTCAATACCATGCTGATTTTATCACCATATCTCTAGTACAGTTTGAGATTGGGGATGGCAATAACTCTAGCAGTTCTTTCATTATATAAAATTGTTTTAGATATATGGGATTTTTCTTTTGTGTGTGTGTATCTGTATGATGCTGAAAATTACCCTTTCAGAATATGTGAAGAATTACATTGGGGTTTTGATGGATTGCATTGAATCTGTTGATTGCTTTTGGTAAGATGGCCATTTTTTACTACATTAATCCTTTTTTCTCTCTTATATTGTTAATTTGGATCTTCTCTCTCTTAGTTAATTTGGCTAAGATTTTGTCCATCTTATAGAATGCCTCAAAGAAATATCCCTTTGTTTTATTGTCTATATTATTTCATTGTTCTTTCTGCTTTATTGATATCAGCCCTGAGTTTGATTATTTCTTGCTATCTATTCTGTGGTGATTTTGTTTATAATCTAATGAATAAAGCTTGCCTGAAAGATCAGTGAAGCAAAGCTAGTCACACCAGTCACAGAGGCCAGGCAGTGGTGGCACACACCTTTAATCCCAGCAGCCACACCAGTTAGCCATAGAGGCCCTCCATAGAGTACCCAGCACTGGGGAGGCAGAGGGAGACTGATCTCTGTGAGTTCAAGGCCATCCTGGGCCACACGAGCTTGATCCAGTCTATTAGAGAAACAGAGCTCACACCTTTGATACCAGCACTTGGGATCACATGCCTTTAATCCCAGCACTAGAAAGGTGAAGACAAGAGTTCAGCATATTCAGTCTGCAGGCAGTCTGAGGATGCCGTCTGAGGACAGGATGGCCTCTTTGGTCTTAGCCTTGGTAGATGTAAGAAGTCTTAGTGGTTGGCTGCTTTGCTTCTGTGATCTTTCAGTACCCCCCCCCATGTCTGAACCTGGGTTTTTAATTATTAATACCAATTAGAATTCATGCCACACTACCCCTTTTGGGTGTTATGTTTTTGTTGTTCTAGAGCCTTCAAGTATTTTGTTAAGTTACTATTACGAGACTACTCTGATTTTTCTCATGTAGGCAGTTAGTCCTATAAACTTGCATCTAAGAACTGACTTCATTCTCTCCCATAAGTTTGGATCTGTTATGTTTTCATTTAATTCTGAAAAGATTTTAATTTCTGTCTTGACCCATTTTTTATTCAGGAGAGAATTGTTCAATTTGCATGAGTTTGTAAGCTTTCTGTTGTTGATGCCCAGCTGTCTGACTGTGGTGGTCAGACAGAATGTAGGGTGTTATTGACATTTCCTTGTATTTGTTGAGACTTGCTTTGCATCCAAGTAAGTGCCTAATTTTCCATGAGGTGCTAAGAAGGTATAGTCTTTAGTGTTTGGGTGAAATGTTCTGTAAATATCTGTTAGGTCCATCTGGTTTGTACCCTCTAGTGGGGGTCATATATATGATTTTTAGGTATAGTGGTGTTTCTTTTATAAACTTAGGTGCCCTTTTGTTTGGTACACAGATGATAATAACTACAATGTCCTCTAGGTAGATTTTTCCTCTGATTGGTATATAGGGCTCCTCCCTATCTCTTCTGATTGGTTTTTGGTTTGAAGTCTACTTTGTCAGATATTAAAATGGCTCCCCAGGCTTGCTTCTTTGGTCCATTTGTTTGAAATGTCTTATTCTGTCTTTTAACCCTGAGGTGATTTCTATCGTTGATGTTAAGTTGTTTGGTTTTGGATGCAGCAGCAGAAATTTGGATCCTGTGTTTGAATCCAGTCCGTTAGTCTGTGTCTTTTTACTGGGGAATTGAGACCATCGAGGCTGAGAGTTGTCAATGAACAATGTTTCTTGATTCCTGTTATTTTGTTGTGGTAGTGGGGGTTTATTTCCTGGCTTTTGACTTTCTGGTTTACTACTTATTCCTTGTGTTTTCTTGGGCATGCTAAACTTCTTCAGGTTGAAGTTTTTCTACTAACACCTTCTCTATAGCTGGGTTTAAGGATGAATACTGCTTAAATTTGGTTTTTATCATAGGATGTCTTTCTTTCTCCACAGTATTACCATAGTTTGGCTGAGAAGAGTAGTCTGGACTGGCATCTATGGTCTTTTAGAGTCTGTAGCACATCTGTCCAGGTTCTTCTGACTTTTAGAGTTTCCAATGAAGAATCAGGTTTTATTCTAATAAAATATTGTTTTATATGTTTATATGCTATTTGGTCTTATTCCCTTGTAACTTTTAATATTCTTTCTCACTTCTGTACAATTAGCATTTTGATTATTATATATATATATATGTGTATATATATATACATATATATATATATATATATCATGAGCAATTTCTTTTCTTGTCCAATCTATTTGGTGTTCTGTATGTTGTTCCTTAATGCATACTTTGATATGCATCTCCTTCTTTAGGTTAGGAAAATTTTCTTCTATGATTTTGTTGAAAATATTCCCTCTGCCTTTGACCTGGATTCGTCTTCTTCCTGTATTCCTACTATTCACAGATAAGGTCTTTTCATAGTGTCCCAGATTTCCTGGATGTTGCTCCTTTGTTACAGGATAAAGCAGGAGAGGAGTGAGGGTCCCAAGGTAAGGGACCACATGGGAGAGCACAGCAGGTTCCATAGCGGGGGAGGGTGACCCAGGCAAAGGGAGTAGTACACCAGGCAGATAAAGCTTGAGTGAGAAGTTTATTTAGAAAGCGGAAAGAGGGGGAAGGGGAAAGAGACACAGAGGTACGGGGAACAGAAGAGAAGAGAGAGAAAAAGTGAAGAGAGCATAAGTGGGCAGGGGTCTGACTTTTAAAGAGGTCCTTTACTGCAAACCAGTACTCATAAAACCCTGAGCTGACCAGGGCACTGCCTGAGTGCATTCTGCCAGATGACAGGGGCAGGCCAGCGTAATGCCTGAAGCCTTACACTGAATGTTTTGTGCCTGTAATTTATGTATATTTAATATTTTCTTTGAGAGAGGTATCCAGTTCTTCTATCTTATTTTCATTGCCCGAGATTCTCTCTTTCTTATACTTTATTTGGTGAGGCTTGCCTCTGAGGTTCCTATTCAATTTCTTATTTTTGATTTCCATTTTCACTTTCATTTCTTGAGAAGTTTTTTTTTTTTTTTTCTCTCTCCCCTCATTCCACTGTTTGTGTGCTTCGTAGATTCCGTGGGGTCCTTGGGTATACCACAGAGGTTATTTTGAAGTTTTCTTGTCTTGTGCTTCACCTGAAGCTGCGGTTCTCAGGGGCTGCTGGTTGTCTAGACGGTTGTTGATTGTGTTTTCGCGCTGGAGTCTAAGCACCTCTGAGTTTGAGATGAATGTAATTGTAGGTGCTGGTGTCTGGTGTTGTGTTTGCCCGGTGAGTGTCCCATTCCTTCAATGAATTCTGTTGCGCTCTCTGGTTCTTAGGAGAGTGTGGTGGCTGTGAGTTGTCGGTGAAGAACGCTTCTGAGATTTTCCCAGGTGTTGCCACTGGGAGTCCCTGTTATAAAATGTTTCTAGGTGTTGGGAGCTGACTCTGAGGAATGGGGGATGAGCCAGAAGGGGGCGGGGTTCTGAGGAGGTCCACAGGAGGGAGGAACCCTGGGTGTGTCACAGTGTTTGCGCAGACCCCTGGCAATGGGGGCAGACAGGAAGGAGAGGACACAGAACATGGTCTGTTAAAAGTCTCGGGTATGACAGGGAGACTGGAATTGGAGGGAGGGTGGAGAATGAAGGTTACCTGCCTGATTCCCTGGCCAGTGTAGGCCTGTTTTTGTTTTTTTTTTTTTGAGACAGGGTCTCTCTGTATAGTCCTGGCTGATCCTGGAACTCACAGAGATCCTCTTGTCTCAGTTTCCTGAATGCCAAGATTAGACATGCACCACGGTGTCTGGCTTCAAAATGAGAAGTTGAAAACAAAACACAAAACAAAAACAAAAACAAAAAAATGGGGTCCAGATCAAATGGAATTACAGGAGAGTTTCAAAGACTAGAGTTCCAGCTAAAGTCCCTGGTAATAGATAAGCTTCTGTTTCCTGGGCATGTATACACAGGGGTTTTGAAGGTTTAAAATAAAATATGCTTTTGTATCATGATTAGAAACAAGAGTCTGACGTTGAAGATGGCTTAATAGATGGGTGTCAGATCATCCAAACAATGCCTGATACATCCAAAGAGATAGGAACGTGTGGGATAACTTGAAAGCATTTTAGGTTGTTCTCAGCCTATCCCAAGTAGGTTCCCTTAACAGGCTTTCATAACCAAGCATACACCCATCCATGTGCATTTTATGAAAACCTCGGTGCCTGGTCGGGGTGGAGAATCAGTGAGTAAAACGTTTGCTGTGTAAGTTTGAGGACTTGATGATCAGTGGCACACACATAAAAACCCACAGCAACACACATCTGTGAGCCCAGAAGTAGGTTATAGACACTGGGAGATCCCCTAGGCTCACTGGCCAGCTAGATTGTCTGGATCCCTGAGCTCAGAGTTCAGTGAGAACCTCACCCACCTTCCTGGCTAATCATTTACGTTGTAACCAGATCATCTTCTTACAGATTTGTAGCGGTCATTTTTTCAAAAGTCTCTCCAGGAGTGTAGGATGGCAATCACATGAGCCATCGCAGCCGATGAAGTTAAAATTCTCCTCCTGACAAATTACCAGAGACCCTCTCCCTTCAACGGACCTGTAACTAAACCCGCGTCACCCTTAAGAGGGTCTTTTGCCTGTTATGACGTAAGAGAGGCAGCAGGAGAAAGCTCTTGAAAAAAGGAATTCTCAAGCTGCCTCCTCAGAGAGCTTCAGGAAATCTCTGGAGGTAGCTTTGCTAGCACATGCCACTTTTAGCCTGTATTGTTCTCCCCCACCCCCCACCCTCCACCCCCTGCCCCAGAGATGCAAGGCTTTAATGAACAGTATTTAACCTGAACAGTGCCACAGTCCCACAGCCCTGGGGACTCAGTGAGCACTTCCTGTCTCCAGGCTCTTGGCCAAGGCTTACTCAGGCGGCCCCCTCTCTGAAGCAGACAAATTCTGCTGCAGCCAACACTCATTTGAGCTTTAGTCCTTTCATCTCACTATTTTAAGCCCTATTAAAATTAAAAGGTTGGGGGTTAGGGAATTAGCTCAGTGGTAGGACGCTTACCTACAAGTGCAAGGCCCTGGGTTTGGTCCTCAGCTGGGGGGGGGCAGTATTTGTAGTATTATTGCTCATTGTATACCGTGATGGAGACATCTACACAATTTGGATAGACATGTGACAATCTAAATAAGACTTTGTTATTGATCTTTTGAAGAATAAATCAGATTAGTGTCTGTTCCCTGTACTGTAAATTCTAGGCTGGACACTATTTTTAAAAAAATTCATGTATATCTGTTTTTTCATCTTTCATGTGTGCAAATGCACACATTGTGAACCACGGTGTGTGTGTGTGTGTGTGTGTGTGTGTGTGTGTGTGTGTGTGTGTGTGTTTCCTTTTGCTATATGTGTCTGGAAGGTGGAATTCAGTTGTCAGAACAGTCTTATTGCCTTTACCTTCAGGTGCTAGAACGACAGGTATAGACCTCCATGTTGTAGAACAGTACTTTTGTACACTGCCTTGCTTTTATTGGTTTAGTAAAGAGCTAGATGGTCTCTAGCCAGGCAGGAAGAGGGTAGGTGGGACATGGGGACAGGGGGAGAGTGCTGGGATGAAGGGTAGAGGAGACACAGGGAGAAACAAGATGGACATGCTGTACTGAGATAGGGTACCGAGCCATTTGGTAGAATTTAGATAAAAAAAAATGGGTTAATTTAAGTGGTAAGAGCTATTTAGTAATGAGCCTAAACTAGCATTTATAATTAATAAGTCTCTGTATGGTTATTTGGGAGCTGGATGGTAGAACAGAAAATTATGCCTGTACCTCACACATGTTTATTAGACATAACTCTGATAATTGCATTTGATAGAATACAAACTTGAATCCAAGTAGGCAACTGTATCTATATTTTATTACATTCAATATTTATTTATATTTTTGCTGCTATGCCCCTTACAGGGCAGCCTGCTCCAATCTCTCCATAATATACTCTTGACATTGGTTTGCTTCATGTTGGTAAGCAAAAATCTGCTTAAACTGCCTGTGACTCCCAGCTAAATTCTTTCCTCCAAAAAAGACAAGAAACAAGGAGAGACTTTCAATTGGTAACCTTGAATTTGGGGACCTTGATAATATAAGTCTTGATGAGCTCAGCCACTGAACTTTATCTCCAGCCTACTCTTGCTTTTCCTTTAAAAGAATTTTTCTTTTTGGTTTCAAGTGTTTCTTTTTCATTTTTGTTTGAGACAGGATCTCACATAGCCTAGGCTGGCTTCAGACTATATCTAGGCAAGGATGACCTTAAATTCTTGCATCCACCTCCCAAGCACTGGGGTTACAGGCATGTACACTCCAACCATCTTATCTTGCTATTTGTAATAAAACTTATACCAATACACACATAGTGTTGATGTTTAATAAGGATCAGGAGAAACAAATAGGCCAAATAGATGTTTATTCAGGGAGAAATAACTCACAACATAGACAGATGAACACCAGCAGATTCCTGGTCCCAAGGATGCCTCCAGATGTACTCTTGTCCCCGTGGTGCAAGCAAAAGAGCTCTCCGAGCCCCCTCCTCAGCCTTAGTTCCCCCAGGTCATGTCTGGCCCTGTCCCCACCCCCAGTGGGCGTGGTCTATGCCACGGGTGCTGACAAGGTGACTATCTCACTACACACATAGCTCCCTTCATCCACAGTCCGTACTCAACATCTGTTGGGCTTTGCAGTTGTTCACGGTATCTTATTATTTGAAAGGTGTGTTATGTAAGTGTACAAGCATTTGTATGACGAATTCGTGGAGCTACAATTACTGAGTCGGAGAATATGTGTATTTATACACACCTGACCCTGACAGGTGTTCTCAACATGCTCCCCACACACATTCTGACCAGCGTTATGACATCTACATCACCACATGGTTTGACCGTGCCTACTTTATAGATGAAGCACAGTGTTTCTATGGTTTGGGCTGTTTTTGTCTGCTTTGGTTTAGATATAGTATGTTTTTTTTTTAATTGTTGTTTTTTGTTTATTTGTTTGGAGACAAGGCTTCCCCTTATGGTAGCCCAGGCTGGCCTAAAATTCAGGATCCTCCTACCTCATCCTCGAAAATTCTGGGATCATAGGCATGCACTGCCACACCCAATACAGAGCCAAAGACCTTCCCATCACTTCCAGCTGACAAGATGGCTCAGCTGGTAAAGGTGCTTGCTGCCAAAACCAAGAGCCTGTACTTGGTCTTCGGAACCTACACTAGGGAAAGTGTTCTTCAACTCCTACAGGTTGTCATCTGACATACACACATGTGGAGGCCTTGTGCGCTTGTGTGTGTGTGTGCACGCACATACACACACACTCTGAACTCTGGAGCCATCTCTTCCGTCCCGAGTTCTAATTTGTTTTTAATGGAACAGAAATCAAACTCAGAACCACAAACATTCTATGCTTTTATTTTAAAATCCAGAGCATCTCTTGAAAAAGAAAAAGAAAAAAAAAAAGTGTCTTTAACTTTTGAAAAATCTGACATCTAGCGACTCCGGGCCTACCCTGACAGGTGGTTAGCAAATAAATAGTGACTGTCTGCATAGACCAGGCGTGTATCCCACAACAGCCAAGCATAATTCCTTGTAGGTCCCTGAGAGTAATGCAGACAGCCAGTTACCATTGATCAACCTCTCTGTGACCTTTCTGCTTAGGAAGAAGGAATCAAAGTATGAAGCAAGTGGACAAGTACAATTGGAAATTTTATTGACTGCTTCTATATCCCAGATTTGTGCCATTTTTTCTTTTTCCTTTTCTCCTTCTTCCCTCTCTCCCTCTCTCCCTCCCTCCCCCCTTTCCTTTTACTTTCTTAGCACTGAGGATTTATGTTCAAGGCTCCATGTATACTAATCTCATGCTGACTCTGAACTGCAGACCCCCATCCCCTTTATTATATTCATTCATTCATTCATTCATTCCATTCATTCATTCATTCATTCTTGGGTTTTTGAGACAGGGTTTCTCTGTGTAGCCTTAGCTATCCTGGAACTCATTCTGTAGACCTTGAGCTCTGCCTGCTTTGTTCCCCAAGTTCCGGGATCAAAGCCACGTTGCCAACACTTCCAGGCTCGTCATGACATTTATAATAGATAGTACAAAATCCTGAAACTGAAAGAGAAGTCACTTTCTCCAATATCTAAAGTATTTGTGGCGTCACACTTAAACTGAGCTATAAAATTAGTTCACTTTTCAAAGTCCACTAATAGTATCTGCCTCAGAGGTAGCTGTGAAGAACAGAGATCCTGGTTGTCTACACCCAGTGAGAAGGACAATTAAACCTTTATAAAACTCTACTCTGCACCTTGACCCTCTCAAGAGCCAGTTGCATCTGGAGCTGAGACTTCAGAAATACAGCTAATGTCTTTCAGAAGGCATTCCGTGTTACCACAAGACACACCTGCACTGATTCGAGGCAGAATGACAGCAAATCATGCTAGAGTGGAGTTTTCCAAAAACAAAGCTGTTCTTAAAGAGAATGATGTCATAACGAGGCCGTATATCAAGGACGATTGCCCAACATGTGGCCTGTGAATATGAAGCTCATCACAGGTTTTATATGATGACTCACTGTGGTTCCAGTCGCTGGACAGTGTCTTGAGTACATTGGCAATTGACTTCAAAGTCCGTAGAACATTCTGGCACCTTTTGTTCGTAAACCATCGCAGATTCCCCATGTGTCACTTGTTTGTTTTCCAGAGTTTCTCCAGAATTCCCCTGGGGATAGCGGAGCTCCTCCTCTGCACTGCCGTTTCCTCTGTTGCTTTCTGCTGTCCACATGCTCCTCACATCTTACCCGCCAAGGCTGAGTGAGAGACGGTTTGTCTGTATTGCAGAAATCACCAAATAAAACCAAAAGAAGCCACCCAGCTGTCTCACTGAGGTCTTACCAGGAGAGTGAGGACCCAGCCTACATTCTGTCCTGTTTCTTAACTGTTTTCAAGGATCTCTTTCTCCTATTTAAAGACATCGGTTTCCTCCGCCTTGGAGTTCCACATCACCTGACCTGGTCATTCTCTCAACATCTGGATATGATTTTCCCAAATTACTGTTCCATAAAATTGATTTTGTGAGTTCAAGTCTACCTTGTTGATGTCAACAAAATGGGTTCCACCGAGCCACCCTACAACCAGAAGATAGGAGGAAATTGTGAAGGAAGTCAGTTAAGAAATTGGCTACAACCCTGACACAGTAGCATCTGTGCCAATTTCTGGTTGGATCGGCGACAATGTGCTAATACGCCTTGGTTCGAGGGGTGGAAAGACACTCGCAAAGGCAGCAGTTCAGCGTTACCACTCTGCCTGAAGCTTTGGATTGTATCCTGCCACCAGCTCGTCCCACTGACAAGCCACTGCGACTGCCCCTCCCGGGTGTCTATGAAATGGGTGGTACCGGGACTGTCCCCGTGGACTGAGTACAGACTGGTGTTTTAAACCCTGGAATGGTGGCTACCTTTGCTCCAGTCAACGCCACAACATAAGTGTGCTGAAATGCTCCATGAAGCTTTCTTTGAGTGTCCTGGGGACAACGTGGGCTTCAGTGTAAAGAACGTGCCTATCCAAGACGTCAGACGTGGCAACGTTGCTGCTGACAGCAAAAATGACCCACCAACGAAAGCTGCTGGCTTCACTGCTCGGGTGAGTACCCTGAACCATCCAAAGCTGTGGACAAGAAGGCTCCTGGAGCTGGCAAAGTCACCAGGTCTGCCCCGAAAGCTCAGAAGGCTAAATGAATATTATCCCTAACACCGGCCACCCCAGTCTTAATCAGTGGTGGAAGAATGATCTCAGAAGAGTTTGTCTCAATTGGTCATCTAAGTTCAATAGTGAAAGACTGGTTAATGATAGCAATGCATGGGGAAAACCTTCAGGAGGAAAGGAGAATGTTTTGTGGACCTTTGTGGTGAGTGTGTGTGTGTGTGTGTGTGTGTGTGTGTGTGTGTGTGTGAGAGAGAGAGAGAGAGAGAGAGAGAGAGAGAGAGAGAGAGAGAGAGAGAGAGAGAGAGTTTTAAGTTATTAGTTTTCATAATCAGTAATTTTTAATGGAAACAGCTTAACCAAAAATCTGTCACCGAATTTTGTGGCCCATTAAAATACAAGTTTAATGAGGGGGAAAAAACACCTCATTCCTTAAATGGGATCTCATAGGTCTTTGTATATCTCATAGGTTGCCTTTTTTAATAGCACATATAACAAAAAGGACAGACAATTCCAATCCCAGTGATGTCCAGGGACTAAAAGAAAAATGATGTGCCTGAGGGAAATTTTAATTTAATTTTTGTTTAATTAACTTTGAATAGGGAAAAAAAAAGAGAAGTGTAAATGAACGTCTGTTGAAATTCACCTCTGTCCCATTGAAAACATATTCTTTATCTCTCTTATTTTGTCAGAGGCAGAGGTATATATTTAACACTGGAGCCCCCTTCTTACAAACAAGCCTCCTTGAGGGACAATTTTAGTAAAAGATGTGTATGTTTTCTTGTCACTTAAGGAAAAATCTGGGCCAGGTGTTGGTGCTGCACATCTTTTAGTCCCAGCACTCGGGAGGCAGAGGCAGGTAGATCTCCATGAGTTCAAGGCCAGCCTGATCTACAGAGCTACACAGAGAAACCCAGTCTCAAAATAACCAGGAAAAAAAATTCTGAACTTAAGAATGAAGGAAATCTAAGCCAGGATCGTAGATGTGTACCTGTGATGCCAGTATTCAGGAGACTGAATCATTACTATGAGGAGTTAGAGCCCAGGCTGGCTACCTTTTCTCAAAAAGTAAAACCTTTTAACACCTAACCTGACCTATGTTTTCTTATCAAGGACAAAAATTATAAAAAAAATTCACATGAAAATTGTGGTATGCCCATTAGCTTCCTGATTACTTCCCTCGTTTCCTACTGCTCCCTGGCATGTTTGGGGACATTCCTCCCAGATGTCACATTGCCCTGGTCAGTAGTAATGCTTGTTTATATGCCTTCCCAAATGGCAACAGAAACTCATAAGACAAATTACACCAGACTATAAATAACAAATGTACCAGGAGCTAATATTCTTCCTAATTACGCTACACATTTTTTTGTAAGCATAAAGATAAGTTCCGGTGGTCTTCTTGTGAGCGAACAACATCCAGGATTTTAATACTTAAAACATCTGTTTTTGTTAAATAATTACTGAGATGTTCCGTGATTTTTACCTCAGGTTATTTCCCCTGATGGCATCTTCACCGCTGTGAGTAGGCTGTTGATTTACTCACAAACTCCTACTGCTAAGTCGTGGATCTTGCAGAAGCATTTTTCTGAGCTCTGGCTTATGTACACTTACATTTTGAACATCTGAGTTGTAAATAGGTGATTTATTTTACATACCTACTTTGGGGAGGAAAGGGATCCTATTTGTTTATTATTTTCTAAGTTTGGCGTTGACATAATACCTAATTCAGACTTGAGTGGTGTAAGCCGGGCGTTGGTGGCACTCGCCTTTAATCCCAGCACTTGGGATGCAGAGACAGGTGGATCTCTGTGAATTCTAAGCCAGAGATACAAACCAAACTATAAAATAAGGAGTCCATAGGCCATCATGTTTGACTGGGCTTTATGTATATTTCATATTGTTCCTAACATCCTAAAGGAAGTGCTACTCAGGGATTACTCCTGTTATAAGAATTCTTTTGGGACAAAGCATTGTTGGAAAACAATATAGCAAGAGTTGCCTCTACTAGCTCCTTGACTCCCTGCCTTGCCATGAGATTTCTCCCTTCCCCCAGGATCCTCCTTACTGTGCTACTATCTGCCAAGAATGGGGTTTCACCAAAACCAATCAAAAGTAGGTTCCGTGTTCCCAGAACTCTAGAACAGCAAGATAAATCAACTTGTCCTAACAAACTAATGTTCATAAAGAATTTTTGCTATGGTAACCGAGAACACACTAATACAGCCCCT
This sequence comes from Cricetiscus sungorus, assembly GCA_030556225.1. Taxonomy (NCBI): domain Eukaryota; kingdom Metazoa; phylum Chordata; class Mammalia; order Rodentia; family Cricetidae; genus Cricetiscus; species Cricetiscus sungorus. The sequence continues at coordinate 920,095 of JANBXA010000738.1, read as the reverse complement.
GCAAACTGGGTTTCCAGGAATTATGCATGGAACTTACATTATATAAAGACTGGAGAGAATCTTCTAGGACACATTTGGCCCAGAAACTGTTCTGTGATGCTGGGTTCAGATGCAGTAACACTGAAATGGAAAATACGAGACGAAGGGGCTCAGTGGTGGCACACTAGTGTCCTGCAAGGCGTTGGGTCCAGGGTGGCTGCCCAAAATGGCAGTGCTGGTGACTTTGTCCTAAACAGCAGGACTTTGGCCTGGCAATCAGGGTTTCTCTGTGTGGCTCTACTGTCCTGAAATTTAGACCAATCTGGCCTCAAAGAGATCTTCCTCCCAATGCCTTCAAAATGCTAGAATTGAGGGTGTGTACCACCACACTATTTTAAAAGTTCAGTGTATAGCCCGGACTAGCTTTTAACGCATGCCAATCTCCCTATCTCAGCAGCTGCTTCTTCTTCTCCTTCTTCTCCTCCTTCTCCTCCTTCTCCTTCTTCTCCTTCTCCTTCTTCTTCTTCTTCTTCTTCTTCTTCTCCTTCATCACCATCATCTTATTTATTTATTTATTATGTAGACCATGTTCTGCCTGCATGTATTCATGCAGGCCACAAGAGGGCACCAGACTTCATTGCAGATGGTTGTGAGCCACCATGTGGTTGCTGGGAATTTAACTGGGAACCTCTGGAAAGACAGACAGGCAGTGCTATTAACCTCTAAGTGTCTCAGCTTCTTAAATGTTGGAATTACAGTTGTGAGATACTATGCCTGGCTAGGCTTTGCATTGCTTCCATTTGTTTGTTTGTTTGTTTTTACTTCATTGTGATCACAGGACTAAGTTGTGGCTAATACATAGCACAGTACTGTTGACAGCAAAGGCAGTATTGACCAGCAGTCATCACAAAAAGAATACTGAGCCAGGGTGGTGGCACACTCCTTTAGTCCCAGCACTTGGCAGGCAGAGGCAGGCAGATCTCTGCGAGTTCCAGGACAGCCTCCAAAGCTGTCTCAAAAAAAAAAAAACAAAGAAAGAAAGAAACAGAAAGAATCCCCCTGCCTCTCTAAACCTTCACACCTGCTGATTAGTCACCCTCCACTCCTCCTTTCCACACCTCTTCACAACAAACCAGTTCAGGGTCTGACTCTGCATTTTACAGTTTAAGCGAATCACAAGTTGAATCATTAATTGTCATTTTTTTTTTTTTTTTTACTTGCCTCCCTTGTCACAATGTCTTCATAACTCATTCATATTGTAGTTCTGTAGAATTTCCCGAGTCTTCTTTGGCTGGATAACATCCACCGTTATGTGCAGAACACATCTGCTTTATACAAGCCTCACTGGTGGGCTTGTAGACACTTTCCCTACCTTGCCTACGTGAATACCATTGAAGTGAATGGAGGAGAGATAAACATTTCCACTCTTCTGGATAAATATTCAGTCGTGATATTGCAGGGTCATACCGTAGTTCTAATCTTTACATTTTTTTTCCCCCCTGGGCAGCCCTCACATGGCTGGAAGCATAACAGTCATCAGTACAGACCAAATAGCAGCAGCTTTTGGGGCATAGATGTGAGAGATGCCAGTGCATCCGGGGGTAGTCTGTCACCTTGCATGGAATGGTGTGAGGTTTCAAGAATCTTGCTTCTTCTCAGTGACGCCTCTTCTCAGGCACGGTATAGAGCTTGTCCAAGATTATAGTAGCTCCAATGGCTGTAGCTACCTCCTCAGAGTACTCAGCACCCAGACACGCTGCTTGGTGAGACCCTAAATTGGAAGTGAACGAGGGCATGTGTAGTGTGGTTAGGGAGGGCCTGCTAAGAGAGAAACATACAAGACAGGCCACACGGTTACTCACACACTCAAATGTACCGTGACAATAGGTGTTTCCTTTTGCTACTTCACCTGTCTTGTGAGCACCTCCCATTTGGAGAGGCAAAGAAAGAAAAAAAAAAATCTAAATTCAGTTTAGAAAAATTTAAAGTCTTGGCCTAATCTACTTTACCGCCTTCGAGGTGCTGGGTGAGGCAGGCAATCTGAGGACACAAACTCCCATCGCCTGGCCATCACAGGCTTGGCAGTTAGTTTCAGTTATTGGAGTGCTTTCTGGGAATGCAGTGCGTTTTTATACTAAGCCTGCCATTATTTTTTTCTTTCCCTGTTGTTGTTTAATGTGTTCATCTTCTGTGAACAACTTTCTTCCTGCCATCATTCCCACACCCACAGTTCACTGCCTTACTCTTTTTTTCTCTTGGGTGATACTGCCCGGTCTACAGATTGTGCCAACACTGTTTACCAGCAACTCTGTTTGCATTTCCCTTTCTTACATCAATCAGGAGGAAAGATTTCGTTGCCCAGGCCATCATCCTGTTGTCAGAGCATCTTTGGTCCCACACCATTTGCTGTAACCCACTTTCCTGTCTGTTTCTCCGAGTGACTCTACACTTTGTTTTCCTCCTGATTCAGCAGTCACTTCAATTTTCAGGTTTTTTTTTTTTTTTTTTTTTTTGTAACACCAACATACAACTCTACTCTTCAAAGTAAGGTATTTCACTCTCTGATCAATTCTACTGCATACCAAGAATTAAGCGTCACCTCCACCCTTCCCATTTCTCTTAAACAGCAGAAATAGCCTTTTTTCTTTTTCCCTCATCGAATTCTCTTTTGAAAAGCTCAAGGGTTTTTTTTTTTTTTTTAACTCACAGCTCAGTATATCATGAATAGTATATTTAAAACAAACGATAAAGATATGTCAAAATACCTTGTATTCTTGTGTGTGAAACCAGTTTCAGCTCTAACTTACATATAGTGACTGTTATGAATGTGTTTGAACGGGTTCTTTTTGTGGCTGGTGTTGGTTGAAAGCTCAGTGGCCACTTTTGATATGTTAAATGCAAGCAAAAAAAAAAAAAAAAAAGACTTTGGTGGGACCTTTTCACTCTCCAGGTTTGCAAGACAATTACCTTCCTACAGAGGTCAAGAAAGTCAGCCTGGAGTCTCAAAGCTAATCAGTGTCTTTTTTGGTGTAGCTTCTTTTGTGCAATAATCCTCTGCTGGCTTTTGTGCAATAAACCTCAAACCTGGGGGTAGGAAGGCTGCAAAGAGGAATTAAAACTATCGGTATAATTGCAAAATATCCTATTAGCCGTACCAATTTTGAGTCCCAGCTTCCGTACAGATTTACAGTTGTTTAAGCAAAGAAGGCTGCTTTTTCTATGGGCCCCAGACACTGAAGAGGAGAGTGGACAACTGTGGGAAGAGACACTGGCATGCACAGAAAGGCAGTATCTCTGTTAAAAGTTTTTCTTTAGCAAACTAGGTCAGCCAGGTGGTCAGGGGTAAACATTGTGGTTAGCGCCCCTTCCTTACGGCTAGAGTTAAACAGATGCATCTCCCCGTTGGGACAGGAGTTTCCACAGACTCTTGTGTGTCTATTCTACCCAGAATATCTTTAAAAAACAAAACTAACCAACCAACCAAACAAACAAAAAACCTGTTGTTTTTAAATTGTAAGCAGATTTCTTTAAGAACTGTCTTTTTTCCAATGAAGAGCAACAAAATATCCTTTATCCCCTCACAGGGGTTGCGTAATTGAAAAAGATGAGAAAGAAATAAAAATGTAGGAAACCTGAGTAAAATGGAGGGTGGTGGCTTGGCAGCTTTTAGATACATTGTGATTGGATGTTAGAAGGGTTATAGCTGGCCATGTTAATGCAGGCCTTTAGTCCCAATACTTTGGAGGCAGAGGTAGGAGAATATCTGTGAGTTTGAGACCAGCCTGGTCACATATTGAGTTCCAGGACAGCCAGGACAACATAAAAGGATCATGTCTCAAAGAATAGTAACAAATGTTAACCACAATAAAAGAGAAGAATAGCAGTGGTTACTGTGATTAGGTTTGCAGGACTTCGGCACACAATTGTTTTTTTTTAAAAGAGATGGAAACCATAAGGATAGTAGTTTTTGAGAGAAGGCAATGAGTTTACTTTTAAACACAATAAATCTGAAAATTCAAAAGGAAAGGTCAAATGGTTTTGGAAAATCTTATCCAGACCTCAGAAAAAAGTTAGGGTGAAGTCAAGGATTTCAGAGTCGATTTGTGTAAGGTGATCAGCTCATGTGACAAAATGACCTAACAAGAAAAAAAAAAAAAGATTTCTGTTAAATTATGAATGTAGGAGAGTAAAGGAGGAGGCAGGAATCTGAAATATAGAGAAAATCCAAAGATCATAGGCTAAAATAGGAAATTAATTTGTTGTCTTGATCTTAGTTCTTTCTTCCTTAATTGCACAGGCAGCATTGACCAACTCCTTCAAATTTCCTTCTCTCTCTCTTGCCTATTTCTGTTTGTAAATATGTATAAACTGTTTCAGGCTAACACAGAGGGAATTGTGCATTCTGAGATCTTCAACCAGGAGGCTAGTGGGAAAAGGAGAACTTAGGCTCAGGAAACTTGTTACTTTCCTAAGAGAGGAAAACCAACAAAAACATCTCTTTCCTTGCTTCTAGTTTTCACATTCCCTAAATTACAACTTTAGAGTGTGAATTACATTATATTACCTAGAATATTTAAATAATGCCAAATGCAATTTTTTTTGGTATGGGGAGTGTCAAGGAATTTCCAAATTCAACAAATTTCTTGCTAAAAATAATTTTAACAGGCCAATAGACGCTGTTACTAAACTCTTCTGTAGGTAATGATTATTAGCTGGTGACTACAGCTCAAGGGAAACCAGCATTCTTTTTTAGAAAATACATTGCTCAGCTATCTCAAACAGGCCTTGGAAAGACTCAAGATATAAAATATCAACATATTGAGAAGAGAAGACAACTCAAGGTCAGAAGGGTGTTAGAATTGGGATAAAATGTAAGTTAATAATTTATATTATTTTAAAATTTATAAGTAACTATATGAGAGGTAAATGATTATTTAAAGGCTAGGTTCTCAGCCTGGCATTGGTGGCACAAACCTTTAATCACAGCACTCAGGAGGCAGAGGCAGGTGTATCTCTGTGAGTTTGAGACCAGCCTGGTCTACAGAGGGAGATCCAGGACAGGTTCCAAAGCTATACAGAGAAAACCTGTCTCGAAAAACCAATAAATAAATAAACAAAATAAAAAAGCAAAACTAGTTTAGACTGTTACCCTAACACATACTTGTTTACTCAGAATAAAAATATATTAAAATACTGAATTCACTTAATTTGATCAAATGTTTAAGAATGTTTCCGATTCTGAGAAAAACCTATGGCTCTTGTTGTAAGAAATTAATTAACCCAAGAAAATAATACTAGGTATCATGAATTCGTGGCACTAAATATAAATCTTTTACAAAATTAAGACATATGGTATAAGGCCTAATGGCATGAATCTGTAATCCCTGTTACTCAGAAGGCTGAGGCAGGGGAATCACAAATTCCAAGTCAGCCCCAGCAATGTATCAAAATTTTGTTTCAAAACAGTTTGGGGAAGCAGTTCAGTGGTTATGTGCCTACCTAATGTGCACACATTCCAGGGCCCATCCTCAGCATCTCACACACACACACAGACACACAGACACACACACACACACACACACACACACACACACACACCAAGAAACAAAACAAAACACCAATATATATTATATAACCTTAATGTCTCCTAGCAAGAAGTAGTATTAACAGGTATCTGAATAGGATTTTTTTTTCTTTTTTTAAAAATGGTTTTTGTTACTGCTGTTGTGGTTGTTTTGGTCTACCAGAAACCAGACTTTTTAAATTGCAGCATAAATACCTTTCCATCCTAAAATTCAACTGCTTGACTCATTCATTCATTTAATAACGTTTAAGAATTAAATTCACATACATTAAGTTCATTGTTTTAGAGGGTGGTTTTAGCACATCCAGAAGGGGCAACTAACTATTAATGCCTAACATGTGCCAGATCATGTACTACACAGTTCAGACTGTCAGTGTCAAGAGTTTTCAAATGAAATCATGGATTTTTCTTATTTACTCCAGACTGGCAGGACAAGGATCCACCGTGTTCCTGGCCATAAATGTAACAATGTAACAATGGCAACAAACAGAATATGTCTCCCAAGCTAGAGACAATGAGGAACACTGAATCAGGCAGGGGTTACTTCTCTCCAGCACAGTCTTACCTACTCGTGAACTTTCTATCTCCGGCATGGTTGGACAGGTAAGAGAATTCCTCGTCTGTCTGTCACCAGATAGATCTGAGATCCAGTTCTCCTCCTTAGGACTCAGGATTCTTTTTGTTTGTTTGTTTGCTTGCTTGCCTGTTTGTTTCTAGACAGGGTTTCTTTATAGGCCAGGGTGGCCTCAAACTCAGAGATTTACCTACCTCTACTGGGATTAAAGATGGGCACCACCCTGCCCAGCGGGACTCAGGATTCTTGAAGGAATTTGCAAGGCTTCTATGAAAATGGCTAAGTAGCTGATGGAAAAAAATTAAAATAGTCTGTATTCCGGTGTCTTGCTGTGTTCTCTTGAGGCAGTAGGTACGCAGGTAAGACCACTGTATGTTGGGGATCAAACCCTCTTTGAACGGCCTTACTCCCTTTGTATATTATCTGTACCTATGACTGTATCTCAGCATATGAATTTTGGGAGCAGATTCATACCACAGCAACATGGAAGGTCACAGGTTACGTTCTATGGGATTATTCCATGCTTACAAAGTCTAAATCAGTTCGTGTCCTTTCCTTGTTAAAAATGTCCTGCATCAAAACCACAGGGAACTATAAAAGCCAAAGCTCATCCTAGGCAAGGAGTAGTAGACTCACAGTACTTGCTGTTTCTTCTCGAGAATAATATCTCTCTATATATCAATATATATTTATTTATTTATTTTGGGGGGGTGGGCGGGCGTTCGAAACAGGGTTTCTCTGTGTAGCTTTGGAACCTGTCCTGGAACTCTCAGAGATCCGCCTGCCTCTGCCTCTGCCTCCCGAGTGCAAGGATTAAAGGCATGAGCCACCAACACCCGGCTCAATAAATATTTTTAAAGGTCCTAAACAAAAGGGATCTTGGAGTGTCGTCTCACTGACTTACTAAGAAATCCAGATAAAGCTGTCATCATTGTTATGATAAAGCGTTGAGGGGACCTAGCACGGGGGACCATGGCAGATTCCATGGCAGGACAGGTGACCGAGGCAGGGACAAACATGCCAGGCAGACAGAGTTTAAAGTGAGAAAGGGGAGGGAGGGGGAAGGAAAGAGAAAAGTGGTAAAGAGACGGAGAGAGGACAGAAGAGAAGAGGGAGACAGGAAAAGTCCTGTCTGCCCCAGGGAAACAGTGGGGAAGAGAGCTGGAAAAGAGAACGTAAGTGGGCGGGGTCTTTTAAAAGGGTCCTTTGCACCTGTTTGCAGACTACACAATCATGGAACCCTGGGCTGACCAGGGCACTGCCTGAGTGCATTCTGCCAGGTGACAGGGGCAGGCCAGCGTAATGCCTGAATCCTTGCAATCTTTATACCTTCAGCTTGTCATCTTCCTCTTTCTTTGTAGCGGTGAGGTCAAGTCAGGCTCAGAAGAAAAGAGAAAAGCTGTGCTGCCCCTGTCCTACAATTTTGCTTATTATTTCTTAGGGAAACTGGTGTTTAAGGAATTCCCAAGTCTTGCTTGGCACTCAAAGTACCTGATAGTAAGTTAACAACATGCAATTAGGTTGCAGGGGTTGGGGGTAGGGGGGAGGACACTCACTAGATCAAATGTATTTCTTTGATAACTTCTGGAGCAATTTTCACCTTCTTGGGTCACCAACTAGGGTACTAGGGTTACCCTAACAAAGTGTCACAGACTGGATGGCTTAGAAAACTGGAATTTATTCTTCCCACTTCTAGAGGCTGATATCAAGGTGTCATTAGGGCGGAGTTCACTTTTTCACTTTAGCCTTTGTCCTTGGCACTAGATGGCTGAGGCCTTGACTCATCCTGGGGCCTTCTCTCTGCATCTGTGTCCAGATTTCAATTCTCAAAAGGACAACAGTTCATATTGTATTAGGATCTACCCCAGTGACCTCATTTAAACTTAATTACATTTTCAAGGACTCTTATTCCACAGACAGTCACATTCTGAGGTACCGGGGATTAGGACTTCAATGCATACATTTGTGTAAGGGGTCAGCTCTCCAAAAAGAAGTAGGCCCAAGTGGCAGTATTTGCTAATCTCTGTAGTAAATTTTTCCTGCATGACCAGTCTCAAAGCTACAGACGTGATTGATTCTGCCTAACACGGGAGTGGGAAGTGACAAGAAACACGAGCCCTCTGAAATGACTCCACCCTGGAGATACGAGGGTATAAACAATGTCAACACAGACATGTAAATACTTAGACAAATATCAATCATTGGTGGACTTTTCTGTAAAAGATCAGATAGTATATGTTTGCATATCTTCTTGATTCTGTAGCTTAAAAACAAAAACAAAACAAACAAAAAAGATGAAGGCAACCCATTTTTGAGACACTACCCTTCTGTAAGGAACATTCCAAAAAAAAAAAAAAAAAAAAAAAAAAGGCCACAGATGAAAGTGAATGTTCACATACCCCCACAACCTTGGTTCATAGGTTCATAGTTGTCTTTTTTTAGTGATAAGCAGTTGGGATGACCTAGCTTTCTAGCTGCTGCTCTAGCCACCTCCAAGCGGCATGCTTTATTTCTAGCTCCCTTTTTGTTCCTAGGTGTAGGACCCCGTGGACCTACTCACACTAGAAGACAGTCCTGGATACACACTACTTTAATCTCCTTTTAAACTGTACTTGCCATCCAGGGACCAGCCGGACAGCTCAGTGGGTAGGGAGCTCTTGCTGTGTATGCCTGAACACACCGAGTTCGATCCCTGGGACCCACAGAAGGAGGAGAGAAGCAAGTCCTTAAAGTTGTATTTTTTTTTTTTTGGTTTTGTTTTTTTGAGACAGGGTTTCTCTGTAACTTTGGAAGCTGTCCTGGAACTAGCTTACAATGTCAGTCTTAAAGGAGCTTGCCATCTGGTGCCACTGGCTGCCACAAGCTACATGCCTCCACTTGAAGCCAAAGCACATCGTTACAGCAAAACCAATCTTTTTCTTGGCTGCTGTCAGTCAAGCAGTAGAAGCAGAGCCTGTCCATTTTTTTTCTCCCCAATGTAAGATTTCCCCCAAAGGACAGTATTTTATTCTGGAGTTGCACATTTGGTTGTCTGGGAGTTTTGTCCTTACTGTATCACTATATGTGGGTCTTGCCTTTCCAACAGTGTTTTGTTTCTCCTTACATTTCCAGCAGGCGTCTTATTCTCCTAACTTACTGTTATCTTTCACCGTTGGAACATGGCAAGTGCCACTGTTGGTATAAAGAATAAACTGAGATAATAGATCGTAAGAGCTGTGGCCTAAAAGCCTGGACTCTCTTAAAATTCAGTGTCAAAATGCTGACTTCCAAGGCCTCTGTTTTAGGAGGTAAGAGTCTTTGTGAGATAATTATGATAGTGCTCTTACACAAAGGCTAGAGCAGGAAGATGCCACCCACAAGGACAGAGTACCTTTATCAGACAGTGATTTGCCACTGTCTTAGACTTTCCAGCCTGCAGAGACACAGATGTACGTAGGCTACCCTACGTATTGTATTGTAGATGTACTCTACAATATTTTGTTACAGTAGCCTTGCATAAAAGAAAGACAGACCTCCCCTACCCCTTCTTACACTTAACATAGACCACTTCTATGGCCAGATGTGTGGAGAATTTTCCCCACACCAAGCGGTTCTCTAGTGTATCCTATAGAGTAACCTATAATTAAATTCAATTCTGACAGTGCCTGCCTGAGATTCCTCAGGGAGAGGGCGTGGTCTCACACGCCTACTTAACTTCAGTGTCCCTTGTAAGTAGTATGATGTCACTGGCTTTTCTGACCCATAGCAAACTCGGTGTGATGGTCAATTTTAAGTGGGGTTTTGAATGGATTAAAAGATGCCTAGAGATCTGGAAAGGCATTACTTGTGGTGCATGTGTGAAGGTGTTTCCCGAGGAAACATGTCTGAGTAAAGTGAGTAAAGAAGACCATATTTGATGTGGGCGGGCATTGTTCAACTGGTATGGGGGCCTAGAGAGGTCAAATGTGAAAGACACCTCCCCAGTTGTGAGTACACTGACTTCCTGACTCAGACACCACAAGTTTATATTTTCTAGCCTAAGACTCCCGGGCTCTACTTTCTCAGCTTTACTGTTTCTGAGGTGTTTAGACTTGGGCTGAGCAACAATACCAGTGTTCCCAGTTTCCCACCTGCTGATAGCTTTCTGTGACTGCTTAGCTTCCATTATCTAATTATCCAGTGAGTCCAAGTCCGTAATAGATTTCATGTCTTAGATCTGTAAGCATATTTTACTGATTTTTTTGTCTCCTTGGGAAACCATGAATAATATACCATTTGCTAGACAGAGAGACTTCACGTTTATTATTTATTATGAAGAATATTTCTTTTTGCCGGGCGTTGATGGCCCACACCTTTAATCCCAGCACTCGGGAGGCAGAGGCAGGTGGATCTCTGTGAGTTCGAGGCCAGCCTGGTCTACAGAGCTAGTCCAGGACAGTCTCCAAAGCTACAGAGAAACCCAGTCTGGAAAAAAAAACAAAACAAAAAAAGAATATTTCTTTTTAATTTAAAAAATATTTTACAAGTTGGGTTATACAGTGTTTTGAATGAGATATCCCCCACAATCCCAAGTTTTTGAACACTTAGTTCCCAATTGGTGGCACTATTCAGGTAGGTTTAGGAGATGTGCCATTGTTGGAGGAAGTGTGTCACTAGCTCTCTGATACCTGCTTGCGGTTTAAGACGTGAGCCCTCAGTTTGCTGTTTCATGTGCCATGCCTACGCCTACTTTCTGTCACACTTCCCTTTGTAATGGTGATGAACAAACAAACTCTTCCCTTCTTCTGTAAGTTTGCCTTGATTACAGTGTTTTATCAGAGCGTCAGAAAAGTAACTGATACAGCATGCAGACTGGGTTTCATTGTGGCATTTTTCGTACATACCACACCTATCCCTTGCTGTGTTCTATTTTTTCTCCTCCTACACTGCCCTCCTTCATCCGGCTGTTCCAGATTATCGGTACCCTACATTCCCTTCCTCCTCTTGCCTCGTATGTCGCTTGCATCCGGTTAGGTCTGAGGAGGAGACAGCTAAGACGAAGATGGGGAGGCAGCAAGGAATCACATCTCTGGGTGTGCTCTCCCAACTTCGTTGTCCAAGAGTTTGCACGGAGCTCAACATCTAGTGCCCCCTTCCTGTCCTTTAACGCTGTGGGCACTTGGTCTTTCTGAGGATATTTAAGGATCCACCCTAGGCCAATTCACCACCGTGAACTTGGAAATGAACAAAAGGAGGTGCTATATGAGCTTATGCTTGAGCCTGTCTTCCAAGAGTTTTTGTTTTTATTGAAGTTTCACCTCCACTACAGTGGACATAAGAGGGCAGAAACAATCCAACCGCTTATAGATGGGGCCTGTGGGAAGTCATTAGACTTGGATGAGGTCATAAGATCATTTGAATAGAACCTCCAGGATTAGATTCTGGTGGCTTTATTTATTTATTTATTTATATTTATTTATTTATTTATTTATATAATCTCAAAAAGAAAAAAAAAATATTTTTAAAAGACATAGAAAACTGGTCAAAATGTAGTTAACAACAAATTGTGGTACCCAAGCCCAAATGATATATTTACAATATAATACCTATTCTGATGGCTTTATTAAGGAGAAAGACAAGCCTACCTTAGTAGGGAACTCAGGCAGATTCCCTTTCTTTTATTTCTACGCTGCCTCAGGAAGAAGCCATGCTCAGATGTGGGCTAAATTAATCTCCTTTCTTTATAAATTGTCCTGTTTCAGATGTTTTCTAATAAATGAAGATCAGACTAATTCAGGGGCTCCTTATGGATTAACCAGACACCACCTCTAACAGTCATAAAATCCCAAGGGTTCTGTGACATAGGCCAGAGAGGAAAAGTGCACAGTTATTTCATATTTTAGCACAAATCCAAAAGGATTAAGATAGATGGAGTTTGGTAATTAGTTCAGAGCTGTTCCTTTGCCAATGACAATTCCAATGAATGCAATGCTGGAAGATCCCCGGCAGAATGTGGTCACACAATTACTAAAACTTTGATAGGAAAGGGCACGGGGCACCCTGGAACGGGAGAAACAGGCAGGTGTCTGATGTGACTGCTGGCCACCAAACCCAGGTCCTCTGTGAGAACAGGAAGTCATCCCTCCCCAGGGATGCTTCTTCAAGGTGTTTCCTTCATTCTAGGAAGACCCTAGAACTTATTAAGCATTCTTCAAATGGGTAATGAGACAAGATGGGTGAGTGGAAACACAGTGCAGACGGACATCCCTGAGCAAACTGGCTGGCAGTAGCCACACTTGTTATGCGTCCCTTGAGTGCCACATCCCTGTGATTCCAGTGACCACCCTCAGTGGACACTTGATCTACGATGGCTTTATTTCTCTCTCATCGCTCTCCACTATAATATAGAAACTTTGAATGAACTGTGAACTGTTTCCTGGCCTCTGTGCATGCGCACATAATCCCCTGCCCCCCCCAAGAGACACACAGAGAGAAACAGATAGACAGATATACATATAAATAATAAAACACATGTTAAAAAACTAAAGCATTTTATAATAGAAATATGAGGCTAGAATATTATTTAGAGGGGAGAGCATTTTACCAATACCTTAATGCCTGGAAATGGGCTTTGATTACAATACCATACATAAAATGTACAGACCTTTAAAATAAATATCTTCACAAGCAATCCTTCAGTGTCCTTTGAACTTGTCAGTTCTTTTGCCATACTCTGCAGTGTAGACAAATATTTAAAGTGCCCACCTCTTAGACACCTAACACGAACGCCCACCTCAAGCTTCTTGTTCCTTAAACTTCCTGTTTCCTTCTCTGCCCACCTCATGTTCCCTAATTTACTATCCCAATCCTCTACATCTTGAATGGCAAACATAATATTTTTACTTTTAAATCGACAGTATTAAGCCAGTAACTTAAGATATGAGTTCTAAAATGGGTGCAACTGAAATTCCAGACATCATCAAGCCTTAAAACTCTTTTAACAGTTAAAGAAACCAAGTTAAGGGATCAGATAGTTTTGAAACATTTATAATTAAAAACAACAGCCTGTGGCCTCTCTCTTCTATTCCCATTCTCCAGATGCAGACACTTTTTTTTTTAAACAAGGGAAGGAAGTTTTATTGGGGGGAAGGGAAGGGAGAGAGGGGAGAGAGAGACACAGAGAGAGAAAACACATCTTTAAAGCTGTTTCTTCTTTTAAGAAGTCATGCATTACCACCAGTCTTTTTCCTGTATTTTTATTATCTTATTTTATTTTAAAGATTTTAATTTATGTTTATGTTATGTGTATGATTGAACTGTATTACTACAGGGGCCAGAAGAGGGTGTTGGGTCCCCTGGAACAGGAGGTGTTATGTGGGTGCTGGGAACTGAACCTGGGTTCTCTGCCAGAGAGGCAAGTGCACTTAACTGAGCTCTCCAGCCTCTTATTTTATTGTTTATTTATTTATTAATTAATTAGTTAATTACTCATGGGTAGGCCTGGCTGGACTAGAACTAGCTGGCTTCAAAAATCAGAGAGATTTGCCTGCCCCCTCCTCCCAAGTACCAGGATCAAAGGTGTGTGCCACCACACCCAACTCCCTTAATTTAAGACGTAGTCCAAGTTGTCCTTAATGACCAGTGAAATTGAACTCCTGACCCTCTTTTACCTACTGATTACTAGATTACAGACCGGAGCCACCATGCCTAGCCCCGCCCTCTGATCGCCTTTTCTGAATTACTAAACAGCTCTCTCATAGTTAATGACTCCAAACTGGGCTATGAGTCTATCTGTTAACTGTCACCTATGGTGTAGGGAATGTCATTAATTTGTTGTTGTAGACCTACCCGTAAACTTACTAGATTGACAGGGGGTTTGGATTACACCAGTTGATTTAGGTCAGTCATTCTCACCTCTAAATCTGGCCTATATGACTCCTATGCTATAGAAGGAAAGAGGACAGACATAGGGACATTGGACTAACAACATCAGCTGGTACTGTGGACATTATGTTGCAAAACTGACATTTTTCTCCACGCAGGCAGGGCCTAACTGTATATCCCTGGCTGGTCTGGAACTCAGGGCTGGGTTGAAGAGGAAGACCTTCCGCAAACTGACCTATCCTCGGTCAGGGATATATACAAGCACTTGCCTCACCTGCTAGAACATCCAAACAAACTGACTTTTTTAAAGGCAACCTTGACTCTTTTCCTAAATGGTTCACAGTACCAGTTTCTCACGGAGGTTACTCGTGCTTGAGGGCCATAGACAACAAGTAAGACAAGCAAAACGTCATCATCATTCCTACAAAGAGAATAAATGGGATAGCTAGGAAAAGCACTGGAGGGAAAGATCTCTAAGGAGATCTGGCCCAACACCTGCATGCAAAGATCTGAGAGAAGCGTTCTAAGCACAGACAGAACCAGAGCCAAAGCAGCGAGGAAAACAAGAAACAGGAGTGTGGGCAGAGAGAGGGCCGACTGGCTGGGATACAATGAGCTGAGGCAAAATACAGGCAGGGGAGAGGACGTTGGAGTGACTCCAGGTGAGGTCAGACAGGCTCCTGTAAGATCCAATGCAAAGGAGCTGGAAGTGTCCTGAGGTGCTTGGCAGTGAAGCACTATGAATTGCTTGTTGTTTTTTAACACCCGTGGCCTATAGGTGGACAGTGGGGTGGGAAAAGAATCAGGGCAAATAGAAAGCTGGCAGGATTCTACCTTCATGCTCTCCCATACACTGTTTTTGCTGCTGGACTACACTATCTTTTTAATTTTTAAAAAAACTTTGTTTTTATTTATTCTTTGTATTGTTCGCGTTTCCACATCACACCCCTCAATCCCATTCATTTCCCTGTCCCTTTGCATCTGCCCTTGCAAACCCCCCCCCAAAAAATAGAATACAATCTGAGAAAAAAGAAAAATAAAGGAAAAAATCTTGTCATGGAAGCTGTAGTGTGACACAGTGAATCGGTGTAGTAACTCTTGAAGCACATTATCTTATAGTGACAGTTTTTATTTTTCTTTACAGTTTTATTTACTTTAAAATTCTTGTGTATATGTACTTCAGTTCCCCCCTCTCCTCCTTCCAAGTCCCTCAAACTCTCTTAAATTCATGGCCTCCTTTTCTTTAATTAATTATTATATTATCATTACATGAGCACACACACACCCCTAATAAACAATTTTTAAATTTTAAATTAGATTTTGATTTGCCCATCAAAGTCATACATGATCAGACTTAGACAAAGTAATTGTGCTTTCTCTTATTCCCTCCAATATATATTTCAAATGTGTGTGTGTGTGTGTGTGTGTGTGTGTGTGTGTATGAATAACGTGAAATTTTGGAAATTTAGTTACTAGCATATATGAATAATTTTGCACAATTTTTATTTATTTGCTCTAATTAAAGAATATTAACTTCAGAAAAAATATAAGGAAAACAAATCAAATTGATTTAAAATTTTAAAATAATGTTTGCATTTTAACTATTCAAAACTTAAGATCTAGAGATTACTAAAAATACAAAGAGAAAGTAACCTCTAGCCAAGTCAACAATCTTTTAGCCTCAGTCTCTCAAGCGCTAGGACCAGATCTGGCTCCCAAATGAACACCTTAAGTAAACCAGCATGGTGTCATTCACTCACAGTTAGCCCCAGCACTCAGGAGGCAGAGGCAGGCAGATCTGTGAGTTCAAGGTCAGCTGGGTCTATATAGCAATTTCCGGATGGCCAGGGCTACATAATGGAAAGATCCTGTCTTTCTGTTTGTTTCTTTTTGTTTTTCCAGACAGGGTTTCTCTTTGTAACAGTCCTGACTGTCCTGGAACTTGATTTGTAGACCAGGCTGGCCTCAAACTCTGCTTCCTGAGTGCTGGGATTAAAGGTGTGTACCACCCGGCAAGATCTTGTTTTAAAAGCAAAACAAAACCCAGTGGCAGTGACACACGCCTTTAATCCCAGCCCTTAGGAGGCAGAGGCAGTCAGATCTCTGTGAATTCAAAGCCATCCTGGACTACAGAGTGAGTTCAGGACAGCCAGGGCTACACAGATAAACCCTATCTCACAAAAAAACAAAACAAAACAAAACAAACAAACAAACAAAAAACCCCACAAAACAAACAAAAAAAGAAGCTCAAAACCACACACACACACACACACACACACACACACACACACACACACACACACCACTACCACAATCAACAGCAACAGTAAAGGTTTATAATAGTAATTAGTAGGTGGGCTCTCAAACTCTCACCAGCCTGGCACTCGCTGCTCTAGTTCCTCACAGGAACAAGTCCTCTCCTGGCCTTGCACCTTTGCAAGTATAGTCTTCCAGGAGGTTCCATCCCATGCCAGCCCAGTCCAGAGAACCTCTGGGACCACCCACCCACTGGCACTTCCCTTTTAAATATATTTATCTTTGTTCCGAGATAACTGTCTTTCTCTTATTAAAACTGTCCTAATTTCTTATCATATTTTTACTCTTCCTCCTTGGAATGCCATTTCAAGTGAGAAAAATCATTTTACGGGGACATGATTTTCCTAGTCCAAACATGTGTATATACAGGCCATTCAGGAAGTGAATAAATACCATGCTGTATTGATTAACTATAAAATTCAACTGGTTCAGCTGGATATAGTGGCCTGCCACCCAGCTCCCAAGTAAATATACATTGAAATTTATTTTTATATATGAACATCTGGCCTTAGTTTAGTTTAGTCAGATTTTTAAATTTAGATTATCCCATTTCTCTTTCTTTAACTATGTTTGCCTCTGGGCTTTTCATCTCTTTATTCTATATATCTTTCCTTCTTACTCTGTCTCTGGCTGTGTGGCTGGCCCCTGTCATCCTCTTCTCCCTTTCTTGCTCCCCACTCTAACTTTCTTGGTCCTAGATTTTTCCTCCTATTTATTGTCTCTGTTTGACAGCCCCACCTATCCCCTGCCTAGCTATTGGCTGTTCAGCATTTTATTAGACCAATCTGGTGTTTTAGGCAGGCCAAGTAACACAGCTTTACAGAGTTAAGAAAATGCAAAATAAAAGAATGCAACATATTTTTGCATAATTAAACAAATACTCCAAAGCATGAATGAATGTAACACATCTTAAACTAATATTCCACAACAGTACACATCTTAAATGCCATTATTTGAGATGTACGAAGCTAGAGAATCAGTAATATAAGGTCAGATTTGTCTACATAGAAAAATTAAAGAGCACTTTGGGTTATAAAAGACCTTGTCTTAAAAAGTCAAAAGACAGCCAGGTGTTGGTGGCACACGCATTTAACCTCAGCACTCAGGAGGCAGAGGCAGATGGATCTCTGTGAGTTCGAGGCCAACCTGGTCTACAGCGCTAGTTCCAGCACAGGCGCCAAAGCAACGCAGAGAAACCCTATCTCAAAAAAACAAAACAAAAGCCAAAAGACAACTGTTGTTTTATTTTACTTTATTTATTTCTTCTTTGACAACCAGCACAGTGTCTGTACGTCAGAAGGTTCAAGACCATAAACTATACCAGCAGAATGGGGTCGTGTGCAACATAATCTTCTAAGGCATGAGCTCATGGAACCACCTCCAACAACTTACTACGTTTGTTGGTTTGGTGGTTACGTTTGTGTGGTGCTTTCACTGAGGAGAGCCCAGATAGGCTCATATCTGTAGATGCTTGGTCTTCAGTTGGTGGAACTGTCTGGAAAGGGTTAGGAGGTTTGGCCTTTTAGGAAGAGGCGTATCATCGGGGTTGGGCGTTGAGGTTTCAAAAGCCCTTGCCTTTTCCAGTTGGCTCTTTTCCTGCCTTATTCTTCAGGGTAAGACGGAAGCTCTCGGCTCCTGCCTACCTGCTGCCCTCTTGCCTGCCACAGTGTCCATCCTAACCCTGTGGAACAGAGACCCAATAAGCTTTCTCTTCCATAAGTTGCCTTGGTCATGGTGTCTTACCAAAGCAATAGAACGGTAACTAACACAGCTTGATTTGGATTCCCTTTCCTGGGGTCTTTAAGGGTTTACTCCTGAGAGCAGACATCGTAGATCCTCATCTGGGGAAAGGTCCCCACTTCTGCCTGGCGAAGAATCTTCCATATTGGCGGACTTTGGGCTCTTTATGGCACACATGTACTGTATTGTGGGAGCTGCCTGTCCGTTTTCTGTTAGGAATATTCCTTTTGTGTTTAACCAATGCTTACGACCATAGTGGACCAGGATTCACTGAGAGTTGTTAGTTCGTTCGATTTTTGTTTCTTAGCAACAGCTGGGCCCCCATCCTTCCACATTGTTCTGCTTCAGCCTTGAGTCAAACAAGAGAATAAGTGGCCATGGCGGCTTGACCTTTAGTGATACATTTATACACAATGGTGTGTTCCGGGCCGGGTGGCTACTGGTAGGGAAGGAATCAACACATTTCTGTGAGGCCAACTCGAGAAGGGGCAGTATAGGATGCTTTGGAGGGGCCTGAGGAACTGGGCTGTCTTACATGGGCTGCACCTTGGATACCCTGTTTCTTCTACCCTGTACACTCATTTGTAAAGGGCAACAATAGAAACAGTGTGGCAAAAACTTGTTACAATTCAGCATGCCCATTCTTCTTGTCTGGCCTTACATTCTCATACTACACCTCATGGATGATGGGTACAAAAGTGAGCTGATAACTGTCAAATTGGTCAAATTTGGAGCAAATCTGGCAACTTGCTCTATGGGATGGCTTTCTTTCTTCCTTCCTTCCTTCCTTCCTTCCTTTCGTCCTTTCTTTCTTTCTTTTCTTTGCTTTGTAAACTAGGCTGGCCTCAAACTCACTGAGATCCACTTGCGTCTGCCTCCCAAGTGTGGGGATTAAAGGTGTGTGCCAATACTGCCCCGCATGATGGATATTCTTGGTTGTCAATTTGACTATAGGTGGAATCAACTAATGCCCAAGCAGCTGGACACACCTATGAGGGATTTTTTTTTTAAATAACTTAAGGTGGGAAGACCTACCCTAAATCTGGACCACACCTTCTGATGGCAGCCTATATAAAGGACAGGGAGAAGGAAGCTTTTGCCTTTTGCCTGCTTTGCCTTCACTGCCCCTGGCAAGTTCACTGGTATTAGAGCCTACTTCTTTGGGACTCTGATATATACTGAAGAACGGCTGAGGCATTCAGCCTCTTGGACTAAGTATTGGATTCTTGGACTTTCCTGACAGGAGACAGCCACTGTTGGACTAGCCAGACCACACCACAGCTTGTAAGTTTCTCTCTCTCTCTCTCTCTCTCTCTCTCTCTCTCTCTCTCTATATATATATATATATATATATATATATATATATATATATATATGTCGTATCTCTAGAGGACCCAGATTAATATATTCTACTTCCATCTGGAAACCTTGTTTAGAATGTATCTCTTTCCTATATTTGAGATTTAGTATGTAGTAACCCATACATTTGAAAGTTTTAAAAATATTTGGCTACTATATAATTTGAATTTTAAGTCACTTTAGGTTAAAAAAAAATTGCTACTGCGTAACACACTGAATTCCCACCTTACAACAGGAAGTCTATATAACCCTTCCCTTCTCTTGATCTGGCCAGTTACTTTCTCCGTGGTTTGTGTCCATATCTTCTTTCACAGCCACTTGAACACAGAGCTTTGCTGCTGCAATTGGTAGAAATGTACTTTGCTGAAGTCAGGATGTGAAATTCTATTATACAGATGAGTTATGACAAATAACTCAAAGATGAGAGCAGACTAACTTCTCAAAGGATGGAGACCAGGAACTGGTATGTGCTTCATGACACATTAAACTGCCTGGGGTTTACTCAGCTCCCACATGTCCTGTAAACAAGGATCCCAGCTTCCTGACCTGTAAGGGAGAGGAGACTGCACCATCTTCATATCTTCATAGAGCTGCAGCCTATGGCATGGCCTGTACTGCTCACTCTCCTCTTCCACACAGACCCTGGGTGCCCACATACTGCATGCTATCACACAAGGTAGCCCTGTTACATGCTGTGTTTCTAGCTCAGATGACCACCTGCCTGACAGGCATTTCTCAGGCCTGATTTTACATTCTCAAGACAACCTGATTGATCCAGATAGGGTCAATAATTCATCTAGCTCTAGTAAGAGATATTTGGTTATATGTTGTTGCTGAGGCTGAACCCCAATGTGTATTTCTTAGTGGAAGGGTGTTAATCAAGGTTAAAATCCCCCCAAAGAAAAGTTTTCTATTTGTCTCAAGTCACTTGTACCTCTTTTTACAATCACAAAAGTTCCCCAAGTAATCAACTTGGTGAATGCCATTTAACTCATGACAGAAGAACGTGCAGTACAAATCTTGGATCTAAATCCACTATTTCTTTTCGCTAAAAATATATATATATATATATATATATATATATCCTGCATGTATATTTTTTTCTGCATGTATCCAAGCATGTAAGGACAGAAGTAACTTAAAATTGGCTTTTATTGTCACTTTTATTGTTTTAAATAATAGGGAATTGTCAACCAGACTTCAGACAAGGATTTTGACTAAGAAAAAAAACAAACAAACAAACAAAAAAACACGTTTAGTTGGGGGCTTGCTTACAGTTTCAGAGGGTTAGTCCATGGTCATCATGGTGGGAAGCACTGTGGCAGTCAGCTGAAGCTTTGTTGAGGGACAAAAGCAGCTGACTGATGTAGGATCTCCAGAAGCGCCCTTGTCTTCAAATTACTATATATCAGCACATTAGCTCCACGAGACTCATTCACTGTGACAACCACAGATGTTTCCAGATTTTTTGCCACTTATTCCTCATGGGGGCAAAAGTCACCTTCTAACTGCTGTTAAGAACCAATGTTTGGAGCCGGGCATTGGTGGCACAAGCCTTTAATGCTAGCATTCGGGAGGCAGAGACAGGTGGATCTCTGTGAGTTCAAAGCCAACCTGGTCTAAAAGCTACACGGAGAAACACTGTCTCAAAAAACAAAACAAAACAATCAAAAAAAGACCCACTATTTGTAAGTAATGTCCTGATCTTTCCACACTGTGTCTAAACACCAAGTTACTGGAGTCAGCACAGTTGTTATGAGGGTGACATCACTGTTTCTCAAGATTAATGGTGTTTTCGCTCACCCTGGGGAGCTAAAAAGAATACATTTGCAGGGCTCTACTTCAGCAGTGAGACAGACTCTTCTGAGGTAAGGCTTGAGCAATTTATTGCAAAGCCTTTCAGGTTGTTCTAATTTTGACACAATTAGCAAACATCTTCTAAACTTCTGGAAGTATATGCATTAGTAGAGGACTAGGCGCTCACAGAAACTCCTACCAGGCAAGTGATCACCTGTGTTGGGTACTTTTCTATTACTGTGACCAAACACCAAGGCAACTTTTATAGAATAAAGTGTTTATCTCAGAGGGTTAGAGCCTATGACGCCACAGCAAAAGGCGTGGCAGCAGTTGGCTGGAGCGGCCATTGAGAGTCTGGAGGCAGGAAGCGATAACTGGGAATGACATGGGCTTTGAAACTTAGCAGTCCACCCCCAGGGCTTTGAAACTTAGCCGTCCTCCTACAGTGCCATACCTCCTTTTATGGTCCCCCAGCAGCCACCAAGTGGGGACGAATTGTTCAAATGCCCGAGACTTATGGCAGGTATCTTTTTCAGATCACCATGCCACCCATATCTTGTAACCATAAACAATGTTTTTGTTCGGTTCCTTATTCTAAGAATACAGGAAACATTATTTGCCTAAATCAGACTTAAAATTCATATATTTACTTTCTCTAGTGGTTAGTATGTTTTAGTCTCTGCAGCTAACTCTTCTCTGATATATTCAACCTTATCTCAAAAGGTTATTGCCTGCCAGTAGTAGGAATGTTTGTACACATATATGTGTAATCCCAGCATTCAGTAGGCTGAGCCAGGAGATCATGAGTTTGAGACCAGCCTGGGTTATAGCATGAAAAATGAAGTTATTAAAAGGAAGAAAGGAGGGGCCTGGAGAGATGACTCAATAGTTAAGAGTACTGACTGTTCTTCTAGAGGACCCAGGTTCAATTCCCAGAACCCACAAGGCAGTTCACAACTGTCAATAACTCCAGTTCCAGTGGATCTGACATTGTCATGCAGACACACATGCAACAAAATACCAATACACACACAGGCACGCGCACGCATCACACACACACACGTGCACACATGCACCACACACAAGGAAGGAAGGAAGGAGGACTGGAGAGAAAGCTCACTGTTAATACTTGCTGTTTTCAAAAGAACTTGAGTCTGTTTCTCAGCATCCATGTCTTGTGTCTCATAACTGCCTGTCACTCAAGCTACGGGTCTGGCGTTTTGAGCTTCCAGGTCTCTGTGAGCACCTATACTCACATGCATATTCCCACACACAAACACATATATGCAAACACACAATAGACATAGTTAAAAATTAAAAGACAGCAAAGGAGAAAGGGAGTATCCTCCTTCCAGTTCAGTTGCTGTGGTAACATCTGACAAGCAACTTAGGGGAGAGAACATTTTTATTGTACTTCCCAATTCCAGATTACGACCCAATACTTCTGGGAAGTTGAAGTGGCAGGAATTTGAGACAGTCATGACATCACATGGATAGTCAAGTGCAGAGAGAGAATGGATGTATGCAAGCTCATTTGCCTTCGGGCTTATGCTCAGCTGGTTTTCTCCACTTTTACATGGTTCAGAACTTCCTGATTGGGAATGGTGCTCCCCACACTGGGCTGAGTCATCCCATGTCAATTAACTTAAGACAGCCTTGTTTTCTACCCCCAAGACCATAGGCCAACCCAAGGTAGACAATTCCTCACTGAGGTTCTTCTGTGGGTTGTCTCAAGTTGACAATTGAAATTAACCATCACAGGGAGGGAGAGGAGGAGGGAATGGGGAGAGTTATATGGCAGGTATACCAGTTATCTCTGTCCTCAGGGTGTAGTAGCAGAAGGACTGCCTGTTTGATTGTTTGATGCTATCAAGCTAAGGCTTCATTCACTGTAAGGCCATGTCTTATCTCCTCTCCCCCTCTGCCCAGTGTGTGTGTGTGTGTGTGTGTGTGTGTGTGTGTGTGTGTGTGTGTGTGTTTCTGTCTTTGGAACACATAAAGTCTATTATCAAAGCAAATAGGCCAAAACCCTCAAAGACAAAAGATGCTTTCCAGGGTGAAGGGTTGGGTGAGTGGTTAAGAGCATTTACTTACTGCTTTCGAAGATACAAGTTCAGTTCCTAGCACCCATGCCAGGCGGTTTGTAGCTCCCTGTAACTGCAGTTCCAAGGTTCACAATGCAGCTCCTGAGTGTGCACTCACATATACATATTTAAAATAGCAAAAAGGATGTATTCCCTCCCAATAGGAAGAAAGTCGAACCCTGTGAGAAGTTTAGATTCATTCTATTTATTGATCATTTGCCACATTCCATTTCAATCTATCTTACGGCCATATTGCTCAATGAAACAGTTCTTTGCTGTGGTAACCGGTGACCATCACGCCACTAAATCCAATGAACATTTTCCAGGCCTTGTTTCACATGACTTCACAATGGCATTCGACATTGTTCATTTACTGCTCCTTCCCTGAAGCACTTAGTTATTTGTCTTGTCAAGCATAACACCCCCCCCACCCCCCGGGGGAGTCCAGATCTTCTAGCTCATCTTTCTCTACCTAGGTGCTAAGCTAATCCACAATCAGTTTTGCCTGTTCCCCACATACTTACCAGTTTTCTGTTTGGGAAGTGATGTAACCATTTCTTTTAAGCTCCCGCTGCTGTCACCTCCCAGTAGTAATAGGCTATCACCTGGAATAGATCTAATACAAATCCTTTCTGCCTGAAGGTGCTTGTTCCCAGGTCTATATTTCTAGTTAGAAGCTGCTTGGATGACTCAAAGAATCAGAAATTCAGTAATTGCTAAACCAAATGACCTCCCGACCTCCCACACTCTAGTGAATGGACGCTACTACCATTCAGCTATAAATACACAGGTAACCTCTCCCTCCTAATGCACAGTCCAACTCCAGGAAGTGTATTCTACTGCTCCTCCAACTCAGTCTGTTTCTATTGCCCTACCCTGGCCCAAAATGCCATTTTTAGTTTCTTCTATCTGCAAAAGCCTCTAACTAATTTGGGAGTATTTTATCTACTTTGATACATCCTAATCTTTGTTTGGAATTTACATTTAGAGTATAGTTTTCAATTTATCAATCCTGTTAAAGTCACCATCAAGCTAAAATCCCTTTGATGGGTTTCCTATTTTCCTGTACAATCTACTTAGTCACTGAATATCCTTGACTTTGTAGACCCTCTCACTCAGTCGCTGTTTGCTCTCTTAGTACTAATCTTCAGTCAACTTGACTAAATTTAAAGTTACCAGGAAAACACACTTTTGATTGGGTCTGTAATACATTTAGGAAGGTTTAACTTGGGTAGGAAGGCTTGACTCTGAATGTGGGCAGCACTACTCCAGGACTAAGTAAAAACAAGAAAGCGAGCTAAGCAGCAGCATTCTCCTCTCTTTTCTTTCTGACTACAGAAACTATGCGGCCAGCTGCCTCATATATCTGCCACTAAACGCATGCAAACTGTAAGCCAGAACCCTTGCTTCTTGAAACTGTGTTAGGTGATTTGTCTGTCGTAGCAGCTGTTTTAGTCGCTGCTCTATTGCGGTGAGGAGACACCATGACCAAGGCAATTCTTATAAAAGAGCATTTAATTAGGGGCTGGCTTACAGCTTCAGAGGTTTAGTCTGTTATTGCCACAGGGGTGGTATGGCTGGAGCATGGTGGCACGCATGGTGCTAGGGCAGTGGCTGAGAGTTTCATCCTAATCTGCAGGCAGAGAGAGAGAGAGGAGGCAGAGTGGGGGAAATGGAGGGAGGGAGGGAGGGAGGGAGGGAGGGAGAGAGAGAGAGAGAGAGAGAGAGAGAGAGAGAGAGAGAGAGGGGGGGCAGGGAGGCATGGACTTTTAAAAAATTGTTTCATCCCCATTGACACACATCTTCCAGCAAGGCCACAGCTCCCAATCCTTTTAAATGGTCCCTGTCCTCGGTGACTAATCATTCCAATGTATGAGCCTATGGAGGTCATTATCATTTAAACCACCACAGCAACAGAAAAGCAATGAATACACTTGAAGATGTATTCATTATGGGCTATGTATCTTCTTAAGTTTATATTTCTCAGTTTTGAATTCTGTGTGGCTACTTCCTGTATTAAACCCTGGACTTGTCTGGTTTTGCTCTATGACAATTCCCTATCCCTTAGCAGAATGACTTAATGTAATGCAGTGTGGATAGTCTCCACACTCAAGGGTTTCACAATGTGTAACAGAAGCAAAGGGTGTTTGTCTGAATAAAAATGCCCCCACAGGCTTACATGGAGAGGCACTATTGGGAGGTGTGGCCTGGTTGGAGGAAGTGTGTTACTGGGAGGTGGATTTTGAGGTTTCAGAAGCCTAAGCCAGGCTCAGTGTCTCTCTTCCCTCCTGCTGCCTGCCAGTCTGGATGTAGAACTCTCAGCTACTTCTCTAGCACCATGTCTGCCTGCATGGTGCCATGCTCCCCACCATGACAATAATGGACTAAACCTCTGTGTTATAAGCCAGCTCCAATTAAGTGTTTTCCTTTATAAGAGTTGTCATGGTTGCCAGGGTGGTGGTAGCACGTCTTTAATCCCAGCACTGGGGAGGGAGGTCAAGGCAGGAGGATCTCTGTGAGTTCAAGACCAGCCTGCTCTAAAGAGGGAGTTCCAGGACAGCCAGGGCAACACAGTGAAACCCTGTCTTAAAAAAACAGGTTAAAAAAATCTGAAAAGAAGGCAGAGCAACATTGATGAACTGTTCTGATAATTTATCTTTTTTCTTTTACTGAATATACACATATATAATTTTGAAAGCAGAGGAAGTTATATCTTTATATTTACCCAATGTCTGTTAGATTCATACCTAGTGGCCTCTTAGAATCATCTTTAAGAACCTTCTATTTGAAATTTTATTGACATTAAGGTACTTAAAATGTAAAGAGGTAGAATCATACAAACTTGTAGTCCCAACTCTCAGGGGGCTGAAACTCTCAGGAGGGTGACTTGAGCTCAGGAATCAAAGTCATGCTCATTTAGATAGACTGTGTCCTACAGGCATCCATGTCTAGAAAAGAACAGAATTTATCAGTTAGCAAGGTGGCTCAGCTAGTAAGGGTAGTTGTTGTTCAGTCTGATGACCTGAGTTTGAGCTCCAGGACCCAAATGGTGAAAGGTGTGCGCCACCAACACCCGGCAAAAACACTTTTTAAAAGAAAATAATTCATCAGTAAAAATCCCCACGTGGTGATATTTTGTTTATGCTATAACAAATAAAGCTTGCCTGGAGAAAGTGTTCTGTCCACTTCTGTGAACAGTAACTCTTATAAAAATTATGATTAGAAAAGTAGAAAACGTGTCACATTTACTATGTCTTAAAATTTCACAAGCCTATCAAAGAACGTTATAAATTTACACATATTTGGAAAATTCATCCTGTTTGGCAAGGCACTAGGGTTGATGTCATAGGCTTAAGTTGAAAACACTCTTGGTTGAAAGTGCATCTAACCTGTGTGACTTACACTGACTCAGTAACATTGATAAGTGAATTTGTGTTGGGTGCCTTACGATCACCAAGTCCCATGAGCACCTGTGAGAAATCACTGTCTTTCAGGGCATGACTTTAGCCCAGAAAAAGATCAAGATTCAAAAGTTGTTCCTACAGAATGTGTGTCAGTTCCCACATGGCCATAAAATTAAAAAAAAAATATACTAAGTGGAACAATCCTAAGTCAGACTCTACTTTAATATTAAGTAGGTGAAAGAATATATTTACTCCTTGCTAGGCATTGGTGTCACACACCTTTAAGCCCAGCACTTGGGAGGCAGAGGCAGGCGGATCTCTGCGAGCTCTGCGAGTTCAAGGCCAGCCTGGTCTACAAAGCTAGTTCCAGGACAGGCTCCAAAGCAAAACAGAGAAACCCCGTCTTGAAAAACAAAACACAGCAAAACAAATATTTCAGTTCATTATTTTGAGGCTAGATCCAAAATGCAGTTTTCTCAGCCCCCCACCCTGGTTATTCGCTTCCTCTGCTGAGGCCCTACCCATCATAGTCCCACAACATCCCAATAGGCCATCAAAATTCCAATCCATGCAAGGATGAGGTAGGTGCTTCAACCTTTTATTTTCTTTGGAAATGATCTCTTTAACATATCCAGGTCTATATTTTACATCTTTTAGTTATTTCTCAATCCAATCACATTGACAGTGATGATTAACCAAGATTAACTATTACAGATATCCACTGGCAATCTTCACTGTGATGATATTTTGTTTATGATCTAATAAAGCGTAAAGAATACAGACCTAAGCCACTAGTTAACCACACACCTAGTTAAGAGCTCTTAACTAGTAAGCCACTAGTTAGCCCCTCCCCCACACTAAGCTACTAGTTAGCCATTTACCTAGTTAAGAGCCTTAAGCTACTAGTTAGCCACACATCTAAGCCACTAGTTAGCCATAGAGGCTAGGCAGTGGTGAACACACCTTTATTTCCAGCACTTGGGAGACAGAGTAAGTTGGATCTCTGTGAGTTCAAGGCTACCCAGGGATACATGAGATTGAATTGGTCTTATAGAAAAACAGAGCTCACACCTTTAATTCCAGCACTAGAGAGAATATAAGGCAGGAGCTCAGTGCAGTCTGAGTTTTGGCGGAGAGCACTCCAGTTTGCAGTTACTCTGAGGACAGGATCGCCACTCGTTAGACTTAGTCTTGGAACAGTTAAGAACTATTTAGTATCTTGGCTGCTTTACTTTTTTGATGTTCAGCTTGAACCCCAGTACTTGTCTCTGGGTTTTTATTATTGGTGCTACTTAATTAATAGAATGTATCAGAAATAAGGTTTCACAAAGTAACATGTCAGAATGAAAATGTCATACTCTCCCAAAGGACTATGAAGTGTTTTAATAGTAGCAAAACAAACCCAAACTCCTCACTGCTAATGCTGATTTTCTGGAATTTGGGCAATTTTCATGTTTAGATAATCACTCTGCTGTTTGCTGTACTAACAGGAGATGCAAGTAGGGCGGTGGTGCTGGTTGGTGGTGGTGCTGGTTGGTTGGTGGTGGTGCTGGTTGGTTGGTGGTGGTGCTGGTTGGTTGGTGGTGGTGCTGGTTGGTTGGTGGTGGTGCTGGTTGGTTGGTGGTGCTGGTTGGTGGTGGTGCTGGTGCACGCCCTTTGATCCCAGCACTTGGGAGGCAGAGGCAAGCAGATCTTTGTGAGTTCCAAGCTTTAAGAATCTGAGTTACATCCCTTGGATTCACATGGAGGAAGAAGAGAACCAACGCCTCTAAATTGTCTCTGGCCTCCATGTATACTGTGGTACACAGGCCAATACTAACAAGAAATAAAATGCAAAAAGATTGTTTATTAAAAAAACTTAAGAATTTAATCATGCAGCTAAGATATCCAAAACACATTTTTTTTTTTTGGGGGGGGCATTACACCTTGACCTTTAAGACCCAAACAGGCAAGGTTATTGCAATTTTTTGTTTTGTTTTGTTTTTCGAGACAGGGTTTCTCTGTGGCTTTTGAGGCTGTCTTGGAACTAGTTCTGTAGACCAGGATGGCCTCAAACTCTCAGAGATCCACTTGCCTCTGCCTCCCGAGTGCTGGGACTAAAGGCATGCACCACCTATGGTCAGCTTGTTGCAATTTTTTATACATTGTATTTCTCTATATTCTTAAGACATTCTAATGAAAGTATATTGTTATTTTATTAAGAACATAAAGCTTCAAAGTTAAAAATTTTATTAGAAATTTCCCAAATAGCTTAAGAATTATTTGGAGAATATTATGGCAGTCAAACTCACTTGACTTCAAAGGCGGGACTTTACAACAAATCTAATTTCAAACAACAAACTAGGAAGTTTTAAAAATTAGCCTCACATGGTGAGTACAACTGTAATTCCACCAACTCTAAGAATAGCCTGGGTTTTATCTGTAGACTTAAGCTGGCCTCGAACTCACAGAGATCCGATAGCCTCTGCCTCCCAAGCGTTGGGATTAAAGGCATGAGCCCTGTGATTGTATATACTCTCTTAAACACAAAAACAAAAACCAAAGAAAACAAAAGACAAAACACAACTTTTTAAAATTAAAGTCAAATAATTTTTATTTAAAAACAAGTCAGCAAACGAACAGAAAATGCAAACACTTGCAAAAACAGTCTTGGTGTGGTGGCACGTGCCTGTAACGACAACGTTTCCAAGGTGATAGGATTATTCTGAGGCTACCCTGGGCTACATAATAAGACGCTCTTTCAAAACCAAAAAAAAAAAAAAAAAAAAAAAGCATAATAAAAACAAAATTAAAAACCAGACATAGATTGCTACATCACCATGCTTGAAGCGACTCTGCTTCCGACAGACTAAGGCCCGGGGATACTGTGGTGACAGAAAATGTCAACTAAGTCGCAGCACCTTAGACCCAGACAGTTACCAGTAGCCGCCTTTCTCGTTCCAATTCTACCCGCCCTCCAGGGAGGGACCTAGCCAGGCGCGTTGTAAAAGTTCTTTTACGAACTAGGCACGGGCCACCCACACAGGAATCAAGTGGCGTCACGGGATGTCAACAGCCAGAACTCTTATTTTCTCTCTTTCACTAGGGCCCCGCCCGGGAGGAGACTTAGCCGCAGGTCGCCCAGGCGAGTAACGCAGCGGGAGGCGACAAGGCTGCCCAATAGCTGGGTTCCCAGGCTGCCCGGGTGACGCAGCAGCTCAGGCCGGACCCGGGGCACAGGAGCGCGGGGCCGACACCCACGGCGGGCCGGCTGCGGCCTCGGCCCCGGGTCCCCGCGCACCGGCGCGGTGACAGGAGCCCCGCGCGGGGCCGCCGACCGCCGAGGGGAGCGCGGGTTGGAGAAGGGGCGCGCGCGCCGCCCCCGCGCCCCGCCCCGCCCCGCCCCGCCCCGCCCCGCCCCGCGCGTCGGCGGAAAGGCCGGGCGTGCGCGCCGCCGCCTCCGCCGCGCGCCGGGAAGGGGAGTGAGCCCAGGCGGTGACGTCGCTCGGGAGGCGGAGGCGACGGCGACCTCGGCGGCGCCGCGCGGCGGAGACGGTTGCGCTCGCTCGCTCGCGGTCTCGGCGTCATGGCGGCTGCCGGCGGCCGATAAGCGGCGGGGCGGGAGCGCGGACGGAGGAGGCGCCCTCGGTACTTCCCGCTCGGCCTCGGCGCCCGGAGATGAACTGATCGTGGGACCCGCTCCGCCGCTGCCCCGCGCGTCTCCGCCCGCGGCCTCCCCTCCCCCTCCGCCGTCCGCGGCGCGGGTCCCGCGGCCTGGGCGTCCAGGATCGCGGGCCCCGCGCGCGGGGCCATCCTCCAGCCGGGGCGCCGGCCCGCGCCGCCCTGCGCCCCGCGCCCTCCGGTAAGGACGGGTCGGCGAGGCCGGGGAGGCCCGGCTCGGCCCGGCCCGCGAGGCCAGGCCCGGCCCGGCGCGGCGCGGCGCCGGGGGCGTGGGAGAGCGGCCCGGCGCATCCTCGGCGGCCTGGCGGCGCTGCCCGGCGCGCGGCGGGGACCAGCACGTGGGGAGCGCGAGGGGGAGGGGGCGGCGGCCGGGCGAGCCCGGGAGGGCGCGCTGCGCTCGGCGGGCTGCGGGCTGCGGGCTGCGGGAGGCGGGAAGGAGGCCGCGGCGCCCGGCTGCGGCTGCGGCTGCGGGGAGGGAAGGTGCCGGGCCGCCCCGCGCGGCGCCTCCCGGCAAACTTAGCCGGAGCCCGGCAACTGCCAGGCCGGGGAGGGAGGGAGGGAGGGAGGGAGGGAGGGGACGAGCGGACGAGCGAGGGAGGGAGGGAGGGGAGCGAGGGAGGGAAGGCAGGCTTGCAGAGTCCGGGCGACTTCGAGGGGACTCTCATTGTTGAGGCGCGGGAGCGTCCGGTGTCCCGGGCGCCCGGGGCAGAACTTGGGGCAGGACGCCGAGGCGGAGAAAGGAGGCGAGGCTGCAAAGGAAGTGCAGCGATCGCGGAAAGCCATCTTGAGGGGAGAGGAAGGTGAAAGGGAAAGAGCGCCCAGGCGAGTGAACTTTTTCTCAGCGCAGACTTTCCGGAGAGGAGGAGGAGGACGAGGACTTGGGCACGGTTTAATAGTTAAAGCCCTTTCACCGAGGCTGGAATTAATAGTTAACGTTAGGAATTGCTGTCGAGTGCTGTGGGTCTTAGATAACCTGCTCAGGCAGAGAGGTATGAAGGTTGAGCTCTGCAGGTTCGAAATCCTGATCCACCAGGTGCGGAGTCCCGGGGACCCCCGGGCCCGAGGTGGGCAGCAGCCGGTCCGAC
The DNA here is from genome assembly GCA_030556225.1 of Cricetiscus sungorus. NCBI lineage: Eukaryota > Metazoa > Chordata > Mammalia > Rodentia > Cricetidae > Cricetiscus > Cricetiscus sungorus. The sequence goes on along the minus strand of JANBXA010000738.1, from coordinate 888,671 downwards.
CCCTCTGTTCTGTGGAGTGGAAATAATCAGAGTTAAGTCTCTGCTGGAGTCGGGGGACAACTCTGCCTTTCTGTGTGTGTTTGTGTGTGTTTGTGTGTGTGTGTCTTGGTACTTTCTGTCTGGGGAAGGATCTGACGTCTCCTTCCCCCACTCCTTCCTCTCCCTCCCCTGCCAGAGATCGCCTTTGTTTATTCGTGGTTGGCTTGTAGGTGACTCTGGTGCTCTGGTGAAATCTTGAGAGGTGGAAATACTGTTTGTCTTGGTACCCACCTCCAGGCAATCGCCTGCCTTGAAAAGAAGATACAGTGTATATTCTTTGTATCACCATTTTATGCTTTTCAAGGCTTCTTAAGTACCGCATCAGATAAATGTTTTTTTTTCCCCCTTTTACTCTACCTTATTAAAAACCTCTATTTTGACGTTTGCATTTTTTGCCACACTCTTCCATATGGGCATTTAAAAACTTTCCTTAGCTGGAATATGAAGTTCATGATAATAGGAATTAGAGGTTCACTAATGTAACCTTTACCGGAAAAAAAAGTGTTACATGGTATCACTTTGTTTTAGTAATCTGTGTAAGTAGTGTTACACAGTAGCAATTAGCCTTGAAAAGTTTGTTGCCCTACAAATCTTTAAATTTCTCCTGTCAAAACAGCACTAGCAGTGGCAGGCTAAATTCTAGTAACTAATTAAGAATGTTTTAATAGGTGCCTAGTTGTAAGTGAAAGACTTCCATTCATATCTTCCTTGCCACCTTTAGTCTAATGTAATGGCCTAGCTACATTACCGTGAGTTCTAAATCGGGCTTACTTCTTTTCCTACAGCATATGTTTTTAACTGCTAATATATTTTCCCCAGGTGAATCAAAGGGGATCCCCAGGAAACCTGTGAATGTTGAAGACAATTCATCTTTGAAATTTTGATATTCGAGGAAGTTGGCATTTATATTCATCTTTTACTAAAGTGGGACAATTTGTGTTTTACTTTAAAACTATTTGATATTTACAATGAATGGACACAGTGATGAAGAAAGTGTTAGAAATGGCAGTGGAGAATCAAGGTAAGCAGACACTTTAAATCAGCTGGCTGCTTGAGAACTTAAAGTGTTTTTGAGTGTTTTCATAAAACTGTCTTACTAGGCAGAAATTACAAAGATCCTCCTAATATCAGTTTTGTAGATGTTACAGGTGTGTGTGTGTGTGTGTGTGTGTGTGTGTGTGTGTGTGTGTGTGAAGATATCAGAGAGAAACTGTAAAAGACTTTTGATCTTTTTAAATATATTGGAGGTTTATATTGTTTGAGTTAATTGAAGCTGAAACAGTAAAGAGATATAAATTGATTTGACTGTTAGTGAACTGTCCAAATAAATACAGGAAGGATTTCCACACTCCTTTTTTTCAGGAATTTTATGTTTTATACCTGTGTTAGCCAGTGCGATGGCTGTAGCTACTAGCTAAATGCAACTATTTCGATTACAAAATGTTCAAAATTCTATTAGTCACACCAGACTCTTCAAGTAGTAACTAAATGATATATGACATGTGTCCACTATATTGGACAGCACTAATAGGAAACATTTCTCCACTGCAGAAAACTTTAGACAAAATTGATATGAAGTTAGTCTATTTTATTTGCATATTGGAGTTTTAGAGTTTTTAACTTGAACTATATTATTTCTTAGAACTAAAAAATTAAGTCATTTTTATGTGTAAGACAATCTCTTTGCACTCTCTCTTTTCCTCTATTTTTAAAGGCAGAGTCTTTAAAAATCTTGTTGCTGGCCTCAACAAGATTTCCCATCCTTTTATTAAAAGGGGCACTGAGATTACAGGCATGTATCACTGCCTGGTCCAACACCATTAAATTCTTTTTGTCCCTCCACATATTTAGTAGTCTCCACATTAATGCTACAACCCATATATTTATATATACTTACATATAAAAATCAGCACAGTAGATGTTGGAGTGTGACTATACAGTTCATCCCAACTCTATCAGCTACTTAATGAATATAGATAAAATATTCTGTTCTGAGTTTTGCTCTTGTAAAATGGGAATTACACTACTTACTAAAAATTAGGACTTACATGAGGTACTGTCTCTCAGCTTATGGTTTCTGATACAATGGGCATAGAGTATTTGCTTATTATTAGTTTATGGTTTGTGTCATGTAGGACACTTAAGTAATTACAGTGGTGGAGAAGTGGGAGGGACAAGAAGTAGGGAAGGTGATGGGACAGTTTCTGAAAACAGTATTAATAAGAACATAGAGAATAAAATAAACAGTTAAGGAAAAAACACTTTAGTTAAACCAAGTATGGATCTAGAACCAGACAGTGGTGGCACAGGCCTTTAATCCCAGCACCGAGGAGTCAGAGACAGGTGGATCTCTGTGAGTTCAAGGCCAGCCTTGTCTACAGAGTGATTTCTAGGACAGCAGAGGCTACACAGAGAAACCCTGTTTTGAAAAACCAAAACCAAACCAAACCAAACCAAACCAAACCAAATAAAAAGACCCCCCCCCAACAACAACAAAAAAAAAACCAAACCAAAACAAAACAAAAATTCCAAAACTGGGTTGAGGATGGGTGAGATGGCTGTCAAGCTTGAATTTTATTCCTGGGACCCGGGAAGAGAGAATTAGTTCTCTCAAGTTGTCCTCTTTGCATGCATGCCATGGCTCTCTGATGCCCATACATAAATATATAAACATTTAAAACAAACAAACAAAAAAAAACTTGATGCCCATATATAAATAAACATTTAAAACAAGCAAAACAACAACAAAAAACCCAAATCAAATACTGAATTGATATCATCTTTGCATGAATAGTTGTTTCAGAATATTTCCAAATGTAACATGAGGATTGGAAGAATTCTGTAAAAGTTTTAGGGACCAGTGTGGTGGCACACATCTTTAATCCCAGTATTCTGGAGACAGTAGCAGGTGCCTCTCTTAGGCAATCCTGATCTATATAGGAATTCAGGGCAGTCAGAACTGCACAGAACCTGCTTCAAAAAACCAAGGGAAAAAAGGTTGTAGTAAAGGTAGTTATGGTAGAGTTTATAGATTTAGCAGAGTTGAAGTTAGAAAATTTGTGTGTGTGTGTGTGTGTGTGTGTGTGTGTGTGTGTGTGAGAGAGAGAGAGAGAGAGAGAGAGAGAGAGAGATTGAGAGAAAGAGGAAGAGAGAGGGAGGGAGAGAGAGAGGGAGAGAGAGAGAGACTGAGATTTTGAGAATTTCACTGTGTAGCCCTCGTTCACCTGATTCACCTGATTATCATTATGTAGACTAGCCTGGATGTGAATTTACTGAGGTCTTTGCCCTCTCTAGTGCTGTTGCTGACTTTTGAGTCAGATCTCTGTAGATACATTGTAGCGAGTGAATAGAAGAGTTCCATTGTTTAAGGTCCACAAAGACATGGTTAGTAAGTAGCTATATGAGGACTAAACATCAGAACCAGACTACCCACCTAATAGGAAGTCAGACTCTCAACCCCATCAGCTTAGCCAGGGCAATCACTGTCTCATAACTTAACTTATTCCAGTGTTTACTACCATATCTAAAGCTAGGAGAAGTAATAAAGCCAGTTTGATAGTAGAGGTGAAAAACAAACAAAAAACCCTTTGAAATTATTTAGCACTTTCCTTTCCAACTGGGCTTTAGGGCATAGGGAGGTGGAGGTTAGGATCAGGAGTACAGGAGTACATGGCTATGTCCTTTCCTTTCATAATTCATACTCATCTTAAGTGATTGTAAAGCTTATATATCTAATTATTCAGAGTAATTCTGCCTTACAGACTTTGGTGCTTTTGAGGGTCATTGCTCATTAGTGAGGTATCTGACTTTACAAGTGCTTTGAAATTTATCAGAGATACAGGGGTTGGCTTTCCTTTTGCTTTGCCTTCTCTTGCTATTTTGTCATTTGTTTTCTTTGCATTCTTTGTAATTGATGCTTCCTACCCTTTCTCCCAAATGCTTTCATTGTAAGGCAGTACAAAGAGAAAGGGTTGCGCCTCATTAGCAGAGGAGGTAAACTCTACAGATAGAATTTTCTGGGAAAAAAGAATGAAAAGGTATCACAATGGAAATATTAATTTGGGCCCACCTTTGAAGTTAGTATACATTGTAATTAGCGAAGTAAATTTGTGTCGGCTAAGAAATGTAAAATGTGTTTTGCTACAGAATTTCATTTACTTTGTGGAAGCCTCTGAAAGGTTGCCATTTGGTGTTTTGGGTTGGATTTAACTTTTACAGAAAAAGAAATTGTGGAGGCAGTCTCCTTTAACTATTGATGGAAGAAAGAATTCTCGAGAAGTGGTTCATTTGGCTATGTTATAACTGATAGTTTTGAAATTTTCTTGCTTAGAAATGTGGGTTATGGCTGAGGGGAGAAGTGTTCACAGGCTCCTACCCCTAACCAAGAAGTTATCTGTAATTGATACCTGATGGTGAGGAAAATAAGTTTTTGCCAGTGGAATGTCACTTAGATTATCTATAATTTTGGGTATGTGTCTCATAGCCAGGAGTAGTTGCCAATACAAGATTAACTCAGTGGTAGTTTTGTAGACTTTATTTCATTTTGCTTTGAACATTTTTTTTTTCTTATTGATCATTTGCTTGTATATTATGATTTCTGATTTGTCTTTTTGTGGAGCTGTTTTTATATGTATTTAAATACCTGGAGCTGGGTGGGTGGGGAGAATCTGGGAGAAGAGGGGAAAGCTATGTCAGAATAGGTTGTATGAAGATGATAGTTTTCATGGCACATGCCTTATGATCCCAGCTCTTAGGAGGCAGAGGCAGATCTCTGTATTCCAGGCCAGCTTGGTCTGTACAGTGAATACCAGGCCAGCCAGGGTTAAAAAAAAGGAGTAAATAAAAGCAAAATCACCATGTGTTTTTGTTTCTAGAGCAAATCTTTATTTTGTTAAATGCAGGCCAGGATGCACCTGCATGATAGTTTCGTGCAACTGAAGCCATGCTCTCTGAACATAATGCAGGGAGGTTTCAAGCCACCAGTTCCACCTGTGTGGACCTGGGTTGTGACCAGGTTCTTCAAGCTCTGCTTAAGCATTGTAAAAGATTCCATTCACTATTATTTTAGCCCAAGGATCTCTGAGTTTGAGGCCAGCCTGGTCTACAGAGCGAGTTCCAAGACAGCCTTCAAAGCTCAGAGGAAAAAAAAAAAGAACCTTTTTAGTATCTCAGTATTTATTAGTGGTACGTAGAGAAATAGGAAATAGGATCAGTGGAAGTCCAAATGAAAACTGACTTTCATGGTAATTGCTTTGCACTCTGATCACAATATATATTTTCTTTTTAATTGATATAATGTATATAATATGTTACGCCAATTTTCTTTATAATTAGCATACACACATACCAAAGATTAAAAAAAAAATCTACAATTTAAAAGTAAGATTTACCAAATTATAATATCTTTTGGTCAAAGCATGTTGACTTACAGAAAGCTTATGGAGAATATAGTTTGAGATTTGATTCTCAGCACTGTAGGTAGAGCCTTCAGAAGGCACAGTGAGTTTAAGCTAAAGGTTCTCCCCCTCTTTTCACTGGTGGAAGTCTAATCCTGGGCTTCCTATGAGTTAGGTCAGTGCTGTAGCACTCTGGACTCCTGCTATAGCCGCATCTCTGGACTCCTGCTGCTGTGTAGCCCTGGTTGGCTTCTTTTAGGGATTGTCCCTGCCTGCCTTTGCTTCACAGGAGTTTGACTGCGTTGTAAGCGTCTGTGGTCAGTATCTGTCTGGTGTAGATCCTGTTGTTTCTGTTGGTGAGCATTTGTGAAGGATTGCCTTTTCTTGTCTGTTTTTGAAATTGGATTTTGTTCTGTGGCTGCTCTGACTCAAATCACAATACAGCCCAGGATGGCCTCCAGTTGAAAATTTTCAGGCCTCAGTCTGCAGAGTATTGAGATTAAAAGCATGCAGTAAATACTTCTAACTCCTGACTCTGTGTGGGTTAGTCTGGATCGACAGCCTTAGCCACCTTATATAAATGTGCATGTACCTTATTCATATAAAAATTGAGTTTTTTCGATGGGTGGTGGTGGCACATGCCTTTAATCCCAGCACTCTGAAGGCAGAGGCAGGCAGATCTCTGAGTTCGACACCAGCCTGGTCCACATAAAGAAACACCACTTTGGTTTTGATTTGGTTTATCTGGGCAGGTAGACTAAGAAATACATGTATACATACACTGTGCATATTTTTGTTTGTAGTTATTTGTATATCTGTTCATTTATACACAAAGTAAACGAGTTCTTGTTGTCTATAGTTGTATTCTGTACTATAGGGTTCATTGGTTTTTTTTTGAGACAAGGTTTCTCTGCTCTGTGTTGCCTTGGTTGTTCTAGAACTCACTCTGTAGACCAGGTTGACCTTGAACTCATAAAGATCCACCTGGGATTAAAAGCTTGCACCATCACCCTAGTATTGTACAGAACAACTGGTTTACCTTGCAAGTTTTCTTATGCATCTTAGATTTCCTGGGTCATAATTTCCATTTTAATAGGGTTTCAGAATAATTATATTCATATCAAAATTCATACATACATAAAGCTGTTCACTTGAGTTCACAAATTAATAAATGACCCAGTGACAGATACTGGGGTTCAACCTGAAGATCAGGGAAGGAAAGCCGCCAGTCACTAGCTCTCACTGCAAGCTCAGGCTGAAAGGGCTGATCCATGCATGAGCTCTTCACCAATTCTCAAGCTGCTGTCTTTCCTCAGTGTGGCTAGAGTGAATGCCTGCTACTCTGCTGAAGTTCCTGCTTCTATCTTTTATACTTCTCTAGTGCTGAGATTAAAGATATGAGCTATAATTCTCTTTTAGACTGATTCACTCTTGTGTAGATCTGGGTGGCCTTGGACTCACAGAGATCCATCTACCTATAAATCCTGAGTCCTAGGATTAAAAGTGTATACCACTACCCAGTTTCTGACTGCTGGGATTGAAGGTGTGTGTCACCATTGCCTGATCTTTGTAGCTTAAGGCTGACTTTCCATTTCTGAATCCTCGTCAAACTTTAATAAATCAGAAGTAATATATAACTGCATTGCAGCATGTTTTAAAATAATACATGAACTTTAGAAAGATTATAATTTGAGATAATGACGGATTAGTTTGTATATACAGTAGTTAGCAGGTATTCATGGGCCATAGAGTCAAGCAGACGAGGTGACAAAGGAGAATTTGGTCAATTGCTAGAATGATGCAATGAGCTCTGTAGAAAGGAATGCAAGCCAGAGCAGTAAGGACAGTGCTCTGAGCAAACCTGGCAGCCTGTAGGATGGCCTGGAGGGCCACAGAACCTGAGAATAACACTAGAGTTGGGTTTAGAATTTGGTTGTAGCAAGAATTAAAATAGTTTTCTCCTCAAAGAAACAGGAAGCCTTGTCTCTTAAGAAAAGGGTCTAGGAAAACTTGTGTGTGCCTTCATGAAATTCTTTTGTTCTTGTTGTAGAGGTAAAATAAAACACAGTATGAAAACATTTTTAAGTTTGTGTAGTGTTATGTCTTAAATGTTTTCTTACTGGAAAAGAAGTCTGAGAAAGGAAGGACCCTAAAGTCAACCAGATGACACAAAGACATTTCCCAGTTCTTAGGTTTTTGGCGAATTGATTCTGTGGTAGAGTGTCAGTGTCATCCACAGCCCAGTGTTATCCATATGTAGACAGTGTACCTTATGGGAAGTGGACTTAGTGTATCAAGATTTTTTTGATCATTTGAAAACAGTTACAGTTTAATGAAATGACTTTGAGGAAAAATAAAATAATGTGAAGGAAAAGAGGATGAGAATACATGCAGAGGTTTAGATTTGTGTTACTGTATCCCAGGATATTGTAAAATATCCTGAGTGATAGGTAGAATGGAAGAAAGCAGGAATGCTGTATTGGTGTGTTAGTGTATGTTAGTCGTGTGTGGAGTGCTGGGTGGAACCAGCACACACAGCTTGAAGCGCAGGCTGATGGTGATGTTTGACAGCTGTCTAGGAAGGGTAAATGCTTGCACCATGCCTGGCTGAGAGGTAGGGAAAGGCATGTGAATTCTAGGGCTGAAGGAAGGTAGGCTTTTAAATTGCAAAGCAGAGAGAGAATGATTTTAGATTAAGTGAGATAAATAGGGCATCAGAGTTCCCATTTTGGGATTTTTTAGTCAAGCAGTGAACATAAGCCTTTAACATCCTCAAAATAAGTTGTGGTTACAGCTCTGCCACAGGTAGAGTATGAGATGGATTCTAGGCACCCACAGGCTAGAACTGGTGTGGAATGGCCATCTTGATGCAGGCTAGAATCTGAAAACTGTTTCTGTGAGGTAACTCACAGATACAGAATCATGACGTTTTAGTTATGGAATTCATGAGGACTTAACTCTGGAGTACAGCTGCACAGAATTTGTTGATAAATTAACATTAATATAAAGTAAAATGACTTAGTGTCTCTGTTAACAGAATCTTTCTAAATGCTCCAGCTGACAACCTTGACTGTCTTAGTACCCTAGGGCATGCTGGACGAGAAGTTTTTAAGTTACTGCAGATATGAAATGTTGAATATATTTCTCTTCTGCTTTCGCTACAAACTTCAACATTTTATTTAAGATTTACTTTGACTTATCTTTAGAAAATCATACTTTTTATATGATGAGATTTATTTTTAATTAACATTAGTAGTTTTTAAAAATCACATTTTCATACATTGTTTCCCTTGACCACACTTTGCTTTCATCCCTACCCCTATAATTCCCATTCTATTTCCATGTCACGTGTATACTATTACATGTTTTTTCTCCCTCCTCTCTTTCTTAAGAACCTTTTATCTCTTATGATTCCCTTTGTAAGTTCACAATCTACTCCCATACCTACCCACACACATTTGCACATATAAAAATTAAAATGTGTGGTATTTGTCTTTTTGAGTCTTCATTATTTGACAATGTAATTTCCAGTCCTTCCCATTTTCCTGCAGATATCATTCTGTGTGTATGCACCACATTTCCTTGTCCACTTGTAAGCTGATTAACATCTAGGCTGCTTCCATTTCTGTTGTGAACGTACTGTAGCGATAATGTGGACGTACAGGCATCTCTGTAGGCTGCGGTCTAGGACTGGTATAGCTGAGTTGTATAGTATTTTTACTTTTGGACAGACCTCTACTCTAATTTCCATAGTGGCTTCACCTACAAACTTTGAAGGAAAATCATAAAATCCCAAACAGTGCCTCTTGTAGTTGAGTCTCTACCAGCGGCCAGTCTCCTGGGACGAACAGTCCAACATTTCTGCTGTCTTATGTTTACAATTAGCTCTAGGGACGTTGTGCTGTGCTGTTAGTCTGTCTCTGTATAACTTGAAAATAGGTTGCAAGAATCTTGCCTCTTGCACATTTAACTTAGTATTCCTTTCTAAGAATAAGGTATTCTTTTACCTAAACCGTTTGAGTTAGCATGCTCAGGAAATTTCAGTTTCTATTTTACATGGTTTGTTATCCCAGTCTTTTCTTAGTATCCAGACTAAGATCATGTACTACAATGGGCTGTTGTTTTCTGTGCTCCTCTCTCTTTAAATTTGTTTTAAAGTATTTTCTAACACGTCTAGATTGTTTAGAGTTTGTTTTTGCATTCTGTGTCACAGCACTAGAATTTTCCGTTTCTTTGGATCATTGCTATTTAAGTGTGCAGTAGTATTAGGAATCAAAATCTAGGTGCAAGGCAATTATAAAATGTTAAAATTAAATTTTAGTTTTAACTGATCAAATTTTGTATGTCTAAACCATTGGATCCAATTTAATGCAATATGAAATCAAAACAAATAAAAGGAAGTCTTTAAAATTAAAGAATGATTCTGATTATATCAGATTGTGGGCCAACTTCAGTTGACCTTAAGGTAGTATTTTATGGAGATGAGCAATTTTAAAATGAAAAGAGGGACTGGAGAGATGGCTCTTAAGGGCACTGGCTGCTCTTCTAGAGGTCCTGAGTTCAATTCCCAGCACCCACATGGTGGCTCACAACCATCTACAATGAGATCTGGGGCCCTCTTCTGGCATGCATGCCTACCTGCAGGCAGACCACTGTTTACCTCTTAAATAATCTTAAGAGAAAATGAAAAGAAAGCAAAGAAAATACCTCAGTTATCAACAATAATGTTATCAATCTGAAATTGGTTAATAGGATGTGTATGTGCATATGTGCATGCATATATATCTTACCCTAAGATAAAACAAGTTAATAGTGTCATTTGGAACAAGAAAGTAAACACTGTAAAACTGAAGGACTAAAAACCTTGTAATTGTGAATTAGAGGTGCTAACATAAATGAATGTATTTTATACAAAGATACACACTGTAGTTCATTCTGTTAAACATTTAATGACAAGTACATAGTAATAGGCTTACCTCATGCTTGAATTCTACTTAATTTTTGATGAAATAACTGAGTTATAGCTTGAGGCAAAAAGTATACAAATTGAGCCTGATAATAAATTTTGCCCTGTCAGAAAACAAGTTAGTTGCAATAATTTTATTTGTGTAACGTTCAAGTTAGGGCAAACATTTATACCACTGAAATATTTATTATTTAGGTTGGACAATTGGAAATACCTTTCTTTCTAGCTTTTTTTAGAAAAAGGTATATAACTGTTACTATGTTCTGTAGTTACCCTGTTGTGCAGTTGAACTCAGAATTCATTTCTGCTAAAACTTTGCACTTCCTCCCCATTCCACTAAAGAACAATTCAATAAACTAGTTTGGACTTTAATACCTAAGTTCAACACTTCCTAAAGATAAGCCTGCTCTGTCACTGTAGTAGGAATCTATGATAGAGCCTCTGCCCTAAATTCACCCATCTACTGTTTTCATTTTGAAGACAGTTTCACGTTAGGTCTCAGATTGTAACCAGGGATGTCACTGAACTTTTTATTCTCCACCCCCATTCCCCCAGTGTTTACAGTTCCTTCACAGAGTCCACTCAGGGCTTGTGAGTCTCAGGTGAGCACATTCTATGCTGTGATTTAAAAGTAGCACTCTAAGACCTTACAACCCTTACCAAACCTGGTCTTGTCTAGATCAGCTGTTGTAAACATAGAAACATAGCAAGCACGGGAAGCTAGCTGCTTCATGTCATTTCAGTCTCTGGGCCTGATATATGAGTGGTTCTCAGTAAAGTTATTTGAATTAATGCTTTTTCTTAAAAGCATTAAGAGTGAATAAAGAAAATCTTCTCTAATGTCATTGCTAAAGTTTGTCTCAAGGGGTTCAAATATAATAGGACATTTCTCCCTTTTATTAAGACACTTAATGATATCTGAGGGCCTCAGAATGTATGTTTTGGGGAGGGAAATAATGGTGGGAAGGGTGGGGGGATGAAAAGAAAAAAGAGAGCGCTATTGGTGGAAACATTTCAAAAATCTCATCCAGAAGCCAAGTTTTGCTTTGTCTTTCTATGAAACAAAATTCTATATTTTTTCAAAACATAGATACATTTAATTTGTAGAATAAAAATCCTTCCTGGAAACTCTTATTACTTTATCTTAAAAATCTATTAGGTCCTTCTGGAGAAAGAATAGCTTTTAATGTAGTCTGTTAATGAGTGATGCCATCTGGTGGTATTTCTGAAAAATTAAAAAAGGCAGGAAGCCAGTGCCTTCTTTCTACCTCAGCCTCCCAAGTGCTGGGATTACAGGCTTGCATTGCACATTGCTAGATATAATCTCGAAAGAAGTAGGAAATGGAAATGGTCTCATTTTCTACCCATTGTAAGAATTCCCAACATGTTTAAACTGTAGTTAGTCTCTTAAAGGGCTTTTGTCCTATGACTTAAACATCTTGTCTTCCCACTTTCTAGCCCAAGATTCTGTACTTGGTAGGCCTGGCACATTATATTTGAGAGAGAGGGAGATTATAATCTTACAGATACGCATATCAGTTACTAGACGTGAACATACTTTGTATTTGGCCACAGATAATTGCAGTATTAAACTGTATGTCAACCTTTCTGCTGAAAAATTAAATTCTTGTGGAATTTTGCTTCAAATCTTTTCTTTTCAAATTATAGCCAGTCTGGAAGATGATTCTGGGTCGGCATCAGGCTCTGGATCAGGCTCAAGTTCTGGCAGCAGCTGCGGTGGAAGTAGCAGCCAGTCTGGGAGCAGCGACTCTGATTCTGGTTCTGACTCGGGCAGTCAGTCAGAGTCTGAATCAGATTCATCCCAAGAGAACAAAGTCCAAGCAAAACCACCAAAAGTTGATGGAGCTGAGGTAATTCAGTGGAAAGTAGGATTTTTTTTTATCACTTTGGAAAAACTTAGGCAGTTGACAGACATTATCTATACTAGAGTTTTTAGGAAAAAATATATTTATTTTTCATGAATCAGAAGCCGTGACCATGTATCTTAATTAATTGGCTTAAAAGAGAAGCAAATGGCTGTAAAATACCTACATATAAAAGTGAAACCTTTTCTGCCTCTTTCAGACGGAAGTTGAATTTTGTAACTAGGCTAAGTCATGAGCTGGGAGTGGAGCCCGTAGCACAGCCCCTGCCTATCATGCTTAAAACTCTGGGTTTAGTTTCAAGCACCACAAACACAAATGACAGAAATTGAGTTTTTTAGATAAAAGTGAAGGTTACTTGAGCTCATCTTGTTAGGCTTGCATGATGTGAAGGGTGCTTTATTGTTAACAGCCGGAGGACTTGACAGACTGTTTCCGGGAGGTTACTGGTGGAGTAGGCTGATAGTGGAAACATGGCAGTGCATACTGTATTACTCAGAGTACCAGTTCCTGGAGAGCAAAGGTGCTTGGGCCGCAATTGTAAATCATGTGCAGCTTTGTCAGTGGAGAGTTCCCCCCACTGCCATTACCCCCCCAAAAAAAAAAAAAAAAACCAGTCAAGTCAAATGAGTATAAGCTGCTTGGTGAAATGGTTTGTATTTTGACTTGGCTTTTCGCGTTGAGAAAATAGACAACCACACTATGAGTAAGAGAAATCTAGCACCTTTAAAGCACCAAGAGCATGATGCCTATTCCACACAAACTTCAACATGCCATTATTTGTTAAATTCACTTGAGGCCCTGCATTTCCTGTCATTGTATTGCGGGGCACTGCCGCATTTATATAATGAGTGAGGAAGGTGCTGCTTTGAGGGTGGGTGTAAGTGTTTGCACGGTAGTTTTACACCACATTTCAGCTCTCCCTGGTTTGTGTTTCTGGCACAGTTTTGGAAATCAAACCCTAGTATTCTGGCTGTTCAGAGATCTGCAATGCTTAAGAAGCAGCCACAGCCGCAACAGCCGCATCCAGCTTCATCTAACAGTGGATCAGACGAGGTAAGTTCGTTGTGAGCGGCTGTTTAGGAGGAGAGCCTGTATTCAGATACACGTATCAAGAATCTTGGCATACAGACCTTCCTTCCTTCCTTCCTTCCTTCCTTCCTTCCTTCCTTCCTTCCTTCCTTCCTCCCTCCCTCCCTCCCTCCCTCCCTCCCTCCCTCCCTTTCTTGGAGACAGGATTTCTATGTGTAGCTTTGGAACCTATCCTGGCACTCACTCTGTAGACCAGGCTGGCCTTGAACTCACAGAGATCCAAGTACCTCTGCCTCCCAAGTGCTGGGATTAAAGGTGTGTGCCACCATATCCCGGCCAGACGTGTTTTTCTTTTATACCAATATTCTTACTGTCGGAGATTAATCAAAAATATTGGGACCTTTATGTCCATTTGCTCATCATAGCAAAACAAATAAAATAGCTAGGTTTGGTGGTGGAGGTACCTTCCTGCTGTAGGTTTGGAATGCCCTCTTACTGTCCTGGCTCTCAAGAGGCTACAGCAAGGCAAACTGTAAAGTAAGCGTTCAGTATTGGCCACATGAGCTTGAGACCAACCTGCTATACCCAGGATGATGCTGTTTCAGTTTAAACACTAGAGAAAGAAGCCCAAGGTGAAATTTCAGGAAATAGTGAATAGGATTAATTGGCATGGTAGTGTGTGTCTACAATCTTAGAACTTGTGAGGCTGAGGCGATAGGATTGTGACTTGGAGGTGACTCAGCCCCCTACGCCAATATTTTATATCCATATGTGCAGGCATACATATTTCAATGGATGAAGACATACTAGTTCTCTTCAAAATATGAGCCTGGATTTGGTTACTTAGAATATTTGTGTATTTTCTTAGTTTTCTTTCTATTGCTGTGATAAACACTGACCACAAAGTAGTTTGGGGAGAAAAGGGTTTGTCTTGTCTCACACCTTATGGTCTGCCATGAAGGGAAGTCGAGGCAGGGACTGAAGCAGAAGCCAGGGAGGAGGAATGCCCCTGGCTTTGGCTTGCTCCTCAGGCTGACGGCTCACTACCTTTTTATACCTCTGGGGCCCTGCTCATGGTGATACCCATGTGTCAGCTAGGCCCTACCACAGCTATTACTTAAGATGCCTCACAGACTTGCCTGTAGACCATCTGATGGGACAGTTTTCTCAATTGAGGTTCCCTCTTCTCAGATGACTCTGACATGTGTTAAGTTGGCAAAAAAGTAACCAGTGCCCATATGCATTCATTCATGTGATATCTTGATCTGAATGAAGTATTCCCACTTGGTGTGTCTTGTTAGAATTTATTGATATTTAGTCTATCTACAATATACTATCCTGCTGTGGATTACTTTTCTCTCTGTCAGTGTACATATTTGAATATATTTGAGTATTCTAGTGTCAATACACTTCATAAAGCGTTTTTTTGTTTTTTTTTTTTTTTTTTTGTACAAGATTACTGGCATGCATTGCCACTTTTGGGTAAGATTTGTTGTTTTTATTTATATGTACGTGTCTTAGTTAGGTTTCTGTTGCTGTGATAAAACTCTGAGACCAAGGCACCTTATAGAAGGAAGGGCTTATTTGGGACTTAACAGTTCCAGAGGGATAGGAGTTCATCACTATTACAGCAAGGAACCATGACATCAGGCAGGCATGGCGCTTGGAGCAGCAAGCTTAAGAGTTCCCATTAAACCATGAGTAGGAAGGAAGCAGAGAAACAAACTGGGAGGGGCCAGTCTTGAGACCTCAAAGTTGGTCTCTGGTGACATTCTTCCTAAACTTAACCCAAACAGGCCACCAGGATTATGGGGGACACCTCATTCAAGTCACCACAGTGTGTGCTTGTGTGTCTCAGTGTCTCTGGGAATGCACGAAGAGGCCAGGGGAAGTTGTCAGGTTTCCTGGAGGTGGAGTTATCATTTGTGAGCAACCTCACATGGGTGTTGGGAACCAAACTCTGGTCGTCTGCAAGAGCAGGAAGGACTCTTAACCACTAACTCATCTGTTCAGCCCCAGGATTGTTATTTTTAATCACTACGTGTAATTGTACATGTTTTGGGGGAGATACTTTGGCTTTTTTCTAGTGTATAGGGAAGTACTCTATTAGCTCTCACTGTAACTTATCCTCTGACATTTCAATGCATGTATACACTGTAGTAGACAAAGGTTCTTGGAATGTCTGTTACTTTACATATGCATCATTTTCTTGTGTTGGGAACATTCAAAATCTTTTCTATTGGCTACTTTAAAATGATAAGTTGTCATGAACTGTAGCTGTCCAGGCCAGCATCAGACTATCCTTGATTAGTTGTCATGAACTGTAGCTGTCCAGGCCAGCATCAGACTATCCTTACCCAGCTGCATTCTGTACCCATTAACCATCTTCTTTCAAGCCCTCCTTGGCCATTCCTAGGCTCTGAAAACCACTGTTTTCTTTTTTTTTTTTTTTTTACTTTTCTGAAAGCAACTTTTTAGCTTCCACTATATATGAGAACATGCAGTATTTGTCTTTTGTGTCTGATTTATTTCACTTCAGCTAATGCAATTCACTTCCATCTATGTTGGCTGCAAATGACTACAATTTCCTTATATTGTATGGCTGAATAGTATTTCATTGTGTGCTTTATTATTATACCAGTGCTTTATTAGAACCTCCATATTATTGGAATATATTAAGAAAATGTACCTTAAAAGAATAAACATGTTTTTGTGTTGACAAGAATACCTGGATGTTTCTACAAATACATTTAAGAAAGAAATCAGTTTGAGATTTTTATTGGATCTGTAATCTGCAACAGTAATTAATGATCTCCAGGATGCTAGGTTAGAAATTTTACAAAATGTTGATGTTGTCATACTTACTCAATTTCACTGTCTTAATTTGTAATATGGATGACTTTAATTACTTTAAGCTAATAACATAAGACAATATGTAACAAAAAGAGAAGGGTTTACACATGTTAGCAAAATGAATGTTGACTAGCATAGCAAGTGGAACTTTGCTAGCTTGGTTAGACTCAAATCATGAGTAACTCACACTGCCCTCCTTTCTCTGTAGGAGTCCTCTAGCACTGAAGACTCAGACGACTCCTCCAGCGAGGTCAAGAGGAAAAAGCATGAGTATGTGATTTTATTCCACTGACAGTTTTCATGCCAGGGAAATACTATGGTTTTGTATTTCTTCTTTTGCAAATTCCCTTTCTGAAAGTAGATTTTGAAATTCTAGTTCATGGTGTTTTTGAATTTAAACTGCTACCTTAACATTTGTCTTTCTGCAACCAGCTGAGGTCTGTTTTATGCCAGTTCTCTTATTTGTTATAACCTGTTTATACCTACATATTTGTATATTAAAGATGAACTTTAAATGATAACAAAATACTACTTTCGAAATGTCTTTATAAGTTGGGAGAAAAGCATGTACGATCATAGGGTGATTCATTACTGTGTTAATAACTAACAGTTCATCTACACATGAGGTTCACCTTCTTCTGCAGAACTCACTTAGAAATTGATTATAACTCCCACAAAAGCTGACCCAGAAATCAGTAGGAATACTTTCACACCTTAGATTCATGTTCACTGGTTTGGTTTTTCATTCTGATGTTTTGACTGCTAATTTTCTTGGATAGTCTGTATATTTACTTTGTTCTATATATGTTTATATTTGTTATTTTTTTCTGACAGGCTTTAAATGTTTATAATCCTAGGATTCATACTTTTTAGTTTATAAACATCCTGTTTTTTGAGTCTGGATATTTTCTGCTGCTTTCCTCTCTGTCTCTCATAGGCCTGCCTGTTACTAGTTGTATTTTGATAATGTAGTTTGACTCTGTAAATCTTAATTTGTTTTGATTTGCTGCATTGTGTCTAATTTCTTCAGATCTGTTTTATAGATCTGTATGATCAAACATAAGGCTACACACGTGCCAGAAAAGGGCCGGCAATTGAGTTACCCTATGTTCTAGTTTTCAGTGAGAACTATTGTGTTTCCAACTATGGTGTCTTCTCAGCTACTTAAGTCTTCTGTTGAGCTGTTAAATTTTCAATTATCATGGACACAAGCAAATACTAAAAAAAACATGTAATTTGGGCTGATGTGTAGACTTGATTGGATGTAAAGATTAAAAATTACACTGAAAATTTTATTTGGAAGATTTTTTCCATCTGTCCTATATAATGCTACTTTCAGTGCTCTAAAAAGACCCCAAAGATAAAATAACTGAACTGGCTTCTACTATGTTTTCTCATAATTGATTTATGTGTGTTTGATGTATTTATTATAGTCACAATTGTTACAGCATATGTCAAGCAGTGGAAAAGAAAGGTTACCTGCAGAGTACAGGATGTATATTGTTCTGTATGCTTGTGGCTGGAAGTGTTTCAAGTTTTAGAATTTAGCAACATTAGGAATATTTTGCATATTCTTTACATCTTGGGTACCTGTAACCTAAACTCTAAACTATCAAAATTTCAAATCTGAAACTTTTCAATAGTTTCAAGATTTTTAGATTTCATATTGGAATGCTAAATATAATAATCTAATATGTGCCTTTCATCTGAACTGCTCAAAGTCCTAATTCCCCCATGTGTCTGTTGACAAAACAAAAAACAGCAAGTGACAGCACCATGGAGCAGGATGCATGTCGAGCCATTGCTTCTGCAGGTCTCAAAAAAATTAAAATGAGAGGAGCTAGACTTTTGATTTTTTTTAAAAAATAGTATAGTTACAAACCTGTAACTGTTCAGAGTATTCTTTTATTTGAGGTTTGATTAAATGGTCAGTAAAACCCTGTGGTGTTATAAGAGGTATTTACAAAGAACTTTACATTGTTACTCTACTGAGATTTACTAGTTTTCAGTGTGGTTCAAATCAATTGTTTCTTTTATAATCAATGGGATAGAATTTAGCTTTGATTATGCTTGTATTTTAATAGTTTACTTATGATTAATACCTAAATAAAATATTTTATATGCAGTGAAGATTGGCAAATGTCTGGGTCAGGATCTCCATCTCAGTCTGGTTCAGATTCAGAATCTGAAGAAGAGAGAGATAAAAGTACTTACGATGATACCGAATCTGACTATGAGCCAAAAAACAAATTGAAAAGCAGAAAGCCTCAAAGTAGGTAGGTATGGTGTTCTATGTATCATTTAGAGAAGGGCTTCTTCTTGTTGTTTTTTTGTAGTTTCTCAATTTTTTTTTTAATGCTAGTGTTCTGTAAACACTTGTTTTTCTTCTTTCTGTTCCCCAGATGTAAGTCAAAAAATGGGAAAAAAATTGTTGGACAAAAAAAGAGACAGATTGACTCATCTGAAGATGAGGATGATGAAGACTATGATAATGATAAACGTAGCTCTCGACGCCAAGCTACCGTCAACGTGAGCTACAAGGAAGATGAAGACATGAAAACAGACTCTGACGATCTCCTGGAAGTCTGTGGAGAGGATGTTCCTCAACCCGAGGAGGAGGAATTTGAAACAATAGAAAGGTTTATGGATTGCAGAGTTGGGAGGAGAGGAGGTATAGTTACAAAAAGTGTTGTATGGTTTGCCTGTTCACATCTTTCCCAGAGTAAAGGACAGTATTTCTTAAAGATTTTACAGTTTTGGAAGCAAAGAAAGTGAATTTTCTTCTTGTTTTGCTTATTTGTTGTTAAAATGTAGATTGCTTGGCCAACATCTCTCTCTGAAAAGGCCCATATTATACAGTTCTTATATTATAGGTAGTGGGAAGGGTTTTAATTTAATAGATTTGCATTTTTCTTATATTTTAAATCATTTTTTTTTGACAATTTTCCCCCATGTCTTGAATATATGGGCTTGCTATTGCTTAATGTAACTGGAAAGAAAAATAATTAAAATAGCAATTTCCAAATTACTAGTTACTGGACATTAATGGGTATGTTATTGAGAATACCACTGTGTTTTGAAAATTTGATGTTCCTTAATAAAGAAATCTTACATTTACTTAGTGTAATTTATTTAGGACATCTTGTGTGAGTTGGTTCCTTCTATCATGTGGGTCTGGAAGTAGAACCCAGGTTATCAAGCTTGATAGCAAGTCTGTTTGCCTGCCAAGCCGTTTTTACTGCCTCTATTTTCCCTATTTTTAAAGCTCAAGAGAGGGATCGAATTAGCTAATTTTTCACTTCAAATTGTGCATTGTCCTTTATTTATCTATGTCATAAGTTCCTATAATTTTTTTGCATTCTAATAGTTTGCCTATCTAATGAGTGGTTTTGTACACATATTCTTGAAACTTTGTATTTGAAAGAAATAACCCTGTAACAGAATTACATGCATTTTTCTTTTGTCTTTAGCTACTGGTGCTACTACAACCATTTATGCTGTTGAAGCAGATGGTGACCCAAATGCAGGATTTGAAAAAAGCAAAGAGCCAGGAGACATACAGTATTTAATTAAGTGGAAAGGATGGTCACACATCCACAACACTTGGGAGACAGAAGAAACTCTCAAGCAGCAGAATGTCAGAGGGATGAAAAAATTGGATAATTATAAGAAAAAAGATCAGGAAACAAAAAGATGGTAAAAAATGCATTTTTTTTTAAAATGAAGATTGCAGTTAACTAAACTTTTTGGTATTCAAAAATATATAACAAAATAAAATGATAGCCTCAAATATTTATAGTCTATATTATTTCATCTCAGGGTGAAACTCTTTTAAGATTATTCCAATCTGAAATTGTCTTTTATAAGAATCACACAGACTGTTCCATACTCCCAGATATTTGTAATTTAAAAATTAATGATGTTTGTCAGGGTATAGCTTAATTTGAGAATGCTAACCTAGAATGTGCAAGGCCCTGGGTTCAGTCTCTGGCCTTTCAAAAGGAAAAGAAAAATTACTAATAATGTTTTCTCTCTATTTTCAGTTTTTTCATTGTTCAGACTTGGGTTATACCATTAAAGGTTATAATGGGAGCTTGTCTAAGAAATAATTATCAGTAAGATGAAGTTAGTTAGAGGAAAATCTGAAGTCTGCTGTTGCTTTAACATTTTTCAGGCTGAAAAATGCGTCTCCAGAAGATGTGGAGTATTATAATTGCCAGCAAGAACTTACAGATGACCTGCACAAACAGTATCAGATAGTGGAGCGCATAATTGGTTAGTAGTGAATAAATGTGGTAAACTGTTACCCGTTTGGTGTACTTGGAGAGGGGATCCCATTATGTTGCCAATGATGGTCTCAGTCTCAGTCTCAGACTCCTGGAACCTCAGTTTCCTGAGTAGCTGGGATTGCAAGCGAGTACTTCCAAGCCTGCCTGCAGACTTTTCATCTATGCTTGAAGGCACGTCAGCAAATAGCAGAAGTTTCCTGTTGGGCTGGAGAGATGGCTCAGCCAATAAAGGCTAGGCTCACAACCAAAAATATAAGATGTTTTATTTACTGTTTACACATAAAATAGAGTAGCTTGGTTTTACCAGAATAAAATATTGTAGTATAGATGACTACTTTTCACCTGTGTAGCTTTTACTGAGTATGCATCTTGTGTAATTAAATGTAAATAAAATGAATACCTGATTCATCTCACAGCTCATTCCAATCAAAAGTCAGCAGCCGGTCTTCCTGATTATTATTGCAAATGGCAGGGGCTTCCCTACTCAGAGTGCAGCTGGGAGGATGGAGCGCTCATTTCCAAAAAGTTTCAGACATGCATCGATGAATATTTTAGCAGGAATCAGTCAAAAACCACTCCTTTTAAAGACTGCAAAGTAAGTACCGACATTTTTAATGAATACAAATGTGTGTGTTACAAGTGTTGCAAGCCTATGTGGAGAGTAGAATTCTGGAGTCATAGGGGTGAAAGAACACTTAGTTATGCCTTTGAGAGAACCTGAGATTCCTCTAGTGCCACTATTTAAAACATGAGAAATTGGTGGTAATGATGTGGGGGAACTTAAGTTGGAAATGTGTGCTTGTTTTAAAAGCAGCAGATATGTTGTTGAAAGTAAGAGCAGAATTGGAACATAGTCATGAGAAACTATTTAGAACTATCTTCCCTAGAACTTTTGAAACTCTAATAGTTGTCATAAAAATATTAGTGTTGGTTTTAAAGTCTAGGTTCATTGGGGCAATGGCTATGAATAATTTGACATTCTTTCCTTATGAAGTACTTGACCTATGTATGTATGTCTAAATTTCCTTAGTAATTTTTTTTTTTTGTTAAAAAATGGTAGGGGAGTGGGTTAGGGTTAGGGTTACATTTTACACTGCATTCTGTGTAAATCATGATTCCATAGAATCATGGAAAGTAGCCATGTACAAAGGAATCATCAGGCACATACTTTTTTTTTTCCCTCTGTTTGTGTACTGGCTTCTCTGGGAGATGTGGAATATTATTACCAGCAAGAATTAAACAGTATTAGACAGTGGAGTGTATAATTGGTTAGTAGTCAGTAATTTTGATGAGATGGTAATCTATTGTATGATTTTCTTTATTTTTTAAGATATATTTATTATTTGTAGTATTCTGTCTGCATGCATGTGTGCATGCCAGAAGAGGACATCAGATCCCATTGTAGATGATTGTGAGCCACCATGTGGGTGCTAGGAATTGAATTCGGGGCTTCTAGAAGAGCGGCCAGTGCTCTTAACATCTGAACCATCTTTCCAGCCATGTTTGTTATGTGTTTGTTGAGCTGCGATTCTGTTATCTTGCCCATACTAAGCCTTGAGCTCAGGATCCTCTTGCTTCATGTTTTAGAAATAGTCTTTTTGTCTCATCTATTGAGTTGGGTTAGGGTACATAGGATCAAGCTTGGCTTCTCAGATATTTTGAATCATAGAGCCTCTGAAATGAATGGTAATGCTTATGGTGAAAGTTAGGCTAAAGGACATTCATCATTTTGCATGGGCTCTCCGCCCTCACCCCCCCAGCACTCCCAACCACCACATACACACACACACACACACACACACACACACACACACACACACACACAAAGATAGGATTGATGATATTTTCTTTAAGTCTTACAAAATGTTAATGGACTAAATATTGTTAACTGTGATTCTTATTTGATAACTGTTGTATGGTATATTTTGCTATGTTAAGGTTAAACCCTTTCTTTTATTTTAGACAGAAAAGAGGAGATGATGGGAGATGTTATTCTGTATATATGTTTCTCATACTGGTTAATAAAGCTCTGTGGCCAATGAGATAGCAAGATAGGCGGGGCTAGGAGACTAGGAGAAGGAAATAGGAAGTGGGAAGGGGGAGTCGAGATGTAGCCCAGGAAAGAAGCAGGATGCGTGCCGCGGATCCCTGATAAGACGACCACGTGGAAATACTTAGATAAGTAGAAATGGGTTAATAATTAAGGCAGAGCTAGCCCATAAACAATGATAACTGGCCAACAGGATTGTATCAAATACAGAGTCTCAGAGTGTTATTTGGGGCACACGTGGTTGTGGGACCATGGCGGCAGAACCAGCAGCAGCTGGTTTCTCTGTATTGTTTTGGAGCCTGCCCTGGAACTCACTCTGTAGACCGGGCTGGCCTCGAACTCAGAGAGATCCGCCTGCCTGTCTCCAACGCCCCAGCTGCATGATTTTTTTTATATATATATTAATTCTACATATTAATATTTGTTCTGACCAAAGGTATTGAAACAAAGGCCAAGATTTGTAGCTCTGAAGAAGCAACCATCCTATATTGGAGGACATGAGGGTTTAGAATTGAGAGACTATCAGCTGAATGGTTTAAATTGGCTTGCTCACTCTTGGTGCAAGTAAGTATATTCTAGTAGTTACCTGTTTACATTGAGAGGATGAGACTTCACCATTTACTAATCAGTTACCAAGTTCTTCCCTTAAAGGTTAAACCCGTAGTCAGTTTCCTCTGATAACCAGGTAGAGGTATCAGATTTCTATAAGCTGAAACACTGTATCAAAGCAGTGTTTGTTTGAGGTTTGCTGTGCAGGGAGCAGTACAGGTCTGGTTTGGGGTCTGTGGCAGGCATCAGAGAAACATTAGAAACATTATTTCACTTCATTTTAATGTGGTCATCAAGGCATGTCAGATTTGAGTTAAGTGAGCCAGTGAACACAATGAAAATGATAATTCTTAGTGAAAAGTGTTTTCAGACTATTTAGGATATTTCATATCCTTTAGATTCACAATCCTAACTCCTGAATGTTGATAGTTTCTTGATAGTGACACTCAGACTCTAGTGTATATAGTCCAGTCTCTTTGACTGGCTGTATAGAAATTGGTCAGAGAAGGAAGAGGTTTAGGATTTATCTCTGGTCAACCAGTACATACATTTTCCTGACTGTTGATAAGTTACTTTCTCTTTTATTTCTCAGTCTCTTCGAGGGTCTGCTTTAGTTTCTTTAACTGTTGGTTTTTGAGGCAGGGTCTCATGGTCCAGCTGACCTCAAACCCACTCTGTAGCCAAGGATGGCCTTGAACTCCTGATCCTCCTGTTTTCACCTCAGGTGCTAGGATTGTAGGTGTACATCGCCATGCCTACCTAGGTTATAGATGGGTTCTGCTTAGTGTCATCATGCTTCCTTCTCAAGGTACTGAAAGCTTCAGTTGGTAAAGCATGGGAGCATGGGGAGTTCCCTTCCTGTTGTCACATCGTGCTTCCAGAGTAGGTTATGACGAAGGACATGGATGGGATTAATGGTTAAGCCCAGAGAAGCTGAAAGAGTAAGAATAGATTTTATAAATACATAATTTAGGGATTTCTGTTAATACAGTTTGAGTTTAACTTACTTGATGATTATGATTCTTAAATGTTGTCATCCACATTATTCCTGGAATATTTCTCCATTCCCTAGTTTCTTCTAATAAACACTTTATCCTTTACTTTTCCCCCCTGCTTCCTGGAGTCCCTATTCTTGGTCACAATTTTTCTAGGTTTCAGTTTAGCTATACTTTTTCACTTTTGTTCTTTCCAGATACCTTTTACTTGCTAATCTATCTCCAGTATACTTACTGGTAGATGGATTGCAATATTAGTTTTGTAATTAAGAGTGATATTTAAACAAATTCTAGCATTATGTTTTATTATTCATTTTGTTTCCTATAACATTAATGATACTTGTGTTTATTGTTGTATGTTGCCGATAGAAATAGTGTATTGCATAAAATACCTCTTAAGAGTTTCAGTCTATAGCACTTCATATAAAAAATGGGAGCATGTGGCATGAAAACGGTTCTTTATTAATTTAGACCTTTATTGCATACATGGATTTTTGTTTTTAACTTTGTAGAGGAAACAGTTGTATACTTGCTGATGAAATGGGCCTTGGAAAAACAATACAGACGATCTCATTTTTGAACTATTTGTTCCATGAACATCAGCTGTATGGACCTTTCCTGTTAGTTGTACCACTCTCTACTCTCACCTCCTGGCAACGGGAGATTCAGACGTGGGCATCTCAGATGAATTCAGTGGTTTATTTAGGTGACATTAACAGCAGAAACATGGTAAGTTGTGTAGTTTTTCCATAAATTTAGAAGGATAGACAAATTTACCTTTGTGTATAAGTGTTTTTTTTTTTTGTTTTGTTTTGTTTTGTCTTCATAGTTTTAATTTTAACATGTAATTTGCCACAAATCAGTGCCTAACACATGCTTAATTGGTTATAATAAAAATCAATTTGTGGGGCTGGTGAGATGATTTATGCTAAGGTGATTGCCACCCAGGGTGACAACCTGACCTCTACACACATACAGGTGTGCATTAACACAACAGATAAATATAACAAATTTAAAAATAATACCCCATTCAGGTATAGTTGGATATATATGTTTATATGTATGTTCTATGTACTTATGAACATATACACACAGACACACACATGAAACTATATCTTTTTTTGAGACTCAGGCTGGCTTTGAACTCAATCCTTTTTGTCTCAGCTTCTCATGTGGTAATGTTATAGACATGTGCCACATACACACACATGCGTGCACGCACACACACACACACACACATATGCACACATGAACATATTATGAATATGTAGAATTATATTTTTTGTGGAAAATTTAAAATGTTCACGAATAGTTTGCAGAGTGCAGTGACCATTCGTATATACCCTTCTCAAGTTTTACCATTCTAACTGGTTGCTAATCTTGTTTCATCTTTACTTCTATATATTATTCTCCTTGCAGTTGTATGAGACAAAACTTAAATGCCATATTTCATCCATAATGTTACTTGTATTTGGTTGTTTTTAACTCTTTGTTCTTTGACTCTTTTGGGGGGCCTGCCATCCAGTTCCCAAATAAATCTCACACAGATTTTTTTTCTTAGCTTGGCTTGTTTCTAGCCCTTTTCTTAGCTTAAATTAGCCTGTTTGTCTTTTGCCTCTGGGCTTTTCTTTCTCTATTTGTCTATACCTTTCTATACTCCTTACTCTGTGGCTTGCTGTGTAGCTGGGTGGCTGCCCTGGGGTCCTCCTCCTCCTCCTCACCCTGCTCCTGTGATCCTGTCTGCCTGCCAGCCCTGCCTGCCGCCTGTCCTTTCTCTGCTTCACTATTGGCAGTTTAGCTCTTTATCAGACCAGTCAGTGTTTTAGACAGGCAAAGTATCACAGCGTCACAGAGTTAAAGGCAATGTAAAAGGATGTGACACATCTTTGCATCATTAAAAACAAATGTCCCACACCATAAACAAATTAACACATCTTAAAATCCACCACAGTTTACTTAGTGAATTGCTTGTTTCATCCAATGTGAGAACTTTAGTGGAAGGAATGTAATAAAATTAGGTTTGCTCCATTTTCTTAATACAAGGTTTTAGTTAGCAAACCTAATGTTGGATTTTATAAAGAGTTACTTTTAGTACATATATATCTTTGTGTACTTATAAATGACTTGATTAATTTTAGATATTTAAGTAGAAATATAATTTACTTGGCGGTTCTCTTATATTTGTCTTTAAAATTTCATAATAGATAAGAACTCATGAATGGATGCATCCCCAGACCAAACGATTAAAATTTAATATACTTTTAACAACTTACGAAATTTTATTGAAGGACAAGGTATGTATCGCTTGTTTTCTGTTCAGTGTCAGTTTGCCTTTACCATGTGTTGGTCAGAATGAAAGGATATTGAAGTTATAGAACTGGCCTGGAAACTGTAACCGTGGGACTTTTAACTTTTAAATGACCCTTGCGCTGAGAATGAATTTCATATTTTAAAAGGATTTTAAACAAGTTGAAATGATGTGACAGAGCACATTGGTCTGTAAAGTCTAAAATATTTCTCATCTCTTAGTTTTAGAAAAACCTTTCCAATTCTTATTTAGGTGAAATTTGTTAGTGTAATTTCATTTCTGTTCCTATATGCTGAGATAAAACACTGACCAAGATCAATGTAGGGGAGGGACAGTTTATTTCCTTTATGTCATCACAGTCAGGAAGGAAGTCAGGGCAGAGGGTCAAGCATGCTGACTTACTCTTAGTATCTCGCTCAGATAGCATTAATACACAGCGCAGGATCACCTACTTAGGGATGGTGCCACTTATGGTGGCCTAAACACTCCTGTAGTAATGAGCAGTCGAGACAAGCCATAGGCCAGCTTGACCCCAAACAGTTCCTCAACTGAGGTGTCATTTCTCAGATGACTCTAGACTATATCTTGTTAACCAGGACATTGTCTAACACTGTTAGTGCCCCTTAACATCAAATGCTTTATAACTATTGTCCCATTTAATTCTTCCATGTTCCTATTTGCTATTTCTTCTTTACTGAAAAGTTAGTTCTCACAGAGCATCATGAACTTGTCTAATGTTACATAGCTATTAATAGCAGAATCAGGCTTGATCTCTATTTCCAGTCTCAAGAGACCTAAATTTATGTGTTAAAAACATACTGTTATAGAAGTCGTATGATTAACGATACTTATTACACTTGGATCATGATACTGAAGTTGTTATTCATAGAGACCTTTGTTGGACTTAGGCTAAAAGCCTTGTATAAAATTTTGAAGTGGTAGGTAGCATCAGCTTTCTTCTCATTGTATAAGCTAACACAGACTGATAATCTGTTTCCTATTGGTTAAATTAGTCACTGAAGAAATTTTATTTTGTATGGTATGTTAATTAATTTGAGGATTACAGTTAAGTCTTGAAAAACATCCATCCATCCATCCATCCATCCATCCATCCATCCATCCATCCAGGTCCAAGCTTCTCTGTTTAGTCCTGGCTGTTTTGAATCTCATTCTGTAGGCCAAGCTGGCCTTGAACTGTCTGTGCCTTCCAAGTGCCCAGTTTAGTTTCTAATTTTAATTTGCCTTATGTAGTAATATTGAGTTCAGATCAAATGAGAGTTAAATTTGAATTCTTCTCTAAATATATTAACTGTTCTTTTGTTCATTTTAAGGCATTCCTTGGTGGTCTAAATTGGGCATTTATAGGTGTTGATGAAGCACATCGATTAAAAAATGATGATTCCCTGCTATATAAAACTTTAATTGATTTTAAATCTAATCATCGTCTCCTTATTACTGGAACTCCTCTACAAAACTCCCTGAAAGAGCTCTGGTCATTGCTACATTTCATTATGCCAGAAAAGTAAGTCTATGTGCTTAGATTCAGTTGAGAAAATTTTAGGGAATCAGGCTAGTGGTTTAAATGACATTGGGTCACATATTAAAATTGAAAAAAAAAAAGGGTTAGAATAATTTTTAGATTTGTAATGTGAATTTTAAAAGTATTAGACATAAACTGCAATGTATACATTAAAATTTTTTTTTATGCGTATGAGTGTTTTTCCTGCATATATGTATGTATACATACAGTGCCTGAGGAAGCCAGAAGAGGGCATTGATTTACCTGGAAGGAGAGATGTAGGCCTGGAGTGAGCTGCCATGTGGGCTCTGGGAATGGAACTCAGTTTCCCTGAAGAGCTGGCAGATTCTCTGAACCACTAAATCATCTCTTTAGCACAATACATTTTAATTAATTTTGCATATGTACAAAATACACCTTACTTGGAAAACTAGAATACTACTATTCTTTATATTTAATAGTATCAGTTACAATAGCTACAGAGTGGGCTAATGCTACTAATCTTACTCTGTAAATGAAAGTTAGGCTAGAAAAGGTTAAATAATTGTCACAGGTCACATACACATTTCTTTCTCTGTCTTGAACTTTACATGGTATTTGTGAGAAATATTTTAGTAAGAACTATTCATTGAAGAATTTAATTCAGAATAGTCATTACAACTTTTATTCATCTATATGAATATATGAATTATGACTTTATGTATATAAAACTTATACACACACACATATATAAAGCTGTAATGTATAAATTATAACTTTATTTAAGAATGTATATATATTTCATCTTTTTGGTGCAGTTCTATAAGATGAGCCTCATGCATCACACATGCTAGGGAAGCGGTCTACATGAGCTATATCTCCAGCCGTGTTTTACTTTTTGTTTTGAGGTAGGGACTTCCTAAGTTGCTCAGGCTAGCCTTGAAGGCACTGTATCTTAGATTGGATCATACATACTCCCTCATATGCTTATAGATAGATACATATGCTCACACATTTACATTTACATGTCTATAAATGTATAGGAGGGACTTCTTGTGTAGGAAACTTTTAGAGGTAATTAATTTTAAGTCTAATATACAATTTTGCTTATTTTCAATAACTCTTTAAATTTTTTAGGTTTTCCTCTTGGGAAGATTTTGAAGAAGAACATGGCAAAGGCAGAGAGTATGGTTATGCAAGCCTCCACAAGGAGCTTGAGCCGTTTTTGTTACGAAGAGTAAAGAAAGATGTGGAAAAATCTCTTCCTGCCAAGGTGGAGCAGATTTTAAGGATGGAAATGAGTGCTTTACAAAAACAATACTACAAGTAAGCTAACAGAATGTAATTCAGAGTTAACTGTCTTTGTCCTTATAGTGTCCACTTCTCACATGCAGGGTCTTAGAGTAGTAGCAACTCATTCAACTTTTGGACAAGTTTATCCTGTGGCTAATTAGCAGGTAATGCTGGATCCAAGATTAAATCATTGTCTCAAAAGACTTAGACTGCATGCACCTATGGGTATTGTGTACATGCCTGGTGCCTGCAGAGGTCACAGTAGAACATAGGGTCCACTGGAACTTGAGTTGCAGGTGCTTCTGAACTGTGGGTACTGGGAGCTGAACCCAGGTCCTCTGCAAGTGCCCTTAGCCACTGAGCCATATTTTTAACATGTCATTATGTGCTCCCATATGTTTCATACTTTTTACCTTTCGCCTAATGTGTTCAGTAATGTGGTAATTGTCAGAGTTAAAAAAACCTGAGACAAAATTTTAAACCTTTTCTTAATTTTCCAAGACAGGGTTTCTCTGTGTAGCTTTGTAGACTAGGCTGGCTTCAAACTCACAGAGATCCATAGGGATTAAAGACCTGTGCCACCACTGCCCAGCTTTAAAACTCTCTCTCTCTCTCTCTCTCTCTCTCTCTCTCTTTTTTTAAAGAATATGAACAAGTCATATTTTGTGTAAGTTTTTTTCCCCCAAATTTATGTAATGACTTTTCAAAGAATAAAAACTAAAACATGTACTAAGATCCATTCAAATATTTACTTGTAAAAGGAGGTATTGTAACTATATTTGTAATCTTTTAAACAGTTACATTTTATGCTGAGAATCTGTAAGTACCATGCCCTTATAATTGGATTTATTGAAGGTGTTATGGTGCACACTGTAATTAGACTCGGGAGTTTATCAGAGTGAGATTGAGATCGCAAGCAAGTCCTTTTGGGTACTTATGAGTTCCAGGCAAGCCTTGGCTATTGGGCATGACTACATTGAAAAGTTCTACCAGGTACCTATGACCTAGTTTGTTAGCACTCCAATTTCTCCAATTCCTTGTTGTTTTCAAATGTGTCACAGGTAGTTTTTTTTTTAAACCCATATTTTCCATACAGCCAATAATTTTTTAAAAATATTATCACCCAACTTTAACATTTTATAAGTTTTGAAGCCAGTGTTCAATCAGACTTTTCTATATTACCTCAAACTTTAAGTTTTGCTTCTTTCAGAAATAAGGTCTCCTTGTGGCGATGGAGTGCTGCATTTGAGGTTCCCCCTCTTTCTGTTCCCCTTAAAATTCCTTTGATAAGGGAAACAGTTTTCTGAATAAGTTTTTTGCACAGCATTCATTTAGCATAGTATATACTTCTGGAATGTTTAAATATTCCCTTTACTTCCTGTAGATCAGGTGATTGTTTAAATTTGGGTTTTTGTTTCTGGAGGGAATATTTTATAATGGAAAAGGGTAATCTTATTATTGTTTGGGATTGTTGTTTTTGGAAGAGTGGGAAAATTTAAAATTGTGAAAAATTTAGAGAAGTTAAAAGGAGAAAGATATAACCCCTGTAATTCTTTCAGTACTGATTGTTTACTATAAACTTATGTATCTTCTGGGTATTTTCCTTGTTACTGTGGTAATAAAATATGGTTATACATTTTGTATATGCTTCCTCCTGGGTTGGTGGTGTGGTGCTGTGGTGGTGGAGACAGTCCTAACTGATGCCCAAATTAATCTTGAATCCTAGCTGAAAGATAGTCATAAACTTCTTCTGGAGAAACACACAGGAGAAATTCTAAATACAGTAAAAAAGTGTTGAGCCTTTATGGCCTCTTACAGAATCAAGCATTGCACATGGACTCCTGTTTGCCTTCTGATAAGTTCAGGCAAATGCTGAGTAACCAGTAAAAGAGAAAGATGATGAAAGACTATCTAGGTATTTAGGGAGCTTTAAGATTCTTTATAAGCTAAATTTGCAAGAAAAGAAGTTAATAGATAGCTAAAGTAGGCCTTAGAGTGTGTTTTAAAGTGCATATGCTTTGCATAATTACAATTTAGAGAGAGCAGTATGTCTGAAGCCAGGCATTCTCATGAAACTATGAAAAATGTTCTAAAAACTTGTCAGATGGAATGAAATTTGTAATAAGATCGATACAGTGGACCATGCTTCCACAAAACTGAAGGATTAATGTATTTATTATTATATATAAAGCCTTTGTGTGTAGTTGATGGACCAGAGAAGTCACATGGCTTTTTGTTTGTTTGGTTTTTGTTTTAAGTTTTAACACATGAAGTTCAGTCCATCCTGTATCTAATCATGAGCTTCAGAATGGTGAAATTTTGATTTGGTACTAGTGTTGTCTTTTAAGTTTTCAGGATTTGTCTTGGTGATCTGCTGAACATTGTTTGTGTGACTTTTGTTTTTGAAGATGGATTTTAACTAGGAATTACAAAGCCCTCAGCAAAGGTTCCAAGGGCAGTACCTCAGGCTTTTTGAACATTATGATGGAGCTAAAGAAATGTTGTAACCATTGCTACCTCATTAAACCACCAGATAATAATGAATTCTATAATAAACAGGAGGCCTTACAAGTAAGAATTTTTAACTATATTACTTTTGGTAAAGCAGAATTCTAAGAATATATATTTCAGTTTTAGCTTAAAATGGCATAGTGATTTAATAATATATTCATCAGAAGTTCTCTTTGGCTAATGTTTCATTTAAATAATGGTCTTGTTATTTTTTATATTTATGAAAGTTTAGAAATTAGAATTTATGAGCATAGTTTTCTAAGGCAGTGGGTTGTATTGATTTGTCAGACAAAATTATTTGTGTGCCCTTGATTGTGATGTGGCTGAATCTGGTTGCAGATGGTAGTCTAAAGGAGGCCTTGCCCCCACAAATCCTACCCTCTGTTACTGTTGGAAGGTGCATTGGGGATGAGGATCTTCGAATTAAAAAGAAAATGTTTGCTTGCTTTTAAAGTAGTATTGTTTGTTTAATTGCTATTTTTTTTTTATTTTTTAATGTATGCTTGTTTTTGGCTAAGACTTGGAGAAATAGTGTAAGTGCCAGCAAACAGAATGATCCAGCACCATTTTCCTGCTAAACATTATGAGTGTAGTGGTGCATGGCTAGGGTGGTTTAGTTTATGTAATAGAGTGAAATGGGAAAAATCCTAGACATTTTTAGAAGCTAAAATAAGTTTCTCTTCAGCATTATGAAAAACTTAAAATCTCAATTGGAAATAATTGGAGCAACTGCAGTTTTAAGTGGATCACTGTACTACTATTTATTTATCACATGTTGTAATAGTTTCAATTTATTGTTTCTTTAGCACTTAATCCGTAGTAGCGGAAAATTAATTCTTCTAGACAAGCTGTTAATTCGCCTAAGAGAAAGAGGCAACCGAGTGCTCATTTTTTCTCAGATGGTGCGGATGTTAGATATACTTGCAGAATATTTGAAGTACCGCCAATTTCCCTTTCAAGTAAGCATTTCATTGTTTTTAAGTTTTGTTATGTTCTTGAGCTTATTTTGTAGAATTATGTTTGCGATTATTTTGCATATAAGCTATATTTCTCTTAAACATATATACTTAGAGAATTATATTTGTCACTGTTCTCTCTGAGTTTCGTTTGTTTTCCACTAATTTTAATTTTAATTCTGTCTGCTATGTTGTATACTGTTAAAAGCTAGACTAAGACAGTGTTTCTAGATTAAGAAAAGGTCTGAAGGGAAGCTCTGTGAATTCAGATGAAGTCTGAGGAAGAGGACACACTGCCTGATGGTCTGTGTACTGGTTGTTAGCCTGATCCATGGTTTGCTGAATAGAACTAGAGACCAGAGCAGATCAGAGTAGGCTTATTCCCTGTCAGTCTGCTTAAGACTCAAGATGACATTCACTCAGTGAAAGTAAAGCCTCCCCTGAGAATGTTTTAATATTAGAGTCAGGCCATATTCTCAGTACTTTACACCTAATGATTTTTTCTTTTTCATTAATTGTGTGTGAGTGTTTGCTCATGGGTGTTCTTTGGAGGTCAGGAAATCTACATTCATGTGGGCTCCAGGGTTGGACTCAGGTCTCCAGGCTTGCTTTGCAAACACCTGTACCTACCAAATCATCTTACTGCCCCCCTTGGAATAGTATCAGGAACATAGCAGACATTCAGTACACACAGGTAGTGAATGGTGTTGATTTATACAGGCAGAAGAGTATTTAGAACTAGTATATAGAGTCTCTGTTCTGTTACACATATAGTTTACAAGTAGAAATACTGCATCTGTTCTGTGTTGTGAAAGACACTTTACTGGGTGACATTAGTACACAAAAAACAAACAAACATGCATAGTAATTTAAGGGGAAACAAAGCAGTACCACCTTTTATAACTGAAGAGCAGTTTTGTACTGTATCAAGTGACAAATGCACAGAATGCATCTAGACGCTCCAGTCCTCAGCCCAAACCTCTTCATTCCTAGATTACCTCTCAGAGGGAAATGTTTTTATATATATTTAAGCCTCATCAAAATCAATGATACACGACCACTCTAGTTATACTAATTGTAATTTTTATTTTAACGGGAAAAAGAAACATGATTTTTATTCTGGCTTAGACCTCTTCATTTGGGGGAAGATTTGAGCCATTTCTCTCAGACCCACTGAGAATCAGCTCCTGAAAATGATTTTCTTGGGACTGGAGAGAAAGAAAACAGAAGCAAATGAGTTCAGTTCTTAGTACTCAGTTTGGGTGGTTTACAACAGTATCTCCAGTCTTGTGGGATCCCACACTCTATTCTGGCCTCTGAGGGAATTGGCATGCATGTGTGCATATACACAGTCAAAAATAAAATTAAGAGTTTTTAGAGTTAAAGCCACACTTATAATACAAAAACATTAGGAAAACTCTTATAATTCTTTTCTTCTATAACTCAAGCTGCCTTTGAACTCACTGTGCAACCATGGATTCCATTGCTTGTATCTTCTTCTAGGACTTAGCATGTGCAGCCATGCTCGTTTTTAGTGGTGCTGTGGAATCATTCCAGGGCCTTGTATATCCTAGCTAAATACCCTACAGAGTAGCCCCATCACCACCCTTTCCTTGTACTTTTTTTCAGGGTCATGCTGACCCTGAACGAGATCCTCCCACTTGAGCCTCCTCAGACGCTCCAGCAGTCAGCCCAGGCATCTTTAAAAATGGTGTGGGGCTGGAGATCGCTCAGCCGTTTTAGAGTCCTTGCTGCCCTTGGAGGACCTGAGTTGGTTGCTAGCTCACATGCCGGCTGATTCCTCACCACTTGTAGCTCCCGCTGATTTGACATCTTCCACGGGTCTTCAAGGACGTATAGAACCACACATAACTAAAAATAAAAATAATCTTTAAAAAATTATAACTTTAACATACACTGTCTCTTCATTTTCCAAGAAAGTTCATGTAATAACAGGGAAGTACTGGTCAAGGTTCAGGGCCAAGATGGGGTAAGAGTGTAGCTGGGGCTGATGGACATAGCCGATTTAAGGGAATAGACAGTAAGCTGTAAGTGTATGTGTGAGAAATTCACTAATCTATACTGAAGAGACCGTAAGAGTCTAGGAATGGATGGAAGGAGGAAGTTTGGCTTTACTAAATCTAAATGAGGATATGGTTGAAAAATTGTTTTGAAAGGATCCATTTTGTCGGTCATGTTATTTCATGCCTTTAATTCCAGCACTGAGGAAGCAGAGGCAGTCAGATCTCTTGAGTTTAAGGCCAGTCAGGGATGCACAGACCCTGTCTCAAAAACAAACAGGCGAACAATAAAACAACTTGTTTTACCTGTACTCTATTTGAAACTTGAAAATCAACTAAGTCATAGCCTAGGTTTCAGTCTGGTTAGTATTATTTTATAGGTTAAACCCAAAATAAACAATAAGTAAATCTTATCAAGCAACCAAAAATACATTTTCTCCTGTGTCTGATTTTTGTGACACCGGGGTCCAACTCAGTGCCTTGTACATACTAGCAAAGTGTACCACCACAGAGCCACACTCCCAGAAACCAAAACATTTTTGTATATATTTTGTATTATAATATTTTCCTGCATTTTTGTCTTTACTGTTGTAAATAGTGCCATAAGTTTTTGTTGATGGATTTGTTGTTGATTTACATGTGTCATGATACTTGGTTATTTATCTTGATTTTAAGTAGAATTGCTTTAGAGTTTCCACCCAACCCCAACCCCAACCCCAACCCCAGCTGAGGATGGAATCCAGGGTCTGCTCTACCACTGAGCTAATTCTCCAACCCCAACTTTCCATTTCTTTTTTTTCTGACGGTACTGAAAATTATAATGGTCCAACGACGACTATAACTCTGGTTATGGATAAATTTCTGCATGTTATTCTGTTATTTTCCTATTAAAAGCTTCCATTTTATATTCTCCTTTATCAATGGAGAATTATGTTATCAGCTGGGGCTGGAGAGATGGCTTAGAGGTTAAGAGCTCTGTCTGCTCTTCCAGAGGTCCTGAGTTCAATTCCCAGCAACCCCATGGTAGCTCAGTAATAGCTAATGTTTAGTAAACACATTATCGGCTGCTGTGCTGTTCTTTCTCTGACTCTACTGTAAAGAAACAGGGAAGGGGGAAGACTGGAATCTCTTGCCTGAGTTGAAGAAGCCATTCGTGGAGGCTGCTTGGCCAGATTTGACCATGTCTTTGAGACTGTTCTTCAGAAATAGCTAATTGGTGCTGGTTCAGAGTTTGGGTTGGGCTCTGTGAAAACCATTTCTTTGTTCTCAGGCAGTTCTAATGCTGTTACCCAGTAACCACACCGGGCTTAGTGATTTTAGTTGTTTAACATTTGGCAGTGGTTTGTGAAGAACTTTAATTTGTTTTATCCTAGAGATTAGACGGATCAATAAAAGGGGAGCTGAGAAAGCAAGCCCTGGACCACTTTAATGCCGAGGGATCAGAGGTACGAGTGTCCTCAAAGCTATACACTGTGTTTTAATGACTTTATTCGGTTACGTTTGTATTATATGTTAAATGTGATCTGTCACTAGTGTTTTAACATATTATAGTTAATTTACTTCAGTATAAATTAGTCTTCTGTCATGAGAATTTGTTGTGTGACTTGTGTTTTTTAAGAAAAAATGACTGCTATTTCAACCTTCAGTTTTTATCTGATGTAATAAGTATGTTGCATTCTGTTTATTACTACTACGTGGGTTTATGTTTTGAAATCTTGTTGATTGATGCTCATTGTTGTTGTTATTTACATTGTTGGAGATCAAGCCTGGGGCCTTCAGGGCCTTGTGCTGCGGCAAGTGCACTACCACTTGAGCCACAAAACAGCATTATTAATTTTTTTTATGTTGCC
Source organism: Cricetiscus sungorus (assembly GCA_030556225.1). Taxonomy (NCBI): domain Eukaryota; kingdom Metazoa; phylum Chordata; class Mammalia; order Rodentia; family Cricetidae; genus Cricetiscus; species Cricetiscus sungorus. Next base: position 852,182 of record JANBXA010000738.1, on the reverse strand, counting down.
TTCCAGTTTCATAGTGTCCTCAGTAAAACACTTTTAATTCAGAAAATCAGTTGTAAATTACTTTTAGTCTGTCAGTAACAGATTAGAGGTTCTAAATTTTCATATTTAAAATCCCTTGTAGGATTTCTGCTTTTTGCTTTCTACAAGAGCTGGCGGTTTAGGCATTAACCTAGCCTCTGCTGACACTGTTGTTATATTTGATTCTGATTGGAACCCCCAAAATGATCTCCAGGCTCAAGCAAGAGCTCATCGAATTGGGCAGAAGAAACAGGTATTTTAATTTGTCATTTGACTGTTTTGAGTATTTTTCTTCTTTTTAGAAACTACTGTGTAGGTTTGACTGAGGCAACAGGAAGGTGATTGAGGCCCAGTTACACAGTTTTTGATGAGCAGCAGGAAATCCAGAGTCTGACAGAACTGAGAGAACGTTGTGTCAGGCTCTGCATTTTGTTTAGATTGTAACTAGAACCAATGTTACCTATTCAACATAAAACTTCATTTGTTGGCTTACGTTATTACATGAGTATACAAGGGCACACATTTTCTCTGCACACGATCGCCAGCCCTAGCTGACAGATTGGGTATAGCATCCACTGCTTAGAACAGAACAAGGTGGTCCTGACTCTTGGACCAGGGAGAATTTATCCAAGCATAATCAGCGTTTGTTGATGTGGTTAAAGTCTGTTAAAGTTTCTCTCAGGGAGTGGTTCATACAGCTTTATCATCTTTGCGCTGTCCTAGAATGAACAGATCTGTAACAAAACATGATGATCAAAGAAACTGTACAAAGATGGAATTTTACAGGTTTTTTTTTCTTCCCACTAAATAAATCATAATTTAAAGATAGATCACTCCTGGGGTTAGAGAAATGGCTTCATGGTTAAGAGCACTGGCTGCTCTTCCAGAGGACTCTCCAGAACAGAGTACCAACAAAGACACAGGGAACCTTGGAGAGCACAGGAATCTGTTTACAGATGGGAGTGGAGTTTGATGAGACAACAGCAGAACACAGGACGGACGGTCACGTCACATGGCTATGGGGGATAAGTGATAGGAGTAGGCTGACACAGCCCTGGCATTGTGGCTGCCGACCTGGCCGTCACTGAACGCCAGCCAGACCACTCAGCTCAGCACCACGCCCTGTCATTTTTTCCTCTGATGTTTCGTATAAATCACTTGCTGTTGGGATTATTATGGAGTCAATTGGTACTAGCCTGGATCCAGTTCCCATTTTGTACGTGGTTTGCTTTTTAAAACTAGCTCAAGTGTGCTCTTGGTCAACTAAGCAGAGCTAAGGCAAAAAAGGAAAATGTATGAAGGAAGGATGCATTCAAATAGTAGTTTTTGAAAATAATTTATTTTTATTTTGTGTGCACTTGCATTTTTCCTGCATGTATGTCTGTGTGAAGATGTCAGATCCCCTGAAACTGGAGTTACAGACAATATAAGCAGCTATGTGGGTCCTCTGCTATGAGCAGCTGGGAATTCAATCCGGGTCCTCTGAAAGAGTAGCCAGTGCCTTTAGCCACTGAGCTGTCTCTCTTGCCCCTCAAATAGTTTTATAAATGACAGAACTTTACTTCAGATGTGATACATTGTTACAAAATTTAAGATTTCTGTTTTACATTTGATAGTTTGAGAGGGTAGAGGATGAGCTGAACTCTCTTCCCTGCATCTTGCTTCTCACATTTTTACAGGTGAATATATACCGTCTGGTTACAAAGGGGTCTGTTGAAGAGGATATTCTTGAAAGGGCCAAAAAGAAAATGGTTTTAGATCACCTTGTGATTCAGAGAATGGACACCACTGGAAAGACAGTGCTGCACACCGGCTCTGCCCCATCAAGGTGGGTCCTTTGCTGTAGAAATGCTGTATTGGGGTCACTCTGAGCTCATGTTTTCTGACTGTATATCACTGTGAGTACACAACAGCGTCCTGTATTCAGTGCGGGTATTTTTATACTTTTACAGACATTAGTCTGATTTGTGTGAGAGGCATCATACAACACCTGGGTTTACCATTACAGATTGATCACCCACTCTTAATTTCTGTGTCTCGTTTCTTAGTTTTAAAATAAGTAGATTAAAACTTTACACATAAGACTTCCTTATCACTTATAAAAGGGACTACGCTCAAATATGTTCTGGAAATATTGCTGTTATGATTGAGTTTTTGTTTTGTCATGTTTTCAGTTCTACCCCCTTCAATAAAGAGGAGCTATCAGCTATCTTAAAGTTCGGTGCTGAGGAGCTTTTCAAGGAGCCAGAAGGAGAAGAACAAGAGCCCCAGGTTGGTACCAGTTATGTCAGGGTATGCAGTGTCTGTTAGATAAGGGAAAGACTCAAGAACACACAATATAAAGAATGTCCTTTTAATACAGGAAATGGATATAGACGAAATCTTGAAGAGAGCTGAAACTCACGAAAATGAGCCAGGTCCCCTGACTGTAGGAGATGAGCTGCTTTCCCAGTTCAAGGTAGGCTTTTCCTTTCTCCACCGTGCAGGTTTGCTAAGGGCTTGCAGAACTAACAAGATAGTTTTTATGTTAGTACAAAAGTTGTGCTCAGTCAAAATGTTAGCATCTGATGAGACCAAGTTGTTTATGGATAGTTAAAATCATCATGTGAGATGGGTTCTTAATTCATAGCAAGAATTATGCTCAGCATATAGCATGTCCCCGCATATGTAGGATAATACATGACTGAAGACTCTCAGCTGATTTTTTAGATAATATTTTTTTATTCCTTGCAGATTTTATGCATTTATACACTTATTTTGATCATATCCGTCTACTTTTGCTGTACCCCTGAGTACCCTCATTCTCATTCTGTCTCCTTCACAACTTGGATTTCTGTTGGTGCAGATTTGAACAAAAATTTAATTGAAAAATTATAAAAAAATAATAATACTCCAGCAAATCAGACCGAGTAAATAACTCTTGTAATACTTGTAAATATTGCTGACTTGCTGAGGGCTGACACAGAGAGGGAGTTGAGCAGTATTCGGTCCCCCCCCCCCCCCCAGTTTTTTGTTTTTTGTTTTTTAAAGGCAGGTTTCTTGGCTCAAGCTCAAAAACAAACAAAAAAACACACAAACAACAACAACAAAAGACAAGGAACAGGTTCCTCTGCTACTCAGCCAGTCTCATCAGTTCATTCAGCAGATGCTAATTATGGTGTCTGAAGACCAGGGACTTAGAATCAGTCACTCATTCAGCACTCTGAATGAGGATACAGGGAGACTGGGGGAACAGAGCGGAGACAAAATGAAATAAAGATTTTGAACCTTACTCAGGGCTTGATCTAGCAGATTGTTTTTACAGTATTTACAACGCCCTGTTTACCTTTGATTAATTGCTAGTGAGAGAGAGGCAAGGAAGAGAGAAAAAGGCGAGCAAGCTCTAATAACTGTAAGTGCAGATTATCTGTATGCAGGGTATCGTACTCTTACACGCTAGCTGCCCATTAAGGTTGCCTGTTGGGTCTGACTGTCTACCTGTTATCTATTTGTCCATCCATCCATCTGTGAGGTAAGGACTTACAGAGTGCATGGTTGCCTGGAACTTATTTGCCAGACACAGTCTTTTCAGTACTTTGATTACAGATGAGCACTGGCATGCCTGAGCACATTTTAATATTAGACAATAAATACCTTCAGGCTCTTTATAAACAGTAGGCATAAGTTTTCTTGTCTTCATTCAGTTATGTTTGAGTTTTCATACATTAGCTTTGATGAGTGTTGGCTGAATACCTCCTTAGAACTTTAAATGTATTAAATTATCCTCACAAATTAATTTCTATTCATTTCTTTAGACATGGGAAGGAAGCAAAGGTCTAGAAACCTAAGGTCTTAGGAATCTGTCAGTTACTCTTTGTGTTCTGTTTTTATGAAAGCGGAGGGGCAGGCATTCTTTGGCACTTATTAGTTCATAGACTAGTCTAGTGATTCCTTCAGAAGGTCATATAGCATCTTATATTATTTTCTAGTTTTGTTATTAATTAATAATGTTGAATAACAGCACAGAGAGTCATTGTAGAAAGGAGGAACCAGAGATCTACTTTGCTGTAATGAAGTAATAACTCAATAATTAGCAGTGATAGTTTTACTTATAGTCATTGTCTTGAGATATTTAGGATTTGTTTTGTTGTTGGTAGTGGAGAGGGGTTTCAAGGTTGGCCTCAAACACTGGGCATTAATGATTCTTGTATTTCATTGGGTTGATAGTGCCAGTACTGTGTTAAAATTCTGGAATTTATCAGGTTGCCAACTTTTCAAATATGGATGAAGATGACATTGAATTGGAACCTGAAAGAAATTCAAAGAACTGGGAGGAAATCATTCCAGAAGATCAAAGAAGACGATTAGAAGAGGAAGAAAGACAAAAGGAACTTGAAGAAATTTATATGCTCCCAAGAATGAGAAACTGTGCAAAGCAGGTGACCTTGTAATTTTAGAATATTGTTACAATGTCAGTATCACATAATAATTATAGCGAAATGCTCCTTTTGTTGAGTTTATGAACTTCCATTTCTTTTATGGATAAGAATGTTTGGAGATCTTATTGAATGAGTTTGATAGTTTCTTGTGAGGAATGTGCTCTTTTTCCCTCCATGTTGTTGGATTTGTAGACATGATCTTAGCGACATCCCCTACTATTTTTGTATTGTAAAGATATTTAGTGATGCATGCCTTTCATTCCTAGTATGGTAACTTTTTCTTGATCATTCTAGGTACAGATTAATTAGCTTTTTGTATTTTTCAATGAACTATTTTTTTTGTTTCACTATTTTATGATTCTGTTTTTTATCATTTCTTTTGCTTTTGATTTAGTTTTTTACTTTGCTTAGAAAATAAATTAAGATTTTTCTTCACTATTACCACATGCAGTGCCATAATTTTCTTTTAAACACAGCCTTTTTTTTTTTTTGAATCTTCCAAATTTTAATCATCTGTTGTTATTTTGTTTTACAATACTGTATTTGGCTTCTTGGATCCATAATTTGAGAGGTTTTCCTGGTATGTTTTTAATGTCTTTAGGAAAAGAAAAACACCTGGTACTAGATTTCTGTTTTCCTTTTGTTGAGATATTGCATTTTAACATTACCTCGATTACTGAGTGTTTTGGCATCTTACTACATTTTAAATGAGAAACTTCTGTCCTTGTCATACCTCCACAGGGAAAATAAGTCCCCCCCCACCCGGGAGGTTTTCTATGCCCTGAAGTCATTGAGAAGGAAGGCTCTTTAGGCGTGCACCTTGAAAGTCAGTTTTCCCAACTCTTTGCCCCTGGCCTTCATTAACACCCAGCACAGGCTTTGCAGGTTTCACGGCAGCCTTAGCCAGGCGTCCTGTGTTTTGTGTTTGCTAATGCTCCTTGTTAGTAAGGTGCTTAGTCCTTGTACCTTCTTTCACAGTCCTTGATTTTCTATCACTTGTGTCCCTCCCCACAAAAGCAGTTGGGATTTAAATTTCTTCCTTTCTTGCAAATACTTTGATTTAGATGTTGAAGTTGTTCTGTGATTTAGCTTTGGTGTATGTTTAAAAATTACAGCTTTATAAAGTAGGTTTTCAGTTTGGCTGGAAACTGTGTCCCTACTAATGTTTTACACAACAGGCAGAAGTAAGATTACTATATATGATATTTCATATTTGTGCTTGTTTCTGCAGACTCCAAAGTGACATTTTTAAAATAGTGTACAGGAAGCAAACATTAGTTTTTGAAAGGGTAAGATGAAATTAAAACAATTAAGAATCTACTGACTTCTTAGCCTTTAGGAACATAAAGCTTGGGGGAAAACTCCAGAGATTCAGATTATGTGTTGGTGTATTGATTAAAAAAAAAAAAAGTTACAAATAGGTATTCATGTGCCCTGTGTGTTTTTTTTCTTTCTTGAAAATATATGATCATTTTATTTAGAATAAACATTTTGAAGGAAAAATACTAGAAAGGGAAAAGAATCTGTCTCTCCAAATACATCCCTAGTAATTTTGTTGTGATGTATCCCCAGTGTTTGAAATCAGCCTCATCTGGCAGATTAGCTTGCACTGATGCTAATCTTCCCTTTACAACAGACATTTGAGTAGCTTCTCAGCATTCCATCCTGTGGATTGTTTGTCTACTTTCCCTTAGTAAATGCCTGGATCCCTTCATTTTTTTTTCTTATGTAAAGAATTTTACTGTATAATCACTTTCATATTTCTGAGGAAATATGCCTAGAAGTGATGTGTCTGGGTCAGTACAATGATGACTTTTGATGTATGTGATAGAATATTGCCGAATTAGCTTGTTGTTTTAAATAAACAGCAGACTCACAAAGAATTTTACCTGTTGTTGCCAGTTTTATAGCATTGCAGATGGTGACCATGCTTATTTAGTGTTTATTAAGTGAATATTGAAAAGAAATTATATTTCATTGTTTAAGTATAATTGAGCTAATGGAGTTTTGTATTTATGCCATTCAACGGATTGCCAATAAATAGCCATTATCACATTTCTACTCAAAGCTGGTTATTTTCTTGCTACTGGATAAGAATGCCTCAGATACTAACCCAGTACCCTTTCATCATTGCATGTGATATCATTTTCTATTTGATTATTGTTTTTGGCTTTGGAATAGTTTCCATATGTGGATTAATGTTTTAAGTTTTTACAGTAGTTCACTGTGTTTATCTTTGCCTATAAAAAACAAACCTCCTTGACCCTGCATTTGGGGGTATTCTTGTTTTTGTGTTCCAGATAAGTTTCAATGGAAATGAAGGGAGGCGGAGTAGAAGCCGACGGTACTCTGGGTCTGATAGTGACTCAATCTCAGAAAGGAAACGACCGAAGAAACGTGGCAGACCACGCACCATCCCTCGGGAGAATATTAAAGGATTTAGTGATGCAGAAATTAGGCGGTAAGAGGACATAAGACCATTTTGTTAACCTGGTGTTTTTACAGCATGAAACTAAATATAAAAACTGGATTAAGGAGTTTTAGAGGGTAAAATTAGATATTTGGGGAGTTCTGCTTTTAGAATATTGATTATAACTTTGAACAAAAGGTGTAACATCTAATGTTTGTATGTTATTTATTGTTACACCACTTGAATATTAAAATTGTTTCCTCTTACTATGGTTCAGAATGTCCCCTTGAACAATAAAATTACATTTTAGCATGGCTTGTACAACATTTATGTTTGCCAGCATTACTGTTTTGCAGGTGATTAATTTAGCTCTGTATTTTTCTTGTTTAACTTCGAGGTGATTGCTCTTTGAAAGTAGCCATGCATTTCTGGGGCTGGGGTGGAACTCAGCAGCAGAGTCAGGCTTTGCTGTCTAAGAACCTGGGTTGTATCCTCAGCACCACAAACAAACAATAAAGCTGACTGGCCCTGAGGATAAAGCTGCCTTTGTTCAGAATACACTTGTGTGCACAATATGTGCACACTCGTCAAGCGGAGTAAAAACAGCTTAGCTCATGCAGTAGCTTCACCTGTAAAATTTGATTAAAAAAAAAAAAAAAGCTTGTTCATTTTTGTGTTTTAGAAGTTTCTTTCAAGTTATTTTTAACTCTTTCCTTTAAATCATAGCTCTTACAAAGTTCTTCCTCATTGTTCCTACAAGGAAACTAAATGCATTGTTAGTTTTCATTAAGGGAACTTTTATGACCATCTGATTTGTTGGACTTTCTGTCTTTAGTTGAAGAAGCATTTCATCTACTTTCTGGATATTTTCCCTCATCTATCAACCACTTAAGTTGCTTTGTTGTGACATAAATTTTTGTTTTCCATTGTTGGTATAGCGATCACCTGAATGAATCTTAAACCCTGGTCAGCTTTAGGAATGTGATGAGGCATAGTGGGTGGCTGGTGGTCACCCTGGAGATACTCCACTTCCTGTGGTAGTTTTGGACCTTTTTTTTTTTTAAATGTCTTATGAAAATAATAAAGTAATTTCTAAAATAAAAATTAGCTTCTATTGTTTTATTTATATTGCTATCTTAGCAGCTTCTTCTTGGGTATTGCAGTGTTTTATTTGGTATAATTTAATGTCGTAACAATTTATAGCTTAATTTCTTAATTTTTTTTTTTTTTTTTTTAAATCAGGGGAACAGTTCTTTAAGTTTTTTTACCAAAAAGAGTTTCTTTTGACACAAGGTCTCAGGCTTCCCTGGAACTCCTTATCCCCTTGCCTCTACCTCCCAAACGCTAGCATTTTAGAAGTGCACTACCATGCTTGATTACAACAATATTTCTTATTTTTATGTGCATATGAATACAGAGGGGTCTGTGTGTGCGTGTGATTATTGTTTTGTTTGTTTTACAGTGCTGGGGATCATATTCAGGGCCTTTGTGTATTCTCTGCAAGATTTATGCTTCTGAGCTACCTCCCTGGTCCACTTAAATATTTTATACATTTATATATATGTTTATGTATACATGTGTATGTATATAAACATATATATAAACACATGCTTATAAAACACATTTGAACCAAACATTTATTTTCTGTTAGGTTTATCAAGAGCTATAAGAAATTTGGTGGCCCCCTGGAAAGGTAAATACATTTGCCATTCTTATATGGTTATGAAATATGTAATATATTGTTTACTTACTTAGTTGCCATTCAATTTAGCTACTTGATTGAATTTGCTTTAATAAGCATTTTAAAAATTGGTAGAGACTAAGTTGCAGATTAATAATTAAATATGTTTGTACTATTTTGAGTCTCCAGAATATTCTTGTCTGTAAATAAATGTCTGCAAAATGCACCTTAAATTGCATTTTGGCGATTTCCACAGTTTATTTTTTTAAATCTTATTTTCTTTTTTATTAACTACTTAAGAAAGAGTACAGATTTACTACAGAGGGACTAAATTACTGATATATCCTCTGCCTTTTTTTTTTTTTTTTTTTTTTTGTCCTTTGTAGTAGTAAAATTAATGAATATGGGCCAGCAGAGACTCATATTACTTTATTCATTTCTTTCTTATTAAAATTTATAAAATAGAGATACATTCTATTTTATTTTGAGCTGGATTGCTTAAAATGCAAATATTTGCATGGTTTATTTTAGATGGTGGCAATAGCCTTGGATGTTAATCTTCCGTTTCTTCATCCCTTCTGTGCCAATACAAATTTCAGGATCTTGTCATTTATAATATTCATAAGATTTTGTCGCTCTTTTCAATCAGATCTGAAGAGACTTTTCATGGTTGGTGTATGTTATCTTCAGGAGCCTTCCATTTGTTTGTAATGAGCTCATCACCATTATTGTTGCTCATGAATGTGTGATGGTTGGTTCTCTGCTAAGATGTACTAGCTTTCTGTCTTCTGTACTTATTATATAAACTAGAATTTAAAGGGTAGACAGTAGAGTGATACTTGGGTTTTGAAATAAAATAAATTTAGTTTATTTTTTTTAATTGTATTATTTCGTTTAACATCTTTACCTGAAAATTGTATCATCTTATTACAGATTAGATGCGATTGCTCGAGATGCGGAATTGGTCGACAAGTCAGAAACAGACCTCAGAAGACTAGGAGAGTTGGTGCATAATGGTTGTGTTAAAGCTTTAAAGGATAGTTCTTCAGGAACAGATCGCACAGGTGAGCCTTTAGTTAACCTACCTGTCAGTCTCAAAGGACACTCGGCCCGTGTGAGTGGAGAAGAGAATGGCATGGAGCCTGTTCTCTAGTGTCCCGGTGTGTTCTGCTTGGAATTTCTGCTCTGCTCTTGAATGCATGACTGGATGAATAGAATGTAAATATCCACAGGCAGCATTAATTTGGAGCACGCACACCTACTTCATTATTACTTTGTTGTTAATCTTGCTGAGGAATAACATCTGCATAAGACGCAGTAATCTGATGCACTGGGCAGATAGGTGACGGTGGGATTCTTACCTAGAGGTGCTGCTGGTGGCCTGCCTCCTGCGCTCACTGGCACAATCACACCAGGGACTTTGTGTGAATTCTTATCTTCTGGTCTAATTAGTAGTGAAGTTATGATTTTATCTTTAGCAAAAAAAAAAAAAAAAAAACAAAACAAAAAAAACCAGTAGTGCATATTAACATAAGTAATAGCACATGCTGCTTTGTTTTATAGGATTACCTAATTCTGTATAGGTATATGTGTAGATATCCATATATAGATATGTGTATAGATGTTTTTCTATACTCTTGTTTAAAAATATAAGGTGGCAGACTTGGAAAAGTGAAGGGACCAACATTCCGAATATCCGGAGTACAAGTGAATGCAAAGCTTGTCATTGCTCACGAAGAGGAATTGACGCCTTTGCACAAGTCCGTTCCTTCCGACCCAGAAGAAAGGAAGCGGTGAGTTACTACCTCATCACAGTCTGCTACTCGGTAATTCTGTTATGAACTTTTTGCTAAATTTTTGTAGCATTGACTGTCTTATGAGAAAAAGTTTTAGTTGCTTAAATATTATAAAAATTTATATTCTAGACAGTTATTAACTTGCAATAATTTCTTCCTTTAATGTTAGGTATACAATCCCATGCCACACAAAGGCAGCTCACTTTGACATAGACTGGGGCAGAGAAGATGATTCCAATTTGTTAATTGGAATCTATGAGTATGGCTATGGAAGCTGGGAAATGATTAAAATGGACCCTGACCTCAGCTTAACACACAAGGTACTTTACATTTTTCTGTTGGCTATTCATATTGGCTTTGAGTTATTCCAATTTTTAAAAATTATATTTTGAATATAAGTTTGATAGAGAATAAGGAAATAAAGGCTCTAATTATGTGATTTCTACATTAGAGCTTGGTTCTAATTAAATAATTGAGTTTAAATCCCCTAAGATTTTGCTTTATTTCTGAATCATGTTTTTGTTAGTAAGACAGGTATATTTTCCTTCACATTACTTGGTTAAAAATTTTCCATTATTAAAGAAAACAAGGAACCTTAAAGTCTTACAATGCCTTTCTTAAAAATTAATGATTTTAAGCAATGGCCTCACTATGTTGGAACTCTGATTTCTCCTGTTATAACCCCTTGAATTTTGGGATCATCATGGCCTAGAAAGTTGTATATTTTAAGAAAATAACTAATGCTAGAAATTTGGGTATTTCATTTATTTTGTTGTACAGTGACACCCTTTTTTTCCTTCATCAAGTGGAAATGTTGGAAACATTCTGTGTGCTGCCCTTTTCCAGCTTATGTTATATGTGTTTGTGTGTCTGTTGGAGTAAGTGTGCGTGTTTGTCGAGACCAGAGGACACTTCTGTAAGTCTGTCTGTCTCCTTCAGAAGAGGTTTTCTCATTGTCCTAAAAGTTTGCTAGTTAGGTTATACCATCTGTCCAGTTAGTCCCAGGTGTAATCCCATTTTCTTCTGCAGTGCTTGGTGCATGCATGCTATACGTGCGTGCGTGTGTGTGTTTTCACAAAGGGTCTCAATGGCCTGTTCATTTAGGCTGGTTGTGACTTGAATCTTGAATGCTGGGATTTCAGGTGTTTGCCACTAAAACTGGCTAAATTGAGAGATTTCTTTTTAGGTATACATATATAGAATTTATTCCCAAGAGACAGACATGGTGGTGAACACTGGTAATCCTGGTGCTCAGAGATAGGAGAATTGCCACAAGTTTGAGACCAGCCAAGGCTAAATAACAAGAGACTGGATTTCAGTAAAGAAGGGAATAATGGCCTGGTAGTGGTGGTACCCATCTTTAATCCCAGCACTCAGGAGGCTGAGGCAGGAGGACCTCTTTGAATTTGAGGCCAGCCTGGTCTACAGAGCGAGTTCCAGGACAGCCAGGGCTACACAGAGAAACCCTGTCTTGGAAAAACAACAGACAGAGTGAGAGAAAAATGAATTTGCTTCCAAGGAAATTAAATGTCTGTTTATGGTACAGGTGCAAAAACAGTATTTTTGTAGCCACAAACAGTACTGTATTATTCAGCTTGCTGTCCTCTTATAGTCTACTACATAACCTATTCTTCCAAGAATATTATGAACATTAAAAACTTTAGTGGGTGAGCTATACGTATGTATTTATTAAATTTCATATTTTTTAACAGTAAATTTTTTCGTGTTATTTATGAAAGACAACCTGAAAAATGCATTGCCCTTTCAGATTCTTCCAGATGATCCTGATAAAAAACCACAAGCAAAACAGCTACAGACGCGTGCAGACTACCTCATCAAATTACTCAGCAGAGATCTTGCCAAAAAGGAGGCTCAGAGGCTTTCTAGTTCAGTAAGTTAAAAATATGGATGTTTAAAATCAGTCCACACTTCCAGAGTTATTTGACCATGTTAGATGTAAGAACTGCATTGTTCTTTAATTTAGCAGTTTTATTTGGTTATGATAGTAAGTGAATGCTCCTTGAGAGGCTAGGCCTATATGTTATTTATTTTAAAATATAAAGTTTAGTGGACAGAGTCAAGGAACTTTATAGGACATTTCAAAAAAGAGGTTTAAAAAGACTATACAAATTTAATTTCATTTTGTGTGTGTGAAAATTTTCATGCCGATGTGTCTGTGTACCCTGTGTGTTGCCTGGTGCACATGGAATGCACAGGAGGACATCAGATTCCAGGAGCTGGTTAAGGCTGCCTACCATGTGGGTTCTGTCTTCTTTAGGAGCAGCAAATGCTCTTAACAATTGAGCTACCTCTATAGGACCAAGAGTGATTAATTAATTAGTTCCTTACTCTCCTATCTTTCCAAGCCTTTAAAGGTTTGCCTGTAACCATGATGTCAACAGCGGCCTGTGTGGTATCAAATAATCTTCTATCATATGTTAGTACCACTGAGTTTAGTTGTAAGTGACAATCTGAGAGTGAATATATCACTTCTATTTCTCTCGTTGAAGGGATAATTACAGTGGTTAGTACCTTTGTTATACATATATTTGATGTAGTAAGTTGTATTTTCTCTATTGGTTAAACTTGGTGTAGCTCATTACCAACAAACTCAATATATGTGTCTAAGTTTCAGATTAGTATTTGTGATGTTTTTAAAACAGGAAATCAGTGACATGTATTAAATACAAATAATTACTTTTAGGGAGGTTCAAAGAGGAGAAAAACAAGAACTAAAAAGAATAAAGCAATAAAGTCCATAAAAGTAAAAGAAGAAGTAAAGAGTGACTCATCTCCCCTGCCTTCAGAAAAGTCTGACGAGGACGACGATAAAGTAGGTTCACTTTTGCAACAGCAGCTGGTGGTGTGGAAAGGAAGTTGAACTTTAGAGATGGAACTTTTCTGTTTTTTTGTGGTTTATAATGTAGATTTATTTATAGATCATAACTATGATAGATGTATGTTTGAGACACAGATCAATGGTCTGTCCTTTCATACCCTTGCCAATTAAATGAGCCATCTCTTTCAGTTTTATTATGGATTTGAAAGACTGGCTCGCTTTAGAGGTCGGTAAATATTGTATGTATCATAATAAAGGGATTCTGAGTTATGTTTTTCAGAACACATACATGCAAAAAAATTAGTTGAAAGGAAGGTAACAATAAGGAGGATAAGAAAGATAGGGAAACAGTTTAAAGAAAAATAAAACAGAACAAAGAAGTTATGTAGAAAGAAAAAGTTATAAAGAAAAGGTAGACAAATCATGGTATAAAACTTAGAAAGTAAAAAGTAAAAAGTTGTATTTACATCTTGGAAGATAAAAGCATTAGCCCAGTAACTGAGCTAGCTCTTCAGGAGTTTGTATGGGCATGTAATTGAGGGGAGGAATTGATTTGGGTACTTTTATTTTGTTTGTTTGTTTCTCTCACTGTGAAAGTGTTCTGGTTGTCCTGGAACTCACTCAGTAGACCAGGGATGACCTCAAATTCGCAGAGATCTGCCTGCCTCTGCCTTCCAGGGTGCTGGGATTAAAGGCATGCACCACTATTGCCTGGCAAGTTTGAGCATGTTTTTAATGCCTTCTTTACAAGGTAACATTACAAAGGAGACATTTCTACTCTATTGTTTAGCAAATTAGCAAGGAAATTTTGTTAGCAAGCCTAGTGGTAGTAAAAGTGGGCTAAGAGAGGTCTCCAAATGAAGTTGAGAGAATAGTTGACTGTTCACTGAAAATAAGTATTTGTAGAAGAAAACAAATAATTATTTTGAAAGAGCTATTCCTGTTGTCTTCATGGTTGGGCTTTTGTTTTGTTGTCTTTCCAGGTGAATGAATCCAAGCCAGAAAGTAAAGACCGGTCCAAAAAGTCTGTGGTGTCAGACACCCCGGTTCATATCACTGCAAGTGGCGAGCCGGTTCCCATAGCTGAGGAGTCTGAAGAACTGGACCAGAAGACATTCAGTATTGTAAGCACCAGAGTTTCTAGTTAGTACTGTTCAGTCTTCCATAAAGACTGAGGTAGAGGGGTTAAAATAACTCAGGCAGCTCCTGTTCCAGTACTTAGAGTATTTGAGTGCTAGCGTGCCAAGGTTTATACTAACTAAATTCAGTCTTATGTAGGTGGTTTATACCAGATGCTTAATTCACTTTCTTCCTTCCTTCCTTCCTTCCTTCCTTCTTTTCCTTCCTTCCTTCCTTTCTTTCTTTCTTTCTTTCTTTCTTCCTTCCTTCCTTTCTCTCTCTCTCTCTCTCTCTCTCTCTCTCTCTCTCTCTCTCTCTCTCTCTCTCTCTCTCTCTCTCTCTCTCTCTTTCTTTTTTTTTTTTTTTTTGCTTATTCTTTTGCTGGTTTATTTTTGTTTTGCTAGTGAGCTCATTATGTGGAACTCTGCTCTGACGCTTCTGTTTATTATAATGCATGCAGCCTGAAATTACTGTTGCTATATGTCTGGTCATTAACGTTGAAGACTACTTAGATTGGCACCCTATAGCATTAAAGTAGCCAAAGCTCTATAAAATCAAAAATTTTTATTTCCACGAAAGCATATGTCATGTGATCATAGCAAGCATTCTTTGTCTGAAGAAAAGCCAAAGACGAGGGACACAAGTGTAGAATGTTGGAGGCGATGTGTGCTTGCTTATTCTGGAACTAGGCAATGCTGTGCTCATCCATGTAAATATCAAGAACATTAGAGTTTACCTGACCTGAGTTTTTAATACATGTATTTCTGTTACTTTCAAGTGTAAAGAAAGAATGAGGCCAGTAAAAGCAGCTTTGAAACAACTTGATAGGCCGGAGAAAGGCCTGTCGGAAAGAGAGCAACTGGAACACACTAGGCAATGTTTAATCAAGATTGGAGACCACATCACAGAGTGTCTGAAGGAGTATTCCAACCCTGAGCAAATTAAGCAGTGGAGAAAGTAAGTGGGACACCTTTGAGGAGATGCTGAATTCATAATTTTAAAGTGTAACCGTGTTTCTGAATTTCTGTTTCTAAATATGAGGTAACAGTGCTTAGAGAGGTAACAATGATTTTGTTTTTATTTGTGTCTCTGTGTGTATGTAGTTGGCTATGAAAGTCAGAGGAGCTCTGGCTTTCCATCTCCTTGATCTGAATTGTAGGTGATTGTGACATGGATGCTAGGAACTGAACCCAGCTCTTCTGGAAGAGTAGCATGTATTCCTAACTTTTGATCTGTCTTTGAGATCAATTTTTTTTTCCTTTCATAGTTTTTTGTTCATGAGTAATTTTGTTTTGTAAGCTTCAGGTGGTATCTCTGCCTTTAGATAGTAGTGAGAAGTAATTTCAATAAAGTTCGGATTACATTTACTTTAAAAATGTATTTATATTTGCAAAAATAGACCAGTAATTAGTCTTTATGCTATAATCTCACTTGTTAACAGCGCAAAATGCAACCCTATTTTTCTTTTTAGGACTAGTAGAGACAGTTGATTTTAAAATTTATAAAACTGATCAGTTGCATATTACATTGGTGACACGTTTTAAAGGTTGTTAGGGGTAGGTGTGTTCAGCCTCCTAGACAAGCTAGGAAAGAACGGCCACTGTTGAGGGCCACTGTCCTGTTAGCCTACTGATTTCTTCACTTCCTGTATTCATTTCAGCTACATATCAAACCAAAGCTAATGACACTTACAAGAACGATGGCGATTAAAGTTATAAAGTATCCTATTCTTGCTCCTTGTCTTCTTACATTTGTAGAAGACCTCTGTAAAAAGAAGGTAGGAAATTAAAGGTGCCAGGAATCTAAATTAAAGCATTTGTTTTCAAATAGAAATTGAGCTGTTATATTTAGAGAAATCACTTGCCTATTGGAATGATCACAGGGTTTGCCATTAAACTGTTGATTCAGTCTTCACTTTGGCTAACTTTGGCTTTTGTAAGCATACACAGTAACAGTTCATCTTTCACCTGTTGTATACTTTGATTACATTACAAGCAATGAGAATCAATCCTGAAGTTTTGCATTCATAATATCTGGCTTAATTTTTCACTTGTGGGTGGAATAGATACAAAGTAATCCCCTTCTATAGGGATAGGTTTCAAGCCAACCATCTCTCCGTGGATGCCTGGTACTGCGATTGTACTGAATGCTGAATTATTTCGCTATATATGCATAACTGTAACCGCATTTAATTTATAAATTGAGCTCAGTAAATGATGCATTTCCCTCCTCTTCTTTATTTCCACACTGTTCTGCTTATTTATTTATTTATTTAATTTTTCTTTTTCCCAGTGACAGTGTTTCTCTGAAGCCAAGGTTGCATTGAATTTATTGTGTAACCTAGTCTGATTTCACTCTCCTCTCTGAGCACTGTCCAGGTGTGGGTCTGCATACTGATTCCTATCTACTGTAGGAGGAAGCTTCTTTGATGGCTGAGCGAGGCACTGATGTATGGGTACAGCAGAACATTGCTAGGAGTTATTTTATTGCTGTGTTCTTCTAGCAGAATAGTAGTTAGTTTTTCCCTGAGTCTTGAGTTCTTGACCACCCAAGCCGTGTCAGGCAGGCATGGGTTCCATCTAATGCAGTGGGCCTTACACATATAATCTATATTACACAGACTGAATATTTGCTTGCTTAGTTTTATATATACTTGGTGCATTTCAAATTAGGATCAAACACTAGATTTCATCATGAAGAATGTAAAATAAAGGGATTTGAAAGAGAAATAAGGCCAGGCGGTGGTGGTGCATATCGGGAAGCAGAGGCAGGCATGAGTCAGAGGCCAACCTGGTCTACAGTGTGAGTTCCAGGACAGTCAGGGCTGTTAGAGAAACCTTGTCTTGAAAATCCCCCACTCAAGGGGCTTAAAAAAGAGAAGAAAAACTTCATGTGGTCAGAGACTTACATGTACATGAAATTTTGAAAAATGAACATAAGGTTACTTTCATTGTTTTCATTACTTTAAAATTATTTTGTTCTCTCTCTCTCTGTGTGTGTGTGTGTGTGTGTGTGTGTGTGTGTGTGTGTGTGTGTGTGTGTGTGTGTGTGTGTGTGTGCGCGTGTGTGTGCGCGTGTGGGGGGGGTGCGTGTGGGCATGCGCGCGTGCGTGCCTGAGCATGCTACAGCATATGTGTGGAGATCAGAGAGCTTCTTGAGAAACATGGTTCTCTCCACCATAGAGGCCCTGGGTTTGAACTTGGGGTGTTAGACTTGGTAGGCTGTACCTTTATCTGCTGAGCTACTTCCCTCGTCTCTGATAACTGATTTCTTTAGTATAGACTTTGTTCCATACAAGGCTGTGCTATGCTTAGTGTATAAAGAAGGCTATAAGAAGTTCTATGATAAAGCTAAATATTTTTTTTTAACCAAATTAATTTGCCATTTTTTTTTCTTTTAGAAACCTGTGGATTTTTGTATCTAAGTTTACCGAGTTTGATGCAAGAAAATTGCATAAATTATATAAGCATGCTATTAAAAAACGACAGGAATCTCAGGTAATACTTTACTCTTTAAATTATGTCATTGAGACCATATACATTCTTTATTATCCAGTAATAAATGGAGAATCCAGTTAACAAATGTAGAAGTAATGAATAATTTAAAGAAATACCTTGTGGTATAAACATTATTCATAGCACTGGCTAATATAATAGACAAGGAAACAGAATATTAAATTGTCATACTATCATGAGATAGTAATTATGAAAGGAAACAGAGAAAACTTCAGCTACAGTACAGAGAAACACACCCGGTCAGTGACGTCGTCACCAGCAGATGGGACAGTCATGTCCCATCTTCAGCTCCTCTATCAAGTCTAAAATTATTTCAAAGTCTCTTTTCAAAACACAAAGGACATCATTTTGCTTAAAGAGAACACATGTATTCTACGTATGTGTAATATCATCAGGATCTTAAGGATCCCTAACCTAAACCCATCATCACTACACACACTGTACTGTAAGAGTATTGTAGGCTATTTGAATGTATCTGATCTGTGTGCATTTTATTTTAGCAAAACAGTGACCAGAATAGCAACATTACTGCTCATGTGATTAGAAATCCGGGTAAGTCTTTTTTCTTTTCTGTGTGCATTTATGTTTTGGTTTGATTTCTTTGTAGTTTAGTTTAGTTTTGTTTTTTAATGTACGTGGTATGTGTGAATGTAAGCATGTGGATATGTGTGCCTGTGTGGGAGCAGAGGCCAGAGTGGGCTTTGAACATCCTGCCTGTCACTTTCTTTCTATCTGTTCCTTAGAGGGAGGGTTTGTGAGCCTGGGCCCAAAATTTTCATCCTGCGATCCTGAAAGCATTAGTAGGCTTCTGTATGCTTCCTTGGAACTTGGTCAGGTTTGCTATGTGGGTGCCAGGGTCTGGACTAAGGGCTGCATGATTGTGCACCAGACACTTAACTTACAAGATGTCTCCCTCCTCAGACACCCTTTCTTTTGTTTTTTAAACCAATTTATTTTTTTAGGTTGTTGTTCTTGTTCAAAGTGCATTTATATTGAGAAAATGCTATAATCCTAATCCATTATATTATTTAAATAATTTTAAGCAGTGTTTTAGTTATTCCTTCTAAAAACAAGCCTTTAAGTCAGTTTCTAGGACTGGTTGTTAGAATGCTTATTCTGTGAGTCACAAAATACAGTCTGAGACAAATATGTGCCTCAGTAGTTGTCAATTGTGATCTTTTAAAAACTATGTTTTTAAGTGAAAGACAAATACATCACTTTCCCCCTCTCTGTTCTTCCTCTAATCTGCCCCCTATGCTTACTCTGTGTGTGTGTGTGTGTGTGTGTGTGTGTGTGTGTGTGTGTGTGTAGGGTTACAGTGTGTGTTCTATATAATCAGAGCTCGTTGAGTCTATTTCTGTTGCTTGTGTGTATATGGTTTCAGGGCTGACCACTGCACTGGACAACCAATAAGGGGAGGGGGCTCATCAGTGGGAGAGGCTTAATAAAAAAAAAACCTCCTTCAAGCAATCTTTAGCTGCCTAGTTCTTTGTCTAGGAGTAAGTCCTTCCATATTAACATATGTTCATTGTTGTGGGCCTAATTTCCTCAGTCATTTCAGGAGAGATTTGTGTTAACACAGACCCTAGACTTCCAGCCTTTCCCCACCTCTTCTGCAGTGTTCCCTCAACCATAGATGCAGGACCTGTGATGTATGTATCTCCATTGGGGCTGAGCTCTCCACAATCCATGGATTGTTCATAGTGTCCAGCTGGGGTTTTCTGTGAGTCTCCATTTGATGAGGGATGGTAGCTACACTCTTACTGCAAAACCCTTTAACACTTTAGTTCTGTGTTTATAAACCATTTTTTAAAAATGCTTTAGGTACCTATATTTGAGAATTGATTTTGTTTTAGCAGGAGTTATTGTTATATAATTTTTAAATATTTGTAAGACATTTTAAAATCCATTAATAAAGTTTCATTTATTTATCTAATAGATATGGAAAGGTTAAAAGAGAGTGCGAATCATGATGATAGCAGCAGGGACAGTTATTCTTCTGATAGACACTTATCTCAGTACCATGACCACCATAAAGACCGCCATCAGGGAGATTCTTATAAAAAAAGTGACTCCAGGAAAAGACCCTACTCTTCATTTAGCAATGGCAAAGACCATCGTGACTGGGATCACTACAAGCAAGACAGCAGGTAAACTGAAAAGCAACTTAAATTTTATTCTACACATCTTTCTCTTTTTAATTACAAAATTGATAGTAGTTTTCATGTTAATGTTTGTAACTATTTCTCTGTAAAATGGTTTTTGAAGTATTAAATTGGCATCAGAATATGTAATGAGATCTGAAAGTTTTGTAATTTTAAGTAGTGCAGTTTGTTACAGTTGAATATGCAGAGTGTTGGTACAAGTACAGGCTTTCTGTGGAGAGAATTCTGCATTGGATATTGAAATCCTGTGAGATAGAATATAATTTAACTATTTTAAATCTATTAAAAATAGATTTTATTCATTTATTGTTTAAAAGAGTCTCCATGATCATCCCAAAAATTTAATTCAGAGAACTGAAAAAGGTGAGAAAGAAGTGAGTGGCTAAATGTGCAGTTCTGGAGAGCACTCCCCAGTGCGTAAGGCCACAGCCGTATATGCGCTATATACCATATAAGCACATTAAATGTAGAAAGGCTTTCCATTAGGTACATATAATAGGAAAAAAGCCGTAACTCCTGCTGCATATGCCCGTGTTGTCACAAACCTCTGGAGGAAGTATTTGTCACAAGAATCTTTGCTCAACAGGAACATTTTATCTGAAAAGGCAATTATGTTAGAGATTTCTCATGGGTTAAATTTCTTGATATGCACGTTAACTCATTACATGACTAGTTGCATGAAAAAATGTTTAATAAACTTCACAAGCTAATGAAATTTCCTTTATGGATTTTTTTAGACTACATTCTAGTATTTTACTTTTTCCTCCTAGAGGTTTGTAAAGGGCTTCCGTTTTGAGGGAATTTTGCATAGCTGTGGTTATTTCAGACATTACCTTAGACACCAGAGTGCACCTGATGAAAGTCATTCATAAGTGAAGTTAGAACACTTCCTTAAAAACAAAACAACAACAACACAAGACAAAACAAACAAAAAAACCGCTTCCTTTTGGGATGCTGTCTATGGTTCTGTGTGAACTTGTGAACCAACAGTTTCATGGGGATTTCTAGTGATTTGTTTTAGGTAGAGATATTTGAGGCTCTACTTTAAGAGGTGACACTGGTTCATTGGAGAAGTCATTCTAAGCTGCTTTTATGAAGTTTGATTAAACACTAAGCTGTATACAAGTAAAATATGTTTTAAAGTATTTATAATTGGTTTTATATGGAGCTTTAACTTGCTCATTGGACTAAAAGGCTACATTTCTCTTTGATTAGGTACCATAGTGACAGAGAAAAACACAGAAAACTGGATGACCACAGGAGTCGAGAGCACAGGTCAAGTTTGGAAGGGAGCTTAAAGGACAGATGCCACGCTGACCATCGGTCTCACTCGGACCATCGATCAAGCTCTGAATACACACATCATAAAACTTCCAGAGATTATCGGTTTCTTTCTGACTGGCAAATGGACCACCGAGCTGCCAGCACTGGCCCTCGGTCACCGTTAGATCAACGGTCTCCTTACGGCTCCAGGTCTCCATTTGAACACTCGGCTGAACACAGAAGTACACCTGAGCACACCTGGAGTTCCCGGAAAACATAACAGAAGCTGATGACTTGTCTGTCTGGGCTTTGGTTTTAGCCATAGATCATAAACCAACACAGTAATTGCCTTACATGACTTGAAAGATGCAAACAGCCCTTCTATTGGTAGTAGTATTGTTACTTCTTTCCAGGACGCAAGGTCTATTATCCCAACAGAAGAGAGAATATTTTTATATTTAAGGATTATGCTGCACTGTACTGCAAATACTGCAGTACTTTTTTGTTTTTCTTTTTTAAAGAAATGGAAATGTTTACTATAACAGGGACCTCAACACTGCCCTCCGTATAGGCTAAATAAAACTGTTTTTATGTCAGTGATTTTCGACTGACTCCATTTAAATTATGTTTGTATATGAACTTTACTCTGACCTGTGATCATGTTTCAGGAAGGAACGAAAGAGAGCTCTTTTCTTAATGAAGAAAAAACACTCAAGGACTTTGTTCACTTTCCAAAGCTACTTGTTTACATCGTACACTGCGACCACCTTGCCGCTTCCCATCACAAGCTTGAATATTTAAATCCTGTACTTACGTCTGTATTATAGCCGGGAATTTCCTGTTTGTGATTATTATTATGCCTTTTTACAGAAGAAGATGGCTGTAAATTATTGTAAATGTATTAAATGAGCTTCCCTTCCTCGCCCTTCTTAGGTTCCTTTCCCTACCAACTCAGGCCTTCTTATTAAAAAAAAAAATCAGTGTAATAACACTTTTTAATGATTTGTCTTATGGAATCATTGTTTAGAATGTACAAACAGGGAAAGGGGCCACTTCTTTCTTTTAGTCCTCTTTTTATATTGAATATTTTTATTAGATACATGTTTTATCCCTCTTTTGAAAGTCAATATTATGTTTGTAGTTTTACAAAAAAAACTGGTGAGGGTAATATGTGAATTATAAACTTCATGCTCTGGGAACTTTTTTCAGACGCATTTGGTTGAAAAGGGTAGGTGTATGAACACTTTCAGAATCCAAAATGGCCAAAAGTTAATGTCAACCTCTTTGTTTCCCCTTTTCATGTGGGCAATAATGTCAAATGTGCTATGCAGCCAGGCTAACATTTTAGATGAATTTGATTAGCTTTTTAATATAAACTGTTACAGTGAACACTGATTGTACATAAAAACCTTATATATGACAAATTAAATTTAAGAAAAAAGGATATGTGGGCTCTTGTACTTTTCTGCTCCATTCTTGTTCCCTCAAGCATTTAATCTGTTTTGTTTTGTTTTAAGTAACAGCTGCCAGAAAATAAAAGGTATTGTGGCAAACAATTGAAGATTGATAATACATAGTACTACAACAATCTGTTTTGAAGACTCCCAATCTTTCTATAAAGTAGGTTCTAGAAGTCTGCTTCCTATAAGCTGTTATTCCAGGGTGCCTTATTTATTCACAATTTTTTCCCCCCTATATTCAGTGGGAATTTTGGGTGTATGCTGTGTAACCAATTAAAACATTTACTCCTAGACATGTCCCTATGGATTAGCTGTTGGGGCAATCCAAAGTTGTTCTGTGGATTTGTATTTTCATATTTTCCTTTTATATAGTTAAGTCTAAAATTTATACAAAACAAACTTTTTAAAAAGCAGTTAAATCTTTGGCATAATTTATCCTGAAGCAAAGGATGCTTTTATCTTCATGTGAGGTGATGGGTTAGGGGAATAACTCAACTTTTAAATATCTAGTTATAAGTAAAATTAAAAATGGTGAAAGAACTCCGTTCCATCACACAAATTTTAAGATTTTCACTTCCTCCACATTTAATGTAAATGGTCATTTTATTCCTGAAGGACATTCCCCATAAATCCTGATATTGACACAGCAAATAGCTCAGGGTTGTCACTACATGCCTTTGTGGCTAGGCATTTGCTTAAAAGCCTGTTGTACAGATTTTTGTAGAAAAAATGTGTTTTTTTTTGAGAATGGGCTCTTAATTTAACAGTTTGACATTTAATTGAGTTAACTAGCTGAGTTGAATGAAAATCTATAATTGTATGTAACATTTACTGAGTCTGTTAACTATTTGTAAAGTCGGCAGTTACATAGTAAAGGAGCAAAGCCATAAAGTACCAAGATGCAATGGATAACATCAATACGTAGATATAGCAGGGACACTATAAAAATGCTTATTTTTTTTAATTTTTTTTGTCTTTTACATGGTCACTTTGCTCTATTTTTATCCATTTGTTTAATTTTTTAAGGATGAGAGATTATGCATAGCATTGTACCAATTAATCTTCCATTTTAATAACAATAAAAGATTCTTATTAAAAGCAACGGCTTGTCTGCTTATAAAAATTATCCTCTGTTTAGGGCGAAATAGTAGTCTTCAGACCGGAAACTGACGAGACCAGAACAGCTCCAGCAGTTCCAGAGTGGCGTAAAACGAGAACCTTTGTGATTTGTGCAGTGTAGCCTGTAACCGTGTGATCATTTCAGTTACGGTTTTCGTTACAGCGAAAGGGTTGAGTGGACTTTGTGGTCAGATTATTCGAGAACATTCACCAGTCTTCTATGGTTCTTTGTTTTGTTTTCCAACAGTGCTTTTCTACATCTGGAACCCACTGTGCATGCAACACAGGCCAGCCTTGACCGACAAAGCTTTGCCACCAAAAAACGGCGTGGGTTTTTTGTTTGTTTCAGTTTTATTTAATTATCTTTGAGATTATAATTACATCATTTCTCCCTTCCCTCTAACCTCCTTGCCTTTTTTTTTTTTTTTTTTTTTTTTTTTTTCCATTTGTGTGTGTGTGTGTGTGTGTGTGTGTGTGTTATTCCTAAATATAACCTGTTCGGTCTGTATAATGTTACCTGTATGTATGTTTTCAGGGCTGGTCATTTGGTATCACACAGCCAATTCATGCTCCCTGGAGAAAACTGTTTCTCCTACTCTAAGCATCCTTAGTTGCCTATAATTCTTTGTGTGGTTGAGGCCTTGTGGGCTTTCCCCACCTATCCACTTAGGCTAGAAAATTATCTTTGGATCCTAAGTAACTTCTTAGATACAACAGTTTCATAGGGGTGGGGTTGGGGCTTGGGAAAAGTAGCCATTGTGTTGAAAGTTGTTTTCAAGATTTACCAGCTTCATCTAAACATGAAAGTACCCCAGTTAAAATTTTTAAAGTTCATTACTTAACAGTCAGTTTGGTTCATTACTTAGCAAGCAAGTTTTAGATGTTTCTGAATTGATAACATTACTAGATACCTATATCAAACATTACAATTTGAGATCATTTTTGTTTTCCTATAGCATTGTGTATAAGATTGTGGAGGTGAAGATTAAAGGGATCATGAATGGACAGTAGCTGTGTAAATATCTGCAGATACCTTTTGGGTTAGTAGTTTTAGAATGTAGGTATTTGGAAGAAAACAACTTTGAACAATTGAAATAATAATTTTCTCCCATGAATATCTTGTAAAACCTTAATGCTTGTTTTTTTAAGCTAAGTGTAAGTACAGGCAAAAATTCTCAGGTACCCATGTTTCCGAATTTATCCACAAACTGCCAAATGAAATACTTTAAATTCTGTGATCCATTCTAATTAAATTTTTTTTCTTTTGCTGACACACATCGAGGCAAAATAAAATTGGCATAATGCAGAACTATAAAATACATACTGTTTTTAGCAGGCACAGCATTCTGCGCACATTAATAGCTCATGTAAGCAAGTAGAAAACAAAACTTCCAAACTTTTAGAATATTAGTTTACACACAGAGAACAAAACCAATTAGCTATTAGATTTTCCATGAATTTATTGCAAAAATAGTACTAACAATTTGGCTTAAAGTTTTTTTTTTTTTTTTTTTTCAGTTTGTTGCTTACTGAATTTCATTTCTACTCTCTCTGGCCTGTTGTTGAGGTTCCTATTTTGCCCTGTTCATTTGTATTTATGTTCTTATGCCAAGAACTTTTTTTTTTTTTTTTTTTTTTTACTGCTGTTGCCAGTAAGCTCCAAAATTTACAAATGTTAGTCATATGTGCTTTTTCAGAATGAATCCGATTCTTTGAATTTGTTTGCTTCCGCATTTATTTTTATAACCAGCTTACTAATTTCTACCAAAAGCATGTTGAGATTTTAGTGAAGATCATGTTGGGGCATAGTCTCAAAAGAATTGAGACTTTAAACTCATGAGCATAGGATAGATCTCCATTACTTAAGATTGTTTTTCATTGGTGTGATATACAAATCTTTTGTGTATGTTAGTAGACATACACAATTGTAATTTTTAGGATTTCATAAAACCTGCTTTTATGGCTGTGATCTCTGACCTTGCTACACATTAATTTTTTTTCTTCCTTTTTTGGGGTGGGGTAGTTAGGGTGGAGACAGGTCTTACTGTGTAGCCTAATTTGCTCTGGAACTGTGTTAATCTGTCTCACTCTGCCTCCCAAGTGCCAGGATTTTAAAGTCATGTGCCTAGTGTTCAGGGTTTTTTGAAGATTTCCATAGCCCTGCTTTTAAAAGAAAGAAAGAAAAAAAAAAAGTATTTGTATCATCCCTATCTTAACACCTTTTATTTTTTATTTATTAAGTTCTTTGTGGCCTTTCTAATTCCTGAGTAGACAGCTTTCTTATCCCTAGGTAGAACTAATTTCATTTTTAACTACTGTGTACAGTACTAGCCAAAGGGTTGTTTGTTATAGTTTTTAAAAAGATGTGTTTTATTATTATTTGTACTAGGGTTCTCTTGAGTAGCCGAACTCTAACAGCTCTCTCTCTCTCTCTCTCTCTCTCTAGTATGACTCACAAGCTGTGGTACAGCTAATCCAGCAATGATGAACAGAAAGAAAGTCTGGGAATCCAGTGGTTGCTGAGTCCTTGAGCCTGACGTCTCAGCTGGTCCTCTATATGCCAGAATCCTGAACAAGCAGGCTCTCATGCCTTGAAAGAAAAGACTTGCAGGCAAAGAGCAAATCTTCCTTCTTTCCCGTCCTTACACAGGCTTCCAGCAGAAGGAAGTGGGTGTTCCCAGCTCTAGATCTGGATTAAACCTGTGTCTGTCTTCCTACCTTATAGATCCAATGTAGAAGTAGATCTCCCTACTTCAAATTAAGCAAAAATCCCTCTATTTGGGGGTTTTAATTAATCCCAGATGTAGTCAAGATGACAACCAAGAATAGCCATCATATTACTGTTACTTTGGTCTTTTCAAGACTGGATTTCTCTGTGTGTTTTTGTTGTTGTTGTTTGTTTGTTTGTTTTTGTTTTGTTTTCAAAAAAAATGACCAATCAAGGGTGTTATGATGTACTGGAATCTATTGGTGATGCTGAAGCATCTCAAACTGGTAATTCGTGCTGCACCCAGATATACATTGTCTTGCCTGTAAGTGGATGTAACGGATTGTCCCTGTCTGCCTTACACACCCTTCCCGCCAAACCTTGAGCATACATATACTTCAATCTTTTTCATTGTGTGTGTGTGTGTGTGTGTGTGTGTTGTGTTCAATCCTTTGGAAACATACTGCCGTATTCCCACTAAACCTTTCTGCTGTTTTGTTTTAAAGATTTATTTATTTGTTTTGCATGTATCCCCGCAGGATAGAAGAGGGCACCAGTTCTCATTATGAGATGATTGTGAGCCACCACATTGCTGAGAATTGAACTCAGGACCTCTGGAAGAGCAGCCAGTGCCCTTAACCTCTGAGCCATCTCTCCAGCCCTAACCTTTCTGCTCTTACTCAGTGTGAGCTCACTGCCACTGACCATCTGTTCCCTGCCCCTTCTTCTCTCTACTTTCCCCAGCTCCCCGAAGACACAGCTCATTCTTGTAAACTAACCCTTTAGATTCCACCAACAAGTGAGAGACAGAGCTTGAAACTGCCTGTCTTATCTCAACATATGCCCCATCTCCATCAGTGTCATAAATGATATTTCATCATTTTGTGAGTGATGACATTTTGTCATTTATATGCACCATCTTTCTCCGCCCTCCCCTGTCAGCTGTCCATTTCTGAATTTCTACTTTGCGGTTATTGATTGAAAGTGCTGTGGCGAACTTGAGCACGCGGCTGCCTCTTGAACATAGCATTTTCTTCCTTTTTAGTATAACCGGCTGGTGGAATAACTGGGTCATATGCTAATTCCAGTTTTTTTGGAGGAAGTCTCATATTCTTTTCCTAAATGACTTAATTAGTTTTATCAATAGTGTATTGTGGAACCACTCTCTCCACATCCTCTCCAGCACTTGACCTTAGCATTCTGATTGAGGTAATATGGTGTCTCATTGACGTTTTGGCTTATATTTCTCTCTAATGTGAACATTTTTCTATATGCTTATTCATCATTTATATGTTCTTGAAGGTGTCTAATTGGACCCATTATATGTTTTTAAATTAGGTTATGTGTTTTTTTTTTCCTATAGGGGGTTGAGGTATTTTTCTATGGTTTTATCTAGCAGTTCACTGTTTCTGGCCTTAAATTTACTTAATATACCTTGAGTTGATTTTTTTGTACACTGTGTAAGATAGGGACCTAGTTTCTTTTTTCTTCATGTGGTATATTCACTCTTCTTAGCATCTTGTTTCTGATGTATGTCCTATGCACATGTTTAAAATTCTGTTGATGTAGGTGGATGGTTTTAATTTCTCTATTTTGTTCTCACTGGTTTGTATTTATGTCAGTACTGTGCTTTTTTGTTTTGTTTTGTTTTGTTTTTTGAGACAGGGTTTCTCTGTGTAGCTTTTTTTTGGAGACTGTCCTGGAACTCTCTCTGTAGACCAGGCTGGCCTTGAACTCTCAGAGATCTGCCTGCCTCTGCCTCCTGAGTGCTGGGATTGAAGACATTCGCCACCAACACCCATCAAATTAAAGTTCATGTTTAAAAGTTAGATTATAGGTTTATTTCTTTGGCCCGGACTTCTTTATTTATTTGGTCTATGCAAAACTTTATATAACGAACGCCTTTATTCTAATGGGATATTTGCAACATACTGGTTTTAATGTCAGAGCAGTTGGGTAAATATAATACATTTAAGAAGAGAGCTTCCCCACAATAGTTAGATTGGTCCTTGAAGAGACTAGACAATACATAAAATTTTGTCATCAGAGTAGACCTGCACAGCTAGCACAGAAAGGACAGATACTGTAGGCTGTGTTGATAGAATAGGGTGTTTTCTCATGGGAGACTGTTGGTCCCCAACCTTGGACATTACATGCTGCACATCCCAAAAGGGCATGGGCGTGAACAGATAGAAGCAGGAACCACAGACAAGACTGACCAGTATACACAGCGAGTTACATTGAGGGCTCGGCTATATTTCTTTTCCTCATATTTTGTGAGATTGGATTGTGAGTTTTCTAGAAGATCTTTACATTCTGGAGTTACTTTGAACAGTTTGTAGGGTTTTTTGTTTGTTTGTTTGTTTATTATTTTGTTTTGTTTTGAGACCAAGATGTTCAGATAGGGACAGAGAAGGGTTTCACTGAATTTTCTCTCAGAGAACTAACTGTAGACCCTAACAGAAGAGTTCAGCGAAGTGGAAAGAAGTTGCAAATGAACCCAGGTGCATATTCAGTGAGAAAGTACGGTGTGGTTACATCAACTTTTCCAGGAAGTCAGTACCCACAGGCCACAGAAGCAGGTCTACAGCTGTTAAGGGTGTGGAGGTAAAGGGCTTGTAGTCTAAGCTGCTCAGGAGGCTGAGGTGCCTCCAAGATGATTTCAAATAACTTGGACTGTCATGCGGCTCAAGGAAGTTTTTTTTTGTTTTTTGTTTGTGATGGGGGTAGTTATTTTGAAGAGAATACTTGAAGATGTGTTTCACTGTTGAAATGACCCAGTAGAGAAAATCAGTCTTGGTGATTGACTGGGCATATGCATTGCTGTCATGCATGTCTACTGAGTTGCAAACACTGTACCCAGAGTTTATAATTTTTTTCTTTTTATTTACTGCAACAAAAAAGGAAATAAAAATTTCCCGATTGCCATGCATCACAGGTGTTGATGACCATTTTAACCACGAGGGGGCAGTGTTGGTCTATTAAATTAATGGCAGCGAGCAACCTTGGAGTGGTGTTTTGCAGAAACATTTAAGACATCCTAAAATTAAAATCCTCTAAAAGTTTACATTCACTTATATTATTTTTGAAGTACAGCATAATTACTTTATAACAAAGCATAGTTTCTGATCTATTTTAAATGTTGACATTATAAATAACATCTTTTCCACACAACAAAAGGAATCTACGTAATCGTAGTGATTTGATACCCATGACCCATCTCTTTAAAATTGTATCGCAAAGTGCAGGGCATGGAGGATATACAGGAACATGCGCCCCTATGTGTGATGCCCTTCTCTTTGCCCAGACAAGTCTACCCTTATATTTAATGAAACAAACTTCTAAAATTTATTTTTATTTATTTATTCAAGTGACGTCACCAGGCATGAATGTGGTACAGGGGTGTACATTCATGGAAAACACTCAAACAAACACATAAATAAATAAAATAACAGCAAGAATAAAGATGGATTAAACTTTCTGTCTGAAACTTTCAGCAAATTGACTTAAATTTTCCTTCATTTGACATTCCTTAGCTCCCTTCCTCCTATGATATTTTAGCTTGGTTTTCATTTGTGACACACTTGCTGCCATAGATGAAAAACAGGTACAAAGACTTCTCTTCCACTGTCTATCACTTTGCCGCTTTGATCCTGGAGATTTCTTGGGCTAGTTTTTTTTTTTTTTTAATTTTCCAGTGAGTCATTTAATTTCAATATTACATATTTTTAATTTACAAGAGTTCCTTATTTGTTCTCAGAATTGGACTCCAACTTCTTGGCCAGGAAAATATTTTACATCAGCATTGTTTTTTTTTTCATTTGCGTTCTCAGGGGTGGGTATGGAGCCATGTGGGGTTGCTTATCTTATTTAAGGGTGGGGCTTGGCAAAAAGACAGGTGCTTTGCGAAGGAGTTTCAATGTATGGTGGTTTGAAAGAAAATGGCACCCAAAGGAAGTGGCACTTTTAGGAAGTGTGGCCTTGTTGGAGGAAGTGTGTCACAGTAGGGGTGGGGTTTGAGGTCTCTCTTGCTCAAGCTTCCCTCAGTATGACTGTCAGTAGACTTCCTGTCCCCGCACTGTCAGCTCCAGCACCACGTCTCCTGCCAAGATGATAACGAACTGAACCTCTGAAACTGTAAGCCAGCCACCCCGATTAATACAAGCGATGAGATTTCCTGGGCTGCTGGTCATCACCTTCTGCCATCACACCGTGCACATCCCACTGAGGTATAAAAAAACGATGCTGTGGTGAACCTGTAGAGGCTGAGGACTATGGTCTGTTATCCTGAACTTTATTGCCTGCCGTAGTAGACTGAGTAACCTCGAGAATGCCATTGCCATTAGGAGGAAACAGACAGCTTGCCTTTCAGGCCTTAACTATCTGAAATTAAATAGAGTGTGAGAGTGCAGTGTGTAGTGCAGGGTAAGCATTCAGATGATTTAATAGATGAGCAGCACCCACATAAAATGCTGGGCACGTTGGCATGCTTGTGTAGCCCCAGCCCAAGGGGTGGGGGTGGGGTGGGGGTTGGGGTGGGGAGGGTTTGGGGGGGGGCTGTGGAGGAGGCAGACCCTGGCCCTCACTAGACAGCCAGCCTAGATGCGTTGGTGAGCTCTGTCTCAAAAAATGTGAGGTGGAGAGCAACTGAGGAAGATGTTAAGTCTCTGGCCTGCACATGTACAGATACATGTATGCACGCACACCCTGAGTGCACATGCACATGTGCACACAAAGCTTCATGAAGCCATGCCAAGAAGAAAGAGAACTACACGGCAGTAGAGGAACAATACCCGAAGTTGTCCCCTGGCCTCTGTATGTACACACACACACACACACACACACACACACACACACACACACACGGAACACGCACAGGGACACGCATAATGCAGACGAAGGATTTCTTTAGTGGTCCAAATAGCTAATCATTTACTACTCCTTATTATCAGATGCATCCTAGACCACGAAACTTGTCAGATATTTGATCTTGAGACAAATGCAATATTAATCTACACTTTATGCAATGTTGTGCTGTGCCACACACGTGGCACAGGGAAAGCTTCCTTGTGCAATATCTCATGAGAAAGAGATTTCAGAAGTACTGCTGGGAAGTTTATCTTGTCTTACGTAACAGGCCAGCTCTTCAGGGCCAGCTGAACCAGATAGTAGAGATGAGTCATTCAAAGGTAGGCAAAGGAGGCATTGGAGACCCAGGGCTAGAATGTTCTAGATCCCCATCTGAAACACCGCATTCCCGCCTTCAGCTTCAGTTTGGAGTAGAGTCAATGTCCCCCCCCCTTTTTTTTTTAAATCATTTTCGTATTCCATGGGTCGAGTAAAAAAGAGCACATTCTCCTTTCTTTTTCTCTGAAGCCTGGCACGTGGCCTCAAATTTTCATTTAGTAATTTCATTGTTTAGCCTAAGCATTTTTAAATACCTTAGGGATAGTTGGGAGTAAGGTATGAGCGAGGATAACAGAGGTCAGTGTAGCTGTTTAGGGTTGATATAGCTTAGTGATCTTGAGAAGAAGAATATGGTTCTCAAGTGAACGGATGCATAATTAGTAAAAAAAAAAAAAAAAAAGGATGTTACTCTGCAAGCACAAAATACATTAGCATAATTTTTTAGGAGCTAGGGGATTCAGTTCAACGGGAGAACATTTGCCCAGTATGTGTGGTACCCTGAGTTTCATCCCCAGTGCTTTAAAAACTGAGAAATACTGGATGGAGGCTGATCAAAAGGAAAAATTCTATTTTATTGGCAATTGTTTGCTAGCAGCTCAGATTGCTGATCCATCATTGTTAACGTGATTGATAATATGGAGTGTTCAGAAACACAGACCTGTGTTTTCTTCTGAGAAACAAATTGTCTTTGGTTTTAAATTCCCTTTCCATACGTCTATTGCTTTGGTCCCTATTAATTTTCCCTCAAAGATGTAAGTGGGGCCAAGCGAGGCTCCAAAGTAGGCAACTCTTGCACTGTTCCCTGGCTTCTCCAATTTACTTTCAAAACAATGTAAGCTGAGGTCAGAAATATCCCAAAGAAGCAACTGTCTTCACTGAGCCACAGGAGCTGTTGGCCCATTTACAGGAGATTTCAATGTCCTCCCACGGGACTTAGCCCCAGTGACAGTTCTGTAACCCATCGTTCAGGAAAGCTCGGAGTAGCTCACCCATGCTGACAGAAATTAGCAAGACTCACAATGAGGACAACAGCTAGGGGAAGGGGTTGGACCTTTGCTTAAGTGATAAGAATTATGGGATATGCTTCTCTCCACTGAACCAAAAGGCAAAGTAGCAGGAAATTCTTGTGAGGAAAAATTTGCAACTGAGAGCTTCTAACATGCCTTTCCCTCATCTTGCTGTATGAGAGCCTATTACTACCATCTAGGATGTTCGAGGTACCTGTTTCACTAAATGTTTCTTTTCTTTTCTTTTTCTTTTTTTTTTTTTCAAGAAGACTGAAATACGCAGAGGTGTTTTTAAGCATTTGGAAAATATTTTAATATTTCAAGTGGGCTAACAGTTTCCCACTCATCCTCCTGTTTGTGAAGACAAGTTATTATTTATTTCTATTTTATGCATACAAGTGTATGGTGATACCTTGCTTGTACAAATAAAGCTTTTTGGGGGGGCGGTCAGAGAATGGAGCTTGCCACTAGCTAACCATAGAGGTGTGGAGGTCTGTACAGACAGACAGGAAGTGAGGTAGCTGGGAGGAGACAGGATATAAGCAGGGGGAAACAGGAAATAGCTCGCTTGTCTGCCGAGAGGCTTAGGAGGTAAGGTGTGTGGTGGCTTGCTCCTTCTCTCTGGTCTCTGGGCATTTCCCTCTATATCCAACTCCAGCTTTTTATTATCTAGACCAATGAAGAGGAAGTGTATCATTGTGGAAGCAGGCTTTGAGGTTTCCTATGGTCAAGAGAGTTATCCCGAAGAAATATTTTTACGCCTTTTATTAATGATTGTTAATCCCAGTAAAACGCTATTATTGCTAGTTTGTGTGCTCTTCCCATAGCCTGAAATGGTATCAAAGAAATGCTCATCACAGCTTAGTTTTTTGTTAAGCTGCATTGAAAGGGTGTAATGAGTTGTAGCATGTTATCTTTAAGGTACTTTTGTTTAATGATGGAAAGATGCGTTTGATTGAATAACATGCACCTGTGGCCAGGAGGCTGTGTCCGTTTGATTGAATAACATGCACCTGTGGCCAGGAGGCTGGGTCAGCAACTAGCTGACTGGAAGTTGTGGGGAGGAGCCAGGTAGAAGGTTTATAAGGAGGGCGAGGAGAAGCAAGAGGGCTTCTTGGGAGATCCGAGGAGGTGAGCTGCTTTTAGTGGGACAGAGATTTAAATGTTTCCTTAGTAGCTTTGGAAGAGTCGGTGCCTGAGGGAACAGAATTCTCTCAGGCTTCGGCTCTGGACGCCTAGCTGCTGCTGACTGTAGTAGCTGTAGCTTAAAAGGCAGCAACAGCTAAATAAGAGAAATCACAGTAATGTCCTGAGATGCGTTACACGTTTGCACTTAATGTCTTGTCTAGAATATTAAAGAACTGTTTTTGTGATACAGAGAGCGTGAAGGTGTGCCGGGTATAGATTAAGCCATTTGAGATATTCCCTTACTTAGGAAATTATAGATAGGATCACCCAGTTTCTTAGATTTATGATGATCTAGTGCATCTAAATGTTGCATACTGGGTTAGAATAACATGGGACGAGGCACGGCGGAAAACGATGACTTTTCTACCAGCAGCACGTATCTTTGGAGATACCCCAAATTATCTGTAATCCCGTTGATACCCGTCTTACCTCCCTCCTATCAAGAGGTGAGGTTTATGGTGTGTGTCTTTGAATTTGGATGGCACCGTACGAACTTAAGCCAGCTGAAGATGATGCCAGCGAAAAACGCTGTTCCTTGGAGGTGATCATTAGCTGTGTTTGCCATCTTCCCTGGTTATCAGGAAACAGTTTTTGTAATATGCTTACTCTTGCTATGCTCTCTCCAGAGCCAGCCAGCATGCTTTGAAAAACCAAAGTCACACAGAAAGTTGTTTTGGTTTTTTTTTTTTTTTTTTTTTTTTTGTCAACTTGGCACGAGCTAAAGTTGTTTTGGGAGGGGGATTTTTATTTAAGTAAATACCCCCACTAGGTTGGCCTATAGGCAAGAATGTGGGGCATTTTTTTGATTAGTGATTGATGTTGGAGGGCCCCTCCCAGTGGGCGTGGTGCCCATAGTCCTAGGGTTTCCGAAAGCAGGCAGAGCGAATCAGAGCATGCAAGCCTGTAGCCTTTCTCCATGGTCTCTGCTTAAGTCGCTGCCCTGACCGCCCTCAGTGATGGATTGTGATTAGAAACTGTGAGGCAAAATAAATCCTTTCCTCCCCAGGCTCCTTTGATCACGGGGTCTAGAAGCCCCGAATAACAACACAAGTGGGTACTTGATCTCACAACCCAAAGCTGATCTTTCCGAGGATAACTTCCACTAGTTGTGAGCCCTTTGAAGGAACCATCTTGGACGTCTGGCTCAACCGAGGTCGCAATCACTGACACCTTGCTGTTTGCACCAGTGCGCCCTGAAATACACTGTCAGTGGAGCAGTCCAGGGAGCTTGAAGGTAAGTTAGTTACTTTGTTTCACTGAAATGGTTACTGGGTATAAAGATGCGTTACAATTGGTTTATAAAATATCTCAGTTGAAAGCTTTTCACAATTGAGCTCTGAGAACTGAAGCAATACTCACTTTCCTTACTATAAGCTCCTCTGGGTGAGGAAATGTATCCTCAGTATTCAGCTATACTCAATAGGTGTTTGTTAATTTTGTGACTGTTCCCTTCCATGTTCTACTCAGCCCTATTTTCTTATTCATTGATATCCTTGTTTGGCTATAGTTAACCTATTTTATGAGTAGAATTAATTATCTTCCCCCTGTGATTGCTGAAGAGCACAGTCTGATGAAAAAGTTTCAGCCCATTTAAAACCCTGATACTCATCTAAGGGTTTAGGCCACACCTGCTTCATGCTGGGGCTGCTCTGTGTATGATAGGCACGCACTCTGTCAGCTGAGCTATATCCTCAGCCCTCAAGTTTACGTTAAAAATAATAACCCCAAAAAAGTATCTCTAATGAGTAAGGCTATAGGAGGAATGCTTCCTCTTCTATGACAAGGTTCTTAAAACTTCCAGATGGAACCAGGGGAATGCCTGCCTCTGCACGTTACGATGTTTTATATGACCTACAGTCAACAGAGTGTTCGCAAGACAGAAGAACAACTGCAGGGTAGAAGGGCTTGCCCAGTCTTAGCAGAGGTGACACCCTGACAGCTTTTCTGTCTCTCTTTTGCGTTCTTGCACTTAGGTTGCGTAAGGTACAACAGTGCAATAAAGTTCCTCTTCTCTACCCCGAGGATGGAGACAATAGTTCATATTGGACTGACTGAAACCAAAGAATCTTGGCTAGTTATTAGACTCTCTAATGCCCCAGGAGATATAGAATCATTTTTTAAAGGCAAAGATTTGAACAGACAACAGGTGTTTCCTTTACAACTCTAATCTTCTTGGGAACTTTGGGTAGTCCCAGCACTTTGGTATCTATTCAGTAAGTTAATAAACTGTTTACAGGTTTTATCAGTTTTGTCACCACTACCCTCCTGTGTAGCTACACCTTCTACCTTCTATACTTTCCTCCCTTTTATGAGTTTTTTTTTGTTCTTGTCAACATTTCTCATTTTCTTACTTTTTTAAAAATTGAACATGTGTGTGCAACTTCTCATAACTCCTGTCCTCTCACACCTCACATTTGAAAAAAAAAAAAAATTCTTTTTTTTGTTTCTCTGTGTAAGTCATGGCTGTCTTGGAACTCAGTCTTCTGTAGACCAGGCTGGCCTTGAACTCAGAGAATCCACCTGCCTCAGCCTTCTGAGTGTTGGGTTTAAAGGCGTAGGTCATTACTGTGCAGCTGAAAAGTATATTTCAAAGATTTACTTTATTCCTCCACATGTATGTGTTTATCTAGATGACGGTATGTTGTGTTTCTGTTGGTTTAGTGGCTACACCTGAATATACTGATCTTTGAACTACTGTCTGTGGCCCTCAGTCCACCCCCTGCAGTCAGTGCCCCAACCCCTGCTGCTCAGGCTGCTGCTTGGTGGGCTTTCTGGTCCCACCAGCACCAAATGTAGTTTTTTTTTTTTCTTTTAATTTCTATTTTACATATCAATTCCAGTTCCATCTCCCTCCCTTCCTCCCTCCCTCCCTCTTTCCCCCTCTCCCACCCTCACATGCACCCGACCACCTCCCCCCCACTTCACATGTAGGGTGACGCCATCCAGGTGGGGTCATCTAAATCTGTCAAGTCATTTTAAGAGACTAGGACTTCTCTCCTGTCTCTAGGTTAACGGAGTATCCCTCCATGGGGGATGTGCCTGCAAGGTCCTTTTGTGCACCAGGAATACATCCTGGTTCCACTGTCTGAGATCCCTTAGACTGCTCAGGCCTTCTAGCTGAGACCCATATTCAGGGGGTCTGAGTCAGTCCCATGCTGGATTCCCAGCTGTCAGTCTGGGGGCCCATTAGCTCCTCCTTGTTCAGGTCAGCTGTCTCTATGTGTTTCTGCAGCCTGGTCTTGTCCTCTCTCTGCATCTGGATTCCAGTTCGGCTCAGTGTTTAGTTATGGGTGTTTGCTTCTGTTTCCATCAGCTACTAGATGAGGACTCCATATGGTGGATAAGTTAGTCGTTGATCCCTTATCAGGGAAGGGTTTTATGGTAGCCTTTCCATAGTTACTTAAATTGTTAGTTGGGGGTCAGTCTTGTAGGTCTCTGGACATTTCTTTAGGTTCATTTTTTTCTTCAATTCTATAATGGCTCCCTCTTTTATGTTCTCTCTCTCTCTCTCTCTCTCTCTCTCTCTCTCTCTCTCTCTCTCTCTCTCTCTCTCTCTCTCTCTCTCTCTCTCTCTCTCTCTCTCTCTCTCTCTCTCTCTCTCTCTCTCTCTCTCTCTCTCTCTCTCTCTCTCCCTCT
Source organism: Cricetiscus sungorus (assembly GCA_030556225.1). Lineage (NCBI taxonomy): Eukaryota > Metazoa > Chordata > Mammalia > Rodentia > Cricetidae > Cricetiscus > Cricetiscus sungorus. Next base: position 814,654 of record JANBXA010000738.1, on the reverse strand, counting down.
TTCTCTCTCTCTGTTTTCTATTCCTCCCCTGACTCAATCTTCCTAGTCCCACATGCTTTTCTCTCCTCTCCTTCTCTTCCTCCTAATTTCCTCTCCAATCCCTGCCCCCCGCCACACTCCCTATGTACTCTGGAGAACTTGCCCATTCCCTCTTCTGTGAGGGACCTTTCATGGATCTCTTAGAATCCACCACATATGCTAGTTCCTCTGGCGGTATGAATTATAGGCTGGTGATCCTTTGCTCTATGTCTAAAATCCATATATGAGCGAGTACATACCATGTTCCTCTTTTTGTGACTGGGTTACCTTACTCAGGATGGTTTCTTCAAGTTCCATCCACTTGCCTGTGAATTTCAAGATTCCATTGCTTTTTTTCTGCAGAGTAGTATTCCATTGTGTAGATGTGCCATATCTTTTTTATCCATTCTTTAGTGAGGGGCATCTAGGTTGCTTCCAGGTTCTTGCTTTTACGAATAATGCTATAAACATAGTTGAGCACATTTTTTTGTTGCATGGATGTGGCCATATTGGTATATGCTTAAGAGGGGGATTGCCGGGTCCTGTGGTAGACTGATTCTCATTTTCCTGAGCAACTGTCATACTGATCTCCAAAATGGCTGTACAAGTTTGCACTCCCACCAGCAGTGGAGGAGTGTTCCCCTCTCTCCACATCCTCCCCAGCATAAGCTGTCATTGGTGTTTCTAATTTTAGCCATTCTGGCAGGAGTAAGATGGTATCTCAGAGTTGTTTTGATTTGCATTTCCCTAATAGCTAAGGATGTTGAGCACTTTCTGTAGTGCCTGTGCTACAATCTGTTCCCCAAATCAGGCGAAGGCCTAGATAATGAAATAAAGAGACAAGACAGTGGGTCATTCATTCAATGGCAATGTTGGAATGCCGAATGCCATTTATTGAGGGGATGGAACGGGCTTAAATACTGATTTACAGCACAGTGGAAAATTGCTGGAACTTGAGGCTTAGCTCCTCCCTATGAGGTGTGTTTTGTCACAAGGTGTGTGTTATCAAAACGGGAAGAGTATCAACAACAGGTTTGGGGCAAGGAGTTCCAGCCAACAGCTTCAGGCTTGCTCAAGGTGCCTTGGGGGTTCATGCAGGGTCCTACAGGTCCTCCTTTCTTTTAATATAAATTAACACCTGTCTTAGGTGGCAGAGGACATCAGCATAATTCCTTACCTCTCATTGGAGGGGTCTCCCAGGCCTGTAACCCCTCCCCTCCCCCCCCCCGTCTTAGGTTGGATATTTGCCCCCTCTGCCTTCCCTGTCACTGGTGAATAGTTTGTCAGCCACACGTGAGCAGAGGCATTTTCTCTTGAGCCAAAGGCAGTAGACTCTGTCTTGTTGAAAGTTGGCCTGGGCCTGTCCAATGCTGTGGCGAAGTAGCACCAAGTGTAAGGGCTACGAACCCCAGTAATCTGCCCGGAAGTTGAAGTCCCTGTAAAAGGTCTCCTGCACTGTCAGGTGGTACTCAGGTTTCACTGATGTTAATGGTTTGCATGGCTAAAGCATGTGTATACTTTAAAAATGGATTACTAGTGAATTCCTGGAGAAAAATGATGCATTGACACAGATATGTGTGAAAGACAGAGCAAGAAGCCATATGAGCCTTTCACAAAAAATTCAAGTGTTCATATTAGGAGGCTAGTTTGTAGATTTAGTTTAAAAATGCTAATTTGTACTAGATAATCAAGTGTGTTTTGGGTGGCTAAGGCTTCAGCCAAATCTCCTGATAATTGACCCACTGTGCTTGAAGTATTTACAGATTGGGAGAGGGCTATCCTAAAAGTGTTGCTTCAGTGGCAGAGGCAGCAGTGGCTGGCGGCTGTGATTCCGAAATCTCCTTTCTTCTGTGCTGCACACCTGGGGTACGTGGCACATGACAGCTTTTACTTCATATGTCCAGAAGCTAACCATTCGGCAGACCTGCTGAGAACAATTGAAACTTTCTTCAAAATTTGTAGCATTGGTTACAACAAAAAGAAGGGAACCAGAATACAAGTGCCTGAGATGAAGGTGAAATTCTTATCCTTTGGATCAAAGTGTAAATTTATAGCCGCTTGACTCAGACTATAGTTAGTGGTCAGGAAAAAGGGCCACATAGGGCTACTCAGACTCGCAGGCATCAGAATGGGTAGATTATTCATGAAGGCCCATTGAAACTTCTTTCTGGCTGCTACAATCACGGCCCCTCCCCATATGGCGAATCAGACCCTCAGGCACCCAAACAGGGTTATCTGCCTCTTGTGGAAAGACACAAACTGACCCTCAGGCCCATACTAGAACTGGGTCAGAGCCGCACCATTGTCCAGTAGTGACATTCTTCCACATAACTGAGCCATAGTCAAATGACAGAGGGCAGTAATGCCTGTCAGCCACAGATAGAGCAGCACCATCAATAGTTAAAAAATTTAAAATATAAAGGACAAGAGAAAGGTGGTTATGAGGAGAACCTGTAAACTCCCTCTTTTTTGTTTTATGAAGATAGACTTTAATTGTGCGATGTGCACACTCCACCATGGCCTGACCCTGAGGATTGTAAGGGATTCCCGTCTTTTGTGAGAATAAAAAAAAAAATTGCAAATGAGTTGAAGCAACCATTATCAGGTTTTAATTGTTTGGCATTCCCATATAAGCAAAGGTTTGTAACAGTGGCTCTCAACATCCTTAAGCCTTTCTCCAGTATGGGCAGAGGCAAATATGAGATGAGAATGGGTATCCACAGACAGATGAACAAATTGTAGTTGGGCAAAGGAAAAACCATGGGTAACATCCATCTGCCAGATATCATTAGGCGTGACACCCCAGGGGTTAACTCCATGGTGTGGAACAGGTAAGAACTCTGTACATAGGGAACAATTCTTAACTCTATTAATAGCTTGGTTGCTAGTAATTTTAAAATGGAGTTTAAGTGACCCTGAGTATGAGCTGTATGAGCTTTGCAGGCTGCTTCATAACCAGAATCATCATCATAATGGCACTATCTGTTTTAGTATTAAAATCATCAATGGCATTTCCTTCACTCAAAAGGCCCAGGCAAATCAGAGTGTGCTCAGAGATGTCCTACAAAAATTGGATCCTCCATAGTAGGCTTTGTATGGCTAGTAAATGCTCCTGTACATGAGAGACCAGAGCTATATAAGCAGCCGTTTCTAAGGGAGCCAATATATGATACACATATTTACTGTTGGTTTATAAGTTAAGTGGCTCCTCAGAAAAATGTTGAAGGGCTAATTGTACTGCAGCCAGTTCAGCAAATTGTGCAGATTTCACTTTAAGTGTAGAGCGTTTAATAATGGGAAAGGAAGCAACTACTGCACAACCATTTGAAGAGCCGTGTATAAATACAGCTTCAAGGGATTTTGGGAAATCTTGGGGAAATACACAGGGTGATTTTTTAAAAAAAGTGAGCTAACTTACTGGAAGGAAAAAGACTATCAAAGTGGCAGGGTGTAGAACACAAGAAATGTGTCCAATCCTCATCAAACTGTTGAAGCCATTGTATCTGTTGTTCAGTATAGGAAGTAAAAATTGCCAAAAACTTGAAGACTCATTTTGTATGCCTTTTGAATAATAAAAAGCATTGCCTGGGGATAAGATCTAACTGTCTTTTCTGTGGATGCATGTTCATGCACCCATAATTTAGGACCAGTTTCCCTAAACACCGCTGTAGGGGAATACACTGAAGCAAAAACAAGTAACATCAAGTTTTGGGAATAGTCAATATAATTTAAATGTGCAGATTGGAGGCATTTTTGCACAAGCTGTATGCATTCTTGTGCAGCAGAATATTAAGGTGAGCAGAGAAGTGGGATCAGAATCTCCTTGTAAAATGTCAAATAAGGGTCTAAGCTGCCCAGTGGTTATGGCCAAACTAGATCAAACCCAATTTATATCTCCCAATAATTTTTGAAAATCATTAAGGGTAGTCAGTCTATTCAGCCTTAAAGTAATCTTTTGAGGACGGATACCAGAACATAACAATTGATGACCCAAGCATTGATGGGGAAATTCTTGTTGTACCTTTCCTGGGGCTATTCTTAAGCCAGCTAGTTGACGATTATGTTGCAATTGCTTTGGATCTAGGCCGGCTAAAAGAATATCATCCACATAATGTATAATATACAGGGATTGAAATTTCTCTCTAATGGGGGCAATGGCCAAAGATACATAAATTTGACAAATAGTGGAACTATTAGCCATTCCTTGAGGCAACACCACCCATTGATATCTCTTATAGGGCTCTTTAAAATTAATGGAAGGAATGCTTAATGCATATCGCTCACTATCCTGAGGATAAAAGGGAATGCTAAAAAAAGCAATCTTTTAGGTCTATAACTAATAAATGACAGCCTTGAGGAATACCTATAGGGGAAGGTAAGCCAGGTTGTGTGGCTCCCATAATTTGCGTACAATCATTAACAGCTCGGCGATCTTGTGGAAGTCTCCATTTTCCAGATTTTTTCTTTATAACAAAGATTGGAGTATTCCATGGGGAAGTGAAAGGAACAATATGTCCTGCCTCTAATTGTTCCTTTACAAGCTTTTGTACAGCCTGTAATTTCTCACTAGATAAGGGCCATTGCTCCACCCATACTGGATTATCAGTTTTCCAGATAATAGGAATGGGAACAGGCTGCACAGCAATAGCCCCTAAAGAAAATTCCCAACCCAGAGCGATCTCCAATTCTTTTGATAATTAAATTTTTGGATGCAACAGACTGAGGGTAACCTTAGAGGAATTTACCCAGTCCTCTTCCTTGTAGATAACCTTGGTCAACCAGCATATTTTTAATAGGCTCAGTAGTAAGGACCTCTCCCATGGCCTGAAGCACATCTCTTCCCCAAAGATGAACAGGGATATGACTTAACACAAAAGTTGAAAAAGACCTGTATGTCCTTCGTCATCTGACCGTTTAAGAAACTGGAGCCACAGCAGTTCCCACTCCTTGTAAATGAGTGGAGGCTGGATGAAGAGGCCATGCTTGTGGCCAATGTTTTATTTTTTTTTGCTATTACTGAGGAGTCAGTCCGTGTCCCCAATTCCCAAACAGTGTCCTTGTATGGTAAGGGTGAGCATGGGGCACTGGTCAAGACTTGATACTGTAAGACCCGCGAGAGTGTGGTCCCTCGTGCTCCCACTCAGGAAAGGCAACCCCCCCCCCAATCACTCACGAGAAGCGGTCTTGATGCAAACGCATAAGGTTCTTTATATTCCAGTGCATTGGGGCCCAACAGCCATATGCCATGCAGGGTAGAGGGCTGAGGACCCCCGGTACAGAATTGAGACAGCTTTTATAGGGTTATAACAGAGCCCAGCACATCGTGAACCAATCACCTTGTAGCATCCAGTGCAGACCAATTAATTTAAATTATCCAAGCCTATGCTTAGCCCAGAAAGTCTGCTTTCGCACAGCTTCTGGGTGTGGCGACAAGGCTCATTTCCTGTGTTCATTTACTCACAGGCTGTTGTAAACATTAAAGTAGGTGACCGTCAGCTTGGGATTTAAGACTCCCAGCTTCCTGGGGTCAGTGGAGAATTAGGCTAAATTTTTCCACCCTAACAATACCCAAAAGGCACCCATGGAGCCTGTGGACCCAAAACCAGCAGATCCCCTGATGTCCTTTAAAAAGGGACTGTTGGTTTTGAACATAGGGAGAAGAACCAATTGTGCTATCCGAGCGCCCTGTGGCATCATTAATACCCCCATTTCTGCCCTAACCATGATTTTTATTTCTCCTTTAAAATCTGAATCTACTACTTCTGGAATAACTCTAATTCCTTCCAACAGGGCACTACTGCGCCCTAACAATAGCCCTATTGCTCCTGGGGGAAGAGGCCCAAAGACTCCCGTGCTTAAGCCTTGAGTGCACATTTGTGGTGTTAATATTGCTCGGGTGGTGGAACAGAGGTCCAATCCTGTGCTTCCTGGGGTACCTCTGATAACGCTGCGAAAGACTCAATAATTGTCTGAGTAAAAGGAGCAGTGACAGCCTCTTTAAGCTGTTTTATATCCTTAAAATTTAATGGGCTGTGCTCCCTAACCCTGTTATCCGGAGGATCCACTGTCTCAATCACAAGAAACACTTGTCTTCCCTTTTCTAATTAAGTCTTTGACCTCTTCCTCTAACCCTCAAGAGGCCTTACTAAAGGAATCACAAAAGGGGCTGTGCCTTGGCAGATGGCATATGTGCTCATCAGCTTCAGATTCTGATCCCAAAGTATCCTCTTCATCAGTTACTGTAGGACTATCATCATCTCTTGGTTGGGATCTCCCTCTTGTTCCCTGATAGACTAAACAGATTCTAAATCTTGTACTTCCTCTAAAGTCCTATTCATCTCTGCCAATTGTTCTTTTGCTTTAACATTGTTGCTCAGGAGCGCACTTTTAACTAGACGCCAAAGGGAAAGGGTGGCAATAAGGAAATTATCAGGCCCCTCTTCTTTATAAGCCCTTAGGAGGTCTCTTTTTACCTGTTTCCAATCGGGGATGTTAAAGCCTCCAGAGTGCATAAATCAGGGGCTGTGTTCTTCTAACATGTCAAAAAATTCTGTAGCTGCCTTTGTTTTTATCCTGGCGCCATGCCTTTTCAATAGGGCCACTAACTGCCCTCTGAGCTTTGCCTTAGAGTTACTGGCACCCATCCTTCAATACATCCTCATTCACTTACTTTCCTGGCCGGCCTCCAAGGGCCATCTCTTAGGGGGATACTTTGTTTCCATCTCAGTGGGACCTCCGCTTGTAGCACCTGTGCTACAATCTGTTCCACGAATCAGGTGAAGGCCACCTAGAGATTGAAATGACAAGACAGCAGGTCATTCATTCAATGGCAAAGTCAGAAGGCCGAATCCCATTTATTGAGGGGATGGAACGGGCTTAAATACTGACTTACAGCACAGTGGAAAATTACAGAATTTTAGGCTTAGCTCCTCCCCATGAGGTGTGTATTGTTACAAGGTGTGTGTTATCAAAATGGGAAGAGTACCAACAACAGGTTTGTGGTAAGGATTTCCAGCCAACAACTTCAGGCTTTCTCAAGGTGCCTCGGGGGTTCATGCAGGGTCCTACAACTTAAGTGTCTTTCAGCCTTTTTGATTTTCTCTATTGAGAATTCTCTCTTCAGTTCTGTAGCGCATTTTTAAATAGGGTTATTTGGTGTTTTGTTAACTAGTTTCTTGAGTTCCTTGTATGTGTTGGAGATCAGCCCTATGTCAGATGTAGGATTGGTGAAAATCTTCCCAGTCTGTGGGCTGCCGTTTGGTCTTGTCTAATGTGTCCTTTGCCTTAGAGAAGCTTCTAAGTTTGAGGAGGCCCCATTTATTAATTGTCAAACTCAGTGTCTGTGCTACTGGAGTTAGCTTCAGGAAGCAGTCTCCTATACCTTTGTTCAAGGGTACCTCCCAATTTCTCTTCTAAGAGGTTCAGTGTAGCTGGATTTATGTTGAGGTCTTTGATCCATTTGGACTTGAGTTTTGTGCCTGGCAATAGACATAGATCTGTCTGCAGTCTTCTACACACCATCATCCAGTTGTGCCAGCACCATTTGTTGGCATTTGTTGAAGATGCTTTTTTCCATCCATTGTATACTTTTAGCTGTTTTGTCAAAAATCAGGTGTTCGTAGGTGGTGGGTTAATATCAGGATTTTTGATTAGATTCCATTGGTCTACTTGTGTATATTTGTGTCAATACCAGGCTGTTTTCAGGACTATAGCTATGTAGTAGAGCTTAAAGTCAGGGATGGTGATGCCTCCTGAAGTTCCTCTATTGTACAGGGTTGTTTTGGCTATCCTGGGTCTTTTGTTTTTCCATATAAAGTTGATTATTATCCTCTCAAGGTCAGTGAAGAATTGTGCTGGGATTTTAATGGGGATTGCATTGAATCTGTAGATTGCTTTTCACAAGATTGCCATTTTTACTATGTTTATCCTACCTATCCAAGAGCATGGGAGATCTTTCCATTTTCTGGTATCTTCTTTATTTTCTTTCTATAAAGACACAAAGTTTTTATTATATATGTCTTTTACTTGTTTGGTAAGTGTTACCCCAAGATACTTTATGTTGTTTGTGGCTATTGTAAAGGGTGGTGCTTCTCTGATTACTTTCTCAGCCCCTTTGTTGTCTGATTAAAGTATGGCTACTGATTTATTTATTTATTTATTATGTATACAGTGTTCTGTCTGCATGTATCCTTGTAGGCCAGAAGAGGGCACCAGATCTCATTATGGAAGGTTATGAGCCACAATGTGGTTGCTGGGAATTGAACTCAGGACCACTGGAGGAGCAGCCAGTGCTCTTATCCTCTGTGCCATCTCTCCAGCCCCCATGGCTACTGATTTTGTTGAGTTTATCTTTTATCCTGCTAGTTTGCTGAAGGTGTTTATCAGCTCTTGAAGTTCCCTGGTGGAGTTTTTTGGGTCTCTAGTGTAAACTATCCTATCATCTGCAAATAGAGAAAGTTTGACTTCTTCCTTTCCGATTTGGATCCCCTTGATCTCCTTTTGTTGTCCTATTGCTCTAGCTAGAACTTCAAGTACAATATTAAAGAGATATGGAGAGAGAGGGCAGCCTTGTCTTGTTCCTGATTTTAGAGGAATCACCTTAAGCTTCTCTATTCAGTTTGATGTTGGCAGTTGGTTTACTGTATATTGCTCTTATTATGTTTAGTTATGTTCCTGTTATCCCTGATCTCTCCATGACCTTTATCATGAAAGGGTGTTGAATTTTTTTTTGAAGGCTTTTTCAGCATGTAGGGAGATGATCATGTGGTTTTTCTTTTGCAGTTTGTTTATATGGTTGATCACCATAGATTTTCGTATCTTAAACCATCCCTGCAACTTAGGGATGAAGTCTACTTGGTCATGCTGGATGATTTCTCTGATGTATTCTTGGATTCAGTTTGCCAGTATTTCATTGAGTATTTTTGCATCAATGCATGAGGGATATTGGTCTATAGTTTTCTTTCTTAGTTGTGTCTTTGTGTGGCTCGGGTACCAAGGTGGTTGTGGCTTCGTAAAAAGAGTTTGGTAATGAACCTGTTTCTATTGTGTGAAACAATTTGAGGAGTATTGGTATTAGCTTTTCCTTGAATTTCTGGTGGATTTCTGCACTGAAGCCACCTGAGCTTTTTTTGGTTGGAAGGCTTTCGATGACTTCTATTTCGTTAGGGATTATTGGTTTATTTAAGGTGTTTGTCTGTTCTTGACTTAATTTTGGTGAGTGATAGTTATCCAGAAATTTGTCCATTTCCTTTGAACTAACAAATTTTGTGGAGTATAGGTTTTCAATGTATGACCTGAAAATTGTCTGGATTTCCTCTGTGCCTGTTATGTTCCCCTTTACGTTTCTGGTTTTGTTAATTTGCATGTTCTCTCTCTGCTTTTTCATTAGTTTGGATAATGGTTTGTCTATGTTGTTGATTTTCTCAAAAAACCAACTGTATTGTTTTCCTGGTTTCTACTTTGTTATGAGCAGGTTTCCCCCTCCCCCGCCTGCTGCTGGTCTGGTCCTGCCGCTGCGCCACCCCCAAATAATACACTGAGACTCTGTATTTGATACAATGCTGTTGGCCAGTTACTATCATTTCTTACTGGCTAGCTCTGTCTTAAATATTAACCCATTTCTATTAATCTAAGTATTTCCACATGGCTCATCTTACCAGCCAGAGGGGCTGGTGTTCTACCTCTCCAGGCTCTCCATCTTGACTTCTCCTTACTACTTCCTCTTTCCTCCTAGTCCCGCCTATCTTGCTTTCCTATTGGCCAACAGGGCTTTATTCATTAAGCAGTATGAGAAACATGTTTACAGAATAACATCTCCCATCACTACTTTATTGATTTCAGCCCTTAAATTGATTATTTCCTGGTGTTTACTCCTCCGGGATGTGTTTGCTTCTTTTTGTTCTAAGGCTTTCAGTTGTGCTGCTAATTCTCTAATGTGATTATACTCCATTTTCTTCACATGGACACGTAGTGCAATGAATTTCCCTCGTAACTCTGCTTTCAAGGTGTCCCATAAGTTCAGGTATGTTGTGTCCTCATTCTCGTTGTATTTTTGAAAGTCCTTAATTTCTTTATTTCTTCTTTGAGTCAGGTATGGTGCAATTGCACATTGTTTACTTTCCATGAGTTTGTAGGGTTTCTGCGATTTGTGATGTTGTTGAATTCCAACTTTAAAGTGTGGTGGTCTGATAAGATGCAGGGGACTATTCCGATTTTTTTGTATCTGTTGAGGTTTGTTATGTTGCCTATTTTGTCGTTGATTTTAGAGAAGGTTCCATGTTGAGCAAAGAAGTTATATTTTTTTGTGTTTGGATGGAATATTCTATAGATGTCTGTTAAACCCAATTGAGACATACCTTCTTATGTTAGTTCTTTTGTTTCTTTGTTAAGTTTCTGACTGGTGGTCCTGTCTAGCACTGAGAGTGGAGTGTTGAACTTTCCCACTATAAGGGAGTGAGGTTTTTATGTGAGCTTTGAGTTTTTTGTAGCATTCATTTTATGTATGTGGGTGCCTTTGTATTAGGGGCATAGATGTTCAGAATTGAGACTTTGTGCTGATGGATTTCTCCTGTGATGAATATGAAATGACCGTCTATATCTCTTTTGATTGATTTTGGTTTGAAGTCTAACTTGTTAGATATTAGGATAGCCACACCTGTTTGCTCCTTGGGTCCATTTGATTGGAAGATCTTTTCCCAGCCCTTTACCCGGAGGTAATGTCTATCTTTGAAGGTTAGATGTGTTTCTTGTATGCAGCAGAAGGATGGATTCTGTCATTGTATCCATTCTGTTAGCCTGTGTCTTTTCATAGGTGAGTTAAGACCATTAATATTGAGGGAGAGTAAGGACCATTGATTGTAGATGCTTGTTTTTTTTTTTTTTAGATTTGTTGTTGTTGGTGGTATTGTGAATATATTTGTCCTGCTTTACCCTTGGGTTCTGGTGATGTGGGATTTTCTATTGCCTATGTCTTTGTGAGCATAGTTAACTTCCTTGGGTTGGAATTTTCCTTCCAGAACTTTCTGTGGGGCTGGATTTGTAGATATGTATTGTGGAAATCTGGCTTTGTCATTAAATATCTTGTTTTCTCATTCTATAGTGATTGGGAGTTTTGCTGGGTATAGTAACCTGGGCTGGCATCCGTGGACTCTTAGGACTTGTAGAAAACCTTCTGCCCTTGAGAGTTTCCATGGAGAAGTCAGGTGTAATTTTGATAGGTCTGCCTTTATATGTTACCTGGCCTTTTTCCTTTGCTGCTCTTACTATTCTTTCTTTATTCTGTATGTTAGGTGTTTTGATTATTGTGTGTTGAGGGGTCCAGTCTATTTGGGCATGTCCTTTTTCAGATTGGGAAAAATTTTACTGAATGATTTTGTTGAATATGTTTTCTGAACCTTTGAGCTGGGCTTCTTTGCCTTCCTCTATGCCTAATATTCTTAGGTTTGGCTTTTTCACAGTGTCCCACATTTTCTGGATGTTCTGTGTTAAGGATTAGTTGGATTTACGATTTTCTTTGGTCGATGAATCTATTTCCTCCAGTTTATCTTCAGCACCTGAGATTCTCTCTTCCATCTCTTGTTTTCTGTTGCTTATGCTTGTGTCTGTAGTTCCCGATCATTTGCCCAGTTTTTCTGTTTCCAGCATTCCTTCAGTTTGTGTTTTCTTTATTGTCTCTAGTTCAGTTTTCAAGTCTTGAACCATTTCCTTCACCTGTTTAATTTTTGTTCTTGGCTTTCCATAATTTTTTTTAAGACATTTATTCATTTCTTCCAATTTTTTGTTTTTTTCTCCCATTTCTGTAAAGGATTTTCTCACATTGTCTTTGAGGGCCTCTATCAATTTTATGATGATATATTTTAAGTCATTCTCTTCTGCGTCATCTGTTTTGGGTTGTTCAGTTCTAGTTGGTGTAGAGTCCCTAGATTCTGGTGGTGTTATGCTTGTCTTTCTATTGTTATGTGTTTTCTTGTATTGCTGTCTTCCCATTGCTTCCTCCAGTGGGTGCAGGTGGGGTCTCATTCTCTCTCTCTCCATGGTACTTCCTAGGTGGGCTTAGGTGGGTCAGAAGTACAATGTCTGTAGCTCTGGGTGGTCCAAGCTCTCTAGGAGGTGTCTCCTCAGGCATGGCCCCAGCAAAAGATCAGGCTCCAGCAGAAGATCAGCATTGGGGGTCAAAGATCCCTATGGCTGGGACTCCTGATGTTTCTGGGCAGATAGGCCAATCTAGCTGGGCCTGGCACTCTCCAGCTGAGGCCTCTTTAGCAGAAGCCCAGCGATGGGGATCAAGGATCCAGTCCCCAGGGACTCAAAATAGGCCTGAGGGGATAGGTGAATCTCTGGGAGGGGCCCAGAACTCCAGTAGAGGACTAGAGGTGGGGGTCTGAGACCAAGCAGTTGGGGATTCTGGGTGGTCCTGGGTGGATAGGCAGGCCTAATGTTCTCAGAACAGCTCCAGGATGTTCCCCGAAGGTGGCGAGGATTGCTGGATCCACCTTCTGTCCCAGTGTTCAACAGCAGCAGTGGGACAGTGGGCAGGGAGGGCACAAGGTAGGGAAGTACAGGCTCTTGGTGGGTGTGGGTGGGTGTGTATCAGAGCATCAGGAGCGCTCTTGCTGGGGACAGGACACAGAGGGAGTGAGATCAGGACCAATCCAGGGAGTTCCCAGGGAAGAGTGTCGGGGATTTAACCCCAATTGGTTCCAGACTCACCTCTAGCAGAGGCCTGGCGATAGGGGTTAAAGATCCTGCAGGCTGGGACTCAGGATGTTCCCGTGTCAATAGGCATATCTAGCCTGGGCCTGGCACTCTGCATCTGAGGCCTCTTTAGCAGAGGCCCAGCGATGAGGGTCAAGGATCCAGCCCGCAGGGACTCAGGGTGGCCTCAAGGGGGTAGGCGGATATCTGGGAGGTGCCTAGAACGCCAGTAGAGGGCCAGTGTGTGTGTGTGGGGGGTCAGAGACCAGGCAGGTGGGGATTCCGGGTGATCCCATGTGGATAGACAGGTCTAGTGTGCTCAGAACATCTCCAGGAAGTTCCTGAAGGTGGCAGGATTGTTGGCTACACCCTCTGTCCTCAACTAGAGCGGTGGGACAGTGGGCACAGGGTAGGTGGAGGGCAGGCTCTTTGGTGGGTGTGGCTGGGTGTCTATTAGAGCACTAGGAATGTTCTTGCTGGGGACAGGACACAGGGGGTGCGAGGCCAATCCAGGGAGCCACCAGGGAAGGGTGTGGGGGGGATTCAACCAAAATTGGTCCCAGACTCACCTCTAGCAGAGGTCTGGCAGACCTCTGGAGTCCGAGAAATTGAAAATATTATCATTGGCCTAGGTTGTACAACTAGGAGGTTCCAGATCTAAGAGTTATTTTTGCTTTGACTGTGAGATACCAAGTAACTACATCTATCACCATTCAATCTAAGGAAAACACTTGAGAAAGTCCTTAAGCAATTACACTTCTCCACTGGTGTCCTGATGAGCTGGTCAACTATCTCTTTAGCAACAGTTTTACCGTGACTCTTCCTACATTCAGACCATTTTCAGTCCCTGAAGACCAATCCAGGGCAAGCGGTTACTCAAATAGGAGGAGTGTTACTGTCTTAGGGTTTTGGTAAATTTGCGCTAACAATGTGGGAGCATTTGCAGCGAGGAAGGGGGCAGGAGGTTCTTGGCGTGCCTGCTGTTTGAATCGATGCTTTCCTGGAAGCTATGAACCAAGTTTGTTTCCTTCTTGGATGTTCAACCTTTCTTCAGGAGTTTGACCCAGTCCTAAATTCTTGAATCTTCATTGGGACCTAAAACTAAAAATGTAGTTCTTCTAAGTTGAGCAAACAAATGGATTTTCTTAGGTATGGCTTTTGTTTGGCAATAAGAAATTCAGATAAAGTAGTAAATTTACTCTTCACAGGGGATGTTTGAGGTGTGATGTTAGGATTCTTATCTTAAAGGTGAGGAAATGGAAGTCTAGACATGGCTTAGGATGCATAAGGAGGCACAATAAGTAAAGTTGATTGAAACTTAACACTTGGCAGTTCTACAGACCGATGACATGCAGCCTTCTGAGTAGACTATATAAAGGGGGGGGGCATTTAACGGCCCTGCAGCTCAAGGCAACCAGACAGCATCCCTATCTGCAATTTCGATCTGCAAGCTTTTCCTGTCATTGCTTTTCCAACTTCCCAGGTCATATTTGACCTCTTTCCTGAACTCCAAATGTCATCCACATGTCCCATTTGATAGGAGCTAATGATGCTATGTTTGTTCTGTACCAATTTGTTTTAGTGTCCTCCCCCCCCCCAAGAAAGAAATATGCATGAGACACAGGCTTGGTCTGTCTTTCTCTTAGAGCAAGGCAATCAGTACCACTCCCCTCTTCATGATACTGGTAACTGTCTTAGTTAGGGTTCCCATTGCAAAGACAAAACACCAAGCGAGTTGGGGAGGGAAGGGTTTATTTGACTTACTCTTCCAGATCATAGTTCATCATTGGAGGGAGTCAGGATGGGAACTCAAGTAGGCCTGGAACCTGGAGACTGGAGCTGATGAGGAGGCCATGGCGGGGAAACTGCTTATTGACTTTCCCTGGCTTGTGCAATCTGTTTCCTTCCTTCCTTCCTTCTTTCCTTCCTTCCTTCCTTCCTTCCTTCCTTCCTTCCTTCCTTCCTTCCTTCCTTCCTTCCCTCCCTCCCTCCCTTTCTAATTTTTATTTAAATTAAAAACATTCTTATTTTACATACCCATTCCAGTTCCCTCTCCCTCCTATCCTCCCATTTCCCCCCACCAACTCCTCAGGGAGGGCGGGGCCTTCCATGGAGCACCATCAAAGCCTGTCACATCATTTGGGGAAGAACCTATCTCCCCCTCCCCCCCATATCTAGGCTGAGAGAGTATCCCTCCATAGGGAATGGGCTCCCAACGTCCATTTGTAAATTAGGAATAAATACTGGTCCACTGCCAGAGGCCCCTTAGACTGCCCAGGCCTTCTAACTGAGAACCACGTTCATGGGACCTGGTTTGGTCTATGCTGGTTCCCCAGCTGTCAGACTGGGGTCCATGAGCTCCCCCTTGTTCAGGTCAGCTGTTTCTGTGGGTTTCCCCAGCATGGTTTGGACCCCTTTATTCATCACTCCTCCCTCTTTGCAACTCCAGAAGTTTGGCTGAGTGCTTAGCTGTGAATCTCTGCTTTCTGTTTCCATCAGCTACTGGATGAAGGCTCTAGGATGGCGCATAAAGTAGTCCTTAATCTCATTATAGGGGAAGGGCATTTAAGGTAGCCTCTCTACTGTTGCTCAGATTGTTAGCTGGGGTCATCCTTTGGATTCCTGGAAATTTCCCTAGTGCCAGGTTTCTCTATTAAGATAGCTTTTTCCTTGCTCTTCTCTGTTCTCCCTCCAACTCAACTTTCCTGATCCCTCATGGTCTCTTCCCCCTCCCCCCTCCTCCATGCTCCCAACTTACTCAGTAGATCTTGTCCCTTTCCCCTTCTGTGGGGGAGATCCATGTATCTCTCTCTTAGGGTCCTCCTTGCTTCCTAGCTGGGGTTGGTTGTCCTTTATCGAATATCCACTTGTGAGTACGTACCATGTTTTTCTTTCTGTGTCTGGGTTACCTCATGCAGGATGGTTTCTTCTAGTTCCATCCATTTGCTTGTGAATTTCAAGGTGTCTTTTTTTTTTTTTTCCCATTCTTTGGTTGAGGGGCATCTAGGATGCTTCCAGGTTCTGGCTATTACAAATAATGCGGCTATGAACATAGTTGAACAGATGTCCTTGTTATATGGATGTGCATCTTTTGGATATATGCCTAAGAGTGGAATTGCTGGGTCTTGAGGTAGAATGATTCCCATTTTCCTGAGAAACTGCCATACTGATTTTCAAAGTGGGTGTACAAGTTTGCACTCCCACCAGCATTGGAGGAGAGTTGCCTTTTCTCCACATCCTTTCCAGAATAAACTGTCTTCGGTGTTTTTGATTTTAGACATCTGACAGGAGCAAGATGGTATCTCAGAGTTGTTTTGATTTGCATTCCCCTAATGGCTAAGGATGTTGAGCACTTTCTTAAGTGCCTTTCAGCCATTTGAGATTCTGCTATTGAAAATTCTCTATTTAGATCTGTACCCCATTTTTAAATTGGACTATTTGGTGTTTTGGTGATCAGCTTTTTGTGTTCATTGTATATTTTGAAGGTCAGCTCTGTCAGATGTGAGGTTGGTGAAGATCTTTTTCCCTTTCTGTGGGCAGCCTGACCTTTTAAAGAACCCAGAATCACCATCCCAGGGATGGTATCACCCACAATGGGCTGGGCCCTCTCCAATTGATCACTAATTGAGAAAATGCCTTAACAGTGGTACCTCGTGAAAGCATTTCATCAACTGAGGCTCCTTCTCAGATGACTCTAGCTTGTGTCAAGTTGACACACAAAACCAGCCAGTACAGTAACCAATAATATGTGAACAGCACCATTTGCGACACCGTGACAAAGGCAACCAATAGAAGAGTTTATTGGGGGCTTGCCTTCAGTTCCAGAGGGTTGAGCCCACGGCCATCAGAGCAGGGAGTACAGCAACAGACAGGCAGACATAGTGTTGGAGCAGTAGCTGAGACCTTACGTCTGACCCATAAGCAAGAGGCAAAGAGAGCAGGAGAATGGGGAATGGCCTGTGCTTTTAAAAACCTCAGAGCCCACCCCCAGTGACGTACCTCCTAACCCTAAGTATGAACCTAGGGCATCAGTGTCGTCTTGGTGTGTGGAGTATGCAGTGCCCTGTGTGTGTACATGCGTGCAATGGCCGGAAGTAAACACTTGGCGTCCTCCCTGGCTCATTACCTTAATTTTTGAGACCGCATCTTTTACATGGAGCTCAGCGAGGCTGGCTGGTCAGTTCAGGGACCCTCCAGGCCTCACTTCCCCGTAACTGTAGTCATCAGAATATGCCATTGCATCTGGACCTGAACCCAGGCCCTCATGATTGTGTGGCACACATTTACTATCTTCTCAGACCTTGAAATAGCCCTAATTGTAAAGATTGTTTATTTATGGCAGATGTGTTTTTTACTTTGTCAATTCATTTGTGGTTTAGTCTTAACTATTTGATCTGGTTACAGAATACTTTTTTAAAAATTTAGGAGTGGAGTTTTCATTTTTTTTTTTTTTTTTTAATGAACCATAGATGTATCTGTTTTAAAAAATAAATGTTAGGGGTTGGGGAGATGGCTCAGCCATTAAAGGGCTAGGCTCACAACCATAAAGAGCCTTCAATTAAGAAATACTGGCCTATTTTTGTTTTTGTCTGATGGTAGTTTGATAGACTAACCCATCTTACTATGTTCTGGTTAACAGAATAAGTTTGCTCAGTTGATCTGACATCATTCTAATGAAAACATTGAGATCTGACTGTGCGTTATGTCCTTCTGGCCCCAGCTGTCAATCTGCAAGACATTCACAAGATAGGAGACACAAACACGGTGACAACACATTCAAAGATGGAAGAACATTGTATTATTTAGTTGACAGTTTGAAACATCTTACTAGAGGTTCTCTGGGCAGGGGTGGGGGAGTGGAAGGACAGTGAGTTAAAAAAACACTATTGAATTAATTTCCCTTTAGAAGTCAAAGAACAGAAGCAGAAATAGAATTTTGAACTTCTTCCTTTTGTTGACCTTTTCTGGGGTGGAGAGGTGTTGCTTGATTCTCACAGAAATAGACATGTCACTACAGGAATTCAGGGTAAGTCTTTAGGCATCCAAGGTTGTCTTACCCTTGCCTCATTCTAGGCAATACAATAGAATACATATTTTTAAAAAAATGATATAAATCAGGCAACTAACAGGATTCTTGGATTTTGAAATGGAAATCTTCTAAGCTTTTAAGAATTTCTTAACAGGTGGTGGTGGCAGCACACACCTTTAATCCCAGCACTTGGGAGGCAGAGGCAGTGGATTTCAGTGAGTTTGAGGCCAGCCAGTACACAGAGAAACCCTGTTTCAAACAACAAACAAATTCTCTAGTTTTGGTTTCTGAGAAGCTGGAGGACAGATGTGAACTTTTGTGGAAAGTATTTATTATATAGATGACATCTATTCAGCACCCAGGAACCATATCCCTGGTTTCTGTAGCTCACATGATGCAGCTGACTTAAGATTATTCTCTACATACACAGAAAGCTCTCTATTCAGTAATTATGTGAGCCCCCCGCAGCCCAGGTTTCTTTCTATTTAGGAAGCCATCAGGTGAGAGCAGCTACTTCCCTGAGCCTTTGCTTCCTCCAAACTCTTCTACAAATAACTTATAATCACATGCCATCCCCTTTAAAAACACCCAGGGAGTGAAAAACCGTGAGGATCTTACTAAAACACCCTTACCCTTTTGCGCCTGCTGAGGTCCCTCGGCTCTCCCAGCAGGTGTCACTGTAATCACGGGACAAACATTCGGTAGTATAGTCTGTAACTTTTATTTTTCTAGCATAATAACTTAAAGTATGTACATACTGCATACCCACTGTTTTTACACAGATACTTACTCACATAGCTATGAATCACATCTACAGGTTTCTCTGTAAAGACTCCGCACAATGTGGGGGGCGGGGGTTTCCAAGCGCAGCAAAGAGGGCCAGAAGTGTTTTCTGGGTCTTCTCGTGGAAATCAGTGTCTTGGCCCAAGTTTTAAGCTCTCCCAGGAGACCTGTGAAAAGCCACTGCCTGCTCATAAGCTGGTATGGATCAAGTGCAAGCAGTGTGTTCTTAGAAACCCTAAAGAAAACCCGGCCCTCCTCTACAGAAATACTTTATTTCTAAAAGGTATCCATGGGGACTGTAAAGGTCGTATAGGGACACTGATGAGGAGGGAGAACCCACCACACTACTGATACTATCAATGTGTAGTACATCTCATGGGCACCCTTGCCCGCTAAACGTTACAGCTAAACAAACTTGCTCACCCAGACTGAGTAGGTGGTGGTTTTGTTCCCCCCCCCCCAAGGGATAAAGGCAATCAGTCACACACTCTAAAGCCAGACACTGTAGAAACTTCTATTGTTTTTAGTTTACCTTTATACTATTTGCACAAAAATAGTGGTTAAAAGTATCCAACATTTTCCCTTCTCTGTTCTACTCAATTACAAGCTATTGGCCAGTGATAAGCTTCTGAACTTGGCACATGGCTCCACAAATGAAAAAAAGTGGCCATGTTTCATCAGAGTTCAGGGTTGGTTAGTCCTTCCTAGTCTAGCTTTCTTAAAAGGACCTTCTTTTACAGGGTTAGATTCCAGCTCTCTGGAGTTCAGCCTTTAAGGATGCCTTCATAATTTTCCCCAAGTTCTAAGGGTTTGCCACCTCTAGAAAAACACACATAGCACTTTATAAAATGATATCCTTTTCTGCTGCCAGCCCGAGTCTGCCAGGACGTGGCAAAGGCATCACTTTGGCCTAAATAACTACAGTATTTTAAGTTCGTGTCTTTTGCTTGCATTAATGTAAACCTTAAATATTGAAACACAAATTGTAAGTAATTCTTGGAACCAAACACATTTAGATACAACAATACAAGCCTATATCTATTCAGGAGTTAACTCCGCTACTCTCACAGCCTTTTAATTCTCTTTTATAGTTGGTACCAACAATGGGATGATGGGAGAGGCAAGGAAAGACTTTACCTTATGGGGTTTCACTAATATTCAACTACAGGCGTTACGATGGCAGAGAGCTGAGAAGACAGATACTACTTGGACAGCACAATGCCTAGTTCTGAACATCAGGACAATAAGCATCCACAGGTAAGTGTATACTAATACACACCAAGGCAGATTTTCTGTTCTTAAGGCCCTACACCTGGACCTCTGTATCACAGGAAGACTAACAGCCAGAGTTTGGAATCCTGAGGTGTGAGGTGAAGGGGTAGAACCAGAGAGCACCGTTAGGATTCCAAAGTAGCCAAGGAGGAGAAAGTTAAGAAATGTGATTTCTACAAATTACAGAGGGGGACAGCAAGGCACGAACTCTACGAAGTTGATGATAATGTTTTGCTTAAAGGAGAGGAAAAGTACAATTTAACCAGGGACAGGGACTAGGTCAGGTGTAGGGAGATGCCTGGTATCAACTTGAAATGACCATCACCAGACGTGTACTTATCAATGTCACAGTAACAAGAACTGCAGCTGTATCGACACTGTCCCCATGTTCTGAAAAGTAAGTTGTTAGAAACAGAGCTCTTAAGTAGATACTTACACAGGGGGGGAGGGGCACAACTTTCCTCTCATATTTGACGCTCCATTACAAACTGTGTACCTTGGCAAATCAGTAGCATGGGAAGTGCAGGATGAACACCCAGGGTAGCTACAGACTGGTTACCTTCAAATGGATTGCCGTGGTGTCTGTGAATATGCACTGTACGTATTAGCCAGGTACACACATAAATATTTAATATATAAAAAATAAAGTGCTTTCTAAGAGGTCCCCAGGCAGGGACATTATAAAACATTTCACAAAACCAAAATGGGTACAATCAAAAAAAAAAAAAAAAAAACACTACGACCAACATATGTGAAAACAGCCAAACACATAATGTACAATCTGGTGTTCCAGGACAAACATCTGTCATATACATGGTATATACATATATACTCTTTCACTCAATATATTATGACAATATATATTTAAATTTTTGTTATAGACAAAAAAGAAGAAACCAAACAACCCCTACAAAAACACAGTAAGGATCAAGCATGTGAGTCCAAGACCAACAGACACATTGCTGCCTCCTGTGCGGCTCCCGCCTCCCGTGTGGCTGCTGGGGAAGATGTGCCAGTGCTCCTTCCTGGGGTGCAGTGCCTCCACGTCCTGCAAGGCACTGTGGGCCGCAGCTGTAAAGTTGGCATCACCGGTGGTGAGCAGGTCAAAGACACAAGACTGGAAATAGATGTCCTTCACGGGCATCTTCTCATGGCATTGGGTGCTGGCAGTCTCCAGTGTGTAGCCAGGCCAGGCCTGCACCGAGGGGGTACGTGGCAGGCTGTGCCCCAGGATAGCAGACACCTGGCCTTGTCCATCATCAATGCATTCACTCAGAGGGCAGCCATTCACACACAGCTGCAGGTCCTGGCTTTCCTCATAGGACATGGCCAAGTCTTCAGGCATTCGAATGGCGAGGGTTAGGTAGCGACCCAGCTGTCGCACAAACACGGTGGTACCTATGTAACGGGCATGCATCTCTACGTAGCGGCCACTCTCCCTCTCCACGATGTGAAGGCTCTTAACATCACCATCCCCCCCACTGGTGGTGCCATCCACAAAGGCAGCTGGAAGGTCGTCTGTCACAGCTTGGTATACTTTCTGATCTGTACACTCATGGTGTGCTTTGAAGATAATAGTGATCTGTGGGGTGGAAGGTGTACAGGTTAATATGGAGGGGAGCTGAGCAGTAACACTCCACCATAGCAGGAAACTTTACCTATTACTTACTACGTTGGAACAGAGGCTCCAAATGCAATGCAACAGCTGATGCTTAGTTTTTTTTTTGTCTACTAAAATTACCCAGGCATGGCATAGCTGGGGTGGTGGGAGTTCCTTTTTAAGGTACACAGCTCTGAGGGACTTATGATATCTCCATTTCCCATGACTCATTACTATAAACTTATATAAATACTGCAACTACCAGTCATGTGCCTGTTGAAGAGATTTCTTTAAGTCTCTTAATCAAATGTTTTGCATCACTAGTTAATCCCCGTGACAGGGAATTATTTGGCAAGCGCTGGCAGAGATAACATACCCCCAGCCTAGTGACAGAAGATATTTTCCCCAAACTGCACCGGGGCCTTAGATTTCTATCTTTCCCCCGTTAGCTCTCAAAATGAAGCTAACAGCTCGGGGAGAGAAAAAACAAAGCAACAACAAAACTCCATCGATCTAATTATGATAAACCCTCCTTCTGTAAGACCATTTCCTTCCCCGTAGATTCCTTCATTATAAGCGTTATTAAAACAAAACAAAACTGAACAAGTGGCTCTGCTCCCATTTTACAGCCAACATGTGATGAGAAGAGGGTACAAGGAAGGGGCAGGAGTTCTGTGTACCACCCAGAGGAGGAGGTCTTCCCAGTACCATCTGATGGAGTATTTTTTTTTTTAAAACAAAGGATTAGGTGATTTGAGTCAAGAAGGCAGACAGACAAGTTACACTCTCTGTAAGTCACTCAGATGGCAAGAAACCTCCATGCTCCTGAAAGAGAACTTGTCAAAACAATGGACCCTTGTTAAGAAGGCCAGAAATGCCCCCCACGTCCTCACTACCACCCTCAAGCCTGTGTCTGAAGTTTTTCCCGGACCAGCCAGCATTTGCTCACACTATTTAATTCCACACGTTCCCACTGGTGTTAACTTGACTGGAATTTTCCCGCCATTTCATTTTACTTCAGCCAGTTACAAAGCCAGATCTGAGCCAGCTGCACTGTAGCGAGTGGTTAAGCTCATATCCGTTGTTTGCAGCTGAAAGCCAGACAATGTGCTGTGAAAACGCTGGGCTTTCTCTCCTAATTACCCAGAGCCACAATTTGATTTCACTACTAGCCCTTCTCACATTTCAACACCTTCTTAATAACCCAAGAGAAGGTGACCAAAGAGAGATGACTTCAGGGGAACGGCTGATTCCAGCCATGGAGCCTTCCACTGTGAGGGGTTCTGGGGTGGGTATTCAAGGAGACTATAAAACAGATTTATTTGGTGGCTCTAAAGTCCCTTTGACAAGTCCCCTTTTAAGACATGCTAGGATTGCTAGGAGGTGAAAAGATTAATTCAAATAAATTCTGCGCCTGAAAACACCCCAGGTTAACAACACAGGTGGCTAAGATAAGAGTCAGTAATACCTTATCAAAAACAGAAGATTTGACAACTCACTGATGTGTCTTCGTGGTCTAACAAACTTCAAGTTTAAGCCAACTTGGCACTGCATGCAAGAACTGTGAACTTTTGTTCATATTAGGAAGAGTGAAAAGGAATTCACTGTTGTTGGGACAAGAAAGCAGAGACGTCCAATTGCAAATAAGTTACCAAAAAAGACACACGAGGGTTCAATATTAACAAGAGTGGAAAAGGTGAAATAGTTTCACGTTTAACCAAGTCTTTTTTTTCCCATTAGGGACAACAATTCTAATTCTGCAACCCAGGACTCATTTTAAACACCTCACACACACTTATCCTCAGCTATGCAGGTAGCAAAGAAAACTAGCATTCTCTAGGATCTATATGTACCTACTAAATATTCTTTACCTTTTGGATTTTTGTCTGCTCATTTTGCTTGAAGTTGACTTTCTGATAAAGTTATAGTATCTCTCACTTGGGAATGAATATGTGTAGACTATCGAATCAACATGCTGATGGGGTGAGACAGTCCCAAACTCTGGGCAAGTGTCACGTGACTTGCGTTTTGTAATCAACTTCATTCCTTGGGTCAACACAACACAAGCTCTCAACAAGCAAGCACTCAGCCGTGAACAGCATGGAATCCATTTCACATCATCTACCTTTCCAGAAAAGCAAACTCATTCATTGGTAATAATTCTTACTTCAAAAAACATACAAGATGTCATTGACATTTTTTCTTTTTTTTGCAGATTCCAAACTTAAAAAAATTTCCACTTAGCTATCAAGGACCTAAAGTGAGTATTCAAATTTGTTCAGAGGTTTTTCACTCTGCACTTAAAAATGTAAAAACACTGGCTCTGCTGCTTGCTTTCCCTCCACTAACTGATCCATACGAAGTAATAACTCAATTTGGCACATCTGTCCAATGCCACACCATTTATTATTGATGGGTGGCATTTCTGTGCCTTTAAAACATCAATGTCTTTTGTTAAATCTCCCCCATCTAGTTAGTCCCTTCTCAATCTCACCTTAGACTCTACTCTCCTCATTCATTTTTAATCCCCTTCCTGAGGTCTATGAAGAAGGGAATGACAGACAGCAGTTACTGCAAAACAACCTTTGCACACATGGAAGGCAACAATAACTTAACCTTCCCAATGCTGCAATCCTTTAATAAATTAAAGTTCCTGTAGTGGTCACCCCCCAACCATAAAAATTATTTTGTTGCTACTTAACTGTAATTTTGCTACTGTTTTGAATCATAATGTAAATATCTGTGTTTTCCATGGTCTTAGGCAACCTCTGCGGACCACTGACCAATGATTAAGAGACACCTGCCTTTCTTTCCCACCAGCAAGAAAAGGTAATACAGAAATTGAACACGTCCACGAGGAAAAATCCACCCTTCCTCACCACGATACAGAGAAATCTTCCCAAGGCACAACAGCCAGTCAAACACCACACAAAGCTTTTAAAACACAACTCTCCAAAGGCTGTGTAGTCAGATACACCGTAGCTCTCTCTATATTGTGGAAGACACATGTGCCAGTGTTCTTGGCACTACAAGTGCAAAGAACTTTCTGGAATGAATCCTCAATGAGAACTAGACTTTGAGATAAACAAAATTGAAGCAGATTTGTATCTGGTTAAAATTCTGCCCATGTACAACAAGGAAGTTAAAATAAAATTTATTTCATATAATTAGCTGATGTGTCCATACTGTTAACTCGTCTGGGTATAGTTCCGAAGAAAACACAGACGACCCTCAAGCCCACCAAGACTGGGCTCAGAGTCCCTTTCATGTCTGTGATGGAGGTGGAATATAGCCTCGACACTCAGTCTCTAGACAGAATAACACCACCATTCCAACAACAGCACAGCCTTCACACTGGCTTTGTCTCCACCCCTGACACACTCAAATGCTACTCTGGAGAACCAATTTGTCGAAATGTTGAAAAGCTCTGAAACTTACCGGGGTGGGAACTGACCTTTAGTTACACAAAAATGAGGGTAACACTCTTCCTTTTGTGAAACAGGGAGTAAATTCACACACTCATTTAGATTAACTTGTATGTATTATACTACATACCAGGCTGGGGTTTGAGAATTTTCTCAAAAGTGTCAGGGAGATGATCTCTTAGAAAGATGTAAAACTCAAACTGGGCAACAATTTTACAATCTCTATTGAGTTTACATCAAATACTATATACTCTCAGAAAATGCATGAATAACTGGACTTGGACAATGAACTAACAACACACTTGCAAGGTGAGCAGCATATTAAAAGCCTTATCCTAGACTCCTTTTAGGGTTTAGAGACACTAAGAAACACACTGCCTTCGAAACAGTTCTCAGATACCCCAAGCCTCCTACAGAGTTCTATGTGCAGAGCACTGGAAAGGTTCACACTCGGGCTTCAGTGTTGCTCTAGTAATGCGCACAAGCAAGCACAGGGGCTGTTTTGGCTGCTGAAGGGGACTTGGCAGCAGATGGAGTTAAGAAGCCAAACCAGAGGAGGACACCCACAGCTGAAGGCTGGCTGCTAGGGTGGTCCAGACAGGCAGCAGGCCCAATGGCTGGAAAAATCACTGAGACGGAAAGCAATCTCCCAGGGAGAACACGTGAAAGGGACAGACACAGAAACGCCAACTTTCAAAAACCAGTTTCTATATAATTAAAAAAAGGAAGGCGGGAAGCATAAATAGGCGCAGAGACGGGGAAGTCAGCCAACTTCCTTCCACACACCAGTGTGACTCCATGCTGAGCATGAGGAGGCAAGCCCTCCAGGCCTGTACACCTCAGCAACTTCACAAGCTCTCAGAGTTGGGGTTCAGATTCTGTACTGTGAGGAGGCCAATGTGGCCATGCTTTCAGAGGAGAAGGTTAAGTGTCTCAAGTGTTACTGCCTTTGTGCCGACCTGAGGCAGGTCATGCTGGAGGCAGTGGCACAGCAAGCCCCGATTTCCAGGGGCATGCCCTCTGGATAAAGTATGGGGCAGGGCTACAGACCCTCCAAGTGCTCAGGGTATGGGCTCCACTGCTGTTTCCTAAACTGATGGAGAACAGGAAGCCACAGCCTCTCTGGCCACTTCTTAGCATTAGGAAGGGGAGAAAACGCTCCAACTTCTCCACAGCACACACAGATCGGCCAGCTTTAGGAGGAGACATCAGTGTACCTGCCAAGTGTGTGTAGGTCCAGACTGAACCCTGAAACCGTTTCAGACGCACTTGCACAGGAGATGAGAAATTCATGTTTAAACGATGTGGTACCCATTCTAGCCACAGTGTAGATACCCTGTGCCCACATGAACAAAGCCTCCCAGATTAGCTGAGACTCCCCTGCCCCCTGACTGAAATAATCAGCTCAGTTCTATCTAGGACCCAACAGTACCACAGATTCACTACAAGACTGTCTAGTTAAAATAAAATCCCTCTTAGGTGTGTTAGCTCTCGCTCCTCACCACTCACAGACAGGCTGAACACTTTGTTGAGTTACCCCACCCACAAGAACCCAGAATCCAAACACTGGAAGAGCAAGTTTTACTGCAGTCAAAACAAATAAGTCAAAATGGGAAAGGGAACGTTTTTCATTGTTGCACACTGTAGGTAACTCTCTGGCCACATTCCACAGAGGCAGAAAGTGTTTGGCTAGCATCCATTGAAGCCAACAACAACAAAAAAGAACACCAGCCACCAAACCTTTTCTCCTCACCCCTTCCCCTCAAAATGTCATCTCAAAGAAAACCTGAACAGGAGAGAGACATTTGGAAACGTGACAGACAGTTCTGACTTTCAGCTGTGTATCTGACTCTTGGCTTCCTGGCGCTCACTGCATGGAGGAGAGTGGATTTGTTTTGAAGCAGCAAAGGCCTACACCACCCACGGAATCCTGCCTGGCTTGGACAAGCCCCTGGCTAATTTTACTTACCAAGGGGATTTTGGAAGGTCTCCTCCCTCCAAAGACATCTGGGACTTGGAGAGTGGGCAGTGTCAGGAACATTAGAGGACGGTAAAGAATTTTTTACCCAAAGTGTTTCACACACGTGGAAAAGACAAAGGGATAGTGTATTTGAACAGCACAGCATAAAGAATAACCAAGGAGCCTGTCCATCTTACATACAAAGTGTTCTTTTAAGGCACAGATAAACCACTAAGAGAAGATTCCTCCAACATGCACTTGGAAATCTTTCTACCTCCAGGCAAGGTAGTGAAACCATACCACACAGTAGTTCCTGGGCCTAACACTTTATAATCCAGAACAAACAACAGCCTTGCAGGAAATGGAAAGACAACACACTTGGTCCCACCCAGAAGCAGAGCTGAATTCTTCTAAAACACTCAATGCTTCAGTGCTATTTCTGAAACAAAATCAGGAATGACAAAAATGTCTAACACATGACTTAATGAGGGTTTTAAATGAGATGGGTCCCTGAAAAAATTAATCCTGGTGGCTGTGGAAACACAGATGCAGGTGAGGGGTACACTGACTGTGGGGAGAGGTTAAGAACCCAAACCCCAGCAGCAAGCAAGGCAGGAGCAGCGTGCCCTGGGTGAGGCAGCCTGCGACAAGCTCTCACAGCAGCTGTTCCCTCTGCATTGCTTCCTGACGCCTAATAATTAATAATGTCTCTGGGAATCAATGCATTCTACCAAGGAGCGCTTTGGGTTCTGCGTACAAACCCCCTGTTCCCTCACTGTACATTTCAGTATGTGCCCAGCCGAAAGCAGAGGCCACATTCATCCCTACGCCCACCTTTGACATGTAATAAGTCAGCGGCACCTAACTAATGACATTTGATCAGAAATCACTAAACTTTTCCTATGTGTTCCCAGTATGACCCAACACCAACCAGTCTTAGAACTCCGAAGCATCTTTGTAGTTAAGAGGGATCACCTTGGAATGATCTACACTACATACATAAAATCCCAACAAAAGCAAATCTCAGGTGAAGGATCAGATATGCTTCTGTAGAAAACATGCCTCTTGCTACCATGACTACTAACTACCACATGCAGGAACACGGTCCATCCATCTAAACACAGTTCAACCAAAGGGAGGAAGAATATCTCCACTGATAAAATAAAAAGATAGCACTGATATATAGCTGCTAAAACAAAGTGCTGTAAAAAAACAAAACAAAAAACAAACAAACAAAAAACTTGGCTGTAAGAAAAAAAGGTACTAGGTATGAGGTCAAGAGAGGACACATTTCCAAACTGTGACCAGAGATGCACTTTAACAACCGGAAGTCTTCGCAATGCAGACATGCCTAGCCCCAATTCTATATGCAACAGAGGATGACCCAGGATGACTTATGTGTTCACTGCTGCTGTGCAAGTGTCTAAAGGCTATCAGAAAAAGAGTAACCACAACTCTCGTGCTTACAAGGAAGGACTGGCAGATTTTTATGATAATACACAGCTCAAAGACGACATTAACCAAAAGGAAGAAAAACAAGCTGTCTCCACCTGCGGTGGAACCTCTCAGAAAATCTGAGAAAGACGTTACTGAACTTGAAATTCAGAGATATTATGGAATATAAAATAATGCACACAAACAACCCTGATGGGCTGGGTATCAGGCTATGTTTTGGAAAGGCACGGGGTGCTTTCTGTCCATAGGGTAACAGGAGCTGGTGGCCACTCTTACCAGGCCATACAAATCATCTGGTTCAGGCAAGCTGCTTTACAGCGAATCCCTTTTCTTATTCAAGGAGGGAGACCAGGATTTGTGTCTCCCAATTTTCCCCACTTCTGTTTTATTTTGATGAGACTCAAGTATTGTACAGAAAAGCCAAAGTGGTGAGAAAAAAAAAATAACAATTTTTTTCCCCATAAAAATTAAAGGAAGCATAAAGCAAAAGGATACTTGTAAAAAAATGATTAAAGACACAGCCATTGTTAGGTAGGTAACATTAAGGTTTTTAAATTGAAAGTATTTTGAAAAGTTATTGAGTACGTACTTAAGACTGACTTTTAATTTTTTTAGATTACATTTTATCTGTGTATTTGTATGTCTAAGAGTTCTGTGGGGGTCAGAGCACATTTGTAGTCTGTTCTCCCCTGCCACGTGAATTCCAGGAACTCAACACAGGTGGTAAGGCCGGGCTTCAGGCGCTCTGCCAGCTACCGGGCCACTGAAGATTTAAAAACTGTTTCATTTTCATTGTTTTGTAGGTCTGAGGAGGTAACTCACAGTTCCTTTGTCCATGTTAGCCAAGCACACTACCATGAATCTATACTACGGTCTCAGAAACTTTAACACATGGCAGTGGGAACACTTTGAACCAAAGGATCAAGAACTTTACTCTTTAGCCACTTTTTGTGATCATGCATTTAAATATCCTCTCAGGCCCTTCATTGAAAAACAGAAACCACAGCCCATAAAAATGCAGGCATTGAGTCTGAAAGTGCCAAAGAAAATGTGTACACAAAGACACAAAAGGCAGCCATCCTCACAGATGGGCAACCTGGCTCCTCTGGAGCATGTGAGGTACAGGACGGCCATTGCCACACGTCTCTCCTCTGCCCCTAACACTGCCGCGCTCTTCACTTTCTCAGTGTGTGCATGCCTGTATCTGCCTCTCACAGCCAAAGGTGGGGAAGATTGTATCTGAGATGAGGTGAGGTGTGTAGGTGTGCCAGAAACTCTTGCAGCCCCAGGGTGGAGAGATGAAAAACTTGCCCTGGCTCCCCCCACCTCCTTCAGTAAATACATCTACCTGGCAGGCTGACCTACCAGAACAGCTTCTTCCTTCCAGAGAGGGAGAGAAAGGCAGGTGAAAGGTATAAACAAAATCATGGAGGCCCCAAGAAATCGTACTCGTGCACACCGTGACCACGTGGAAAAGCCAGCCCTTTCCCATGTGGAGGGAAGGGCCAGTGTGTGGAGAGAACAGTGCGTAAGGAGATAAATCACACTACAGGCCTATACGACCTAACTTAGTCACTACTCATATGTGGGGGACAAGAAAAGTTTAGTTAACAAATGCCCTTTGAGCCCAGTGACTTCATCCTATTCTGCTTAGGTATCCTTTGGAGACAGATGGGAGGTACTTTTGGAAGGGAGATCTCACTAAGTTAAGCTTGCAGGAGCCAGGCTCCCAGGACTCAGTTGTCTTAGTGATCTCACTGACATTTCTCTTCAGGAGTGAAGGCCGTGGAACACATGGTGTTTCTGTGTCACAGCTGGCCTTGCACATCAGCCAGTGTTTATGCACAGTGGCACAGCACACACAGGTCTTTTGAAATGCCCAAAGTACGGTGCTGAGTTACTCAACGCTGGTCTAGGCATATCCAGAAATTCTCAGTAAGAAAATAAAGCACACCTCCAAAGGACTTAGCTTTTGGGGAGGAGTGGGAAGCAGGTGCGACCTAATTCGAGGTAGCAGGTCACCTACCAAGAAAGATACACTCTGTCTCTAGTATCAACTCCTGCACTCTTTTCTTTGCCTCTTTCTTTCTGGCCAACCTGAGGTAAGTACCCTCTTTCACATGCTCCCACCATCCTGGTACCCTGTCTTGCCTGATGCTCAAAGCAATGAACCCCGTCAAGCTAGGACTGAACCCCTTTCAACGGGTTTCTCCTCAGGTATTTGTCACTGAGATAAAAAGATGAGATGGCTGATTAACATGGGGTGAGATTCACAGGAGGAAACCCTTTCCAAAAAAAAAAAATCATAAAAGAGATTCAGTTTACTTAAATGCATTTTGTTAAGGCCTTTGTGCCTCACTGTTTTTATTTTTGGTTTCTCTGTGTAACAGCCCTAACTGTCCTCGAACTCAGAGCTCAGCCTGCCTCTGCCTGCCTGCAGAGTGATGGGATTAAAGGTGTACGCCACCACACCCAGCAACCATTTTTATTTCTATTACCACCTTTTCTTTAATGCTTAAAGTCCTAAAAGGTAAGACTACGTAGCAATGTTAGACCTTTGTCGATTTCAGCAACACATATCATATAGGCCTTGAGACAGGACATCAAAAGCAGCCTTTCATATACCCGGGCAGCCCGGAGAACGCAAAAACTAAAGGAGGACAATAACTACTGGGGATGCAGGAACATACCGTAGCCTGCTGAGTGGCATGGCCACGGGATGAAGCAGAACACTAATGTGCAGTTGGGAAACCACAGACTCCTGCTGTCCTCTTGAATTCCTGTCAGAGGACCACTTCTTCATTGTGAAAGAACAAAATCTTAGTGAACTGTAAATTGTTCATTCATATATATATGTATATATGCACACATATATGCTATTAATACTTTAACTTGACAAAGAATCTTCCAAATCCTCAACTATCTGAACAATGGGTAACTTTCCCATTCCCAACGTAACACCTCATTAAATCCCCCATGCAATCTTCAGTTATCCAGTAACTATTCCCACGTTTGAGGTGTCTGATAGCTGTAGTAATCCTGCATTTTTGGCAATGGCCTACCACGAATCACAAACATATAAATAATCTGTGTGTGCATGCATGTGTGTGCGCACACGTGCACTGAGTTCACGGGCATCATGTGCATATGAATACATGCAAGTGCCTCCAGAACCCAGAAGGGGGCATCAGATCAAGGAACGAGAGCCACAGATGGTTGTGAGCTGCCAAGGTCACCAAACCCAGGTCCTCTACAAGGACAGTAGGCGCTCTTCACTGCTGAGCCATCTCACCAGCCTCACAATTATGTATCTTCATAACCCAACTATTACTAAATACGCACCCTGAGATCCACACAAGAAAAGTTACTTGCAAACATGTAAGAGTCAGAGAAGGAAAAGTGTATTTCAAGATGTAGAATTTGCCAAGGCAAAAAGTAAGCCTGGGGTTTTACTGGGTGCAAGTATAAACATTTCGGAGATCCCCTCAAATGTCTGCTTCAGTGTAACAGTCCTCTTTGTTCCAGAGCAATGGCTTCTATTTTTAGATTTGTGACACTCCTGGGTGTCTCCAGGTATCTCCTGAGGTGCTGTAAAGTTCCCTTCACAAAATGCCAAGTAAAATAATTTAAAGTCACTTAAAAATATGCTACACATTTGGAGGCAAGGGAGGGATTCAAATGAATAGTCACAAGGCTACAAAAACTTGATCCCTGCCCATTATATTTAGTCCGTGACAACTAAGGAACAGATTAATAAATACAGGAAATTAAAGATGAGACAGTCTATTTGTGGGGTTTGTGGCTGGGTAAGACAGCAAAGGCGGTGGTTTCATTAGGACACTAGGAGAAACTCCTTTATTTACTAAGTTAAAGTTACTTGGCACTCACTGACTGGTAATTAGAAACTCACTGGACACTCTCCTACCTTGTACTAAGACACTAGTGCCCTGAAGTTGGCGTCAAAGGTCTCTATATACGATCAGTTTCTTCAAAATAAACAGAGTTCAGACACTGGACCAGGGTAAGAGTAACTTAATTTTGCCAACTTTCCTCTTAGCTTCTGGCTTAAACTGTTAACACAAGGGTGTGAGATTACACAGGGGTTATACAGCACTCTTCTGCCATAGCCAATCCTTAACTTCCTTGGTTACCAAAGGTTACTACTAACTGAAACACCATTGTGGGTTTGCCGCTGGGAAGCCTGGCTTATAGCCATTACATTTACTATAGTTTCTAAATCTCCAGTAAACTGTTTCCTGATGGGTGAATGCCCCAGGCTTCCCAGCTTTCTCTATTCAGAACACCCATTTTACTTATTTGATAAATCTGACCATGGATTTTCTCAAGCAGAGTCATATACATGCACTCACAAGATAGCACTAGAGAAGGCACAGGTTTCTCTCATTAAACAGGCCTGTCTTTTCTCCTCGGAGAACCTGATTTCACTGCTTACATTTTATTCTTCCTATCACTGCCTATTTAAGTTCAGACCCACATTTTGCATGCCAGAAAAAAAAAAAAACCCTTATTAAATAATCTCAAACTTTTACCAACCCTATTAATAACTTTCTAAGAGGATATACAAATGGTCTCTCTAAACTAGGCTTTTCTAGCACACCGTCCATAAGCTGTCTGAAGGACCAAGCATCTGAAGGTCGTGAGTAGAAAGTAACAAAAAAGTGTACTTGCCTTGTTAGTAGCAGTTGCACTGGATCCAGGGACCACAGGCACATTCGTCACTTGAACTGAAAGATAATTATTGTCTATGAGTGGCCAGGCCCCTTCCACCTTGCATGTCTGGAAGTGATCCTTGAAAGTTCTAAGGTGAGGGTCTCCAAACAAGCCGCAGAAAAGGTAGTTGGGAGGGCTCTGGTCCCCTCCCCTGTGTTCTCTGAGTCCTCCGAGGCTATGGTAGTTACAAGGGTCATGAGTCACTTCTGGGTTGGTGGAGGATGTGGGTCCATCCTTGGAACAGTTCCTCTGGCTCATGAGGTCACTGATACCTAACACGGCAGAATGGTACACCAGGTTGCCACGGCAGGCTTTTGAAGTTCGCTGGGTGCAGCCGGCATAGGCACGGAGTGCCTTGCAAAAGTCAGAGTCAAAGCCATCAGTGGCAGAGTTGAGGTGTGAAGTCAGGGACACGAAATCTGTGGTACATTTCTGGATTCGGCATTGAGCTGGCTGTTGGCAGTCACCTATGAGAAAGACAGGACCGAGCATGTAAATGCTTCATCACTTCTGGGTTATCACGAGAAGATGCTATTCCTCCCTGGGAACTGTCCATTGCATCCCACACTCCTATTTAAGGTCGTACTAAGTTATCACATCTCTCAAATTAAGCCGCTGGGAGCAAAACTGCATACAGTTACCAGAAAACTTGACTGAACATGAGTCTAATCTAGGAATGTCTCCAGGTTAAAATTGCAAATGAAATATTGTTTGTTTGCTATTTACAGCTTTTGACAAAGACACCTCTGCTCCAAAGCAAAGCCAAAGGCACGGATTGTTCTGATTTCTAAAGCTTATGAGTAATTTGCTTTGGAAAGCACTGGGCGAGAGATGTGCCGTGCACATAGCTATGATTAAAGCTTACACACCCAATGAGGAGCTAAAATTCCAAATTATAGGTACGTTTAAAGTATCTTTACCTGATTTTTGTATGGCTACAGGGTATGAAAACCACGGGCAAGGAAATCCAAGTAGTAAGGCACTCTATCTTTCCCAAGGTACATTATTAATAAACTACCTTCCCAGTCGCAATGTCCTAGCTTCTATAAAACGTAGGTACTCTCCTAAAAAAGTGATTCACTTTACTTCTTTTAACACGTCTGTCACACAGATCTTAAATAAACCACAGGCACACACACACAAAGTATGCAACATCAAAATTGTATTGCAGAAGATGAATCAGAACTGTAAAGCCAAGAATTCCCAATGTGCGTGTGAACATATACACCTCACTTTCCCTCTTCACTAACAGCTAGTTAACTAACAGTTTGAAGAGAAAGTTAAAACAAAAAACCCAAGGATGAATGTCCTGTAATTAAAGAAATATTTGCAAATCATCTTTTCCATCACTTGTCTCTCATATAACAATTCATGAAACTTCTCAAAGCACAAGAGAAAATGACAAAACAAAACAAGACCCACTAGGTCAGCCATGCGGAACAATCGATTTCATACTGTTTCAAAGAGTGAGGACAGATTTACTGAAAGAAGCACTCACTGCTCATGTACCTCAAGTTGTATAAAATGAGCTGTGGCACGTATCGGTTACTTGAAATTCCTTATAGGCGTGTAACCCACAGCTCCCCCATTTTAGCAGCTTCCTCTTCTGGAAAAAAAAAAAAAGTGTCTTTTCCAGGCATAAAATATCTCACGTTTTGTAATCTAGAGAAGAAACAAACATCACTGGATCATTCACTGACTTTGGCTAGTTTTTGTGTGTGTTTGCTATGTGTGTGAGTGGTTCTGCTTGCATGCATGTCTGTGCACATGCATGCCTGTGGCCCTCAGAGGTCAGGCGATGGTGCTGGGTCTCCTGGAACTAGAGTTACAGATGATTGAGCCATGGGGGCTGGTGAGAATCAGAATGGGAGCCCTGAAGAGCAACCAGTGCTCTTAACTGATGAGCCACCAACTCTCCAGCCTCTAGCCCCTACTGGCCCCTCTCCACCACAAGGCAGGTCTCCTTGAATTGTAGTCCAGGCTGGCCTTGAACTTGTAATCCTTCTGCAACAGCTTCCAAAATGTAGGATTACAGGTGTATGCCACCATGCCTAATTAGAGTCAGTGGGTTATTTTTAAATATGTAATTATTTCCGTATGTGGATACAGTAAACTTCAGGATCTGATCTGATCACACTTCATCTGGTAAAAGACATCATGAGGTAATCCCTATATTGATTTAGAAAGGTGATTTAGAATGAGTATTTTAAATCTTTAGTTAAATGGTAAACTGTTTTTGGCTGTAGTTGGACAGACGTGTGGGAGATAAAAATCTATAATCATTGTGAAATTTCAAAGATCTGGAGAAGATAAAGGATCAGTTGAACCTTCATTTTCACTTCTGCCAGAATAAAGGAGATTAAAACTTTACTATTTTGGAGCTATAAACTTACAGACCACTTATAAAAAAGAAATCATCTTCATGTGTTTGGTCCATTTAAAGTTTGTTCAGAGTGACACTGACCAAGGAAATTCCATATACGTAGAACTCCTTTCTCCCCAAACAGATTTATTTATTTTCAACTACATTTACTGAACAGCAAGACAAAACACAAATAACCTAACAAATTCACTCTCCCAGAATCCTTCAAGCCATTTATCAAGGGAAAGGCGTACTCAAGGCCTTGCCTTGTCCGGGTGGGATTGTACACAAATGACTATGGTTGAGCTCATATTCTCCTCCAAATTCTCGACTAATAGTCACCCATAGCAGAAAACAAACAAACAAAACAGTGGGTGACAATTATACCGATATTCTTTTAAAATCAGATACATTAGCAAGCACAAGACAAGAAGTAAAAAGAAAAAAAAAAAAAAAAAAAGCAAGGCCAAGATCACTCACTAATGAAGGAAGAGCTCTTGGACTACAAATAATGACAGCACTAGAACTTTCCGCTAAACTTGTGGGGCCTATTTGTTCTTTTTATGGTCTATAAAATCTATCCGAGCATACAGTTACTTATAATTATTTCAAATAGTCATAAAATATCAAAAGTAAGGAAAGCATAGAGATGCAGAAGGCAAGTGTTTTCAGGAGGGAGAAGATACAACATTTCTTCCCAGTGGGCTCTTTTACCCCCAGCCACCCACTCTTAAGGGCTCCCTTTTTTGTGGTAGGTAGGTGCTGGATGCTCTGAGAAGCAGCATACAAAGCAGCTCTTTTGCTTTGGATGAAAGCCCTAACAACCCTTGACTGTAGATACGATGGGGGGGGGGGGACGCCTAACTGAAGAGAAAATGCTATGAGGTTATCTCCGTTGCAGGTTCCTGTGTAGTGACTAATTTGCAGCATACACCCAGAAATATCCAGGCCTCATGAATTTATAACGACAACACACACTTCCCCGGTTAGAATCGGTAAAGTAAGCTTCCGGTCAAAATGCCAAGACAATGCTGAACAGAAACACACTCCAGGATGTGGCCAAGGGAGGCCATGAAGTGTATGAGTAAGCAAGAACTCCCATATTTGATATCCACTCAGGAACTGCAAAGGTCTTAAAATAAGACAAAATAGAACACATACGAGAACTAACAAATGCCATTTCCCAAGGGCAGAATTCAAAAGACGCACTCACAAAGAAAAATTTTCTGTTTTGGGGTCAGATCGTCTACAATTGGTGTGATGTGTCTATTTTCATGCCAGTTACTGTAAGGGCCAAAGGATTCGTGGTCTGGAACTTTCATCATTTTTTAATGAATCGGACATAAAAGACTCCCCATGTAACAGCTTCCTTCACGCCAGGGCCGTGAATCTGCAGCTCAGCACCCGTTTATAATAAAGGAAATGAGATATGAAGCTGAATTGAGTGAACTGTGGAGCCATATGGGGCACTGAGGCAAATGATATGGACCCAGACATAAAGCATATGGTAGGCAGTCAGTCCCATCTGCAAGTAGCACTTGCTAGGTTTCCTGGTCTGGAAAAGAACCCCTGCATTTCAACGGCGCCAGTCTTCAAAGAGATCTCTCAAAAGGAACTTCAACAAGCTCTTTGGGTGCAACCTAGGTGTGAGCATATATTGAGTTTCTGAAAGGAAACTCATGTTCCAAATTCCTTTAATGAAAGCACCTTGAGTATGGAAACCTTTAGTCCCGTTTCTTAGGCCTTTCACAGGGCAGGAAGAAGATATCCAGGAGCTACTCTCCAATCCTGTCAGGGCTCTACAGCAACCAGTATCTACGCTGCCAAAGAGAACAGAGCTCAACCTACCATTCCAACTTCCCTTTCACGAAATGCAGTTTGACACAATGGTTACATATTTTTCGCCCCAACACTCCTGAATACTGGCACATTAACAAAAAGTTTCCATGAAACCACAAACAGACGTTTTTTTCCTAAGGTTCTAAAGCTACTAATTTAAAGCCTTGATTATTCCATAACTGGCTATTACATTTTAGTACGACCAGTCTATTTCCCCAAGCGACAGTGTTAAAATGCAGCCGTTATATCACCTAAAAGAGTTGTTTCTCCAATGTCATTTCATTCCATTCCTTAAAAGACCTCCTGGCTATTTTAGCACGGTTGGTATGCCTTAACAAGTAAAAAGTTCTCAGCGCAGCAGCAGTGACATTAGAATAGAATTCTCCAAATGTTGTGAGTGTCATCATAAACCAGGGGGAAAGAAAAGGCCTCCAAGGAAATCTATCTAATGCTGTTTTTCAAGCTTAAGGACAATGATTCTTTTGATTTTTGTATTAGAGGGAAGAAATTCATGGTCTAGGCAAAGTCTTAAAGAAATGGCACCTATTTGTAAACAAAACAAAAATAGGTTCAGCTTACTTTCCGAAAGCACATTCATTCCTCAGTGCTGCGTCGGCAGGGGCCCTGCCGACCTCCACAGGGCAGCACATACATCTGTCAAGCCCACTGGGAACCGAAAACACGAGGCTAGCCTCAAAGCACGCCTTCAATCGGCCAAACTCTGCGCCCAAAGCAGCTTTGGCAAAACCGAAAGAAATCCCGGGTAACTTAAGTTCCTTAGGAATTCACCCCAAACTCGGGGGGGGGTGTGAATCCGAGTTTTTCATTTTATGTATTTAATTAATTAATTTATTTTTTTTGCACCGGGTGCGATTCCCGGCCTCGCCGCCACCCCCAGCTGTAGAGGAGCTGCAGCACGGGGCTCCAAGCCTCCGCTCGCAGGCGGCGGAAACCCGATCCGCAGCCAGTAAACACTCCTGCAGAGAGCAATGGAGCCCCGGAGCGTTTGTCCCGCACGCGGCCCCCGCACGCTGGGATCCGTGAAGCGGCTGTCGCGGGCGGAGGCCCGAGGCGGCGGTCGAGACCCGGCGTGGCGCCAGTTGGGAGCCGTGAACCCGCGCGACAGGGAGCGCCGTGCTCGCCCGCCAGCGCCGTGGCGTTCCGGACCCAGAACAAAGCCCGCGCGGCCCGCTCCCCACCCGGCCCGCGCCTACCTGCGTGGAGCAGCCCCAGGCTGAGCAGCAGCAGCAGCAGCAGCGGCGGCGGCGGCGGGGGCGACGGCGGCCAGGGCCCGGGGCGGCGGTTCTGCTCAGCCCCGGCGGCGGCGGGGGCGGCGGCGCAGGAAGGTGCTGCTCTCACGCCCATGCCCGTCCATGCAGGTCTCGTGCGCTCCGGCGAGGGCGGCGGCGCGGGCGCAGAGGCTGGGCCGGGCCTCCGGCTGCTGCATGGGCCGGGGGGCGCGCCTCGCTTCCTCCTCTTCTTCCTTTCAGGCCAGCGGCGTCCGAGCGCAGCCGCCACCGCCGCAGTGGCCGGGGCGTCGCGGGCGGAGGGAGGCGGCAGCAGGGAGCAGAGGCATCGCGGCGGCCGGACGCGGCGGGCGGAGAGAGGGGCGGGAGATACAAAGGCCGTGATGAGCGAGAGCGCCCAGGGCAGCCGCGGTCGCGCGCGCGCACGGGCGGGCGGGCAGCCGGGACCCCCAAGCTGGCGTGGGCTCGACGCGCCCGGACCCGCGGGACCTCAGCAGCCGTGGCACGCAGCGGCCCCGAGAGCTCCGCACCCGCGGCCTGCGCGGTCAATCAATCTCAGTCCCGCACTCTCGCCCCGCCTCCCCCGGGATCCTACCAATCCGCGGAGGCCCCGCCCCCAGGCCCGCGCTCCTCCTCCCCTTCCCATTGGCTGCGAGCGCGCCTCCCGCCCTCACGCCTCCCTTCTGCGTCTCGCTCGAGTTCCGCGTCCGCCGCCCGCGGGGTGGGGCCGCTTCGCTAAAGGGCCCGGCCTCCTGCCGGCTTCCTTGTGCTTTTTTTTTCCTCCTCCACCCCTTTCCCGCGATCGCCGCTAGCTGGGACCCAATAGAAAAGGGCGAAAGCGACTTTCACTTGCCCGCGTGCCAGGAGAACCGGCCTTTAACCTCTCCTTGAATTAATGAGCTCAGGTTCAGCTTCCTCCTAGCTTTTTTGTTCCTCGTTGGGTTTTTAATGACCTCCCCTACCCCTCCTCCTCCTCTTCCTCCTCTAGGCTCCGGCTGGCTCCAGCCGCTTGCAGGAAGCCAGCACTTGGAGCAGGTTCTCCCCCCACCACCACCACTCAGCCAATCCCTTCTGCGGGACCTCTTAGCAAACTTGTCGAGGTCCCTAGGTAAAGCAAGAGTCCAGCTGAGCCGCCTTAGATACTCAAATGACGCCCGAGGTCCACAGCAGATGGATGGAATGAGAAGGTGCTTTGCGAGCTCCCGGCGGAATTGGCTGGCAGCTGCGTGAGGCGCTGGTGTTTTGGTTTGACATTTTCCCTGCTTCAAAGCTGAGAGCGGGAGTCAGGGATTGGGCGAACCTCAACGTGTTCGGTTACAAGGTAATTAGATTAATGAGAGTGGTGAGTTTTTTTTTTTTTTTTTTGTTTATGCAGTGCAATTATTGCCACTATTTCTTGTTGCTCAGTGCCTTTTCCACAAATATCCAGTCTATTAAATTAATCCAGTGGTAGGTCTGTTTCTACTTGAGCTGTCCTCCAAAACCAAGGACAAAATACCACAAACAGTCGCCAAGGGTTAGCAAAGCACTTGTGGAGTTGAGAATTTGTTATCAGTTGGTGTGAAGTGGTATCCCCTCTGGAGAATGACGTCAGTGCTAGCAACCACTTTACCTCCCCCTGCCGCTGCCATTCCCCAAACTGTTGAGGATTGCCATTTAAAATGCATTTACTGCGATCCAAATTACAGTTTGCAACTTTACTTGCTACATTACTCAGAATCTCTAATTAGGAATCTCCTATCAACCACAGACACATTAATACTCCACATGTTACAATGTGCTCATCAATGGACCAGGATAATTGGGGGTCAAGCCTTAGGTCTCACCATCTCATTAGACACATTGTGAATTTTTCAAACCACTAGGTCCCTAATGAAGGAGACCTATCTGTTTTTTTTTTTTTTTACTGGTAATTTTTCATTACTTATTACATACCATGATGACTCAAGTGGTAAACACACCTTTCGCTACCCAAGATACAATCCAAGCCTTATGTCTATCTTTAATGTGCTTAATAATAGCTTCAGAGTTGCCTGGAGAAATGGCTTTTCCTAGAGGGAGGCCTGGAATGTATCTGACAGTTTCACATAATGGTGCATACAAAAATACTATTAGAGCAAAGAATTCCCTTCCCTTTCATAGGCATCAGACCCACATGGTGAACAAACTTACAAGCAGGCAAAACATTCTTACGCATGAAGATTTTTCAAGTGCTTTTACCTAGCTGACTAACACTGAAATGTAGAGTTCTCTTGCATCAGTATTTATTTATATTCTACAAAGGTATTATCTCA
This sequence comes from Cricetiscus sungorus, assembly GCA_030556225.1. Lineage (NCBI taxonomy): Eukaryota > Metazoa > Chordata > Mammalia > Rodentia > Cricetidae > Cricetiscus > Cricetiscus sungorus. The sequence continues at coordinate 773,946 of JANBXA010000738.1, read as the reverse complement.
CTTAGTATAACCAAAAAGATCAGTGCATTCAATTTGGTGTTTTTTTTGTTTTTTTTGTTTTTTTTGTTTTCTTTTTTTTTTATATATATACACGGGGCTTTAGGTATTCTTATCAGTAGAGGGCACCCTCGAGTTGCTGAGAATCCTGATGTCAAGGAAAAAAAAAAACTTAGAGGAGGGAAAATCATCTCTAAGGTGTTTTATTGCTCCTCTGTTGTAAAATTTGACAAGCTTAAGACATGTATGCCTAACAATTCACTTTTTATTACTGCGTAAGTGTTCAGCTGCTAGAGGAAAATGGTATATATTTTTTTAAACAATTAAACCACAAGGTGGTTCCTATTTTTATGACATTAGGTCCGTTGACACACTCTGGGGTGAATCTGTTAGCAAGTGTTAGCAAGATTTGAAATCAGCTGTGAAATCAAGGGCATGTAAAATGATTGTGAGCTAGCAAATTTAAGCAGAATTTGGGACTGTAGAAAGAAAAACTCAGGGAGTAAGCTAAAGCAAAATGGTGATTATAAAAGTTTTACATTTTAATTAGGGGGAAAAAATGAGGTGATAGGCAGCTTGAGCAGACCAAAAATCCACCGTATCTTGCCTCTTGCGTTTTCTCTGTTTTCAAGAAGGAATGATGGAAACCATAACAGTACATCCAGAAGACCCAGCAAAGCATACCATGCCATGGACATGCAAATGGGTAAAAGTAAAACGGATGCCAGAAACGTTAATAGATTCTAAACATGATGCAGCTTTGTTTCCTGAACCCTCACATAATGTCTTAACTGTTCCCCAGGTACTGACTGTATCTCCATATCCAGAAACCTAACATGAGGATCTCTGCTTAACAGCTCACCCAGGACCGAGAAGCCTGCAGTAAGAGATTTGTGCAACCTATTCTGGAGTAAGGGCTCCCCTGCCGCTCATTGCTCTGCAGTGTTTGAAAATCAGGGGCTGGAATAGCCCAGAGTCCAGGAGCCCAGAGGCGTGTAGCTCCTGGGGCTTGTACTTACATCATTTTTAACCCTTCCGCACCTGGAAGGGGCTCAGCGGGATCAGGATGCCCCCGAGCTCCGGAACACGCAGGACCTAGGTGTAAGAGAAGAGCCCCAGGGCTTGGTGTGAGCGCAGAACCCCAGGAGAGAGAGAGAGACCTCGGAGAGCGCAGGGGGTCCCTAACCCGCGCTTACAGCCGGCCCCTGATCCCTACAGACTCCAGTGCGGCTCGCCTCTGGCTCGCAAGGCTAGAAGAAGCAGCAGGTGCAAAAAGCATTTGGGAGCCGCTTGCCAGTGCTTGGAGGTAATGCGCTTCCTGTCCATTTATCTCAGGAAACCAGCACTGCCTTCCCTTCGAAACAAAATTAACCTCTCATTAGCCAGCCACTCACTCCCAAGAAGGCCTTAAAAGCTTTACCCTCTCACTAATGTATTTAGGCTTTTCTTCCAGGCAAACGAAGCCGAGGCTGTGAGTAACATCAGCCCCAGGGGTTCCTATGGGCTCCCTTAGGAGCCAGCCGCTGGCCTTTCACCAGTCTGATCTGGGAAATTGGCCAACCCAGGATCTCAGTTTGTAGAAGCAGGCGGATCCCGACCCCCTCACTTCCCCCCCCCCTCGAACGAACTTCACACCAAAAAACCAAAACCAAACCAACCAACCAACCAACCAACCAAACAAACAAAAAACCCAGGACAAGTTTCCTTTCTCTTCTTCCTGGGCTCGGTTCACATCAAATCCTCAGCTCCATTGCCCTCAAGGAATGGGGAAGGGAAGCTGGGGAAACTTCAGTGGCCAGCTGTCCCCAGGTCATGGGCGACGACTGTCCCTTGGGAAGCGCTGGGGGTGGGGGTGGGGGGATACAGCCTTCGTCAGACTCTGGTCGGTTCCAGGCATTGCGAATTAAACGTGTCCAGGAGCCCTTGGAACACCAGGGCTTTCTCACCCCGGCCCCGCCACCCTGAGCCTGGCAGATTTATACCACACAGGTGGACGGAGACCTAAACAAAACAGCACCGGCCGCTGCCTGCCGCTCGCCCCCCCCCCCCCACGTCCTCCTGGCCCACCGCAAACTTCAACAAAATAAACAACTCACCACAGGCATTCCCTTGTCTGCAGCGCTACGCTTGCCAGCTGGGAAAATAAGCCGCAAGCCACGCGGCCGGGGCGAAGGGAGGCCTCGCCGCGCCCGCCCGCCGCTCTGCCCCAGGTGGGCTGCAGGCGGGCGGCTCCACCTGGGGGCCCCCCCGCTCTCCAGATGCCGGTTCCCGAGTGAGCTGCGGGGCAGCGGTTGCGCCCTGCCAGCCAGCGGAGGCCTCTGCCACCTAAGGAGAGAGGGCGGGGAGACAAGTCCCTCTCCCCAACTTCCTCCAAACTGCGCTCTCTCTTCCCACTCCCGGCCCAGGGCCACCGCCTAAGACGATCCCTGCAGGGCTGCTCCGCGCTGCGCCGCGCGACCGGGGCTGTCCCGCTGCAGACCCGACGGCCGGCAGTGCGGGGCGCCCCTGCCCCCGACACCAGGTCCCGGTCAGCCCTCTCCTCTCCCCGGGTCCTACACCCGGGCTCGCACAAAGGCGCCCTTCACGCCGCCAGCGCCGCCCTCTGCGCCGCCCTGCAGGCCCGCAGCGCTGCCTTTAGCGACCCGCAGCATCACAGTCCCGGTCGGTGGGGGACCCTGCCAGCTGTCGCCCGGATAGGGCAGCGGCAGGCGCGAGCGCGCGCGCGCGCGGTGTTTGCGCTCGCGCCGCCACGAGGGCAGCAGACACCCTCCTCCCGATTATTTCCTCCTCGGCTTTCTGTAGCTTGCTGTCCACCAGCGCCCTCAAAGGCACGTCCCCCGCCAACTATTCCTCCAGGGTCTTCCCGCTGTGTGTGGCTACGAAGCGGGTGGCAGGGACGGTCCCCTGGACGTGTGCAAGCGTAACGGTGTTATCGTTCCCGTCCACCTGACGGGCCAGCGTGACTTGGACGCACGGCCGGAGAAAGGGTAGAAAGAAACCCCCAGGACCCAGAAGAGAGCGTTGGGTTGTCAAAGAACCGACTGGGGGGGGGGAATGTTTCTGGGCGACGGTCCCTTTCCCCTCTCGTGGAATGAGATGGGGGAGGGGAGGTCTGGCTATGTTCCTGAGAGTGGTTCTTGAGCTTCGTAGATACACAGCGACAGACAGCTATTTAGCTCGTTCATTTTTTCGAGCAAGAGTGCTGGTTGTTTTCCTTTTTAGTTAAGACAAAATTCCAAGAAGCTGTACTCAGTTAACCGCGACCCTCCTCTTCCCAGCCCTTCCTTCTCCCCTTTACCCGCAGTTTCCCCACATAACAGTAGAGGCAGCAATGGGCAGTGTAAAGGGGGCGGGACTTCGACGGGTTTAACATTGAACCTTGTGTTCCTTGTAAAAGAAATGACAGCTTATGCTGGGGAGGGTGTGGAGAAAGGGGAAACACTCCTCCACTGCTGGTGGGAGTGCAAACCTGTACAGCCATTTTGGAGATCAGTATGGCGGTTCCTCGGGAAAATGGGAATCAGTTTACCACAGGGTAAACTGCAATCCCCCCTCTTAGGCATATACCCAAATGATCCATACCCATGCAACAAAGACACGTGCTCAACTATGTTCATAGCAGCATTATTTGTAATAGCAAGAACCTGGGAGAAACCTAGATGCCCCTCAACTGAAGAATCAATAAAGAAGATGTGGCACAGCTACACAATGGAATACTACTCAGCCGGGGGGAGAGGGGTGTGGGGGGGGTGGAATGGGGGGACCAACAAAAAACCAAAAAACAATGGAATCTTGAAATTCGCAGGCAAGTGGATGGAATTTGAGGAAACCATCCTGAATGAGGTAACCCAGTCACAAAAAGAGGAACATGGTATGTACTCGCCCATATATGGATTTTAGACCTAGAACAAAGGATCACCAGCCTATAATTCACACTACCAGAGGAACTAGGATACAAGGTGTATTCTAAGAGGTTCTCACAGAAGGGGGAAGGGACAAGTTCTCCAGAGCACATGGGGAGTGGAGGGGGGCAGTGAGTGGAGGGGGAACTAGGAGAAAGAGAAGGGGAGGAGAGGAAAGCCAGTAGGACTAGGAAGATTGAGTCAGGGGAGGAATAGAAGACAGAAGGAGAGAGGACATCAAAGAGGGAGCCATCAGAGGATTGAAGAGAAAACTGAACCTAAAGAAATGTTCAGAGATCTACAAGACTGACCCCAACTAACAATTTGAGCAACCGTGGAAAGGCTACCATAAATGTCCTTCCCTGATAATGAGATCAACGACTAACTTATCCAGCATCATGGAGCCCTCATCTAGTACCTGTTGGAAACAGAAGCAAACACCCACAACTAAACACTGAGCTGAACTAGAATCCAGATGCAGAGAGGGAGGACAAGACCAGGCTGCAGAAACACATAGAGACAGCTGACCTGAACAAGGAGGAGCTAATGGGCCCCCAAACTGATAGCTGGGAATCCAGCATGGGACTGACTCAGACCCCCTGAATATGGGTCTCAACTAGAAGGTCTGAGCAGTCTAAGGGATCTCTGACAGTGGAACCAGGATGTATTCCTGGTGCACAAAAGGACCTTGCAGGCACATCCCCCATGGAGGGATACTCCCTTAACCTAGAGACAGGAGAGAAGTCCTAGTCCCTACTCCAAATGACTTGACAGATTTAGATGACCCCTTCTGGATGACATCACCCTACATGTGGAGTGTGGGGGGGAAATAGGAGGGGAGGGTGGTCGGGGTGCATGTGGGGGGGAGAGGGGAAGAGGGAGGAAAGGAAGGAGGAAGGGAGGGAGGGAGAGGGAACTGGGATGGAGGGATCGATATGTTAAAACAAAACAAAACAAAACCTTGTGTTTTTTTGCTGCTTAGGCTGAGTCAGGAAACCTCCCTTAAAGGAGCTGTGCAACTTTATTCTTGTCTCTAGCAAAACAGAGTCCAACCGAGAAAAGTGATACTACCAGGAAGTGGGATTTTTTTTTTCTTTTTCTTTCTTTTTTTTTTTTTTTTTGTGCTTCTAAAACCCTGTCTTTAAGCTTTTGTTAAGTTTTAAGTGAAAGTTATTAGCCACATGGCTGGCACCATTTTGTTATGAGTAGGTTTTCCTGCTGCTCTGGTCCCAAGATGCATCAACAATAACTAATAAATGCTAAGTGTGCACCAAATATTCTTCTAATTGCCCTCACCCATTGAGTCATTTGATGCTCACAGCTCTCAATGATTGCATCCAACCTATTTTATAAGGAAATAAAATAATGTGACTAAGGTCGCACCGTGTGAGACCAAGCAGAAAAATGGCATCGTAATCAGTCTTATAAAATATTAGTCCCAAATATTCATGAACTTCAAGCTTTAATAGTTTTCCTTATCTTACTGAACAAGAAATGAAGATAGACAGCTGTGCTTTTGCATGCAAGAAAAAAAAAAGAATGAATATGATGAGCCAAATTCCAACACGCATCTAAAAAACTTCACTCCTCATTCTTTTTCTTCAGGTGATTGTATTTACCAACTGAGATTCCGAACTCCAACGTATGATTTCAACAAAATGGAACCCAATCAATACTTAGGTCAATTAATAGCTGTCCAGCAGAAAGGAAAATCAAGGATTTTTTTTTTTTTTTTTTTTTTTTTGGAGACATGAGCATACAGAGTAATGTAAAGTAGACACGTTACACCAATGAACTCATGGGAGCAATAGTGAATGCCTCAGTTTCTTCGTGCCTGAGAGCTAATTAATATTCGGCTGGAAATCTGTTCAAAGCCTGCCACTGATGTTTTACTCCATCATACATTCTGCAACTATAGCCTCTGATCTTCGCACTCTGAAACAGGTCAATTAGCACAAACCTATAATTAGTTCAATCAAATATGAGTTACATATTTCTTACAGAAACATAACATTTTATACTGAGGTTCATCCCTCCAGTGAAATCTACAGAATTTCACAAAATACATTATCATGCAGACATAGTACAACTTCACAGGAGTCCTCACCTTCATCATCCAAAAGAACATTAGAAAGAGAACACTATCTCATTTAAGAGATTACTAATTCAATCTTCATATCTGCTTATAGATTGGGGAAATATACAGAAAAGGGTAAGATCCAACCAAAAGTTGGTCCTAAGATTTGCATCATTTTTTTTTTTTTTGCTTTTACTGCCATACTGTTTTTCAAAGGTAGACACACTTCATGACCTTCTCACTGCTATATAAGCATTTGTAACAAAGATTTCTGCCTAAGCACAGTCAACTCTCAAAGGATGTGAATGTATTTCATTTGGCCACATCATTCAACAACTGTAGAATGCATGGTATTAGGAGCTTGAATCATTAAAAGCTCTCTAGTTTATTTATCAGGACACTAATAAGCATTTATTGTAAAGGGTTACACAAGTGATTCCTTACACAACACAACTCCTAGAGGTAACTTCAGTTATATCTAAGAGATGATCTTGGTTCTTAGCTGCAATCTACCTAACCAAAGTTCTGCTCTTTGATGGTGTGCCCACTGCAGTGTTTTAAGAAATAGCAAACTCGACTTGCTGACTGCAATGTTGCAAGCATTTATGCAACGACAGGTTAAGAATGCCAGGAAATTTACTTTCAATTCTATCCAAGATATGAAAGCAGTAACTGCTACCTGAAGCAAGTACAAAATTTGGCAAACTATATGAAGAGCAGAGATCTCTGAGAGATGGGAATGAAGTAGTCACAATTACTGCTGTAGACTTCTCTTTGATGAATGAGCATCTCAAACCTTGGCGTGGAGAGGTCAGGAAACTAGAATGGGCCTGGAGCATTCCAAGAAATTAAGACGAAGCTGAGAATATGGGAGGAGAAAAGCATCTAGAATATGCAAGACAAGAATACGTGAGGACAGAGTGATGGAGCTGTCCTTCTGTATGTGTTTATCTTATTGGTTGATGAATAAAACACTGTTGGCCAATAGGGCAGCAAGATGGGCATTATGTAGGAGATGAGGAGAATTCTGGGAGGTGTAAGGCAGAGAGGAGTCATCATGTGAGCCCAGGAAGAGAGGACGTTGAGTCAGGCATTCTCTGGTTAAGATAAGACCACGTGGAAATCTATAGATTAATAGAAATGGGTTAATAATTAAGTCAGAGCTAGCCAATAAGAAGCCCTAGACATTGGCCAACAGCTTTATTACTAATATAGTGTCTGTGTGTTCATTTGGAGCAAGGCGGCTGTGGGAGCAGGGTGATGTGAAGAACCATCCATAACAACAGAGTTTAGATAAAGTTCCATAGACTTCTGTTTCATGCTTTGTATTGTCGTGCCTTCAATTTAGTAACCTCTTATTTGGGAATGATCTCCTATTAGAATATGCATTTTTTTTATTTTTTAGAAGCCAGCTCTATTGTGATATAAGTCATATTTTGTACAATTGATCCTTTAAAACTGTATCTTTTGGCTGGGTATAGTAGCACAGGCCTGTTATCTCAGCTTCAGAAAGCAGAGGCAGAAAGATAGAGAACTAAAGGCCAGCCTGGGATTATAAGAAATATGTCTCAAAAACAAGAAAATTAACATTAAAAAAAATATAGCCATACAGTGGTGGCACACACCTTTATCCCAGCACTTGGAAGGCAGAGGCAGGTGGATATCTGTGAGTTCAAGACCTGCCTGGTCTGCACAGCTAGTTCCAGGACAGGCTCCAAAGCTATATAGAGAAACCCTGGCTCAAAAACAAACAAAAAACAAAACAAACAAACAAACAAACAAAAATACCAAAAACAAAAATATGCAATTCAAGATCTTTGCTTGTTCAGAGTTTTAAACTCATCACAAGAAATTTTGTAAGATTTTCATCCAATAAAGAGAATCAATATCAATGGTCATTCTCCAACACCCATTCTTTCCTACCATAGTGCAGAGTTTCATGTGTTAGGCAAGTACTCTGTCACCGAGACACACCTGTACTGCTGCATTTGTTTGATCTGTTGTTAGATACACTCTCACAAGCTTCTCCCTGTTCCATTTTTACCCTATACATACCTATAGCTCTGTTTAACACTATACTGCTGCCTATTTTCATAAAAATAAAATTTTACAGTTCTACATGCAGCAAGTTTATACTTTCTGTGTCTGGCTTTAACATTGTGTTTTCCAGGCTTACCCATGCCCCCCACCAATGGCAGCCCTCATCTGCTCCATGAATGAGCAGTGTTCTATGGTCTATTGGACTATGCTACCCTTACACACGGGCCAGCATGCTGAGGATGATTCCATACCTTGCTTGTAGTGGATAGCACCATATTATACACTTGGGACTACAGCTGTTTCTTTACCGTATGAACTTCATTTCTCTGAATGTAACCAACAGGACAGCTTCTAGGTTCTATGCCAGTTATTTTCTTTAAAGATGACCACACTAACCTACACCTCATCCATGGTGTACAACGTTTTTTTTTTTTTTTTCCTCTCTACCTTTTTTTCCCAATACTGCAACTTCAGGCATTCTATCAGATTGTAGGAGATTGAATGTTTTTAATTTTGATTACATTTCCCTTATTAGTAGTAATTTGAACATATGTATCATTTGATAATTTTAAGATTCTGTGATTCTTTGGAGAAACATGTGCTCAGGTTTTTGGGTGATCCTTCAAATTAGGTGATTTTTTTCCTACAAAATTAGTGTCTTCTATATTTCTTCATATAACTTTTAACAATTCATAAAATTCTTTTATATTTATAGAATAACATGTGATGTTTTAACTGTGTAAGGTGTTGAGCAGAGTAAACACAGCTATCTTTTCAGATACAATTTCTTTGTGGTGAAAATTTCTGAAGTTCTTTCTTGTAAATTTTTCAGACCCTATTCCTACAGTTTATTTGAGATACTAAACCCTTATGATACATATAATATGAAAATATTTTCTACTATTTAATGGATTGTTTCTTTACTTCTATCAATTATTTCTTCCTTGCTATGGAGGAAATTTTCAATTCACACTCTCTGTTTTCTACTTTTACCTTAGTTCCTATGTTTTCCAGACAAATCTGAGAACATTGCTTACATCAATGCCATGCAGATTGCTTCTTTTTTTCTTCCAGGAAGAAAATTCCAGATCTCACACTTAAAGTCTTTAATACATTTTAAGTCTTCCAACATATCTTTCTATTTGTATGTTTTTAAATATTGTTTTCATTCATGTTACATTGTAATCATGCATATATACTCACTATATCATGCCCATAGAGCATAAGTTTTAGAGTATAAATCATCCTTTTTGGTAGGTTTATTCCTGTGTGTAATCTGTATACCACAAATGGAATTGTTTTGTTGATTTATGAGTACATATCTGAGGCATTACAGTTTTCTCTTGTAGAGCTAGGCTCAATCTTTTTGTATATTATGACAATTTAAATTTCTTAATTTACATAATATATCTATGCAAAATTATTTTAAATGTCCTTTTTTGCTGATTTTAACACTTGTCTCAACTCTAAAGTGGTTTGTTTTTTCATTTTATTGTTAATTATGTGTTTCTGCTATTTTCTTTTGTTGTTGTTGTTGTTTTGTTTGTTTGTTTTTTGTATTTTCTAGACTGTGCAACTTTGTAGACCAGGCTGGCCTTGAACTCACAGATACATGCCTGACTCTGCCTCCCGAGTGCTGGGATTAAAGGCGTGTACCACCACAGCCCAGCACTATTTTCTTTTTTGAAAGATTTTGAAAGATTATTTTGTATAGTATTCTGTCTGCAGAATACTATATCCCTACAGGCCCAAAGAGGGCACCAGATCTCATTACAGATGATTTGTGAGCCACCATGTGGTTGCTGGGAATTGAACTCAGGATCTCTGGAAGACCAGCCAGTGCTCTTAACCACTGTGCCATCTCTCTAGCCAGTTTCTGCTACCTTCTGTGCCTTCAAATATTTGGTTGTGTTTCAAATGCTGTAACATTACCATTTCAAACAGTATGTTGTACTTCTATAAATACCCATATAAGTAATTTGGAATGGTTTGATGATTATATATCTTGTTTTAAATTTGATAGATGACAACAGAACAACATTTGGTTTAAAGTTATTTAAAATACCGAGGCAACTCCTCTTTGAGTATACACTTCATTGGCCTGAATTCTTAAGTAATCTACTGTGACAAGAAAAAAAGCATAGTTCCACACTCTGGATGGCCATCAAGCACTAGTCACACTGACCCTTTCTGAAAATTCTTTACCTGCCCCAGTCCGGTTCTTCACAGACATACTCTGATCTGCAAAATGTGCCAGAAAAAATAAAAACAGCTTGTAGCAAATTGTAGGGCCTTTATGATACCACATTTACAACATCTAAGATAGGATCCAAAATCACTCAGTATTGGAGAAACATAATGCACATAATGGAATTAGGACAAAATGATTTAGATCAAGTGGCACAAACACGTTCAATGAGGCAAGTGAAGAGATTCATATGTTAAAGAATAGGAGCAAGTAATAGAGAAATGGAAAACAATTAAAGTAAATGGAAATTATTAGTAAAAAAAAGATTTTTAAATTTTAAATCTACTGTAGAGCTATAAGGTGGAAAGTAGATGACAGAGGAAATAACCTGTGCACAAAAAATGACACCCCTAAAAAACTATCCTTTTTCTAAAACAAGATAAAGAAAATATTTGAGAGAGAGAGAGAGAGAGAGAGAGAGAGGGAGAGAGAGAGAGAGAGAGAGAGAGAGAGAGAGAGAGAGAGAGAGAGAGAGAGAGAGAGAGAGAAGGGCTGGAGAGATGGTGTGGCACTTGGAAGTCTGGCAACCTGAGTTTGAACCCTGAAACCCACTTAAATGAGGAAAGACAGAGCTCCACAAAGTTGTTCTCTGACCTTGGTATCTGCTTCCAGCAAAACAGAACACACAATAATAGTAGTAGTCCTTGAAATATTAAACCATAAAAAATAACTTTAAACGATAAACTAAAAGAGGGTCAGTGTCCTGTGGTTCCTCCTCCTCCCTCCTTCTCTCCCTCCCCACTCCAAAGGAGATGAATATAATTAAAATACCTGATGAAATAATGTCTAACATTTTTCTAAAACTAAGCAAAAGTTTAAATATACAAATTCAAGATGTTTAAGTCCTCAAATACCATAAATATGAAGAAAACAATCACTGGACAAATCAAAGTCAGACTGTTCAAAATTAAACATAAAGGGAACGTTACCAAACAAGAAACAGTTCAAATAAGGCAGGCAGCACAAAGGCTTGCATACCACAAGCTTCCATGTTAGAGAAGCCTGAAACTAAAGACAGAAAACCTCTCCTTAAAGCACCCAATGAGCAACTGTGTCAACCATAATTCTACAGAGTGGGAAAAATATCCTCTACGAATTAAGGTGAAATGCATTTTCAGATGAAGGGAAATGCGTGCTCACCTAAGGTGAAGATATTGATCTCAGAGACACTGCAGATTCTCAGAAGAAAAGACTATGAGAAACTGTTAGAAAATCATGCCTCAGTTAAATTAATACCTAAACCATTCAAAAGGAAGGCCAACTCAGCTAGCACCATGGTTCAAACCATAAAAACAGCAAACCTTAGAAGAATGCATTATAATGTCAGTTTTATAGTGGATCAGCATGCTTAGATTTTGTTCATGTGTGGTTTCTGATAGCAAAAGTTTTGTATCTTCATTATATTAAGTATAGGTATCTTTTTAGAATATATACTTGATGCAAAATTACAGTAGCTAGATTCTTACTGGGCTGACTAAAGAAACGCTATATCCCATCTTGGAGAGATTTTTTTCCAAGTTGTGAAATTGAGCACTGGAATGAAGGTAAAAATAAAAAATTAAAAAAGAAATCTGTGACATCTTGTTGTCCTGAGAAAATTATAATATTTTAACGAGGATGCTTAACAAAATACAAGTGTGAATTAAATGCTAGAACTAAGTGTTTTAAAGTTCACTGCCAAGATCTAAAAAAAAAAAAAATAATCTTTGATATGCAATAATATTCAAGTAGACTTTGCAAACAAAGAAAAGCCTAGCAAAATAACACATGTGAGCATGGAAGAAGGAAATTAAAAAAATGTAAAATGAAAATAAGACAAAATGACTGAGGACATGAATCAACAAAATAATAAAAGTGGATTTAACTTTTCTTTGCTGTTTATATCATCCCTGCATTAAAAAAATACAAACATTGTGTTGGGCATGGTAGAACATGTCTATAATCTCAGCTGTCGGGCAGCTAAGACAGGAGGATAGCAAGTTTGAAGTCAGCTTAGGCTGTACAAGGACAAGCTGACTCAAAAATTAAAAAAAAAAACAAACAAACTCACATGCGTTCTACTGTAACTGATCTCCTTAATGTCTTCTTTTCCATTCCCTAACCCTGTCCTTTCTACCTTTCAAATCTCTACAGACATTGCAAGTCTACAGACATTGCAAATCTACAAATTCAAAAATGTGAGGAAGCCATGTGCAAAGTTCTTAAAAAGATTTTGAGTGGAAGTAGCCTGTGAAGGGGCATAATACTGATCTTGGAAGCTATGGGCTATTTAACAAAAATCCCAATGCCAAATTTTCCTGTAAGTTATTGTTTCACAGAACCCCAGAAACCTCCCCAAACAGTGCAGGCTGATATCATTATTCTCGGTTACCCACTAGAACTTGATGGCAAAACTCTGTGCCTGAAGGACGTGGAGAAATCATGGTTTAACTGAGCTGAAATCATCTTCCCTTTAAACTAATGTTCATAGGGGCAGACGTTGGAACACAGCTGGGGAAGAAATGAATGGTCCTACCCAGCTATGAAAATGCATCTACAATGCCACTCTACCGAGCAAGATATGCCCACTAGAAAAGTGGTGTCATAAGTGATGTAAATTTAACTAATAGTATAGTATCATTTGATCTAAGACCTATGCCACAAGAAGGAATTGATTGATTGTACCTTGAAATTAGTCAAAGGCCCATGGGTAGGAGACCATAGGTCCTAGAGGTGAACTGATCATTTGTTTTTTAATGAATAGACGCTCTGTCAACGTGTATCCTAAATATTTGTATTCATACACATAGATTAGTGCTACCCTCATCCTTTGTCAAAGAAGTTTATTTTGGGGAGAAAATTGTAATTAATACAGAAAGACTCATGTGTGGTCAAGGTGCCAAGAACAAATGACTGTTACCGGCTTAACTTTCAAAAGAACACGGATATTTCCCCCTCCCGAGCCTCAGGGAACATTTCAGAAGAGTAATGAAAGTAATAAGGCCACTCTACTCATGAACTCACAGCAAATAAAGTGGTCTTCACAAGGCCTCAACAAGACTGAACCTATTAACATTCGGTCACAGGATAGGAGTGTGGTTCATGGGGTCTACTCAGAGAGCTATTGGCCTTCTGGGAAAAATGGAGTCGTTGTCATTAATGAGAAAACCGTCAATAACTGAGTTATCCATGCTCCAGTGGATTGCATCACACACATGCCTTGATTGGTGGCCCTTGGTTGTGATGTATTATTAAACTCAGAATCTCACAATGCAAAATTAAGGGAATGAGTGTATCGTGGAATAATAAGGATCGGGAAAAACAGTCTGAATAGATGTTTATTCAGGGAGAAATAACTTACAACAGAGACAGATGATCACCAGCAGGTTCCTGGTCCCAAGGATGCCTCCAGATGCTCTCTGTCTCCAACCCACAAGCAATAGTGTGCTCCAGGGTCCTTACCCCCAATGGGCATGGTCAGTGCAACGGGTGTGGACAGAATGAATATCTCACTACATGACAGCAGGAGAAAGACTTGATGGGAGGAACAGGAAAAGAGTGAATAAGGGGATGGATGTGGCCAGAATTATGTTATAAACAAATGTGAAACTGTCAAGCTGTAAGTTAATTTTAAAAACCAAGTCTAACCAATAAATACAAAAGGAAAGAAGGGAGAGGGGGTATTACGGAGAGAGAGAGAGAGAGAGAGAGAGAGAGAGAGAGAGAGAGAGAGAGAGAGAGAGAGAGAGGGAGAGGGAGAGAGAGAGGGAGGAGAAAGGAGGGAGAGAGAGAGGGAGAGGGAGAGAGAGACAGAGAGAGAACAGAGAGAGAGGGAGAGAGAGAGAGAGGGAGGAGAGAGAGAGAGAGAGAGAGAGAGAGAGAGAGAGGAGAGAGACTATACATTCTAAGAAAAAGACACTTGGAAAACTGGAGATAACTTGGCAGTAAAGAGCTTATGATGTTCTTTCAGAGACCCAGGTTTTATTTCCAGCACCTACACGACAGCTCACTGCAATCTACAACTCTAGTGATCTGATGCCATCCTCTGGCCTCTATGGGAACCAAGTGTATGTGGTATACAGACATACATGTAAGTAAAATACCCATACATATGAAATAAAAGTATTTTTTTTAAAGAAAAGGACAGTGTACACACCCAAAGCCAGGGACACACCTCTGAAGACAGTCCAAATTTGGGGGCTCCTTGTGGAACTCAGGCTGGCCTAGAACTCATGATCCATTTGAACCTATGTGTCACAGGGCTACAAAAATATGTCACCATAGATAACTTCCATTGTGCTTTTTTTTCATTTAATGAAGTAATGCTAATACATATTTAATTATACTAAGTAGAGTTATAGAAATATTTCCACTTCTTTGTTGGTTTGCAAATCCCCATGGCTTTCAACATAATAAAAATAGGTTTACCTAAACAAGGGTTTCAAAGTTATGTGTACATACGCCTCCCTTGCTTTATGAACACCTTGGAAGGGAGTACAGAGAGAATGTAAGAGCCAGAGGAAGTGGTATGGTGTTTTAAAATGTTGTCTTCTGGACACAACATGACTGTTGCACTCATGAACTCATAACACATACAATTACACCTGCCTAAGACTTGCACGATATTGAGCCTCTCTGTATGCCCCATGGATGGGGCAGGGATTCATGAGATCCTGCCTCTCCCTGAGATGCTATTGGCAGTTAATAATAGCTGCTGCTGGGCAGGGAAGACACTTTCTCAGTAGTGTAATCACTGATAAAGTTCTTTGTTCTTATAAATGACTCCTTACCCATGTTCACGTAAGCAACCTTAATTAGGCTCACTGTGTCACACATGGACATGCACACACACACACACACACACACACACACACACACACACACACACGGAACTAATTGGGTCAAGGAAGACAATAAGAAGTACAATGATGGACAAGAAAGCATAACAGTAGGCAAGTATAATGAAAATACGTTATTTACGTATATAAAACTCTCCTAATAAAATTCCTTACTGTCCCTAATAAAATAAAAGTAAGGAGTATTGTAGGGCCCTGTGTGGACCCCAGAGGCACCTTGAACAAGCCTGAAGCTGTTGGCTGGAACATCTTGCCCCAGAGTTGTTACTGGTACTCTGCCTGATTTGCTAACACACATCTGCTGGGGGGGGGGGACACTAAGACCGAGAACACTTGACCCTTGATTGTTTTCCACTGTGCTGCGAGTCAGTATATAAGCCCACACCTTCCCCCTCAATAAACGACATTCCTGTTGAACCAATGACCCGCCATCTTGTCTTTTATTTAGATCTCTAGGCCTTTGCCAGATTAGTGGAACAGACTGTAGTGTGGGAACTACAGATTATTCCTTTTACCTCTAAGTTGCTAGTGCCTGCCACATAAGGAATATTGAACAGGGTAACAGTGAAATCAATGCAATTCTGGTTATGTTTATACTAGATAACAACCTAAGTGTAGGGTCTAATGTACAATGAAAATAATGGAGTCCAGTCTTAAAAATTCCTTTGGAATTTCATCACGGTGATTATGGGGAGTGAAAGCTGCTTGGTTCCCTCCTAATGAAGGACTCTCTGCAGCTACCCAGCCTACATCCATGCATCAGTCATCTGTCAATACTCACTTCTGCTGAACAGAAAGCAATTTGGAAACGGTTCCATTCCACAATGGCTCAAAAATAGTATTAATAATGATGACAGGATATTAAAAAGGTGATGGCTTCTGGCATGGCGCATACTGCAAACTCAAGCACAGACGTGTTTGAGAAACGGCAGCACAGATACCGCAATTGAAAGACAGCCAGTCTATAAATGATGAGATTGCACACAGTAAAACACACAGAGTCAGAAAGTGACAGAGATTTAAACCCAACATTTTATAAGCCAAGTTCTTCTAAGAATACAAGTCCAAAAACATTGCCATGAAGCACAATATCTGATTTTAATAGTTTTAGAGGAGTTCTCTATTCACATATAGGACTCTAATCTCAAATATTTAGAATATAGAAAAATGCCACATATATTAAACCTATTTATGAATTCTTGCATTATTCAAAAGGCCCTTGGGCTCGTTAAGGTCACTGTTATGAATGTCATTTTCCCCCGGCCCTCAGGTGCAGAGCAATGGGTTAATCATTCTCCATGGTTCGTGGCAAGCTATTAACTTGGTAAAAAAGAAAGCTCCCCTTGTTTTGTTTGGTTCTTTGTACTTCCATGCCTCCCTGTCTCCACTGCTAACTTGCTAGGCAGACATTGCCCCGTTCTGATCACTGGTTTTATTTTTGTCTCCACTATGTTGTTTCATGAAATATGAGTGGTGTTGAATAAATAAATAAATCAAATGTGTATCTAGATATAAAATTTGTTTAGGTATATAGTTTTGAGTGCAATACTCAAGATTCTTATTTCGCTAAGTACCACATTGTAAAGGTCTGTCAGTATTTTCACATGAGTGTAATTTTCTTTTCTAACCACCGATGCACGCTCATCATATTCTCTCCTCTGCTGGTTGTGGTTGGTTCAATGCGCATTATCACAAATATTGTGGCCATGAGCACGTTAGCATCATCCTATAATGGATCTGTACAAGACTCTCCTTGAAATATTTATGAAGGAAAAGAACTTTTAGAATAAGGCAGGAGACTGGAGACATGGCTCACCATCACCATAAGAACACTAATTCTTGCAGAGGGGGCTCAGTCCCCAGCTAACACTGGGAGCCACACAACCATTCACAACTCCAGCTCCAGGGATTCTGAACTCCCTCTTCTGACTTGCACAGGCACCAGCATGCATGCAGTGCACATACAGACACAGGCAGAACATGCATACACATAATAATGCGTAAATATATTTCTTTTAAAGAATACGGCGAGAAATAGTCTTATTTTGAGTCAGTCAGGCTGTTTGCTCTTCTTAATGGTGGTATTAGTTTTATTTCCTACCAGTAAGATGCCCCATCCCTGTGAGTCAGTAACTCTGTCAACAGCTGGTATCACTTACACTTCCACGTATTCTGGGGATATAGTGACATTCTTAAGACTTGTATTTCCAGCATTTAAGATGGATGTGGGTACCTACTCGGTAACTTTTGACCTCCTTTATGTACATTGCTGTGTTTACTGGGTTTTCTGTCCAGGTTTTACATCTTCCAGTCTTCTGCTATTGTGGTATCTGTGAATTTTTCTGTGATATCCTTCACTAAACATGTTCTTAATTGTGATGAAAATGTGATCAGTTCTTATGCTTTAGAGTTTAAATGCATTTTAACCCTTCCCCCCAAAAAGCCTTTTAACCCTAAATTTATTTTTCCATACTCCTAAATAACATGTTTTCCTCTATTATTTTTTGTTGTGTTTTGAGGTGTTTGTTTGTTTGTTTGTAGGAGGGTCTCACTATGGGATACAGACTGATCTAGAATCCTCAACCTTTTCTTCCCTTAGCCTCTTGAGTACTGAGGATTACAGTGCACAACCACCACAGCCCAATGTTTTATTACATACAATAGCCGTGTTTTCTGTTCGGCACTTAAATAAGTAGTACACAGTAAAGTACTAGATAAGCACAGAGAAACAAATTTACTAATACGCTTAATTAATAAACAGCCTATTGCTTCCCATGACTTTGTATCCTTACTTCTTTCTTTGTAAAGTAAGAACCACTTAGTAAGAATTGAATGATTCTGCTGATTTTCCAGTTCAAAGAAACTGGTTCTTTAATGTTCAGTGATCATTCCTGTAATTACATCACATGTTTTGATCTCAAAGTTTTTTTTTTTTTATCAAGTAATTGCTACATCTTCACATATAGAACACTCAGTCAGAAGCTCACATGCCAGGCTTACTTTTGCTCACCTGAGGAAATTTCTAGGCCAAATTCTTCAAATCTAGTATGCCTCTCCTGGCGAGAATTCCACAGACCTTAGGAACTGTCTTTGAAGACATGAAAAATGAAATCTGGTATGAGACACCTGAAGGACGGCTGTGTTTCATTGCTTTTTAGTTTAGCAAGAGCTTTCTAAATGTAGCAAGTACTCAGAGGTACTCAGTAGTTATTTCTACATTCCCTTACATTAACTTTCCTTAAAAATAAAAACTCTCTCATGATAAATTTAAATGCATGTGTTTTTAATGAAAAGAGTCCACAAACCCTAATTTCAAATATTATTTCCGGGCCCAAAGAAAAGAGAAAGGCTATTCCCACTACACTAAAGGCTATGGAAAAGCTCCTATTCTGTGCCTCCGAATGATCCTTTATGTAAGACACTGAAAAATTAACTTCCAAATTACACTTCACATTATTTTGTCTCTTCCTGAAACCTCAGACATGCAGCTGAAATTACAGAGATGTTCACAGATTTCCATCAAACCTAAGTAAGAATCTGCAGA
The DNA here is from genome assembly GCA_030556225.1 of Cricetiscus sungorus. Lineage (NCBI taxonomy): Eukaryota > Metazoa > Chordata > Mammalia > Rodentia > Cricetidae > Cricetiscus > Cricetiscus sungorus. Next base: position 755,303 of record JANBXA010000738.1, on the reverse strand, counting down.
TAATGAACCCATTAGTACTGAAAAAAGTGCATTTGCACAATAATTGTGCTGGGAAGGCTGAACTATATTACTGTCTGGCACTATTAGACCAATGAAATGACTAGGACTATTGAAAGATGCTGTTTGATTTTCTAATTATTATTAAAGAATGCCTCCTGAGCTCAGCCTCGGAGGCTTTGCTTTTGAATCATCTGCAGCCCGTGAGGCCTCTCATGCATTATACATTAAACCCATATGGCCATTTGAGGTGGAAGGTCTCTGGAGGGAAATTTCATCACATTCTCTTCCCTGCATGAAGAAAAGAAGGTGAGAAAAACAACAAAGAAGGGGGAAAACTGGAAACAGGGTGGAGAGGCAACACTGAAAACCCAGACAAAGGTGAATCAATTCAAAAAACACATGTATTTCAAAAGAGCTAAAGAGAGGGCTTCAATTCTCTCAGTACAAAGAAATGACAGACGCTTGAGGCGAGGGTATGCTATTACCTAGATCCGATCATTCCACAAAGTTTGCAGTGGTCCAAAACATCTCAGTATACTGCAACATATGTACAGACACATCTATTGAAAATACAAAAGGAGGAAGAGGAGGAGGAGGAGGAGGAAAAGATGAGAGAGAGAAAGAGAGAGACATAGGGAGGGAGGGGAGGAGGGAGGGAGGGAGAGATGAGAGAATTGGGAGTCATTTTCAGAATGCTTCTGCTTTATATTTTTGTACTTAAACTCATAAGAGCTCCTAAGCAAGGCTCGTCTCTGCTGCATCTAATAAGAAAGTCATTCCTGTCATTAACGAAGGTGAGAAAATTGTCTCCAAGGTTAAGAGAACATGCTGCTCTCACAGAGGACCCAGGTTCAATTCCCAGTAGTGACATGGTAGCTCACAATAATTCATAACTCCAGTTCCAGGGGATCTGACTTCTGCAGAAACCAAGCACACACATGACACACAAGCATACACACAAGTAAAACATTCACAATAAAAATGAATAAACCTAACTTTTAAAGAAAGAGAAGGCTGGGAATTTTTTTTTTTTTTTTTTTTGGTCAAACAGATCTACACAGATGAGCCTTAACTTTCATGGAATCACATTTAAAACTTTTATTTTAAAAGGCACCTATATAGGGCAATAATGTATCAGACAGTATTTTTTTTAAACTTTGATCAGATATATGTAACTTGTTTTAAAATAAAGTGTAGAAATGTTCTTATATGCTCATAATCTTCCAAGAGTACAGTGCACTAGACATTAACCCTGGAAATAGTTTTCCCAGCTATCCATGCAAAGTATTGCAGCTATGCTTTATAAAAACCACTGCAGTTGCACCCATTTCTGCCTCTCTGCCCTGGAATTATTCAGATTCACTTTAAAGACTGCATATTATAATAATGTCAAATAAGAACTGAGCACCAAGCTAAGGCTTAAAATTCATCATTTTATTTGTTTCTATAAATTTATTAGATATGTGTTAATACAACTCCTATTATTTCCAACTTACTAAAGATAAAGCTAAGTCTCATACATTTTTATTCATAACTTGTTATCCTACATTTAGTTAGCATATGTGTGTAGGCACACATGAACATGCTATAGCATACATGTGAGATCAAGAGATAGTCTGAGTTCTGTTCATTTAAAATGTGTGTTTCAGAGAGTGAACTCGAGTCATTGTGCTTGGAGGGAAGTGGCTTTGACCTTTGAACAATCTCTTCACCCTTATATTTATAATTTTTAAAGTACAAATGAGAATTTTATTTTTTTTGCAATTGTATTGGTAAATTGATAATTGTCTTGTATCTTGGTTTTGTATCGGTAAATTAATTCACCGTTGCCTTTACTCCGATTAGTCATCTTGCTCACAGAAATACATGAATTACTGACCTTAACAGGCCATTTTTTGGTTATCTTCTTTTCCCTAGGACCCCATAAAAATTTATTAATCCCATAGAACAATGAGTAGCAATATTAATAGTGTTTTAGCCTTATTGAATGCCCTCCTGCTCTCATTTTCATTTTCAAAACATTCCTATACATTGTTAAATTATTTTTTAGATGTACATAAATGTTTTTCAGTTAAATATTTGCCATATTAAAAATATTTTAAAGAGTTTGGTACATGTAAGCAGCAACGAGTAGAACACACACTCACAATACATCAGCACAAATTTTCTATATTTACTTTGAAATGGAGCAGGGCTCCAAGGAGTCATTCTATTTTACTATTCCCATAAAGGTGGTATTTTTTCCCTTTACAACTCTGGCTTCTTGCCACGACTTCTATGTAGTTGGAAGTCTAAGCAAGCTCAAAACCTTGTGTTCTCACCCTGTTTTCTTTAGTGACAGGTGAGGTCCTGCCCTCATGACCACCCGTGACTCAACTTGTGCCTGGCACATCACTGGTCCCTTAGTAATCAGATGAGACACTCGTCTGATCTCCCAAAGGCTGAGACTATGAATTACTATGTGTAACATGGACATGTAAAGGAGCATTCTCCTCTTTAATAATGCAATCATAATGTGTTTGTATTATGTGCTTCTCTTGAGGAAAATTGGTCCTTGGGAAATACTAGTTCAATTACAATAAGAAAAACAGGATAGGTGGCTCAGCTTGTACTCTCTTCCAGAAAATCTGTTTTGTTCCCAGGACCCAGATTTGAGACCCTAACCTGCCACACACACACACACACACACACACACACACACATCTTCAAAGGAGTCTACAAATATTTTAAAACCACACATTGTTAAACAGTGTAGCACTTCACTCTTTAAAATGTTAATATATATTAATTGTGCAAAATAATGTGTTTCACTGTGATTGTTTTCATACATGTATATAATGTGGCTTCATCACACTCATTTCTCTCCCAATATTCTCTCTTGGCCCCTTTTCCCTCCCACTGCTCCCCTGCCTTTTCCTGAATAGAACCCACTCTACCTTCGTGTGTGTTTTTAAAATCCGGATTTCATATACAAGAGAAAACATGGGGTATTTGTGTTTCTCAGTCTGCCTCTCTGCCTCACATCACATGTGGTTTTTAGTTTCATCAACTCCCACAAAATGACGTTATTTTTTTTCAAGACTGAGTAAAAGGCCAATGTGAACAGGGAATGCCTTTGTGCACTGAAGCTTTAAGTCCCTAGTTATGACATATGATATACTAGGTATGACTATGTACACTGTAGTTAGTTGTCTCTGTGTTCTCTGATGAGTGAACGCTAGGAAATATTTTACTTGTCTTAATGGCGTGCCGTATTCTTAAATTTGCACTTCCCACAAGATCCGGCAAAAATAACAGAATCTCAATAAAACGTATTAGGTGATAAATTACAAACAGACAAATAAATAAAAGAATGATGCGCAAAATGGCAGGGAAGGGGACTCTAGTGAGTATGTAGCTTAACAAACAGGAAATAGATATTTTTTAAAGCAAAGAGAGCACATGTGAATAAAAAGGGGTCTAAAATTTGGAGAGGGGAAGAGCTGGGAGAAACGGTTTTAAATGCTCCACACTAAACTCTAAAGAACGTGCACACATCAGAGGATACACAGGAAGCTTCGAGGGCCCTCGGGGAATTGCATAGACAGAACAAGCACCACAAATCTAGACCTGACATCGTGGCCTGCCTGGTGGCCCCACCTTTGTGGTATCCAATGTACGAAGCCTTTTGAAGCTTTGTCAAATTTTCACTTCAGTAAGTGCCCCAATAAGCCTCTGTGGTCAAAGGAAACCAGCTAATTGAACACAATCAAATACCGTGCAACTGCTCAGAACCTGTATTGTTTTTTTATTTTATTTATTTATTTTTCATATTTTACATATCGATCCCAGTTCCCTCTCCATCTCTCCCTCCCTCCCTCTCTTCCACCCTCCCATCCCATTCTCCACCCCACTCCACATGGAGTAGACTTCCTGGAGGGGTCATCTAAATTTGTCACGTCACTTGGAGTAGGGACTAGGCCCTCCCTCCTGCCTCTAGGTTAAAGAAGTATCCCTCCACAGGGGATGTGCTCCCAAGGTCCTTTTGTGCACCAGGGATACATCCTGGTTCCACTGTCAGAGGTCCCTTAGACTAAGACCCATGTTCAGGGGGTCTGAGTCGGTCCAATGCTATCAGTCTGGGGGCCCATTAGCTCCTCCCTGTTCAGGCCAGCTTTCTCTGTGGGTTTCTGTAGCCTGGTCTTGTTACATGCATAAAGCTCAATGTATGAACAAAATTAAACACTAAAACACACTGCACAAAAGTAAGGCCCATGTGTTTTCAAGCCAAGAGTGAGATCAGATATTTACATATAGGAATGGTTGAAGAAAAGAGAGTCTTTCTGAAGAAACCTACAAGAGAATGGAAAGCCTTGGCTTGGCTGAAAGTAGATACGAAACTGAAGCACTGTCAATGAGAAGCCACTTGTCTAAAATCTCCCTTGGCGATGTTTTAATTTTTTTTACTAAAGAGAAGAACTGATTTAGAGAAATGAAAGCAAAAGTACAGGCTGGATCATAACCGCTAGAACCCAATTACTGACACTTTTCATAATTCGTTTAAATCTTGTGGGGGAATTTAAATACCAATAATCACAACTCAACAAAATAAGATTAAATAAATAAGAAATTATAGATTGAATGAAACTATGCATTCTCATTCTGAGCACAGTCCTAAATATCAAGTCATCAATAAGTGACAAAATCTGCTGCTAATCATGAACTTACTACAGAAGTTATTCTTTGCCTACTTTCCACCCAAATCTTTCCCAAGTCTACCCTCTATCTCTCAGAGACTTCAACCCCTTCTAACAAATCTGCCTCATAACTTATTTTATGTTTGGGTAACATATGCTGTCACCCTCTTAATTAAGACTCTGATTAGGGGACCTAGGAACATTATTATGCATGTGATTTGATGTGAGCATTTGAATTAACCCATGAGACTAATTATACTAGACACTTTATCTTCAAGACGAAAGTGTAATAATTCTTGAGAAGAGATTTCTTTCTGAAAGGGGCAGCAGGAATAGTAAGGGAAATTAAGGAGCTTACATGAAAAAAATCAGTCACAAATTTGAATAGAAAAATTGATCATGGGGATCTTAGAGGATATGTAGAGAATTCCGTGCATAAATGTCATTTTAAAATTCTTCCTTGTGAGAATTTGGCATTGCAACTGAAAATGCATTTACTTAATTTTGCTGATTTTACAGTACATCTCCACCTAAAAGGAGAAAGATCCTCATAACATATTGGGCAATATATAGGATTCACCCTTAGGAATTGCCAGTCATATTATAGATAAACCTGGTTATTGAAAAAATTGACTATTCCAACCGACTTTAAAAATCCAATTAGATGTCTTCTACAATTGACACGTGCATACATGATATCACTGTGACATATTGGAAGCACCATCTCAAAATCTGCCCTTGATGACTTTGCTCTTAAGAGTGTCTGTTCAGTGTTCCTTTACCTAACTGGCTTAGTAATATCACATCTTTGGTATTGAGTGACTAACAGATCTATGCTTTCACTGATCCCCAGACCATAACTGCAGTATCATGTAAACTTACTATTCTGGCAACTCATTCACCAGTTTCAGATGTCTCTAAACGAAACCAACAGGAAACTGACAAAATTATGTCTTAACTTCTTTCTCTGGATACAGTTCACTCAGAAATAGACTTGAGTTTAATGTACCTGGGTATAGTAACCAAACCATCCTCCTCCCAGATCCAGATTAGTATTTGGGATTAATAATCCCTCTGAGTCGACCAGTCAGTAAATTCTGTGTCTGCTGGACTTGATTTCCATTCTGGTACAAATCCTTTACTCATTAGAGTCATTAAATAAAGATTATTTTACATCCTTCCCACTTTCTTTTTCATAATTGTGGAATATATATATATATATATATATGTATGTATGTATGTATGTATTCCAACCTGTTCATCATGCTCTGAACTTTTTGAAACTGAGCATACTGAGCATTCTACAGATTCCTGAGAGAACCATATTTTCTATCCACATAACCTCTTCTCTATTCTTCCACTTTTCCTAAAACTGTCTCCACTTGTTTCTATAACAAATCAGCACTGCTGTACTGCAGTTGTATTGATAAGACTCCTTGTCTACCACCAAGCATCCAAGAAAATTCAAACCCGAGCCAAGAAAATCTATGTAGGTACCCGGCTGCCTCAGCAATGAAGACAGGGTGGATTGCTTGCAGTATGAATGGGATGAACCCTGTGATGACATGGATATGTAAGATGCTATGGGATTAGACAATGTTGTCCCAGTGCATCGTTAATCAAACCAAAAAGCTACCTAACAGAGCCGAGCAGTCCCAGAAGCCAACCATCTATTTCCAGGCTGTTTTCTGTAAAAGCTGACAGTGTGGATTTGATGAACACCTTTCTCTAATCTGTCTTTTCTGTCCTACACCTGTTTTATAAATCATTATTATCAGCAAGGGAACGAAGCTGGTTTATTTATCTCCAGAAAAGCTAGAAGCAGAAGTTCTAATCTGCTGTTCATGAACTGGTACACATACACGTTTGTGTAACATTGACAAGCTTTAAGCCTACAAATTGTGATGGTGTAATAGGCAACAAGATAATTTTCTCCCCGAGGTAAATTTAAGTTATCGAGAACAAGAAGTGATGTTTTAAAACATAAGATGAATTGTTGCTCAATTGCCTAGTTAACGGAGAACCGTTGTTATCATAGCACGGTGTTCACTCAGGCACTAGCTCATTGCCCCCTATGAGAGTCTAAATCCTGTAAATGTTAGAAAAAATCCCGTCACACCTATAGACACACATCAGACATGAACTACTCAATGTTCAGTATATACTTGGTAAATTAATAAGTCAAGTTCTCTTACTCGCCTTCTCCTTGGATGGGCTGTTTAATCGATTTTTAGCCCTCCAGTTAATTTTTAACTTCCTAAACATAATAGATTTATAGAAGTACAGAGCTCACAAGTAGCCACAGGCCTTATTGCCTACATGAGAACACTGACGTATTAAGAGATTGACAATGTTGTCTAAATATTACACATTTAATGAAGAGCAAACCTCAACCTGAAGTTCTGCTACTCTTCCTCTATAAACCACAATAACTGTTGACCTCCAGAGAAACCTAATCATGTCTTTAAAATACAACCAAGAGACCCTTACTTTGTCTATTTATTCAATGCTAAAATCACTATTTTCCCTAGTTAGACATAACATTTGTGGATATTAATAAAGATCATTGATTGAAAGCAACCATCACTTTTGGTATCATTACAATAAATGGTAGAGAAAAAGAAAGTCTCTTTAAGATTCTTAGTTCTCCAGAGCACATGGGGAGTGGGGGTGCAGTGAGTGGAGAGGGAAATAGGAGAAAGAGAAGGGGAGGAGAGGAAAGCACGTGGGACTAGGAAGATTGAGTCAGGGGAGGAATAGAAGATGAGAGAGAGAGAGAGAGAGAGAGAGAGAGAGAGAGAGAGAGAGAGAGAGAGAGAGAGAGAGAGAGAACATAAAAGAGGGAGCCATTATAGGATTGAAGAGAAAACTGAACCTGAAGAAATGTCCAGAGACCTCCAAGACTGACCCCGACTAACAATTTGAGTAACTGTGGAAAGGCTACCATAAATGCCCTTCCCTGATAAGAGATCAACGACTAACTTATCCATCATCATGGAGCCCTCATACAGTACCTGTTGGAAACAGAAGCAAACACCCATAACTAAACACTGAGCTGAACTAGAATCCAGATGTAGAGAGGGAGGACAAGGAGGACAAGACCAGGCTGCAGAAACACATAGAGACAGCTGACCTGAACAAGGAGGAGCTAATGGGCCCCCGCAGACTGATAGCTGGGAATCCAGCATGGGACTGACTCAGACCCCCTGAACATGTGTCTCAGCTAGAAGGACTGAGCAATCTAAGGGACCTCAGACAGTGGAACCAGGATGTATTCCTGGTGCACAAAAGGACCTTGCAGGCACATCCCCCATGGAGGGATACTCCCTTAACCTAGAGACAGCAGAGAAGTCCTAGTTCCTACTCCAAATGACTTGACAGATTTAGATGACCCCTCCTTGAAGGCATCACCCTACATGTGGAGTTGGGGGGCGATGGGAGGGGAGGGTGGTCGGGGAGCATGTGGAGGGGGGAGAGGGAAGTGGGAGAGAAGGAGGGAGGGAGAGGGAACTGGGGTCGATATGTAAAATAAAAATAAAAATAAAAAACATTTATGGTTAAAGCTAACTAGGACAAGATATTGTGTAATAAATTTACTGCTTGTGTGATAAAAAGATTCTTAGTTTGATCCATTTAAGGATTTATTAGGCATAAATCTCATTTTGCATGGAACTTGAATGATACACAAAAGTGGAACTATAAATAAAATAACATACTGGCTTTATTGGATTGTTCAGAGAATTTCAGAGTCAACCTTGCTAAGCTTTGTGTGGGACAGACATGATGAAATTACAAATGTTCAAAGGCCTAGCAGTATGAAATCAAGTTGATGCTGAAGCCATGTCAAGCAATAAAAACAGTGATCAACATTTAGTTTTACATCACAATTTAAATATGTAATAACAGTTGAACATAAAATATGTTGTAGTGTGTTGAGGATATAGTTAAATAGTAAAGCACTGGGTTATGATGTGTGGGACCCTGAGGTCGATCCTCAACCCTGTAAATCCATCCATATGCACAACACAAATGTGTGAGCGCATGCATGAACACACACACACACACACACTCACTCACACTCACACACACTCACACACACACACACACTCACACACTCACACTCACACACACACTCACACACACTCACACACTCACACACACTCTACACACTCACACACACACTCACACACACACACACATACACACACACACTCACACACACACACTCTCTCACACACACACTCACTCACACACTCACTCACACACTCACACACACACTCACACACACTCACACACACTCACACACACTCACACACACTCACACACACTCACACACACTCACACACACACACTCACACACTCTCCACACACACACACACACACACACACACACACACACACACACACGAAGTCAACCCATACTTGGCTCTTCAGTTTACTCATAACCAGAGTAAAGTTAGGTTAACTAATGTAAAAACATCTATGGCTCTAACAATAAATGCATCTCAAAGTCACGTAGGCATTCAGGCTCCCAAAATAAAACAAAATAACAAAAATCCCAAAAAGCAAAAACAGTAGTCTTCTGATAATCTGCCGTGCCACATTTGGGGGCTAAGCAAGTGAACCTTCACCAAAGCTTTGAGGACACAAGTTTTAAAGGACAGAGAGTTTTGCATGAAACTGCTATTAGTAGGACCAGGGAAGGAGTGTCCCCTCTTGGGGATGTCAGCCTTCTACATAGAACTCCTACATGGATAAGAAATAATATATGTGACTGGGTGAGCACTCTGATCCAGCGAATGCAAAACAATCAAGATGACAAATGTACATAGCTGTACAAATGTGATCAACTTTACCCAAATAAGCCTGGTAGGAAAAAAAATGCATAAATAGCTGCAGCTATAAAACTGAAAATTAAAATAGCTAACATTTATTGAGAGTGCTTCAATTGCTCTCTGTGGGTTATTGTATTTAATCTTCACAATAATCCCTCTGAGATAGATATTACTGTTATCTAGTAAAGCCCTTTCCTGTTGAAATAAGTAAGCACTTATAAGCTCCTTTTGGACAGTCTCTTCCAGGGCTCATTCTGCCTTGATTTCTGAGATATGTGCTTGCTTATCTTTTTCCAGATTATAATTTGAAAATGGGTATTTAAAAACAAAATAACCATGCTTAGTCCTTAAGTTAAAAATCAATCAATATTTTCTGCTTGGAGCTGAATTATTTAGAACTGAAATATACATTGCAAATGTATAAAGCAAACCACAGCTGCCTGGGTTTGCTAGTATCATCAAACTATTGCTTAAACTTTACCATATGGCTGTCAACTTCAGTTCGTTTTCTCCCCCTGTGTTGCATTCTGCCATAATAAAGTTTGGAGTAGTTTCAATTATTCCCATCCTATTTTAAGGGTAGATGTCTGGGAAATGAAGCTATAAGAGCATTACAGACACCACAGGGTGTAACTTTCAAGTATGGTGATTACTGATAGAAAGTTACAAATAACAGCCTGTGCCAGTTGTTATACTGAAATTGTTACAGTATGACTCTAACAAACCTTTCTGATGTTTAATTAATGCTTTCATTCCAAAGGTATTACCCTGCACATAGCCATGACTGGCTTTGTGCCATACAAAGAAGTGCTTGCTTTGGACTATACTGCAAATCTGGGTAGGTAATTTGAGGACAGAGAAACATGATGAAGCTTATCATGGGTCTTGATGAAAAAATGCCAATGACCAGTGCCCAGTATGCTAGAGTGATAAAGTTATTCTCACCATTTCTGTTTAATCCTATAACATTCTTTTGGAGGCCTGTTTGCTGGATTTTTCTTGATTTTGGATGAAGCAGCCTACATAGCAAATTTGTGTTTTGCTACCCCAGTGTTAATATCTGTCCCCTTCTTGAAACTGATGTTGGAAGTATACTGTTATTTTGTACCTAATCATCCATTATAGAAGAATTTGGGTATTGTAGCTAACCCCTGTCAGCTGTGACACAGTCTCCTATCCATTGCCATCATTTGCAATTTGTAATTTTGGAGAAAAACAAATTCTTCAGTAAATTATCATTTAACAGAGAAAAATACCATACAGTTTGATATTTGTAACTCCAAATAGCAGTAACTTTCAAAAATGCTACCTATGATCTCTGACAAAAGGTCATCTCACACTGCTGCCCAAACACACAGATACAACTGGAAGTAACAATTCTATAAAACAGTATACACTTACTGTGTGCAGCAGACTTAAATGTTTTCAATTCGACGTTATTGTACGTGTCTTTTATAAACCATTCTTGTCACAACACAGACCATCGATAGGCCATTGGCTTCAGGATTGTTTTTATGCCAGACTTAAAAAAAAAATGACAATGCTAATTAGAACTCAACTATAAACTTAATTTTTTTCACTTTACATTTAAATTAAATACTAGTATTTGTAACTATAGAGCTAAGTTATTTGAATGTAAAAATAAATATAAGTACTACATATAAATATTAGTTTCAGACACAAATCCTTCATTTTTACCTACCAAAACTGAGATATCTTGTGATAAACAATGAAAATAGAAATGGGGGAGGTGCAATTTTTGAGACACAGCTGAGCAAAGACAAAGGTAATAAAGCCACCCCTCCTCCTTAGTCCCAGCAAAGGGGGCTCATCTGGCAAGATGCTTGATTTAATTTGTTCCTATTATGATGTAGAAATGGGAAATATAGTCCTCTTAGAACTATATCTGCTTGCTACCACAAAATAGAAGCTAACAAATAAAATTACTGAAAGAAATGATAAAGAATATTTTGTTTTTTCTTAAAATGTGTACCTGTAAAGTCAAAAGACAATAAATCCTTTGAAATTCTTAATACCTGTCACTGTGTCACTATAATTGTGCAATTAATATTTGACTAATCTATATCCTGTCCAGCTTCTACCTTAAATATTCCATAAAAATTGTATTAATGAAAGAATAAAATAGCTTCTAAATGAAATATTTGCAAGTAAATTTAGCATTTTCTAATCTTCCAATAATAAGGTCACCTAAAATGTTTTTCATTTAAATTTTTACTTCTTTTGAGGATTTCACACATTGTTAAAAATGTTAATTCCAGATTCTCTAATAGTATTTTTTATTGGTCCATTCAGATTTACTTACTGTCTACAGTTAAATTATTTGAGCAACTTAATTTCATGTTCTGTTCCCTCATCTTCATTCAAGTCTCATTCACCAAATTAAACCATCATTGGGATTTTGTGTGTGTGTGTGTGTGTGTGTGTGTGTGTGTTTATGCATTCCACCTTTTTCTGCCTTATATTTCTATTGCCTTCTCAGTTACTCCCAAGGTCATAAAACCGTCAAGAAAGACTTCCCTAACCTGGAAGTAGCAAGGTCTACCAGCCAAACTCCCCAGCTCTCTACCATTCACTCAGTCTCAGTGCAGTGAGGAACCTCCCAACTGAACTCCGATATTATCTGCCTCTTTCTTTGCTAATGCCTATCCCTCATTTAAAATCATAGCATAGGTGTGAGAATTCATTAGTGTGATTCTATAACCTAATGATTCAAAACAAATATTGAATCACAAAGTTGTGTTGTTTGGGGGTTTGGTGTTTGCTTTTGCTGTGTGTGTATGTGTGTGTTTCACCTGGCATGGTAGTGCACGCCTTTAATCTACCACTCAGAAGTCAGAGGCAGGTGGATCTTGGTGAGTTCAAGGCCAGTCTGGTCTACATAGCTATTTGTAAAACAACCAGGGCTTCATAGTAACATTGTATCTGAAAAACATAAACCAAAAAAAAAAAAAAAACCACAAAAAAACAGTATTTTTGTTCGAGAACAATTAGGTTGGCAATTTGAAAAGGGTTTGCTGAGTAGATCTTGCTCATCTGTCTTGAAGTTATCAGATGTGGCCCTGCTTGGTGTCACGTGTAAAAACTTGACTGAGGCTAAGTTGTGACAGTCTCTTCTGTAATCATCCAGCAGAGAGCTCCTTAAGCAGAAAGGTAAATAACTCAAAATAACTTTAGGAAGTCCCTGAAACTGACAAGATTGATTTGGCCTCTCCCTGCCATAGTAAGATAATAAATAGATAAAAATAAATAAATAAATAAATAAATTGAATAAGGAAGGTGAGCTGCTTAGAACACTCTCAGAGAAGCCAAGTCGAAAAGATGACTCTGAGACCTGATCAGCTGTCTAGAAAAAGCAGAAATCAGCTAAGCCACCTGGAAGAGCGTTAGACCAACTGAGGCATCTGGCAAGTATACTCTCTACCTGTTCAGCTACCTGCAATGTGCATCATGCTCCAGGTTCCCACCTTTGTGAATTATCTGCTTGCTGGAGTGGGCTTAGGTGATGCAGCTGTCTTTGAGTCATTTCTGCTCCTGTAAGTAACCCCTCATCCATATTCCTTTAAGTTTCCCCAATAGAACTCATTGATCCTGTAATTTTATCTGTCATGGGTTCTCTATCTGGGGTGAGTAAAAATGTGTGTGTGTTGGGTCTCCCCAGAAAACGTTTTGTCATACAACAGTTGGGTAAAGCCCCAACTACAATGTCTCATTCAAGTGAATTTCAAGTGCTGGCTTTTGATAAGAGGCTCTATTTACTCTTCTTAAAGCCTTCCCATCAGATGTTTGAATATCCTTTGGATGCAGAGACAGATTTCTTCCAGAGAGAACAAGCTGTCTTAACTTTAGGGGTTACACAACTTTGAATTGCGGAATTTTTTTTTTGTTCACATGGGTTGATTTCATTTATACATAGTATAAACACTGTACATGTATGTTCTAACAAGTACTTCAGTATCAGGAGGCAAGGCGTAGTGGCTGACATATGAAAGGGCAGCAACCACAGCGTCATCTTTATAAACAGCCTCTTTAGTGCTCTGCCAGTACTCACTATTCAGACTATGTGGAGTCCCTCAAAGTCTGACATAGTTGTATCTGTGGTCACTTGGCTTTAAGCATTGGATTGTTTGGTTTAATTTATGAGATTGTAATATTGCATGTCATTTCCTTCCTTAAATTATTCCATATACCACTCCTTGCTGTCTTTAAAATTAATGACCTTTTTTTTCATTAATAGTTATTTACATGCACATTCTGCTACTCATATGCATGTTTTCAGGGCTGACTATTTGGTATCGGATAACCAGGTGGTGTTTCCCTCCCTGGAGAAGACTATTTCTCCCACTCACAGAATTCCACCGTAACCTGTGTTTTTTCCTGCAAGGTTAAGGCCTCATGGGCTTTTTCTGACCTACTTTGGCATGTCTTCTGATTCCATCCTTGATCAGCTCCTGTTTAGGCAATCGTGTTAGTAAGATTTTGTGAATATAGCTTCTGACATTACTAAGAGACACAGTCTCACAGAAAATTCACTCATGCTCCAGTTCTACAGTGTTCCCTGAGTTCTAGATTTGGAAGAGTTTTGTAGGTGTATTCATTGGGACTAGGCTCTATAGACTATATTTTGATTGGTTTTGTTTTTCTGTAACGATCTCCATCTGTTGCAAAGAGAAGTTTTCTTAATGTGGGGTGAAGACTACATTTATCTGTGTGTAGAAAGACAAATGTTTATATTGCTAGTAGGTATTAAGGTTTGCTAAACTAGTGGTTGTGGGTTCTTCTCCCAAGATCCGTGACTTTACCAGACCTGAATAGTTGGCTGTATTTCTAGAACCAGACAATGATGATTGGATATGCAGAATATGGACGCTCTCCTGGGATAAATCCTCTCTGCTGCACCAATCATGCTCTGGTACCCAAGACACTGACAGTATGGAAACCATCTATGAGATGGTTGGCTTCAGATGGCAAGTATGGAGATTCAAAAAGTTTCCTGTCGGCACATGTGGTGTGCTGTACTACATGGCCAAAGAACTTCGTGTGGTCCAAGACCTTTTGTTGAAAGAACTCTTATGTGTGTTATATGGTATTTGCAAGCATTCATCCTGAATCATTTTGGGCCAAAGGATGAGCTTAAATGAAAGACACAACTATGTTAAAATCAGGTCTTAAGAGCTGGAGAGGTTGCTCAGTGGTTAAGAGTACTTGTTGCTCTTGCAGAGGAACTAGACTTAATACCCAGCCACCACATGGTAGTTCACAACCACCTGTGATGCCAACCACAGGGGATCCATTGCCCTCTTCTGGCTCCCATGGGCACCAACCATGAACACGGTGCACATATATGCATGCAGCCAAAATACTCATCTACATTAAAAACCAAATAAAAGCAGGCCTTTTTTCTCTAGCGTCTATGAGATTTATAGGCACCACCATGTACCAGATTCCCTTCTCCCTTGAAGCCTTTATTTCCCAGGAGGTTTATATTCTCATAAAAATCAACCTTTGGTAGACCCTCCACAATAGGCGTTCTGAGGTCTGTTCAATCTAGACTTCACGAGACTTTGCCACCTCTTTCAAATATTCAAAAGCCCAAATGTAAGCTGAATAAGGAAGATGTAAGTGAACGAAGTAGATAGTAAAAGCCAAGAGGCCTCAACCCACGCAAAGGAACACAGGCAACTGAAGAAAGCTCGGAGCAGAGGAGGTGGTCCTCTTCAGGGAAGAGCAAATAGATTGGGTGTCCATTCCCAAGTAGCCAGACTTTCAATCATATATACAAGTAACATTATACATAATGAACAGGTTATATTAAGGAATATCTATATCTATCTATCTATCTATCTATCTATCTATCAATCAATCATTTATCTATCTATCTATCATCTATCTATATCTATCTATCTATCATCTATCTATATCTATCTATCTATATCTATCTATCTATCTATCTATCTATCTATCTATCTATCTACCTACCTACCTATGCATGCAATAACAAAGACAGTAGGGGAAGTTTATGGGAGGATTTGGAGAGAGGAAAAGAAGAAAATGTAATTACATTATAATCTCATAGATTTTTTAATGCTCTAAAATTTGTGCATCCCAACGACTAACTTATCCACCATCATAGAGCCCTCATCTAGTAGCTGATGTAAACAGAAGCAAACACCCACAACTAAACACTGAGCCAAACTAGAATCCAGATGCAGAGAGGGAGGACAAGACCAGGCTGCAGAAACACAGAATCAGCTTATCTGAACAAGGAGGAGCTAACGGGAATCCAGCATGGGACTGACTCAGACCCCCTGAACATGTATCTCAGCTAGAAGGCCTGAGTAGTCTAAGGGACTTCAGACAGTGGAACCAGGATGTATTCCTGGTGCACAAAAGGACCTTTCGGGTACATCTCCCCCATGGAGGGATACTCCCTTAACCTAGAGACAGGAGAGAAGTCCTAGTCCCTACTTCAAATGATTTGACAGATTTACATGACCCCACCTGGATAGCATAGCCCTACAGGTAGAAATGGGAGGAGGGTGGGAGGGGAGGGTGGCTGAGAGGGAAAGAGGGAGGGAGGAAGGGATAGGGAACTGGGATAAATATGTAAAACAAAAATAAAAAAATAAAATAATATAAAAAATGTGCTTCCAAGGTTAAAGACATAAATTAACATGATAAAAAAATAACATGTTTTAAGGACTTCTATCCCCAAGAATGAACAGTCTTCTCATTGAAATAAACCAAACCTTTAGCTAGGTCTTCCTCTAAAGGATGCTGAGAGTCCACACAAGAGAGGACAGGGCCACTTTGGTCACTTATGAACATAAGACGTTCTGGATATTTGATGACAGACTCAGCATTATCAACCTTGACTCAGTGTGTCTTCCAGGAGGAGAGGGTCTTACCTTGCAAGGGTCTTACCAAATCTATCTCTTTTGGTGATTCTAGGGAGACAAAGAGGTGACTGATAGCTCACTGCTTGTGAGATCAGAAAGGCTTAAATTAAAGGCCTCGTCTTTCCACTTAGCAGGCAAATAAAAATGGTTAATTCCGTCTTTCCTTATCTGATATCACGTGTTTATCATAAGAATTACTAAGGGTGGTTTTAGGTCTGTGCTTGACAAATGTTAAGTGCTGAGAAACATTAACCATCATTATCACCATAGTTATTACTGAACTTTCACAACCTTCGTCATTCTGGAAAACTCCTCTCTGTAGCCTGCAGACCGACATGCACTGAGCTAGCCTGGAGCTGGTTTTCCAGCCCACGGTCTGAACTGAGTCTTCTTCTGCATCTTCACCGTGCAAGAAGAGTGAATCCTAGCTTTGCCCGCATGTACATTCCTTGCTCGGCTCGCTCCTTCTCTGGTAATTATCTTCATGTCACTGCTTGTCCTCAGAAAACCATCACTCTAAAGACCCTGGAGTTACACTCTGAAAAGTGCTCCCAACATGACTTCAAGAAGGGAAATGTGCTAGTTAAAATTAGATTTGGAGTCCCAACAGAGACTTGCTGAATGCAAATCTAAGGAGATGGAGCTCTTAACAACCATCTAATTGAAACAGAGCGCTTGGGTTCAAATGTTAATGACACCGCTGTATTGCACAAACTGTGCTCTCAGTACTGCAGATCATACTAGACTTTGGACTTCCTAGGCCACTACTACACCACCACATGCCAGCTCCTCCGAGTTTCAGAACAACGGAGACAAATTAATAAAATTAGCTTAGCTTTATTTTAAAAAAGGCGCTCAGCCTGGCCTGGCTTAGTAACTAATGGGGTGTGGTGGGGGCCACTTTTAATCAACTGAGATTTGGTTTTTCCTTCAATCCTGCACCGCAAAGGAAAGAACGTGGCGAGGGTGCTTATTAACCCGCTGGTAGTGCCAACTTAGCTTCATATACTCATTAAATAACGTAAGAATCGGTCTTAATGACTCAAAAGACTCCCTATTGAAGGCTACCAAGGAACTCTGATGTCCAGAAAGGACCACTGCTCTTCCCTCAGATAGTAAACAAGTTGTTCTACTACCTTTTAGTAACATTCAGCACAGCCTGAGGCTACATGAATAGTAACTATGTATTATTCTTTCCATGCCCCTGCCTTTATCCCCTGGGCAGTTAGTTCTAGTCTCTGATAACTAGTCTATGGTAGAAATCCTCTAAAGGATCATTAATTACCTAGAGGAACCTAAAGAATGTATTTCCTATCATGTAGACCACAGCCACCTGAGGCTTGATAAAGCTATAATGGCAGTCCATCATTTATCTTCCTTGGCTTTATAGCATAGGAATTTGCCTGCTTCCTTCTCAGCACTGTTAAGTAAACAACTGACATCTCATTCTGCCTGTACCTGCCTCTCCTTTCCCTGTTAGCTGACATACCGTGAGAAGTCTAGCCTAGATCTCTCCCTGCATGTAGAGTAGTTAGAACCATTCCCCACATACCCCATGACCCATTGGCACTCTGAATTCTCCAGTCACTCAAGAAATGTCTTATCCCAGATCAAAGTTACTCCCTGGGAGTATAAGCAGTGTTGCCTTGTAGACACTGTACCATCTACCAGAAATTTGACAACGCTTTCCTAGAATTTTTCCATGTTCCTCAGAACAGTCTTCTCCACGTTCCAGTTTTTTTTCCAAGCTAGGGGAGAATCAGCAAGCTATTTTCTTTTCTCTGCTCCTGGGACTTGGATAATGGATCAGGTGCCCTCTCAAGCATCCCACATAAGTATATTCTCTGTAAATTATCCAAATCTGACACTGAATTGAAAGTTTAGCCTTGAGCTGTTTAATCCTTTTTCATGAAAATGTAACCTACTTAAGGTTGGTGGATTAGTTATCTGTAATTGCATAACAACTTATCCCACAAACTTACCGACTATACAAAACAATCATTTGTTATCTCAAGGTCGAGGAATCTCAGTAAACAGCTGTGCAGGTCTGTCTGTGACCCTTGATGAAGGATTCAGTCAAGCACTGGCCAGGAAAACATTGATCTCCAAGGTTGCCTGAGGGAGATTCTCTTGTAGGACCAACTTTGGTCCCTGATGACTCTATCAGCTCTCATGAAATGAATCTCCACATAGAAATGTTCACAGAGAGGAAAGCGTGTGGCAGTAGGAAGATTGAGTCAGGGGAGGAATAGAAGAGAGAACAGAGAGAACAAATATATATATATATATATATATATATATATATATATATATATATATAGAGAGAGAGAGAGAGACATAAAAGAGGGAGCCATTATAGGATTGAAGAGAAAACAACCTAGAGAAATGTCCACAGACCTACTAACAACTTGAGCAACAGTGAAAGGCTACCATAAATGTCCTTCCCTGATAATGAGATCAATGACTAGCTTATCCACCATCATGGAGCCCTCATCTAGTAGCTGATGGAAACAGAAGCAAACACCCACAACTAAACACTGAGCTGAATAGAATTCAGATGCAGAGAGAGAGAGGACAAGACTACACTTCAGAAACACACAGAGACAGCTGACCTGAACAAGGAGGAGCTAATGGGCCCCCAGACTGATAGCTGTGATCCAGCATGGGACTGATTCAGACCCCCTGAATATGGGTCTCAGCTAGAAGGCCTGAGCAGTCTAAGGGTCCTCATACAGTGGAACCAGAATGTATTCCTGGTTCACAAAAGGACTTTGTGGGCACATCCCCCATGGAGGGATACTCCGTTAATGTAGAATCAGGAGAGAAGTCCTAGGCCCAACTTCAAAAGACTTGACAAATTTAGATGACCCCTCCTGGAAGGCATCACCCTACATGTGGAGTGGGGGGGGAGGATGGGAGGGGAGGGTGGTTGGGGTGCATGTGAGGGTGGGAGAGAGGAAAAGAGGGAGGGAGTGAGGAAGAGGGAATTGGGATCGATATGTAAAATAAAAAATAATATAATAAAAAAAGAAAGAAATTAAGGACAAAAAAAAAAAGAAATGTTCACAAACAAGAAGCTAGCCCTCATTACAAATGGAAGCAGATGATTTATAGTCCTGAGTCTCACAGCATACCACGATGATATAAGGCCTGTTCTGAGAAGTATTGCTTAAATTCAGTAGCTTCTGCATTCTGTATACTAACCTTTAGATACAAGCCTACAACCAGATGGAATACATGAACACAGCTGTATGTCAGAAAGAACACTCGTCCATTTAAGTTGACCCCACATTCAGAAACAAATGTGAAATATGTGGCCAGAAAATAAATTATTGTAATCAGGATCGGCTTTGTCATTTCTTCAGATCCATTACAAATAACCGTATGTTCAAAAACTATAAGATAGTGGCAACATAGCATTAAGGCAAGCATGGGCGCCCTTTAAGCCAGGGTTCTTTGTAGCTGAATTCATATGTATACATTTTTTTATTATGTATGGGAAATTATGGGAAATCATTTTTTAATCTCCCAAATTACCAGTTTTTACCAAGAACCCTCCAGATTCTGTCATGACTTTCCACCTAACACTTCACAAGTAGCCTTAGCCCCCTGCAGCTAGGGAAGAGAACCTGTAGATTATGGGCCTGGAGTCTGTTCCTCATCAGAGTTAGACCCAGGGCTGCTCCGCCCGGGTTATTATGAAAGTCCCAAATTCCCTCCTCTGGTCTCAGCTTGCTCCAGCTTGTTCTAGTTTTGTGATATCTGCTTTCCTGGCTCCATAAGAACCTTGGTATCTGATTCTGGCACTTGGCCCTTGGTAACCAAAGCTGCCTTCTGACACCTCAGAATAGTTTCAACTTTGGCTGGTTTCAGCTCTGCTGGCTCCTAGGGGTTTAATGTTCCACATTACCAGTGAGAAGCTTTCTATTCCCTCTCAGAATTCCAATTAATCTCATTGGATAAATCAGCCTTTCTCCTTGTTATCAAAGTTAGAAGAAATAGGCCATCAGAAGACAACTTCAGTCCTTTCAAATAATGTTGAATCACCATTATTTATTTTTATTTTTTTTCTTCTATTGCCTTCAAAAAAATCTCTAACTTCTAGTACACTCTACTCATTCTTCTCAAGTGTCTTCTCTCTTTCTCAGTCAGTAAATCTCTTTCTATTTCGCCTCCTCCATCTGAAGCAGGGCTAAATGACATCATTTTATTTTGTCTTGCTTAGGTGTGGAGATGTGCATTTGTTAGCTTCCTTTTTATGACCCTGTCAGCTACTTTTGTCATTGCCTTAGTAAAATACCTTGACAAATGTAAGAAATATATTCTGACTCACAGTTGCAAGGTATAGTTCATTGTGGTAGGGGCATCATGGCAGAAGGAGCGTGGGACATCTGGTCACATTACCTTTGCCTTTAGGAAGCAGGGGAAGATGAATATCCATGCTCACGTTGCTTTTTTTTTCTTATGCCATCAAGGATCCAATACATAGGAGTGGTGCCACTCTTGTAGGCAAGTTTTCAAAATTTGTTTAACCCAACCAAAATAATCCCTCACAAATGTGGCCAGAAGCTGATCAGATATCTAAGATCACTTACAAGTATCCTAAGAGCCTTATCTGAAGTGACTCCAAATTCTGTCAGTTTGGCAGTCAACCCTGACCACCACAACCCCCAACTTTTACATATTTCCTACAAGTTAATGTTGTGCAGTCCTTGATTACATCCTAGCTTCCAGACTTGTATATCTCACTGCCTTCTTTGCATATCCATGTCTTTCATCTGTCATATTGGCATAAATCTACTAAAAATACTGCCATTTTCTTAGTTTTTATTTTTATCTCAGTAGGGAGTATTATCAAATCTTTCAAGCTACACACATCAAAACAGTCACCATTTACACATGTGCTGTCTGTCACTCACTTAATCCAGTACCTCACTGAATCCTATTCGCTCTTCTTCCAAATATTTTACACACATACTCCTCTCGGCTCTGTCGTCTCACTGTTCAGAGTCCTCTTAATGCTCTACTAGTCACATATTATATCAATTGCATCAAAATGTGCTATCTATTTATGCTAAGTACACCAATAGCCACCCAACTAGTCTCCCATGTGATCTTCACACCCAGAGTCCACTTTCCATATGGAATCAATGATGTTAAAAGGAAAACATAACATAACGTAACATAATAATCCTCAAAACTTTCTCCAAGTCTCATGCCTATTGCATGTAATATCAAATCCAAATACTTTACACTTTCCCTAGTTTTTCATCCAGTCTTGCCTTTCTTCCTTTCAGTAAGTTTGTTCTTACACAGCTGAAACCTTCTCCTCGCCTCGGGAAGTGTTTGCTAACACACTGTCAAATGCCGCTGTCATCTGTCCAATGTCGCAATCTCAGTCACCATCGCAGACGCACATCTTCTGTCTTTTTCTCCCTCATTCTTTGACTGTTTGCTTTTGTCTATTTCTTGTTTGCTATTCTATTCGCAGTCCCTGTTACCATGTCCACAGATACACCTCAAGCCCTACAAAAGAGTTGGCACACCACAAACTTTCCTGAACAAATATGCTTAAAAAAACGTTATTATGAAAGACAGTGTGATACAGTAATCTTCAAACCATGGGCCAAATCTGTCCACCATCTGTCTGAGACATAAAATTTTATTGGAACACAACTATGTGGGTTTGTTTATACATTGTATGCGGTGGCTTTCACACCACGGCAAAAGAGCTGAGTAGGTACAACCAGAGCCATAAAGCTTAGGAAGCTGAAGCTGTTTACTATCTGCACCTTTCCAGAAAGTACTTGCTCATCTCTGCAGTGGTACACGCCAAGCCACTGAAAAGAATAGGCAGGGTTACCAGGGAGAGTTCCTAAGGAGGTGGGGAATTCTCCACCCCACATAAATAAGCTGTAAGTCTTATGAGATTTATTTCCCTATCTTCTGGAGTTTGTGAATCTCACCAACTGTCTAGGACAGTAGCCTCTTCCATGTGTCCACTCAAGCCAGTAAATTGCCATTGATACGATATATCCATGTAATGCCAGAGAATTCTTATTGCTTTGGAACATACTGTGCATAGATGCTGGACAAATCTATACACAAATGCTGCTATCCATCACACACAAAACTACTTTTTTCTTTTTTTCAAAATCAAGATTGGAAAAAAGTGTTCTCTGAGTCAACAGCCGATTTCCACATGAATAAGGCTTTTAAAAAAAATCTATCCTAGTAATAAGATTTAGTATAACAGTTGTAATGGTATTACATTGCTGAATTTGTGGTACTCTATAACAACAAATAATATCATTTAATTTGACTCAGGTCTTTAAAGAAATCAGATTAGAATTGAAAAATAAATGATGATGTAAGAATTACTATCCCCATCATCTTTTGTTTTATAATTTAAGCACTATAGTTGCCTATAAAGTCTGATAATTAAAAAATATTAGGGACTGGGGAGACAGCTCAGTCAATAAAGTGCTTGTGAAATAAGCTTGAGTAGCTGCGTTCAGATCCCCAGTACCTAAATAAAATAAGCCAGATATAAGAGCTCCTGCCTGGAACCCCAGCATCGCGTGAGTGAGTAGATTCCTAGATCTCTAGGTTCAGTCAGAGGCCCTGTCTCAACAAATAAAGTGGAAGCAACTGAATAAGATATCTATCTGGACTAAACATGCATCCATGCATATGTGCATGTGCGTAACACATACACACAAACTAATTTCCTGGTAGATCCCAGGCAAAAGCCCCATTATTGTGGTATACTTGAACACTGTGTGAAGATGCATTGCTGTGATTGGTATAATAAAAAGCTAAATGGCCAATAGCTAGGGAGAATAGCTAGGTAGAACTTCCTGGAAGAGATAGGAAGAGGACACGGTGGAGATGTGGAATGAGTTGGGTGCACAGAAGGGGACAGAGGTAAAAGCCACAAGGTACAACTTAGATTAATATAAATGGGCTGATTTATACGAGCTAATTGAAACAGCTTAAGCTAAAGGCTGAGCTTTATTTGGGAGCTGGCAACCTACTGAAAAATCTGAATTTTCACTTGTCTTAGCCTCTCTCTCTCTCTCTCTCTCTCTCTCTCTCTCTCTCTCTCTCTCTCTGTCCCTCTCTCTCTGTCCCTCTCTCTCTGTCCCTCTCTCTGTCTCTCTCTCTGTCTCTCTCTGTCTCTCACACACACACAAGGTGTGTGTTAACCCTCATGCAGGAATATTATATGCAGAGATCAAGAAATAATAAGGTTGTTCTAACCATGGGCTCTTGCAGCCAGTATGAGCTGTTCAGCTAGGACCATTTATTGCTTATTCTCCGATTTCTGTTTTTCCTACTCTCACAGTGGGACCATAATGATATCTGTCTTCTAATATGGATATCACCTCCATTTCATGCTTTAACTAATTATCAAAATGTCTAGGAATGCCCCTTACTTGAATGTGGAAGAACTTAAGTGTTCATGAACGCTGGGAAAACTGGGGAACTTTTATGTTGTATTCTTGCAGGTCTTTCTTCCTAGCACATTTTTTTCATGGTCACCAAAGCATTGCAAAAATATCCATGGATTAGGCCAGCACCTAGGTCAAGAATTATCCATGCCGCACAGTACACTTAAGATCTTCCCTGAGTCCTCCTTGGACCACGCTTAAAATTCATCTTACTGCTCCATGTTTTTGAATCAAGTAACCAGATATAAACATGCCGTATTAGGACATCTTACAAATAAACAAACACAAATAACAGAATAGGATGTTCGAGAGGTTTATTGTCGGAGTCTGTGTACAAGAAGATCCTTTGGACTACTCCATGGGATGAGAATGAGAGGGAAGAAAAGGGTTAAGCCTAGCCCCTGAATCTAGTAGAACTAGGAAAATGTTTCAGCCAGGCCAGTGACTGGATCCTGAGTTTAAGTTGCTTCTCGAAGAATTGCGGATGAATATTAACCCTGTGTTTCTTATACTCTCACCAAAGTGTCACTGATTCAGAGAAAACTGAGGGATCGATTCAAAGGTTTGGTAACTGGGACTGTTGACCTTTCACACCCCCACATTTCCTCTAGAAACCTGAGTCGTTGGTTTCTACAGCGAAGATATTAATATGTTCACTTGATTTCCTTTGGCTGTCTCTCCTGAGCACTGCATTTCCCAGTCTCCTTGAGGCTACTGGGATCATATGACTCAGTGAGGTCTGGTAAAATATGTCCATGCCAAAGCCTCATACCTTAAATATACCTTCTCTTCTTATTTCTGAAGCAAAGTATTTAAAAAGTACATGTGTTAATTGTCATTATTGCAATTAATAAAAATAGAGAGACCATGAATTTGAAATAGAGGAAAGAAAAGTGTATGGGAGGGTTTGGAGGGAGAAAAGGAAAGAGGGGAATGTGCAATTATATTATAATCTCCAAAATAAAAGAAACAATAAAAAATTAAAAATAAGAGTTAAAAGAAAGACTACATGTGTTAAAGAAGACATATGAGAAGAGAGGACTAGCAATATGCCATCCTGTCATGGTCTATGTGATGAGAACAATCAATGACTCTTGAATGAATTAAGATTCTGATGTTTGGCAGGTGCTTATTTCAATAATTGGCTTGCATTTTCACAGCAGTAAGGCAACTACGTCGCTAGAAACAGCTTAAAATAAGGCACTTTAATTATATAAGCTAGATATGTAACCCAATATTAAATTATTTCTCACCTAAAACATGTGATTTTACTTGTTTGATCACCAGTAGGCCAAATAATAAAATAATTCCTAAGATTCAATTTTGATTGCTTAGGCAGAACCTTTAAATGTGTGTTGGGTAGATTGGATGTAGAAGGGCTGAACAAAGACACCAAATGAGTTCTCATTCTTTGGAATAGTATTCTAGAGCCCATGAGATGACTTAGCATTTAATGATGCTTGCCATGAGCTAACAATTCGAGTGGGATCTCACACACACATACTAAATGTGAAAAATTGAAAAAAAAAAAAAACTGGTTCTTCTATCAAACACAGCCTGGCTATCCTAATCAACTGTGTAAAGGTCTAAGTAGATAATATGTCATCTATTTTTGTTTCAATTTCTTATACAAATTAGTTGAGATTGACTTGCAAATTTATCACCCACTAGCATTTTCTAAAAAAATGTTTTCTGAAATGGTGAATGGCTACAATTTCCACCTAATATCTAAGCTACACTGTGCCAGAGCAAAACTAGCATTTTAAATTCCTTTTCACACCTTTTCCTAATATGGTAGTGCAATAGCAACAGTTGGCCTGCTGCCAACTTCCACAAGGCCAGGTGTTTTGCTATTGCAGGAAGGTCAATGGTTATAGGAAAATGTCCATTCAGTAAGATACAATCGAATTTTCCCCAACCTTTCTGGCCTTTAATATGTAATGAGTGAATCATTTTTTTACACAATTTATGAGTCTAAGAAATGAACGTCAAGTTGCATGTGAAGACATGTACAGTGATTTGTTATCACCTAAAATCTACTATGCTGCACCTGCTCATAAAGGCAGCATCTAAACACTTTGCAAGTTGTCAGAATAGCATGTGGTCCCCATGTCACGAAATGCACACAACACAAGCTGTTATTTCACTATTTCACTCATTTAGAAGTCCTAGGCCTCTCTCATTTATTACCCTAAAAATACAAATGCAAGTTAATTCTCATGTTTCAGCTTTATCAATTTCTTCTAATAATTTCAACTAGATTGACTAGCCAATTATAGTTTAAGATGTCTCTCCATTTCTTTAATTTATTGTTTATGTAGGCCGAGTGCCTAACAAATTACAGACAATATTGCAAACACTGAATAACCCTCAAGTAAAACATGCAGGCACAAATCCTTTCAACAGCTAAATACAGTGACCACTGTCTCCACAACACTGTGCCAACAAGATAGCCACACATCCAGGTCAAGGTGGCAGGTTGACTCAGGGGCAAATAATGGAAAATAGACATGAATTCTCAAAGATTTTAAAGAGTAAAGAAAGATCAGAAAGTTGACAGCCAATTCAACACGTCAGAGAAATACTCACAAGAAGCAACTATTGAACACAGAAGATTCAGGACTCATGGTCATCAAGCATATAAGGATGGTGCTAAGAGCCAGAGCTAAAAATAAATCAATTAAAAAAAAATCAGTGAAATTTAATATTAAAAGAGACAGAGGCCTGGGGATGTAGCTCATTGGTGGAATACTTATCTAATGTGCTGGGTGAGAGTACGAGACTATAGTTATTCAACTCCATCCCTGGGGCACTATTTTTCCTCTGTTTAGCTTGAGTTCTTTCTCCAAACTCTAGAATTCCACTAGTTGAAGAGAAATGAGGAAGGGGCGAGGACAATGTGACTTAAAATCCAATTCCAAATCCAAGAAAATGATTAAGTCAGATGTAAATTCTTCTCTTCCTGCCCAAACCCCAGGCAGCCACGAAAACATACAGGGATGTTGTTTCTCAGTGGGAAACTGAGCAGTTCTACTCTAGTTTGTATCCTGTTGCTGTGTTAAATACCATGACCCAAAGCAACCTGGGGGAGGGAACGGGTCCATTTGGCTTATACTTCTACATCACACCCTTACAGGAAATTGGGACAGGAACTCAAACAGGAACCTGGAAGCAAAGGCTGAATAAACAGAAGTACTAGGGTTCCAAAACTGGAAGACAGAAGACAACAGCTATGGTTTGATTATAGCTTTCTCCACTTGAAATTTATGTTACAGTTTTATTCCCATTCTGAGACATTAAGAGCGTGGACACTTATTCTAACCAAGGCTTTGTGTATAGGATCCTTGGGAGGTGATCAGAGCTAGATGAGGTCATCAGAGTATAGTCCCATGATTGAATACGGTCTTTTGCCATGTGGTACCTTTCTCTGCCCTGCAGTTCTATAAGCAAGAAGACCACTGTGGAATGTAGTCTTTTGACCATGAACCACCAGGACGAAGAGCCAACACAAACATACCCAGTATGTGGAAGTGTGCTATTAGTGGCAGAAAATGGGATAGTAATGAACTAATGCATTCAAATTTTTGAGGGAAAATTATTTTCCAAATTAAAATTTAATAAGAACATTCATCAAGTATGAGTACAAAATGAAGATACTTTTAAAATACAAAATATGCCTATTTCAATTAAAGATACTCTGAGGAAGTATACTGTAAAAAGTACGTGAACTGATAAACATACAAGACAAACGAAAGAGGCATAGGAGCCCCCATAAAATGTTTGCATATTTAACTCCAATACAGAAAATTTTTGAATAATGGAAGTGTGAAAAAAATGACAATTCAAGATACTTGGGAAACAATCCCTCCACACAAAATGGCTTATTGCAGTGAGAAATTAATTAAAAAAAAGTTACTGCTCAAAAATGAAATCTAAAAGGACTATTTTAAGGATGGTATATCAACTTACATACTTGACATATGAACTGTATTTATCTAAGAGAAATGGAAACACACATATATCAATACATGTGCATAAATGTTTATAAATGTTTTGTTTATAATAAATTCTAAACCACAAATAAACCAAATATTATTTTAATGGATAAATATATGAATTGATATTTACACAACAGGATACAAGTTCTAATGGACAGAACAGCTTGGGTTGTCATTAATCACACTGTGCTAGCAAAGAATGCCAATTTCAAAAGTTATAGATCACATAATTCCATTTCTATAGCCTTGAAATAACAAGTCTATAGAAATAGTAGAGATTAGCAGTCTTCATAGGTTAGAGTGTGATTAAAAGAATAAACACATTTTTAACAGTTTTTTTTTTAAACAACCCAGTGGTGGTGGACACAATGCTACACATATAATATAACCTCATAAGAGACTATACTAACAGCAACCAAAAAGTCCTAAAACTAGAGTCTTTAGTTATTATGGTTAATGATGTCTTCTTCAATTTCCTGTATTAGATCATTGCATTAACATTATCAAATTGCTATTGCTGGGTGAGGCTGGGGGACTAGAACAAACTCTATAGTACTGTAAGGACTTCTATAGACTACTTCCAGAGATTATAATTCAGTAAGTCTGAGACTCATGATTATAGCAATCTCCCTGTGGGATTCTCATGAGCAGAAAAAGCATGATGTTCTCAAGATAATTTGGCACTGGAAACAACAGCAGGTTTCACACAGTTTCCTACAATGCACCTCACTGCAAGCTCAAGGCATCATGCCAAAGCACAAGATAACACACATAACAAATACCAGCAAAACATTCTTAGTAGCACAGACTAGTTGCTTGATTGCCAGATAGTATCTCAGCTAGAATTAGATGGTTTACACCCTTTAAGCAGCACCGCATAAACATTACATCTTGCCATTCAATTCCCATCAGATAGTTAATGTTGCTAATTAAAGCCAAATGAGCATGATTTAAAGTTATACCAGGTCAAGAGTAAGACTATTCTAGAGATTTCCACCAGAAGAGTAGGTCTCCTGCCTTCAAATGAAGGTAAATGAAAGAAAGCCTTTCATTTTACTAGATGGCATAGAATAAAATGAGCAGCCAAAGGCTTAAATATTAGTTTTTAATGATCAGGAATCTAAAATGCAGTTTATCTCAGTGAATATCCATCACAGTCAGTGAGTAAGGTTCAGGAAGTGGTGAGGAGCTCAACATTGCCATATGGATTAGTTAACAACTTCTACTACATGAATACTTTACTTTCATAAAGGAATAACTGTGCCTATTTTCTCTCAGTTGCATTGTTTAATGTAATTAATGGATCACCATCATAGTACTTTGAGCGCCCAAAGCCATCTTAAAAGCATTCATGTATTTTGGAAAAACATAAAAATTGATATTGTCATATTGACAGTGGATTGTAGCACAGTTGAACAGAAGGTAGAAAATAAACAAAACATTTGAGCCAATATTATGGCTCAAATTTTAATTTAATAATTATTTTAATAATTCTCATTGTCATTAAGACTTGTATTGATCTTCAAGTCAGTCATATTATTCCTGTAGGCAAGCCATCTATATCAAATTATTAGGAAAAATAAAAAGAATATATGTATAGCCAATTAAAAGAAAAACTAGTGGCCCTTTGGGTTGAAAATACTATCTAGCTTATGAGATACCAAATATAGGACTAAAAAGCCTAAAGTCTGAAATATGAAAACACAAAAAAGTCGTAGAAGAGATTTTGAATGTTAAAGATAAAGAGATAACCTCAGCAAGACTTGATTGGCATTTGCCATTTTCCACACTGCATCTGTGCTTTCACAGATGTCACATTACTTCCTGGAAGGGACGCTACAAAAGCCAATACAATCATCTTACAAAGCTCTCCACGCTGCTCCAAGATAGAGCTCTAAGCATCAAGTCTAACCTCTGCCTGTAGCTACAGACATTTCCATTCCAACTGCAGAGGATACCAGAGTGAACAAATAAATGCTTAATAGCTACGTGAGGTCTTAATAGCTACGTGAAGTGGATAAATGAAGGTGGGTGTGGGTGAAATAAGCAATTTTTGAATTATTGAGTAAAAACTATGTAAAATAATTCTGCTACTTCAGATTTCTGGAAAGGCAAGACACTGAATAGTATTTTTTTTTTAAAAAAAGAAGTATTTCTGCCAAAGCCAAAAAAAGGGAGGTAATTACTCATTGAAATACATTTTTTTTTCATTACTGGAGATGGAACCTAGGACACTCATGTGTGGCAACTGCTCTATGACCAAGCTACAGCTCTGGTAAGTCACTGACTTTTAAGGTTGATGGAGAAAGAGAATTTAGTACAAAAGTTCAAAAGACATTTTAAAAATATGATCCAATTATATCTATTCATTTTAATCAATAGTAGTCAGTCAGTTACATATATTCAATAGTGCTTGATGCTAGGCATTTTGAAAATTATATAAAGCAGTAAACCTCACCAAAAAAATCAGTGTTATTTGTGACTTAGATTTCAAATCAAGGGGGAGATGTTATAGATACAATTAGGGACCTATGCGAACAATAGAGCCATTGCCTGAAATTCATTAGAAACCTTAGCAATGAGCTCTGTATTAAGCACTGTAAAAAGCAAAGAGCTCTTTTTCAAATGGCCAGCACTAAAAACATGCATAAAAGTAATATTATATAAGCTGAGCAGGTTGTACTTATGTATTTGAGAAAGCATATGTATATACATATATGCATGTAACAACAATTAATGGAAAAAGGATCCATGAATTGGAAGATAGCTAGGAGGGTGTGTGTGTGGAGGTTTGGAGGGGGGAAAGGTGTAATTTATTATAATCTCAAAAAAAATAAAAGAAATAAAAAAATATGAGCAATAATAAGATTGTTAAATGGAAGATAAAAACCTCAAAGAGCTTCCCCTGTTCTATGCCTGCTCTCAAAAATAAACTAAGATGTGCATATTTATTAAGAGCCAGGCAGTAAGGCAGGCATTTAGTAATCTCTAGTTCATGCCCTTATGCTTACCCAATAGTAGTAAAGTCAGATATGTAAGTATGAGTTCTGTCTTATGTGTAAGACACAGTAGCAATCATAATGAATAAATATCCAGACAGTTAAAGTGGCAAGTTTCAATATATATATATATATATATATATATATATACATATATATATATTAGACTAGAATGGGAATATATATATATATATAAGACTAGAATGGGAATATATATATATATATATATATATATATATATTGGACTAGAATGGGAAAATAGGGTGTTGTTTTTATTTTTGTTTTTTATTATCCAGCATTGCAGCTTAAACTATAGAGATGGCTCATTCAGAAAAAGCATTTGCCATGCAAGACTGGCAGCCTAGGTTTGGTTCACAAAACATACGTAAAGGTAGAAGGTGAGGACAAGCTTCAAACTGTGGTCCTCTGACCTCTCCATATGTGCTATGGCATGTGAACTCTTACACACACTTACACACACGTTAAAAAAAAACAAAACTTTTGAAACAATGAGTAGGAAAGGGCAGTTATTATGTTTATACTGAGATAGCTCCTGAAAAACTCCTATAAAGAATATGGATACACCTGAGGATACCTATCACTGAAATTTAGTGTGAAGTATTATATATGAGCATAATCCAGGAACCCACACTTGGAACTCAATAAAATCGTGATGTTTGTGAATATTCATCCATGTACTTTCGTTCTGAAATTCTTCCAATTTCCACATTTCAAAGGCTAGTTCAAGCCTCTAAGGGACAGCTTGAAATGAGTAGGAATTGCAAGATGTTCCAAGAGCCACATTTAAAAGCACTCTGCACAGTAAGCCAAGTCATGGAATCAGACCAGTTCCTATCGGCGGATAAATGGATAGACAAACATTGGTATACGCACATTATGGAGTACTGTTCTGCTGTGTGGGGGGGAACAGAAAACATGAATTTTCCCTCATATGTGCAACATATGTATGTACATGCAAATATAAATATACACATGCATATAACAACAATGAATGGAAAAAGAGGCTATGATTTTGCAAAAGGGCACAGGGGGATATGGGAGAGTTGTGAGGGAGGAAAGTGAAGAGGAGATGATGCAATTATAATCTCAAAACAAATAATACTAATGAACAAAAGTAAATAAATACAATAAAAGTGAGAAAAGGGGAAGAGAGAGTGATCCCAGGAGGAAGGGACCTAAGCAGAGTCATGAGGAAACATTATAAAAGCATATTACACACGTGTGAAGATGTCATAGTGAAATTCATTAATTCGTACAATTAGTATACTCTAATAGAAAAAAATGAGACAAAAGGAGATATTCTGAAATTCCAGATCTGACTGGAACAATGACCCAGCCAGATCTTCCTAAACATCACAGTGTCAGGAAATCATAGTGTTGATGAGAAGACTACTTCACGGGTGACTATAGGTCTAGTATATGGGATTCTTGCTCATTTCTCCTCAGTAATAAGTTTAAAATAAACTAACGAATGACCTAAACCTACAAAAGGGGTTTAAGTTATCCAAAGGGGGAAAAAGTTATCCAAAGGTATATGGTTCCACATGTCATAATTGTGGTACAAACAGTGTGTGGGTAACCAATCACTATCTGATTGAAATTAAAGCACATTTCATGAGATGGAGCCCGTGTCTGTTCTGCTGTTATTGTCCTGCTAAAGTTACCTAGCAATAAAAATTCTTCACATGACACTTTGCCATACCCACAGATCAGTGTCGCACCCAGCCATCATCAGAGATGCCTCCTCAGCAGCAGATGGGTTCCAACACAGAGATTGTCAACCAGACAATCTTGCAGTCTTGCAAAAGCAAGAGAGGATGAATGATACCAAGAAAAATGTGTCTTCCAGACACAACAGAGCTGGTGCATATAAGGGCTCAGAGAGATGGTGACAGCATGCACAGGGGCCGCACAGGTTCAAGTCAGGTGGGGTGTTAGCACAGAGAGGGTGCAGTGGACATGAGCTCTCATCCATAACCAAGAAGTTATCTCCAATTGGTATCTGCTTGCAAAGGAAAATTTCCTTTTCTCCAATGAAGTCTCCCTGGGTATATCAACCACACTTCAGGGAAGGCCCCATGCTCAGGAGTAGTCATCAATACAGAGATGACTCGATGGTATTTTTATAGCGTCTTTGTCTCATAATACTTTGGACATATTATATCATGTCAGTCTTTTCTACTAGTATATTACGGTTTTCAATTCAGTGTTTTTATGGGTTTTGGGGTGTGTGTGTGTTTCTTGGGTTTCGTTTTTAAATTTCATTTATTTTGGTTCTTTTGTTTTTACCTGCTTTGCTTCTTATTTTTTTTTTCTAGTAAGAAAGGACATGGAGTTTGGTGGTTAGGGGAGGTGGAGAGGATCTAGGAAGAGTTGGGGGTAAGAAAACTGATCAGAATATATTGTATAAAAAATTTTTCAATAAAAGTATTTTAAAGAAGAAAGCTATCCTATATAAATACCATGAAGTTCAGTGGTGATGAAAAATAAAATCTTGTCATTTGAGATGACATAGAGGAATTCTGCAGACATGTAAAATAAAATAAATTAGCAATCAAAAATTATTATTATTTTACTCATATAAAGAAAGTAAATAATAATAAAATGGTAGTTGGTAGAGGTTGAAGGACTAAGGTGAGAAAACTGGCCATATTTATTCAAAGGACACATAATCAAAGATAGAAAGCAAGAATAAATTCAGCAGCTCTGTCCTATAGTGTAGTCACAGCAATAATGACGACACTTGTATTATTGAAAAATACAAAGAGTAGATGTTACATGTTCTTACTACAAAAGTGACATCTACGGGAGGCTGTTCTATATTAACTAACTTAATTTAACTACTCCATGATGTATCATGCTGTACAGTATAATTCTATATACCATTTATATCTGTTTAGAATAAGTTTTAAATAAATAAATGTCTTGAGGTGGTATTCTTTGTAGATAACCAAAAAAAAGTAGTTGAAAAGATTTTTAAACTACATATTTCAGTCATAGACTAGATGAAAAGGTACACTGGTTTTTTTCTGTATTGTTTTAAAAATAGCAAACTAGATAATTATACAACTGCCATTAATTGATGAGTTTGGATATTGGAGCCTATGTGGTTTTTCCATTTTTCTTACCTATTTCTATAATTTTCCTTTATAAAGCCGCTCATGTAGTAATGCTTAACAGTGAGGCAGGGCCATTTTCTAAGGAGATATTAAGATTAAGAAATTCACTAGCCAAGTAATTATAAGCAGAAAAACATCCATGTAACGCAGAACCTCTGCATGCATTCTACTAGATGAACAGATATGGCACTTATCTTATTTACCAAAAGGGCCAGTTCTTTGTCAGTAAAAATAATGTGTAAGACATAGGGCATTAAAAGCAAAACAAAATATGGGGTCTCTTCTGATCATATTCTTGTAAACCACAGGCAATCTCTGACAGCTACAAAATAATGCAATCTAGCTTCCCCCGGAACATAGCAAAGCCACTGAGCCTCTCCTTATATTTTTAATTTCAGTTTTATACATGTACAGAGATTACCATTGGTAGTGGTATCTTCTGAAACAAAGGGCAGAAACTGATACTCCTCTGTGCAGGAGGCAGTGTCAATATGACAACCCAGCTCCCTGCAGAGACAGCAAACGTGTTTTCTCAAGCTGTTGCTGAAATCCATTTCGTCTAATTTTCACAAAGAACATGATGGTTTTGTTTCCCTGACAACACTCTTGAATGTGCCTGACCTTCAGCCTCCTTTCTCTGGTCTACTTCCAAACAATAACCCAACCCTACAAATCAATCTTTGCATCCAATAGGAAGTCATAAAGAGAGATGGATAGATGTTTCTCTGATCATCAGGCATATGTTTTATTAAAGATTATGAAGATAATAGAGGCTATCTAAATCTTAAGACTTAGATTTTCCATTCCTTTGATATAGGACATGTGTGATTACCCCTTTCCATAAGAGCAGAGAAAAGATATTTTGTGAATATAGGAATTTTGTTGCTGTTTTCAACACTGGTTAAGAACACTGTATTATATAAATATGTATTATATGTTTACAACAACATACATAGGAGGTGGACTACAATCCAAGCATATTAACTCAGGAGTTGTCTAAGAATGGTAGAGTAGTTTCTAGAGAACTTTTATTAAATCTATAATATGTTGTTTCTTTAAAAGCTGGTGAAGAATATATGATGAGGCGACATGTTTACTTTATGTTATTATGGGTGTCATTCTTTATTGTTTATAAACTTTTAGGTCTCAAAATTAATAAAGCAAGACTATGAACTAATCAGAACCACATTGCACATTCCTCTTTTCAAAGAAACGATTGCAATTAGAACACTCATCCTTGTTGTCCAATTAGTGGTTTGCCTCAAAGAAATTTTCATTGGGCATTAATCAACTCAAGATCACATTTTCAATGGCACTAGTAACCCTGCTTTTAAACACATTAATATTCAAATTAATGAGTGAGTTACCCATATATTTGATTCACTATAAACAAGAGAAACTTTAATATATGTGCAAAAACCTCTGTGTGTCCTTAAAGGCAAGTGAAGGAGCTGGAATATATTATTAGTTATACGTGTCTGCCTTTTATGGAAATGAAGGAAAATTCCCTCAGAAATAACCCAGGTATTTGGTTTTTTGATCTCTTATGAGGTACAGCACAAAACACAGAAACTGACAAGCACTGGAAGAGTAAACAATGATATTCTCTTAAGAAATTATAAATAGCATTATCACATATGCATCACACATCAAATAGTAACTGTACAGAAATTTGTTGGGTTTGTATTGTTTATAAGAACTTTGAAAAATACATCACAAGATTATTGATGATTGTTTGTTTGGGGCCCATGAATCATATCCTGAATATATTATACAATTTTGAATCCACTGGGGATTTTAAGACTTATTCATAATTCCACTTCCTTTTTAAAAAAAATAAATTGCCATTTCTGCTTTGAGGCTGTCTTTGAGCTTGGCCCATCTCTTGAGGTTAACACCAGGCACATCTGTTGATGTCCCCAAACACGATGACAGCAACAATAGTGGGCTTATAAAATGAAAGCTGGAGAGGGAATCTTTTCAAAACACAGCAGGGAAAATAGCCTGAAATGAGATAACTAGCAGATGCTCCAGAGTGTGGAAGTCATCTGCAAGCAGTTAGCAGGACAGAGAATGCTGAAGGAGTTTCCCTTTGCCAGATGCCCGGAATAGAGACAGATGAGCAATTCCTCTGAACTACAGCAATGGTGTCAGCTGAAAAAGCAGACCCCTTCTGCCAAGGGTCACTTGTTCAAACTGTTGACTGTAAATCAGAGTTCTCCTTCTGGACTGATGGTGCCCAGAAAATGTATTCAAAAATGTTTATCTGTTCACCTTACCTTTGGCACAAAGACCATCATCTGTAGCTGAAGTCCATGAGATTGGGCACAAATTGTTTACATGTTTTGAACAAAGGTACCATTTTTTTTTTTAGAACACCCACATAACAGTGTCTCTTACCTTTCCCTCATAAGCGAGGAACATTCCTAAGTAAAATAACTCATATTTTAAATGCATTAATACACAGTCATGGGGTATTTAGGTCAGGCAATGCTAATGAATGAGTGTTATAGATCTTTTCCTCTCTGAAATAATCATTGATGCATCACCCTGTATCTTCTAAACAGCTTTTGTCTGTGTCAAAATAGGAGGATCATTTTCCTCCTATTTTTTTTTAAATCAAAAATCTCTCTCTCTCTTTTTTTTAGTACTCACTATTAGATTCTGAAATATTAAAATAACAGTGAACAGTGGATGTCTTATAGCTTGCAATCACATGAATATTGATTTTGCTTTTTTTGGTGTGTGTCTCTAAGCAAAAATAGGTCAGAGCAACCTAGAAAGGTCTTTTACATGTTCCAGTCTTCCCCATTTCTGCATGTACTATACCAATCAACCAAAGGCACCTCCTGTTCTCCATTTTGCTGCATTGCAGTGCATTACACATTTCTCCTACTTTTTTGTTCCCTTAGAGGGTAGGGTGAAGCTCTTACAGAGGTATTGGTGTGTACTCTAGACCAGAGTTCCTGAAAGTACATAGCTCAAGACCCCTGTGCACTGTGAGAAATGTATGTTTGTCTTATTTTTACAGTTCACCTTCTGAATTGGATACTCTGGAGTTTAGCTTCCATTAATCTGTGTTTTACTAATGTGAAGGTCATTGTATCACTTCACATTTTGAGAGCTACTAGTCTATAAGACAGTGCCGATAATATCCTTAGGAATTCTGCGCACCATCTCTCTCAGGCACGACTATGAACTCTTCACGGGACTTTCTCAGTTGTGAAAGGCGGAGCATTTCCATATGTACCTTTAGCATCTTTATGGTGGCCCCAACATATAAAAAGGATCCACATAAGTTTAAACCTGATATCAACTTTTGTAATAAATTAATAAATTAACTGCATAAACGAACTGCTCTGGATCAGCAGCTAAGTCCCAGTACTTCTTAAAAATGGTAGTTCTCTGATTTTCCTACAAAGCAGTGGTTCTCAACCTGTGGGCCACGACTCTTTCAGAGTTACCTATCAGATAATTCTGCATGTCAGATGTTTACATTACGATTCATAACAGCAAAATTGCAGTTATAAAGTAGCAGCAAAATAATTTTATGGTTGGGGTCACCACAACACGAGGAACTGTGCTAAAGGATCATAGCAACAGGGAGACTGAAAATCATTGTTACTAAGGAAACAGACATATAGTGGGCTAAATGAACCTGGGAAACAACAGGCTGATGGATATTTGGGGAGAAATCACTTACTCCAGAAACAGATTAACACTGCAGGTTCCCGTCCCAAGGATGCCTAGGGATGCTCTCTGTCTCCGACCAGGGAGTAAGAGAAAGAGAGCTGGGATTCGGGACCCCAGACCTAGCCCCGCCCCCCCAGGTCACGCCGGCACCTGTCCCCACACCCCAATGGGTGTGGTCAGTGCAACAAGTGTGGGCGGGGTGGATATCTCACTACACAGACACATAAGGTTCTACAGGGTAACGAGCACAGCCAGCTAAGAGGCAAACAAGATTTACTTGTTAGTGGAGGTGTCCTTACTGGTGGATAAAAACAACAGATTCATTCTCTCTCTTAATTAGGTTCAATTGTGGCATTATACTGATTAAGTTTTTGCAGAACTTTTTAGGTTATTGTTAAGACAGAAATTTAAATGCCATTGCCTTCATTTGACTTTCAACAAAACTCAACTTAAGTGCTTTATGGCATTTAGTTTAAATGCCAA
Organism: Cricetiscus sungorus; assembly: GCA_030556225.1. NCBI lineage: Eukaryota > Metazoa > Chordata > Mammalia > Rodentia > Cricetidae > Cricetiscus > Cricetiscus sungorus. The sequence continues at coordinate 717,108 of JANBXA010000738.1, read as the reverse complement.
TGACACTGAAAATATTTTTTTAAATCAAAAGGCATTTGCGAACTGTTAAAACTTTATGAGTAACTTTAGAATAAATGCATTGAAAATATATTAAAGACATAGACTGGATTAGTCCCAAAGGTATTTTTTTGTGAGATTCACCTGAGTATTCTTCAGTATCTTACATACTCTTTTTCAAGAAATGTTGTTTTAAAGGTGGAGCAAGGATAGGTCAAAGTAACCAAAAGTCTGTTTGCTTTTGAAATGAGAACAAGATTTATTGTTTCTTCAAGACTTCGCCAAGACGTATGCTGAGAAACGTATTTAAAATGAGTGTGACTTTTTTTTTGAACATTTTGTGAGTGTTTATAAAAGTTGAAAAGATAATATTGTCATAGCCTAGGATGCTAGCTGAGTTTTTCCAAAAGGTGAGTCCGGTTAGTCTTACAGGTCAGAAACAAAAGTCTTGAGTTATTTCTCCCAGAATCCAAAACAGATCAAAACTGAAAGAATCTCTGAAGTTTGCATGGCAGGAACCAGTCAACGGACCAAAAAATTCCCCAGCCTTCCATGGTAATTGGGATGTAATACATGACTCTCCAATAATTAAACAATGTCTTTAATTATTAAATGTGTACTCCAATGCCGACTGTTTGTAAATATTCTGAAAGCTATGAAAAATTATGGAAGGCAAAAAAAAAATAAACCTATCCAATGCAAGAATGATTTTCAACTCCTCTGTGAAGGACAACCAATGGGTAAAAACAAGACAACAGCGTGCAAAGGAGTCAATTTACCTCAAGCCAGAGCATAAAATCTCATTGCTCTGCATTTGGCTCTTGCCTCTCCCAGCTCATCACTCTGGAGATGTAAAAGGGCAAATGATCTCACAGCTAACCACGTTAAGTAAGCTGCTCAGATCTGTTATCTGTAAGTCTGGGAGACATTAATAAAACATGAACAAATAGAACAGACATCAAGAAGAGAGAGACTGCCTCACAGCTCAACTATTTTTTTAAAAAATAGTTTATGTCAAACTGTGAACTCTAATACACAGACCTTGTTGCAAATACATAGACACCAAATACATTAAGCAACCTGAAGCCATCACAGGAAGAGGAAGGATCCAGCAAACATAATCTCTACACTTCCAGTCTCCTCTCGAGGTACATTGGACATTCAAAAACATCATGCCTCTAAATAAAAAGTGGACGAATTTAACAATTTTTGTTTTGTTTTGTGGTGTTTATTTATTTTCTAAATAAATCCCAAATCCTGAGCACTTGCATGTATATGATATGTGTGTTCATACACATACACAAACATGTATGCGTATATATGTAATATTTTATTGCATTTTGGGAATGAAATTCCTTCTGCAAATTAAATGGTCCTCAGTGGGACATTATACCCCTTAACAATATGTCACAGCATTTCCAGCACATAACATTATGTCCTGAACTTAGAACTTTGTGAAAAAAATTCACACCCAAAGCAAAACCACCAAAGTGCCTGGCCGGCGTCCAGTTGCACTTTCCATATTCTTTTGCAGGAACGAAGAGCAATTTGTGGTTGAAAATGAAAATGCATTTCCCAACAATGATCAACCCTTTGACCTGACAGAAAATAGCTTGAAGCCTGTGCCTCCCAGGCCTTCAAGTTCACTTCTGCTCCAGAAGACTCCCAATGGAAGTCCTCGCGTTTCTCAAGGTCTGGTCTGCACTATTCAGGATTCCCTTACTGACTTCCCCGCCAGAAAGTGACATGGGCCACTTCTGGATGTAAATTAAAATGTTCACAAAGGCCAGATACAACACAAAATAATTCCTACAATGTATAAAATGAAGGGATTTAGTTCAATCATGGCCAAGAACACTTATCAGTGTCTTTCATTCTTCCTTCTACATATTTAACTTTTTTTTTCATTGTGTAATATTTTATTTAAAAATTCTGCTTTCTCAGAGTATAATTTGTCATTAGCAATCCTCATGGTGGGAAAACACTTTACGACCCAGCCTTTGTGGACGGCTTATTTCTGCACAAGTGACACTTATCTGAGAGTAAGCCTGTCTGGAATCTGTCATATTCCAACCCACCTACAAAGGAGAACTCCCTAAAATGAATTTCTCTAAAGTGACTATTGGTGACTCAGAGCCACCAATAGCTGGTGTCAACTGAACAGAGTGCAAGGTTCCAAATGGAATACTTTCCAATTTCATGCAAAGTATATGACCCTTGACTGAACGGACAGTCCTCCCTCCCAGTACAAGTAGTGACGTCTCCCCTTATTCGAGCAGGAATGAGCAGAGCTCTGCTCAGGCAATGGTAAAGGCAACCCGAGCTCACGAAATGTATAGTCACACCGTGAGTCTATATGGAACCCAGACTCAGGACTAGTTGTACCTAACTCCTCACAAAGCCTTCCCTCAACAAATGAATTCTGAAAATAACCTTGTAATTAGAAGAAATTATGCCCACCAGTGGACTTCTCCTTCACGCCCTCCTCACTGGGAGCTGAATGGCATCAACAGAGCAAGGCAATGAGGCATACAATCAAGGCTGTCACATCACAGAGGTCAGCACTTGCACAGCATGGCAACTGCTCTGCAGATGTCCACATCGTGGTAGTTGAAATAGCAAAGCCCAGCAAAGGTCAAAGCTGAGACGGCCAAGAAGCCTGCCTTGACAGCCTTCTGTGTTGCACCCCCATGAACGTAGTCAGTCACCACTTGTCCTAGGCCCCAGTGACGGTGCAGGGTAAGGGCTGCAGCCAGGGAGTAGTCCACCATAGAGCAGGGATTTAGGTACCCAGCTGGAAGCAGGCCCAAGAGCAAAAACACTGACAACCCTCTCGCTAGTCCAGTGGAGAGATGCAGCCTTGGAACCAGAAAGGTGGCTTGGTGATAGGTGAATGTGCTGTGTGCCCTGCTATCCTGGGGTAGGCTGGTCCTGGAGAAACGCTGAGACATAAGCAGGTTTGACCACCGGGCTTCGGAGCAACAGAGCTCGGCCTGCTTGGCCACTGCAGAGGATACCCAGCTTTAAGAAAACTGCCATTTCGCTTATCTACATATTTAACTTTATTGGCACAAAACAGAGCAATAGTCAGGGGAAAGGTCACTATCAATTGAAACAAAAACTTTTAAATTATATGATTTGTTACATAATTATAATTTCATAACTATAGATATGCTATGTATATTTGTATGTATTACATATACAAATAATGAAAATGTAATTTCATATAACTATATTAGATATTTAAGAGCAAGATAGGAGCTATATAAAAATAATTAAACTTTGAAAATCTACCCAACTATTGCTGTTGATTAACTGAACATTTTCAAGTGAGTGTTAAACCAGCAACCGCGTAGAAAATAATCAGTAACATAACTAATGAATAAAATAACTTTATTATATAAGACTTTTTTCTTTTAACATAAGTGAAGAAATGCATGGGATAATAAAATTGTATGAAAAATTATGTTCCTATAAATTTAGATTCATTAAGTTTTTATAAAATGTTAACATTTCAGTCTCAAAAATAACATACACAGCTAAGCATATGTACATTTTATGTACAGATATGATCTGTGCATGGGTCAAACTTTTGTGAAGCCTCTAGATTCAAGTCACTGAAAGAGATGCAATACTTTAAAAAGAAGAAAATCAACAACATTGCACAAAACTCAACATATATCCTTTTAAATTTTTGCAAGAAAAAAAAAACAACTAATAAACTTGTTCCTCCCATCACTTCCCTTGCCTTTAAATTCCTGTCTCTGCTGGTCTTCTCCCAGTATTTCAATGTTCGTATTTAAGCAGAAGGAGAAGATTCTGAGGGTTTCCTGGCTATTTGTATAGCTTGGAGGTTGTTTTCTCACTAACATTCATTCTGCAAAGAAAATCAATACTGGTGAAAATGCCCTCAACTCATCCAAGGAAACCACATGATCACGAAGACCCTGACTCATCCTAACAGGCACAACCAGCGAATGAAAAACCAAAGAAGCCAGGGATACCTCTCGAGTCCCAAGTAACCTCTAAGGATCGGACTCTCAACTCTCCTTGGTATTGGAAAGAAAACAGTTATTTTGTCTACCTAAATGATCATAAATACCCAGCAGGAGTGGGTAGCCAAAGAGAAACAAAATGATTGGTAATAATATAACCCAAAAGGATTAGAGTAGGAACTGGAGAGAAGACTCAGTGATTAAGCAGTTAATGTTCTTGCAGAGAACCTGGATTTGATTCCAAGCACCCTCATGGGTAGCTCACAACTGTCTGTGAAGTAGACTGCACTTTAAAAGGGGTCTTAAATGCCTCCCATTAATTCTTGAGTGTGGCTAATGACATGCCAGGTAGTGTATCTAGAAACACCACAGCTTTGATTAAATCAAAGTGCTCCAAAGCTTTTTATAACTATAATCAAAATGTGTATGCTCCTGATAACTCTGTCCCTGCTGTTTTGCAAGATCTGATAAATCATACTGAGACTGTATTAGATAATACCATACTGTTTGGTAAACAGCTTTAGAATTGTAAAGACTGAAAATGTCTATGAGTGATATGTCAACTCAGACTATCTTCTATGAAAAAAAATCATACAACACATTTTGATCATATTTTCTCCTCCCCCAATCAAATAAATGAATACATCTACAAAAACAAATTTCACATAAAAGGCTCAGGGGACATGGCTAAAAAAGGGACAGAAAAATTGTAAGAGCCAGAAGATCAGATTGGGGAGTTGGCTGAGAGATTGTGTCTCCATCATATCGAAAGCTATACTCACAAAGCCTCATAAACATGGCCGCCTGAACATAAGCTGAACAAGGATAACAACAGTAGACTTGCCAGAGCAGAGAGGAAGAGAGCCCATGAGGCCTCAACCCTACAGGCAACTCAGGAGTGCTGAGGATAGGAGAAATAATCTTCTACAGTGAAGAGTACATCAGCTGATTTTTCAATACTAATGATCAGCTCTGAAAACATACATACAAGTGACATTACTCAGACTGAGTAGGTTATATTTAGAAATGTATATGTATATACATATTATATATATATATATTTTGCATGTAACAGCAATAAAACACTGGCCATGAATTTAAAAGAGAGTAAAGGGGTATATGAGAATGTTTAGAGAGATAAAAAGGGAGAAATAATGAAAATATTTCATAATCTCAAAAAGAAATAATTTCCATACACTATATTTTTATCATGTTTTTCCCCCTCTCCTAATCACCTCAGACCTTTCTATTTATTCTTTCCTATTTTCCCACCTTTTGCTTTTGTACATCATGTTTAGTCTTTTAAGATTCTTAACTCCCATGTCTTTACCAACACCTCCCAAGCTATTTGTGGAACAGATGGATCTCATTAGTCCATCAACTCCAGAAATGTAAATGGTTACTTTGCAAAGGTTATACCATCTCTCTCCTTTCAATGGACATCTTCAGTAACACCTGGATAATATCAATCTACCTATTCAATAAATTCTCACTGTAAACTTTTAAAGTGAGCTACATTGAGACTATAGTCGAACTGATATGTAACTTTATGGTGTATCTAACACCCAATACTAGATTGGTTTTAAGGCAATATGGATAAAGTAACGTTAACCTTGTAGGGTCTTAACAGTTATTTTAAAAAGCAATTGCACCAATATACTTCCTTTATTATGGTGAACGCACAGGATGCCATGGCAGGGCAAGGCAGGAACATCTGTCAGGATTTGAGATTCAAGGAAGCTTCCCAACAAAGGCAAACTGATTCTTCCAGGGTGTGCAGGGATTAAGGGGCGACAAACTGCAATGGAAATTAAAAGCGCAAAGGAAAACCTATAGTTTTACATAGAAGCACATCTGGGCACCTCAGCTATTGGGAAGATCTTGCAAAGGAACCACCGCCTGACAGTTGCTAGTGAAAGTTTACAATTAGAGCGGCATTGTGAGCCTATTGACTAAAGGTCAAAAGAAGGGGGAAGGGAGCTGAGGCTTTCCTAGGGTCAGTGAAAGAAAGGACTTCTACTGAGATGGAAGGCAGGGGATTTACCAGATGAATGTAGAGAAGCCTGAGATAAAGGCTATAGTATTCCAGTCTTTGAAGCTATGCCATCACTAATTATCACTGGAGGTCAATCCATCACAAACTAAAACAGATAAAGCTTCCAATGAAAAAGGCATTTTGATGCAAAATATGACTTGAAATGCTAAGTGAGGAGATTAAAAAAATAAAACAACAGCAAAGGCACCAGCAGTGTCCTCTTCAGCAGTGATTCTCTTAAAAATAAATAAATGATAGATAGATTAGATAGAAATAAATATAAATAAAGATATAGAGAGACATGATAGAGAGACAGACGATAGATTAGATAGATGATAAATACATATAGAGAGACAGATGATAGGTGATAGATAGAGTGATAGATATTAGAGAGACAGATGATAAGGAGAGATGATAGATTAGATAGACAGATGATAGATATAGAGAGATAGGTGACAGATAAATGGTAGAGAGATAGGTGATAAATAGATGTTAGAGAGACAGATGATAAAGAGAGATGATAGATTCAGAGAGGCAGATGATAGAGAGATAGGAGATAGATGATAGAGAGATGATAGATAAGATAGATAGGTAAGATGGATATATGCTGCAAGAAAATACAGACTACATCTCAGGAACTGGTAGCTAAGTGTGCATCATGCCCATACAGATGGGCTCCATCTCTTGTGCTCCAGATTCCATCTTTTAAAATATTAGCCTTACAGAGAGAATAGACTTTAGAAATAGCTTCCCTGTAATTTAACAAAACAACGTGGCAGTATTCACCAATGTTACAGAAACATCCTTCATCTAACAGTATGGCTGTGCTGTGTGTAACATGGACCTTCGCTTACAGATTTGGGAAAGAGAGTAGATATAAAGACAGTGTGCTTGCCTCCAAAAATGGTGCTGCAATACTGAACATTCCTTCACTGTGGACTGTAGGAAATGCACTCTGTCTGTTCTGTTTAATCCTTGGGTTAAAAGCAGTAGACAAACCATGACAGTGAGGAGCTTTCGGCTCTGTTACATTACAGCTCACTCATTTCTTTCCAAATATTATACAATGCCAAAAAAACTTTTAGTTATTTGGGATGAGATCCATTTTCATTTTACTCTTGTCCTTTTTAGGTTGCAAGATGACAGTTTAATATCCCAGACTCCAAAGGAAAGCTTGGCAAATGGATTTAAGGAAAAAAAAAAAAAAGGTTTGATGCTGTAGGGAAGAAAAAAGGTATGCAATTTATTTTCATAAGAAACTGTGTAACTGGTGCTACACAGAGGTAGTTATGCTTATCACTCATTTCATGCAACCCCTGGAATTTTCCAGAACGCAGTAACATGCAAATAATTTTATTAAAATTAGTTGGTCCTGTGCTTTATTGTATAAAAGCCAACCCCTACTATATTCTATTTCAGCAGTCTTTAAAAGTTAGTCTGTAATTATGTACAGATTAAGTATAAGATGATGCAGGGCCAAGAAGACAGTAATAAGCAAAGTGCTTGCCTTCCAGGCATGAGGATCCAAGTTTGATAGCTAGAAAGTTTGACATCTAAAAAGTCAAGCATGGTGGCACACCTGTTTACAATCCCAGAATTGGGAAGTGGAGATGGGAGGCTAGCTAGCAAGCCGACCTAGCCTAACTATTGAGTTCCACGCTAGAGAGAAACCCTGTCTCGAAAGGATGTGGATAGCACCCGAGGAAAGAGACCTTAAGTTGAACTTACATCTCCACAATCACCACTCCCAAACACATATGCACCCACCTATACACAAACACAGCAACACACCTACACAAGTGCAAAAGAATATCGTCACTAAAACCTTGAGTTGCATAATCAGATTACAGTTTGGATCTCATCCCCTCTGTTAGGAATTCTGTTACCTGGAAAATGTGATTTGATCTCACTTGGCTTTATTTTTATATTTACATCTGACAGTATAAAGTAATTTGAAAATCCCCTTTCTGTTTGGAGAGTTAAGCAAGATAAACTGTATGAAATCCCTGATACATAATGGCCTTCCAATAGCTAGCATCTATTGTTATTATTGCTGTTAAGTGTCCTGAAGATTTAAAAGGTTTACCTTGGCCAGGTCACCTTTTAATCCACACAGTGCTTTTCTAGATATTTCTGTATTTCATTCTTTTGCAAAAACAGAAGTCACTCTACATGTGTGCATAGCATCATAGCTAGCTCAAATAATGAAATAAAATAGTTTATTTAAATGATGGTTTCTTGAGTACACCTAACCTGATTAAGAGCTGGAAGTTGGTCAATAAAGCCACCTTAACAATTCCCTCACCGCAAATCCTTGAGCAAACCTCAAGAAACCAAATGAAAAACACTCCAAAGAATCAAAATAAATCCAGCTGCCTGCCCTGCTTAATAACACCAAACATGGTAGGGAAAGGCATCTGTAAGACTGGCTAGTTTCAAATCCTGATTTAAAAAGTGAATCCAGCTGAAAGAAATTTCAATTTTAAAAATGTGTGCTATGGATATGTTTCTCTTTCATTTGAATGGCCTTCAGTAACACCTTTAAAACAATCTTCTTGTGCTGATATCCTTCAATAACTATGTGAGATGTCTTATAGATACCAGATTCTTGAGTATTTCTGGGCCTTCTAAAGTAATTACAACATTGCTTTTAGTTTTACGTAATTCACCATTGATGTTAACCGAAAAGTTAAAAATTATTATGAGTAATCTGCAGTGTGTATGCGTGCGCGCGTGTGCACACACACACACGGTTTGTTCTGTAATAAGAAAAATATTTGCAAGATAATATAGAAACCTGTAAGACAGCAATTACCAGAATGAAAAGACAATAGAATCAATTGGAAGGCATCTTTTGCAGCTAATCATCTGATAAAGAATTGTTGTTCAGAACACATGAAAAACTCAGAAAACTGAACAAAAAATTTCTGATTAGTAAATGGGCAAATGAACTGAACAGATAATTCCTCTCCAACGAAATTAAAATGTCCAATTAAATACAAAAAATATCCAACATCTTTAGCCATCAAGGGAAACACTAATCAAATTACCCTGAGAATCTACCTCCACCTACTCAGAATGGCTACAATTGAAAAATCAAAACAAAATAAAAAATACCAAATGCAGTAAGAATGCATTAGAAAGAATTCTAATACACTGCTGGTGGGAATGTAAATTAAGCCCCTATGGAAAACAGTTTGCAGATTCTTTAAAAACAGATGTGTCATGTGATCTAACTATAACACTCCTGGGTATGTGCCTGAAGGAATTAAAGACAGCATATGAGAGATAGCTCAACTGTGTTTGATAAAAAACACAAACAAACAAACAAAAACACTGCTCCCAAATAGCTGAAGTGACAAAATGACAGAATCAACCTAGATTGCTTCAATAAAGTATCAGAAAAACTGTGGAAGGAAAAGAGGGTCTATCTGGGCTCATGTTCTGTCACAGCAGAAGTCACAGCAGGAGAAGATTGAGACAACCAGTCACACTGATTCTCTAGTCAAGAATCATGCATGCAGTCCAAGATCCCAAGCCAGGAAATGGGGGCCATTCACACTGGGAAGATTCGCCCATGTCAACTAACATAATCAAGATAACTTTTAATGGCTGCGTCCAGAGGCCTTTATTTTCCTTAGAGTTCATCGAGTTAATTATTGATATTGACCATCCCAGTGCCCAAAAATGGATGGATAAACACACAGAGAGATGGTAAAATAAACATGTGTGTGATGTGTTTGTATAATGTGTTTGTTCATGTGTGTGTAATGTGCTTGTATGTTTGTGTATATAATGTGTTTGTGTGTGTGTGTGTAATGTGCTTGTGTGTGTGTGTGTGTCTCTGTGTGTAACATGTTTTGTGTGTGTGTGTGTGTGTGTGTGTGTGTGTGTGTTATATATGGGTGCATGTAGATGTCAAAGCTCAACTTCAGATATCTTTCCTCAGGCACTATCTCCATACTTTTTTGGGGCAGTATCCATACAAAATTAAGGTAGAAAGACTCAAACATGAACAATATCACTCAAGGACTAGGATTGCAAACTGAATGAAAAGGAAAGTGTGACCATAGCCCCATCACTCATCTCTGCTTCTACACTGTAGACGCAAAGAGATCAGCTGTCTGCTGTTATGCCTCCCCGGCCATGATGGAGTACATGTGTTGAATTATAAGCCACAACAAATTCTTCTTCTCTGAAATATATTTTTGTCTTAGCTGTGGCAAGAAGAAAATAAGCTAATATACTTCCAAGTGTCACTTACAGGAAAGGCAGAGAATATGAGGTTCAAAGAGTTAAAGGTGTGAGATAGAGTTTGGGAAAAAGTCATCTGTAGACTCAGGCAGTGGAGCATTTAAGAACCAGAACACAATTTCACTTTCACAAATCTATTTAAAAGCAGAAGTTTGCTTTGACAGTAAAATATCTCACAGAAGCCTAGAGCATACAATTTATTTAAACATCTTTTTCAAAAGTTGAGATGAAATTTCCCTTTTACCAGTAATGTACTGTGTGCAGTAATAATAAAATAAGGATAATATTTTGAATTATAAAAACAAGTCCAAAAATATCTCCCCACATTGATATAGTATTCAGAAAAGGACAATAATAAATCATGTTGTATCATGAACTTTTAAGAGTTTTCCTTAAATGGTTCCAAGTTTAAAGACAGTGTCATTTTTTGATGTAAGCAGACAGACTCTGTTCTTAGAACCTTTCAGGATGCAGATAGTCAGGAAAGGATTTGAAAGTTGAGTATACCAAGAGAGTACCACAGAGGCCCCCATGCTGTAGGTACCACTCCTGCTTCGAGGTACATTTGAAAGGTCACAAGATTGCACACAAGTTATATTAATCCCATGTGCTGTTTAAATTGAGGAAATGGTCCAAAAGAAACCAAGTATTTATTGATTTATCTTACTAAGCTCCCAACCATGATCAATTTAAGACTGATGGTAAAACATAGTTGCCTCCTAACTAGATTAAAAAAAAAACACTTTAATACTTGAAATGGTTTTAAATAGTTCTTCATTCAATATAATCACTCCTTGTCACATTTCAAACATGCCACTTGATAGTAGGCACACAGCTTTGACATACAAACATGTTTCTCATGGAAAATAAGGTCTCAAATAAGACTTCAATAATGTTATATATATATTACATACACACGTTATTTCCCCACTGTATGTTTGTATGCATGACTTTAATTGGTGTCATTACTATGCCACCATATTGTATTGAGTTAGAAATAAATGTTTGGCAATCTTCCACATTTGTTAAGTTAGAAATTCAACTTAACCTTTTAAAATCAACTGTATGCACAGTGCCATGCAAATGAGTACAGGTCCACGCATTTAAGTCACAAATGTCATAAACGGAGGGAATGGGAAGAGGGAAAAAAAAGGCTTAGACTTGGTTTTAAGACTATATGTGAAGAGCTACAAACACAAACTGAACAACCTGAATTATACTCTACAGAAAGGTTAAGAATCATCTGAGATTTTTAAATGTGAGTATCCCATGACCACAACTGTTTAAAGGAGGATGGACATGGCATCGGCGTAAAGAAAGGGAGAGCTAAACACAAAGACCACTCAGTTCTCCAGTTAGTCAATGAATGTTTTGATGTAATAGATGTTCAATGACACACATGCGAATGAATGAATAAAATGAATATTTAAGTGAGTGGTGGTAGGTATAGATATAGAGCTTTTACTTAAAAATAATCCATGATTTGTAGGAAGTTTCATGCAGAAGATGAAGGATTACATGGGACAAGTCAAGCATTCTATAGTTTGAGGGCAAGTGGCTGATTGTGTCACTGTTAGCTATATTGCTGATGATTATGAAGAACGTTTGGAGTGAAGATTGAAGACATTTGACGAAAAAGAAAGTTTGAAGTGGTATTTTTATAAACATTCACAGCAAGTGTGAAATTGGTAGGTTAAAAAAAAGTGTGATGTTTCTCTGATTTCTTTCTCGGCCCATTTATCGTCTGTATATAGTAGGGCTACTGATTTCCTTGAGTTAATGTTGTATCCTGCCACTTTGCTGAAAGTGTTTATCAGCTGTAGGAGATCCCTGGTAGAGTTTTTCTGGTCACTTATGTAAACTATCACATCACCTGCAAATGGTCAAAGTTTGACATCTTCCTTTCCAATTTGTATCCCCTTGATCTCCTTTTGTTATCTTATTGCTCTAGCTACAACTCAAGTATAACAATGAAGAGAGAGATGTGGAGAGAGTAGACAGCCTTGTCTTGCTTCTGATTTTAAAGGGATCACATGGAGTTTCTCACCATTTAGTTTGATGTTTTAGCTGACCTTTATTAAAAGTACAGGTGATGTGCTGAGAGCTGAGGGTGGCCCACTGGTAGAGTGCTTGTCTGCCAGGTATGAAGCCTTGGATTTATTTGTCAGTATAAGGAGAGGCAGGGAGGGGAGAGAGGGGGAGATAATAGGCAGAAGTAATGGAGGAGAGGGTAAGGGAAGTGGGGAAGGAAGGAAAGAAAGAAGAAAGATAAAGGGAGTAGAGATGAAGGAGGGGAAGAGAGGAGAGCGGGGAGGAGGAGAGGGCACAGATAAAGAGGGAGGTTGCTCTATTCGGGACAGAAGCCCAGGCACAATTGTTTTCATTTGATGCGTTTCTCACACTGATTCTCACAAATTAATTTCCCCAAGTTATTGGCTCAAGAGAGGAAATTGGATAAAGTTTTCTCAACGTGTATATGTGACATTTATTTTGTGAAATTGATTGAATTAAGAAATACCTAGATTAAGGCTTTCTGCAGTGTGGATCTAGAATCCACTAGTTCTTCTGCAAATCCCTTCCCATCCATCCTTACCATCTCATCTCTGTTCCTCTGACTCCTCATTGACCCCAGAACAGCTCTCTACTGAGCACCCCATAACCACCACACTTGGCTAGAGCAGAGGTAGACTGCCCTTCTCTTCTGTCTGATCTCTTTAGGGTAACCCAAGTCGAGCTGCCACTGAAAGCCTCAGCCCCTCCTCCCATACTGTCTCTCTTCCCTCAGAACTCCATACCATCCATGGCCAGACCCAGGATACTGTTTGTTATGCCTCTCTTTTTCATGGAGGTGGACACTGAGTAATGCTCAAGAGATTTCCAGGGTCAGTTCAGTTGCTATCCTGGGAGTCTAGCACCAATCTGGGTCTGCTTGGAGTCTGAAATCAAAGTAATAAACAGAACTCTATATCTGGGATCAGTCACTGAACCCTAAAACCCAGAGTGGTTCCCAATACTGAAAACCAAGCATAATTCTGCTGGCCCCAAACCTGTCAGATTAACAGTAACAGCAACCAAAGAATCAAATATTCATCTAAAACAAATTAGACTAGGTGTCCATATCAAGAAATACCACACGTAACACCCCAGATGCCTAGATCAGAAAAACAAACACACACGAAGAGCCAAAACAGTTTGTCTCCTTTAACAACAAACACCTCTGTTTTAATTATCCCTGAGAAGAACAATTTGGCTGGAGCACAGAACAAAGACTTCAAGATAGAAATTATGACCGTGTTCAAGGTCTTTAAAGAGGATATGAATAAACACCTCAATGAAGACCATGAAAACAATTCAGCTTATGAAAGTAAAATACAACAAAGACATAGAACCACTTTTGAAAAGCAAGGCTGAAAAGAAAACTCGAAATGATAAAAGAAGTCAAACAAAGAAAAAATCTTCTAAGGCAAGCCTCAACAATAAACGAAAAGATACAGAAAAGGACCAAGGGCAAAGACACTTGGGGACTGAATCCTCTGAAACTCTAAGCTAAGATAAATCCTTCCTCCTGGGTATGTGATCAAAATTAATTAATACTATTGTATATATATATATATCATATATAATACAAATTTATATCTACATTATAATTCTGAAAATGGAGAAATTGCTCTGAGAGTCGAATCTCTCAGAAGTAAATGTCAAACTGTAGGAAAATAAACTAAGACATAGTTAAATAATTTTTAAATATTATTACAATGTATTTGAAATTTTCTGTTCAAATTTTCTTTGAACTTGTAATAGAAGTATATTATTAAAAATAGAAGGGAACTTAAAACTCATCTAGTGAACACTCTTCTAAATAAGGAACAGAATGATCTGGAGGGCTCTATGAGACTTCTCAGATACAAAAATGGGGCAGTAAGGGAACTGGGTTGTCTCTCTGACTTTAGTATAACAATAGCATTCATCAATGTGACAACCATGTCCATAACAGTTAGTATTTATTGAATCATTCCTGCATAAAGTACTTTATATTAGTATTCCTAGAAGTATTGTTGTGCACAAATTCTGAACCTCAGAATCACCCAGAGACACATTCCAATGCAAAAGCAAAGAGTCTTTTATTATTAACAAGTTAACTGCATTAACTAGGGCCCTCCATCTGTCCAACATGACTGCTGCCTGAGGAGGACCCAGGGAACCATGAGGCAGGAGATTTATTGGGAGGAGCAAGGGGAGTGTCTTGGGGTAAGCAACAGTCTCAGAATTGGTGTGCTTCCGGGCTTGGGCAACCTGCCCTGTGTTGATTGGTTAACTGGTTGCTATGGCCTCTAGGGTGGTTGCTAAGCTCTGTTACTCCACTGTTATCCTAAAGCAGTCCAGAGCCTGCCATCTAACTTTTGATTGGTTCCTTGCCAAGTAGAGGGTATATGACCTCCAAGTTACTAGGGAAGTTTCTGCAAGGTCAGAAGGCTGGAAACTAAGCACATGTGCTGAGTCGTGGGCCTTTGTCTTGCTAGGTCTTCTCTGCAGCCGGTCATGGCTACTAAAGCAGGGGCCTGGGGGAGGGTCTGATCCCTTCACTATGTTCCCAGACAAAGGCCTAAATGCATGAGATACAGTCTTGAGTCCCATGGTGTTTTAATAGTGCTATGTTGGCTCAAGTTGCATCTTAAAGCTGAAAGAAGAAAATATAACTTTGTGCTTTAAATTTAAATAAGAGCAAAACCAAAAATTGCTGTGAGTCCACATTACTCAGTAATTAACTTCTTCACTTTACAAGGAGTAAAGTGGCATACCAACATAGCAAATGATGTATTTGTCGATATATCAAGGACTCTTATTTTGGACCAGCCTGTTTCTATGCCTTAATACCTTATTCATAGTGTGATCTCTATCTTGAGCAAATCACCAAGGAGATACCACAGCAAGCTGGACAACAGAGGGTGCCCTTCACTGGGAGTACAAGGTCCATTGACTCACCATTTCCTGAGTCATTACTAAGTAATGTTTCATAAAATTCTTGGCATCTAAGTCTTTTAAACAGCAACAGATGTGAATTGGTGAATAATGTACTGCCATATTTTTCTCCCTAAAGGCAGTTGAAATTCAAATAATCAAAGTCAAAGGAAAAAGGAAACTGACAATACTTAATTAAATGTTGATGTCAGTGGAAAGATTTATTCAATAACTGGAGATGTTAACAAAGAAAGTTCGACTCAGACCCCCTGAACATGGGTCTCAGTTAGAAGGCCTGGGCAGTCTAAGGGACCTCTGACAGGATGTATCCCTGGTGCACAAAAGGACTTTGGGAGCACATTCCCTATGGAGGTGTGCTCCCTTAAACTAGAGGCAGGAGGGAGGGCCTAGTCCCTATTCCAAATGACTTGACAGATTTTGTTGACCCCTCCTGGAATCCTCCCTGTGGCGTGTGTGTGTGTGTGTGTGTGTGTGTGTGTGTGTGTGTGTGTGTGTTATGTGTGAGAATGGGATGGGAGGGTGGTCAGGGAGCATGGGACAGTGAAAGAGAGGGAGGGAGAGGGAACTGGGATTGATATGTAAAATAAGAAAGATTGATTTATTAATTAATTAAAAATATATATATATAACATGAATGACATTTTAAAAAAACAAAGTACACAGAATGAAGTCATCAGCTCGTTGATGCTGACTGACTTCCATGCAAGAGTGGGGAGGATAAGAACTAGGAAACTTTAATGGTGGCACTTCCAGGCACTTAGCTATCTGTTCTTTATAGCATTTTCCACAGAGCTATTGCATACTGTCCCATAATCTACTTACTAGAAAACCATTGTTCTTAAATCACCCTTGACTTCAGCAGAGTAACAGTTGACGAGTTCATCTCTGGCCTCTTGAGTTGAACAGGATGCTGTAAGCGATGTCACTTTTATGCCTATAATCAACTAATTTCCTACAAATGTTCCAAGCTCTCATGAGTGGGGGAATGTAAACACTCAGCTTGAATGCTTGCAATAGATGCTTTTGCCATCAAACTGAAGCACCAAATCCAATGGTTTGCCATGAGGACGTTTCCTAAAGGTAAAGAACAGATGACAACCTTCCTGGCTTCCTTGGGAGCAGGCAGAGAGGCCCATAGTTCATTTCTTCTCGTCTTTTCAATTCCCTTCATAAAAACATGTGACACATCATAATTGTTCAAAACCACCAGCACCTCTTACAAGGCTGCTGCTTTGGAAATCCTGCCAATGGTTTTGACATCTGGGTGTATAAATTTTACATCATGGGTTACATCAAAGGAAGACCATCCCTACCTCTGCATTTGTCTTTAATTGCAGGTTTACCAGAACAAATGATTCAATTTACTGTAACACTCCAGAAGACATAGGGTGTGCTTTTGAACCTTTAAAAAGATATTATTTTCTTATCAGTATTAAAGGTTTTGTAGATTCTGCTCTTAAAATGCTGGTATTCTATCATCAATTCATTAATAAATCATAATGATAGAAAAATATTACTAAGCATTCAGTGTCCTAATTATTTGTATTTTATGCAATATATATACATGTATATAAAACATAAGTACATATTTGACCAAATGATATGGTAGTTTATTATTCCACAATAATGAGATAAGTACCTAAGAATTTGCTATTACCAAGTAAGTAACTTTTTTCTCATAATTTCACTTGTCCTTCCATATTCTTAAAAATTCCATATTGTACACTGAGCTCCATTTCATCATAAGATCCTTCCTATTTCAGGAAAGGATTCCAGACAAATGTAATCATTACGATCAAACAACACCATTTTCCTCCTCAGGCTCATTGCTTTACCAGGAATCCTACAGATCTGGCCTGAGATGGCTTGTCTGATCCTCTGTGGTTATTCAAATGTGCCTCTCTCCATGTCTCCTTGATTTGATGTCCGGGTGTGTACCTGTCATTTAATTGCCTGTGTCAGACACCTTGAACCAGCTAAGACTACTTGGCCCACTCAATCTATCTCCACCTTATGCCAACCGCTCTTGCTCCTACTGAGAATTTCACTTTTTCTGTCGACCATTGTTGCTGAGGTTGGCTTTCTACGCATGGACTGCATCCCATTACAGAGACCCCCCCTCTTGCTCTGTGGATATTTCCCTACCTCTTTTTCACATGCTACTAAAACCCTTGGCTACCCTGTAGGCTCTGAAGATTTACAGAAAATACAAATTCCGCTCTCCATGCACCAGTTCTCTCTAGATGTATTTTTTCGTCCTTGAAATTTACATGCAATTCACCTAAACAAATCATTTCCAAGTAATAAAATGTCTTCTATCATATTCTGTAGCAAACAGGAAGCTAATTACCCAACTATTGTGATCTATTCAATACATGCCCTTGGGTAGCTGTCACAAATATACAGTATCCAGTATTCAGCTCTCTCATATCATAGAAATTCAAAGCTACATTGACCTTTATATAGCTTTCAGACCGCCATATAGAGTGTGGTAATGATTTTGTTCCTTTTTATAACTTCAGATTCTATAAACAGTGTGAGAGAGGTTTGCAAAATATAACAAAAAAAGCAAACATTTTAGCGATGGTACCCAAAATATACTTTTATGCCCAACCAACTTGCTTCTGAAATTAACACAGAATGAACCCTAAACACCGCAACTTTAAAAAAACAGAAAAAATGCATCGGGGTATGGAGAGATGGCTCTGCGGTTAAATGTACTTGCTGCTCTTGCAGATGACCCAGGTAAGGTTCCAAGCACCCACATCAGGCAACTCACAATTGCCTGTAAGCCCATTTCAAGGATATCTGATGGCCACTTCTGGCCTCTATGAACATCTTCACTCCCATGATGCAAGGCATACATACTTATACATAAAATAAGAATAAATCAATCTTCATAAAAAAACAAAACACGTCTGTTGTGTTAACAGTTTTCTCCAAGACTGAACTATTCCATCCTGCAGAGAGGTATTAAACAATTTGAAATAACTTCAGGCATTACCTGAAATTGACCAGATTCACTAGGCCTCATCTTTGCCAAAGCAAGCAATATATTTTAATAAACAAAATTATTAAGCCAAACAGGATGTCAAAACAATGTGTTGCCTGGTAGACATGCAGGTTGTTACTGAAGAGCAGTGTCTGAGCCTATGTGCAACCATGGAGGATGGAGGGCCCAAAAGTGATTAAGATTGAATTTTCTACCCAAGGATATGTGCCTCCAATTCAAACCTAACTAATCTAAATACTGTTATGGTGAGTGAGGTTTTATTCATGTACCCATATACCGATTCATAGTCCAATATGAATCCAAAGTTAGTTTGTTTTAATACTCGGATAGTAAACTACTACAGCAAGATTCAATACCCAATGATATAAATACTGACTGAACTTGATACTGGCATCCCTCCCAAGGTTCATGTGTTGTCTGGAGTGTTAACTCCCCCTTCTTAGGGTTACATTACTACAAAAACAAACTATAGTGTGAGCCACTGGACTCTGCTTTTTATGAAAAGAAAGGGTTTAGCCTCAAAATGCCAGATGATGGTGGGATATCACTACCACCCTCTACAGGAACAGAAACTGCCACAGAAAAGAAAGTCTTCTCTGCTAGTGAGAGAATCAACGCTTCCCCAAATGTCTTTATTGGAAGCTAGAAAGCAGATGTACAACTGGCAAGAGGTCTGAATGGAATAGAGAAAACTAAAACTTGTACTATGAACAAACTAAGCTAAGAACACGCTTGATTTATAAAAACACAGCCTGTGGTAGCATCAGATCCCACTGTGAGAAGGAAAGACATAATAAGGAGGGATTAAGAGGTAATCTAACTCCTAGATATTCTCTCCAGACTCTTGAGCCAGTCACAGTGCTGCACCCATGCCCACCCAACACTAGAGGCATATCCTCCCGCAGAAGTGAAACAGGAGGCTTTAGGATGGGGAACACACCGCAGAGCCAAGGGTAGAGGTAGCCTGATGAAAAGATGGACGAAGTTTGTCCACTGCTGACAGACCTATAGCTCTCCTTCCCTAATTAGCTTCTAAGAAAATAAAACACATAGCTCTTTTCCCTATAGGCAGTAGACTGGAAGCAGCATCTTGACATGCCTAAGCATGTCCTGATTACATGTCTAACAGTCAAAATCCACAGGTGGTGATGCCATTCTCCTACCCACAGGTGACATCATCCTCCTACTCACAAGTGACATCATTATCTTCCTACCCACAAGTCCACACATAACCCCAAAATTCCAGTCAACATTTTTGTTCTTCTAAAATCAGATAACCGAGAAAAGCTCTAACACAAAAAGCAGGAAATTTAGAGAAGTATCACAAAGGGGGAAGACAGAGTAAAATAGAAGAACAAAATAAAAGACACTACCCCAGTAAGAAAAGAACAGGATACTATGTTAGGAAAAACATTCATGGAACCAAAGAAGTGCCTAGTTAGTACCATTATAATACAAGTTTTAAGTAACCTTGTATCCCTCCACTTTAGAAAAAATAAAGTATTTAAAAGGTGCCAGTGGCTTCCAGGAATTAATGTACTTCAGCTGGTAAATATATAAACACTGTTTTCATTACAAAATATAACAAATAATAGTTATAAAACCCCTTCTAGACAATAATCACCAGTGGCAAGAATATTAAAAAATACTGCTTTTTACATGGCATAAAAATGCAATGTATTAAGAATAATTTCATATAAAGAAAACAAGAAAGCAAGGTTGACTCAAATGGTCCACTGTTAAAAATAATGTGCTTCAGGAATATGAAAAAGAAAAATCTCATAGAAACTTACAAGTAAGATAACATACACTTTTCAAAATTCAAAAAACATTTTCTCTCAAAGGACCTATTAAAGACTCATTGTAATGGACATACTCCAGAATACTGAGAACAAATGGTGGAGGGGGAAGGCAGGTAGGAGAGGGGAGGGGCATGAAACAGAAATCCAAACAACTGCAAGTATTTCTTAGAGGCACCTTGCACCCTAAGGCATTTCAAGCAGGGCAGGGGAATGGGTGGATAGTACTTTCAGATTTCTTATAGCAAACGAAGCTACACATCACGATAAACTAGAATAAATGCAAAGATATTTTGACACAAGACAAAGTTTGAAAACCTTTTACCCTCATCCACCTAGTGTCAAGGGAAGTACATGAAGAGTGCCTCACTAAAACAAGTTTTTAAGTGGTCATGGGACAGGAAGGAACACACAGAAGAAAACAGAAGTCTCTATTGTAGCGAATGAAACATCCCAGAATGACAGCTGAGCAACTGGTATAGAGCCAGTACACACTGCTGGAGTACTGTCTTCAGAATAATCAGTGCACATGAGTCTGTAGTTTAAAAGCATGTGGGACATGCTTCAGACACCGAGTAAAACTGAATAAATTTTAACTACTTAGAAATCGTAATGTAGTACAAGATAGGAAACTAATACACTTACTAAGTAAGGCCATATCCATATATTTTATGGGGTGATAATTCTGCAAACGATGATGCAATAAAATCACGTATTTTTGGTGATAGATAAAGGGGAAGAGTGAACGCTTCCTGGACACCAAGAAACCAAAAGGCAGCAGGTGAGATGAGCAATGTGGAACCAGCGTCCTCACAACCAGTGCCTCTCTCCAGGGAAGACAGAAAGGAACTGCTACTTTTCACAATGGCTTTGTACAATTTTTTGAGTTTTTCATATGTTTGCACCTGTATCTTTGATATAAAATAGTGAGAAATATGGGAAAGAGTAAGAGACCACCATGCAGCCATCAGTGACCACGTCGGTCCATTCAGAAGTAGAAAATTAAACACATTGCCAACATTGTTTAACCATGTCAGCAAGGAAGTCTGGGTGATCAAAACATGGCTGTCTGAGCTCTCTGTCATCGAGACCAAAGCCAATTTAGTTTCTCTTTTATATATCAAAGATAATATGGAAAGAATATACTCAATGGGCAATGTATATTAGACTTGTATTAAAATGTCCTTTGTAAAAGTAAATAATTAAAAGCTAACAAAATCAATGACATTTAAAAAAATCTCAGGTGTCAATTTCACTGTTTTATGTTGGTTCTTTCTTACGTCTTTTCAAATATATGAACATTCCTTTGCAATTTCTTGAGACTAAAATTGTGTGTCCATGACAATCATAAACTTACAAGAAGCCACAAACAATTGATTATAGAAGCAGTTTTATTATTTAATGATGTGGATATTCCTAAATTCTAAATAATCCCTTAAGGGTAAGGGTAATGATCTTGTAAGTAAGTCTAAGTATCACTCCTTGGCCATTTCTTGGAGACATTGTAACTTTTTTCATGGTTTCCATTGCTGTAAGACTAATTGAAGACCCCCTTGATCTTGTAAATCTAAGTATCACTCCTTGGCTATTTCTTTGAGACATTGTAACTTTTTTTCATCTCTTCCATTGCTTTAAGACTAATTGAAAAACCCCCTTGATCTTGTAAGTGTAAGTACCACTCCTTGGCCATTCCTTTGAGACATTGTAACTTTTTTTCTTGGTTTCCATTGCTTTAAGACTAATTTAAAACCCCCTGAGTACAATAGTATGAAAATTTTGCTACTAAGTGCTTTTAAGCCCAGCACTTAGGAGGCAGAGGTAGGTGGATCTCTGAGATGGAGACAGTGGTGATCTACAAGTAAGTTCCAGGACAATTGGGACTACACAAAGAAATTCTGTCTCAAAGAATGAGAAAAAGTTTCTCCATATATAGAACTCATTTTTAACAAATAAATAAATAAAATTGAGCATAATATTTAATACCCATAACATTGTATACTTTCACAGGTATTAGAAGGCAAATGTTAGATTATATTTGGATAGGGATAATTTTATTCAATGACTATATGTTTATAACTGATTTTTTTTTGATCCTCTAACCATTATCCTAGCGGCTCTCTCTTTCAAAGTTTTGCTTCCTGAATATTGCTTTTAGAGTATTCCCAACTTAGTTAAATTTTATTCCAAGCTTCCAGATTTTTCTTACTAAAAGATACACAGAGGTATCCATTTTTTAATAAGAAAGTGAAAAAATATTTCCATGTTAATGATAATGAAGTATGTTCTCTGCAGATCAAATACTATTAAATCTCATTGTTATGAAAGCCTATATTAAAATAAGAAAATTACTAAGGCAATATTTATTTACAGATACACCAAGCATAGTAAAATCAGGATCCATGGAAAGGTTTGGTGCAATAACATGACATCACCAAAAAGACAATCAGAATTTACCACTAGTTTCCTTTAATAATGTCTACTGGATGGGTAAGAACTCAATAGTCTAAGTCAAGAATATCAGCACAGGAAAACAGAATTGTAGTACCACTTGTCACTCACCAGAATCCCAAATAAATAATGAACAACACCTTTCCTACAGTTGCATATTTTGAATTTATATTTCATTCAAAACAGAATCCTTCTTACTAAAACATCTCTAGCTAGTTTCCATGTTACATTTCCAGTGGGTCCAGCTCAGTGTATTTCATTTCCCCTAGAAGCTCTTTTAGTGATAAACCACTTCATAACTAATTATGGGCATGGTCTTCTTTAGGTGCAGATATAATAATGAATAGAGCCCAAATAACTAAATTAATTTTATTTTTCCATTTGGTTCAACTACAAAGATGAGAAGCCATGTATATCAAATGGATTTCACCCTTATCTAATAAAAATTACACACACACACACACACACACACACACACACACGTATGTATATGTATATATCCATTTTTAAAAAACATGAAAAACTTTGTATCTGCTTCAGATCCATGTATCATAAAATGAACATTAATTTATTCCTTCTTAAATTTAATCTGCACATTGTTGCTGAGATCATGAACATTTTTTTTTTGCCTTTTCAATGACACATTTAGGTGGAAAATAATTCAAAGTCACAGAAAATATTTAACTACACTAAATTTCACTCCCTAGGCATATCAAGAACTCACATATTTCCTAGAACTAAAACCCCATTACCTTACACTTACTGTGATTTATTTTGAGATTGTGTTTTGTGCACTACTCAAAGAGAGCATTCAGAAGGCCAGTATAATTTGAGAAATTAATAAATACTGTATCTTCCATCTTAAAAATAATAATAGTTACACAGATGTTAAAAACATTCTGGGCATGAAAACTATGCCTAAAGTCTCAATGATATATAAATTGGATGCTAAATAATGAAAGCCCGTATTTCTAGCATCCTGTCTTAGAATTTGACCATAATCCAGCATGCCTCTTTCAACCTATAAATTATAGCTAAACCTTTAGAGATTTAAATGCCAGCATTTCCACATAAAGCAGAAGATTTAATTTTAATCCAAATTACCTTATTCTAAGACATCAAGCAAAGACTGTATTATGCCAAAAATCTGCAGAATCAAGAGGCGTGAGAAAGGAGTAGTAAGTGCAGGAATAAACACTCTTATGAAGTGGTGGGTTATATCTAAGAATGGATGAAAAACAGGACAGGAAACAAAAGCAAAATAGAAAAGTCTCTACAATTTACACTAACTCAGAGGGTCTAGACATACTCATGCCTGTCTCTGTCCACTGTTCTCAGTGGCCTGTCTCTGTTTAAAGATGTGTGTGTCAAGCTGTATACAGGATGTATGATAAAGTTAATTAAAATGCTTGAGAAAAATTTAAAATTGTTGCTAATCAATACAAATGCATTGTGTGTGCAGGTCTGTACACTTGTATATAGATGAACCATCCAAAATAAAATGAGATCTGTGTTTCATTCTCATATATATATATATATATATATATATATATATATATATACACATGTATGTATATATCTCCAGTGATAATTGCGAGAAGCAGCCAAACAGCCAAGAACAATGCCTAGGACAATTTACCATATCAAGGAGGTTGAACATCTTATACTCAAAAACTGCTTATTGAAAGTCCACAAACCAAAAGAGAGAAACATATGTTAGATGTGGATTACATTTACCTAGCTCCTTGCTCAGGGATTCAGTTGTTAAATACTACATTTTATTTCCTTCCTCATGATTCTTTGACATTTTCTGTTTTCAATTTCCATCAAGATTGTTCTTATTTATTCTAATAATGAAATACATAAGCATTAAATATTTTACTGTATCTTTTAGCCTTGTAATATCAGAGTGCTACTATTTCTTGTTATTTCATCAAATAATACTAACTTTACGCTTAAGAATAAAATTTTCTTTGAAAACGTCTATAATTTTCCCACGTGGTAATTTTTTTTTTTTAATAAAATGGATCAGATGGGCAGACCACCTTATAACTGCTTGCTTTCTGCACTTTGTCAGTTGTAGTTTTCTGTGATGGTGCCCAACCACATCTGATCCTTCTACAGTACCAACTCCTGCCCCTAAGGTACAGGGATCAGAGCAGAAGAGAGGCTGGAAAGATGATCAGGGAACAGTTTGTCTGCTGTGAGAGTGGGTCTCCTATATCCGTGAAGTCTCACCAATATGGCTGCCAAAATAAGACCTGAAAAAGGATGCCTCCAAGACGCATACTAACTTGGAAGTGGGGAGCTCACAGGACTCCAACACTAAACAAAGGACTGAGAGTGGGGAAATTAGTCTTTCCCTTCTAATGATACACCGGCCGGTTCTTCAAGTGGTCAGCTCTGAAATCATATATGTATAAGGCCCATCTTATAGATAGAGAAAAATATATGCATATAGTTACAAAGAGCCCAGAGGTCAGGAGTTTAAGAGAGAACAATGGGGGAGGGAAATAAATGATGTAATTATATTTAAATTAAAATTTAACATCAAGTTAAACATATGGTTTTCCTTTAAAAATAATTGAATTTAAGTTAAAAGAATTTGCCTACTCATTCAGCTTATTCTGCTCTTAAAATCACAAATGACCTTAATGATATTAAAAATATTTTAAATCAAATTGACTGGTTTGTGTCTAGATTTAGAAATAAGTGAATATTTTAATAAAAACTAGAGCTCACTCTTGTATGTATAGACAAAGAGGAGTTCAAAATAGGAGTTGATTTCAGCTTGTCTCTACTTTCCCAGTACAGGTATCCCAAGCTTATACCACAACATCATGTTCACATGCGCTCTGAGGCTGAAACTCATACCTCATATAAAATGTCAGCCCTTTTAATTCTCTCATTCATGTTTCTCTCTCTCTCTCTCTCTCTCTCTCTCTCTCTCTCTCTCTCTCTCTCTCATATCTGTCTTTCTGTCTCTCTCTTTCCATGTCTTTTTCTTATGTCTGTGTGTCTCTTTCTGTATATGTATGTGTCTTTATCTCTCTCTGTCTCTCTCCCCATTATAAACTTTTCTGACTATCCATACACATAGATATTCTTAAGCTCTGAGTAAATTCCTAAAACTATACTTAGGGTTTCTTTTGTCTGAGAAAGCATGTCTTACTCAGAGTAATGCCAGTAACTATGACACATAATCCAGGATTTTTGGTCTAATAGTTCAGATTTCCTATTGGGGACAAACCGTCATTTTTATCATGCTGTTTATCCAGTTGGAATTAGGGAAAGTGATACACATCATTTATACCCTTCCCATATCAGACAACAATCACAAAGGTTCCCTCTAGATGCTAGGGGATCAAGTAAGCAGAGTCTCTACCTAAACAGCTGATAGGTGCCCTCATTGGGGGGGGGGGGGGGAACACAGGGATTAGTTGTTGACTGAAGTTTCCACCCCATCCTGTAGCCATTTAATACTAAATAAACACACAGAGGCTTATATTGATTATAAACAGTATGACCTATTGTTCTAGCTTCTTATTGGCTGGATCTCTCCTAATTATTAACCCAGTTTTATTAATCTGTGTATGTCCATGTGGTCTGGGCTTACCCGAGAATGCCCAGGCATCCTATCTTCCCAGTAGCTACATGGCATCTCCTTGACTCTACCTACTACCTTTCTCTATCCCTGTTTGGATTTCTCACCTGGTAGAAACAGCTTTATTCACCAACCAATAAGAGAAACATACATTCACAGCATACAGAAGGACATCTCCCATCAATTAGTAATTTTGTGAATAACTGAGTTATCAGAATATCATAAACTAATATGCCCTAGTCAAATGTAGTCTGAGAATCATAAAGTAGACAGGAGAAAATATTTCCTGTATAAAACTTTTTCCTATCAAGTCACAGAAGGATTTAAGATAATCTTGCTAAAATATACGTGGAGGAAAAACATATTTTGAAGTTGATATATAGATCAATGAGATAGTAATTGCCCAACATGTGTGTGCAAAGCACTGGTCCAATCCCTAACACCACAAAACAAAAACCACACTGATATTTCATTGTGTATGCATGTGTGCACATACACTTGTTAACCCATCAAGAGAATGGGTTACTTTACTTTGTAATAAGAGATTTGACTCAGGTGTCTAGACTACTAAGCACAGACTCTTGGGAGGTAATGAGTTCCCCTCATAGACAAGCAAACGTTGCTACCTTTTCTCCTTTCTGTGATGCAACCAACTAAGTAGGAAGTAGAAAGTCAGCTTTCACTTGCAAAATGTGCTTCTTAAACTATGGCCCTACATGTAAAACACTACTCAGGAGGAGAGGTATGTACTCAAAAGCACTCTAGCCTCCTGACCCAACCTCCATCTGTGTTTCCAGTAGAGAGATGTGCCTTGCTCTGTGTGAGCATCAGCCTGGGACAAATCAATGTATTTTTGATATATCTAGAATTCAATTTGAGGAAATATCTGTTGCAAAGAGCAAATATTCATTACAAAGAAGACACCGTAAATTGTAAATGTGCCCCAGTGTACAAACTTTAATGGTAGGAAAACCGTAAAAAGGTCTGAAGTTTGTACAAAAGCGGTTGGATGAATTTTAATGTGTGGGGAGGGAAGTAAGGTAATGCATTTAGCAATAAATAATTTAACTGTAAGTACAAAAAAAAAAAAAACAGTTCTAAGCTAAGAGTTCTAAGAATAAAGAACCAGTGATAAATGAAAAATGCCTGCATTAGGATGTGTGGCTCTAAAAAACAGACACTTTGTGGAATTGGACAGTTTTAGTTTGAGAGGGGAAAAGTTGGGCGATTGCTATCTTCCTCCTGGATGAAAACGTAGTGCATCCACCTAAGAAATACACGTGTGTTGTCATTGACACACACTGCCCTTGGAGGAGTGTGTGTTGCAGATAGGATCTGGTGTTGTACCATGGAATCCATTGTAGTATTTATATTAATTCTGTGTTCTACCCAGGCTGCTCAGGTCTAAACAACAGGACGTACCAGTGTTTCTAGAACTACCAATTTCATGTTTAAAAGAGCAATATTTTTTTTTCCCTGGTTACTAACCATGTCACCTCATGTCTTTTTTAAGGTGAACTTCAGCCTGGGACTGTTATCACTCCATCATCCTTTCTCTTCACTGTCTCTGTTCCCATGTGTCATAATCATAGCCTCTCTCTCAACTTTATCCTCTATAAACAGTTCCCCCATGACTCTGTATGATCTTAGCTCTATTATTAGATGAACTAACCTTATGTAGGAGACATTCCAATGGTCTTTCCTGCAAAGACAAGTGTCCCTAGTGAACGGTCTTCACTACCATTCTAGTTGACAGACTGCTCCAAGGGACAAACCCCAGTTTCACACAGCCTGTGAGGAGTAAAGCAAGAAAAAAACAAAATCAGGAAAGACATTATATATGAAAATAACAAGAATTAAGAAGTGTAGTCTAGCAATAGCAAATAAGATGCATAGTTTAGCAATAGGGGGATCCTGCATCTAGATTTTGAGAATGCTTATTTAAATGTGCCTGCATGTAACAGTGACTGAATAGAAATTTATTCACTTGGGGGATATTATTTTTTTATGACAAAGATTTAATGTCATGTTAGGAACCCCAGAAATGGGGCAAATTCATTGACTGACAGCTATTTAGAAGCTCAGAGAAAGCTTGGTCTATACTAAGCAAATTTAAAGTGACTGAGTTGACATGGGAGACATTAGAGTGTATAATCTAAAGGTTCTAAGAAGGAGACATTCTGGAATAAGGATCCAACTAAGGACTGTGATCCAGAGTCAGCGTTCACCAAGCTTTTCATACTGTGAGGGTTGCTAGCCTTGCTAAGTTCTTCAGTAGCCACCTCCACTTGACAGAACTGGCCTCACTTACGGGTGACCCAAGAGAAATAAAAGTGAAATGCCAGCATTTCACTGCCAGAAGCCACAGTTAGCAGAGTGGCTAGCAAAGGAGTAACAGTCTAGCACGACCTAGAGAATAAATAGACCTCTACCACTGAGAAAAGTAAATTATACAACTCATTTCTTAAGAAAGCCTACTTGGTGACAAAGGCACTTAGTTCTTCCACAGAGGGATGCATGGCCATTTGCTTAGACGTCTGCACGCAAGCAAAAATGTATCAGGCAACACGGATACAACATTCTGAATTGGCACTGATTCCCCGGGGGGCACCGACACCATCATTCTAAAACTCTCATTAGGGTGGGCCCACTGGAATCTTCTAACACATCCAAAGTATGGATTGGAGCCACAGACATGCCAGGTAGTCATTTCCTTGAGGGTAATCTAGAAGTCCAAACCAGGTTCCCTGTCCAAATATATAAGCACTAGCACATCTGGCAAGAGGAGTGAAGTCTAAAGTTCACTCTCAGACAGTAAAGCAAATCAGTACCGTATTATAGACAGATGTTAACAATTACTGTTATCAGTGCAACTCCACGACTTAGGTATAGAACCATCCAGTTTTATCTCTAAAGACATTGAAGGGATTAGGGATAATATCTGTAGAGTGGCAGATCTTCTATCATGTAGTGGCCTGATCACAACTTTCAGGCCAAGCATGGTTTCATTGCTGAAGATGACTAAGACATTCTAACTACTAAAGATGATCAGACAATACTGAATTGACCTAAATTTGAACAAAAACATTCATGTACAACCAGTGAAATTATGACCTAGGCATCCTACAGAAAATGACACTGGTTCATTATGCTGATGATTTCATGTGACCTAGAAGGACTATAAACAGGTGGCTGGAGCTCTGAAAGCATTGGTAAGGTATCTGCACATAGGAGCATGAAGACAAATTCTCTAGAATTCAAGGGTATTCTACTTCAAGGGTCCAGGAATCAGGGCTTAAGGAATGAATACCCACTCCAAAGGAAAATGGAAGCTGCCACATTGCAATCATCAGATGTAAATGGGAGCAAAAGCTTGCTAATTATCTGGAGGTAATACTTTTCATATTTAGGGTTACCTCTCTGACCTGTATAATAAAAAAACATGGAAGGTGTGGGGCTCAGGGTAGATGTCACAGGCTGCAATGCAGCTATTATTTTGTTCCAACCAAATGACCAAGCAGACATGGTGATGAAAGACAAAATCAAAGGTGGACAGATAAGCAGTAAGGACTGCAGGATGAATCCCTGCAAGAGGACCGCAATGTAAGTTGAAACAAGTCCACAATAAATAGAAAAGACAATTAGAGATCCCAAGGGCTCATTTCCAGGAGACTACTGGGACTTAGTGTAGAAAGAATGCTTGACCATGAGGCGCTGGTATTTATACATTCTGCAATGCCCGCTGTGAGACACGTGCTCTCAGAACTACCAAGTTATAAAATCGAACGCACCTGGCGGTAAGTCCGTCATCATAAGAAGAAATGAAGCACAAGGTAGAATGGGATGTAATATATAAGAGAAGAATTTTTTTTTAAGTTGAAATATAAGAAAACAATGTGTGTTCCTCACCAAGGAAAAATTATTCATTTGGGGTATATGTTTGCTTTCTCTTTTCACAAGTCCTCATCAGGACCATTATTCAGGTTTTGACAAAACATCAGCAAACACCCATCCTGATCAATAGGAGAGAGTCATGATGTTTTGACATAATCGAGTTCTGTCTGGAACCCAGGTGATCCATCTGTGCATCTCCTGATAATTCTTTGCCCAGCTGTGAGTGTATAAATGCAGCAACCCAGCCCAGGGCAAGGAGTGGTTCCCAGGGACTGGATATCTCAGAAACGGAGGAATGATGACATTCTGAGTAAGCTAAGAAGGTGGCTGTGAATGAGGGGCACTTGGAAGAACAGTGGGAAAGAGTGTAGCAGCGACAGACCTGGGAATGAACTTGGGGATACAAATGACAAGTTTTGCATGTCACTAACCTCCATTTTCTGATTTCTCTCTCAGGAGGGGTGAGTGGTTATCTATAGGGACACTGCCTTGCAAACACATGAAAGGGTACATCTAACAAACACGACGGGTGGATTGTGGACACCATGAAAGTGTGCTAATGTGCTCTCTATGGAGCTGTTCAGTAGGGATAGCTTTGGGATCTATCCCTGCATTTACCCCGAGGCCATGTGATGGGGGATGCTATTCTGTAAATATGTTTATCTTATTGGTTAATGAATAAAACACTGTTGACAAATAGGAAGGCAAGATAGGTGGGCCTAGGAGACAAGGAGGATTCTAGGAGATGTAGGAAGAGATGTAGGAAGAGACTTAAGAGGTCCAGACCCTTTTTCTGGTAAGATAAGACCATGTGGAAACACATGAATAGAAATGGGTTAACATTTAAGACAGAGCTAGCCAATAAGAAATGGTAATAAGAGGCCAACAGCTTTATATCTAAATCAACAAGCTCCATCCTCTGATCTTCAGACAAGCTTTATTTATATAAGCAATGTATCACCACACACACCTCCACCTTCCCCCTATCCCACCTCCCATCTACTTCTCAGAGAGGGTAAGGGTAAGGCCTCCCCTAGGAAGTCAACTAAATCTGTCACATCACCTCGTATTTCTCACTAAAATCAAGCACACATATAAAATGGTCAAGAGAAACATTCCAATTAATGGGTTGATAAAAATAAATTGCTCTATTTAAAGCATTGTTTGAAGCATTAGCCAAAAGCACCAGCAGTTATGCTGAATATTTTTGCACTGAAAATTAACTTAAAGGGTGGATTAGTATTTCAAAGGCCACAGAACAGTACTTGGGAAATAGCTGTTGTTTGTGCCTACATTGATCTATATTTGAATTCATGACTTAAGTTGGCATTGTGGAATATTTTATAACCCATATAAAGATATGGAGTTTAACCAAGGAATCCATTTGTTTTGTTTTCCTTTCTTGTAGAAGCTAAATTTAATTTTTATAGCAATTTTAGGTGTTTGTGGACCATGAATTATTTACTTTTATCAGTTTCAATTTCATTACGTTTCTGTCTTCAGAATACACAATTGTTCCCGCTTATTTTGAATCTGCAAGGAAATTCACCAAGACAAGTTTGGCACTTCTTCATTTCTTCCGGGTTGTTACGTTGTTAACTCAGCTGTGAGGCTTCAGACCTCTTTCTTCTGTGCCTCCATGAGTCATGTTGGGGCATGAAGAGAGGCGTTGTGTTCATGTGATAGGATGCAAAACCACAAGCTCATCCTAGGTGTCCAATTCTCAGAGACTGATCCTTGCTTTTTCCCTCCTGGGGTGTAAAAATAAACATCTTAATCCCCAGCTCCTTAGATTGTACCAGTCACGAGTTGTCAGATGATTTCTTTGTCCCAAATCATTTCTTTTTTTTAATAACTAGAAATTAGAGTTTTAGTGTCGTCAAAAGGCAGCCACAGTTTTATCCAAATCATTCCTAACCATTGCTAACTAAAGATACAGCTTCAAGCTGCTGAGTGCCAGGGTGTAAATGAAGCTTTCTTGTGTTCTTAATGAAAACTGCCAAGAAAGCAGCCTTGAAGATGAATTCTAAGTGAGAATCCAGGATAAATGCTATGGTTCTGTTACTTTACTCCTTATCAACCCATTAACTGGAATGTTTCTCATGATCATCTTCACCGTAAAAGTTGCAAAGAAATAATAGTCAATAAATAGTGCTCAATTCTGTTCAAGACTTTAAGGACCAGTGGTGCAGATCAAATGATAAATATTGACTGAGTGTAGGACCAATAGAGAGTACAGTGTTGAATTTAAGTGTTAACAGGTGCTTGGAACAACGGAAAGCTTAGAGAGAATCGACGTAATAAAACAAAGTTTTATGGAGGAAATGATATTTATTTGAGTTGCAGTTTGAAGGTAGAATAAAAGAGGTGGGTAGCATGGGAACGACTTCCAAACAAGAGTTTCTTATAACACAGATATCAGCACACATGAGGCTAGGGAACTACGGGGTTTAGAAAAGTAAAACTATTTATGTTATATCTGTTTTTTTTTTTTAAAAAAAAACTTCTTCACCTATAAACACAACTTTTATTCTAAAACCGAGGATAACATGTAAGTAATTAGCCACAGAATTAGTTATTATAATTGAACAAAGAAATGTGGCATAGTGAAGACAAAATAAATAAAAAAGTGTAGGAATGGGATAAGGTATATTGTGGCCTGCTTGGCTAAAGCATAGGGAGTATGATAGACATTGTTAGAAATAAGCCCAAACTAGTAAATTAATACCATGTAAGAAAGGAGTTTAAAAGGTTGATGTACATACTTACAAAATCATTCAAGGCACAACTAATATCGGGTACACACAAAAGAAAGTGTGGCTCCTAGAACCCCTATTGATATTTTTTCCTGATGTGTGGATACTCACAGGAACTGAAAACATTAAAAAGGCTTTTCTATGAGCAAAAGAAAACAAAATTTTCAAAAGTTTGTATATGATGGAGTCTGTAAAAGCTGATTTTGGGCAGGAAAGCTTTCTGGCCATAAAAATAATTGCTATAAACATGTGCAATAAGAAAGGATTCAACAACAACACAAATTACAGAAAGCCTACACACTTAGATGTTCAACTGAATCACCACTGGGTCAAGGAAGAAGTAAATTAAAGACTTCCCAGAATTCAATTAAAACGAATACACAACATATCCAGATGTACGGGACACTATGAAAGCAGTGCTAAGAGGAAAGAAAGGTCATAGCACTAAAGTACCTACATAAAGAATTAGGAGAAATCTCATACCAGCTACATAACAGCACACCTGAACGCTCGAGAACAAAAAGAAACAAACTCACCTAGGAGGAGTAGAGGAAATAAACTCAGGAGTGAAATCAATAAAGCAGAAACACAGAAAACAATACAATCAATTAACCAAAGAGTTGGTTCTTTGAGAAAATTAACAAGGTAAACCCTCATCCAAACAAGCTAAAAGACACACACACACACACACACACACACACACACACACACACACACACACACACACACACACAGAGTATCCAAATTAACAAAATCAGAAAGGAAAGGGGGGATATAACAATAGGCATTGAGGAAATCAGAGAATCATCAGGTCATACTTCAAGAACCTGTACTTCACAAAACTGGAAAATATAAAATAAATGGACAATTTTCAAAATAGATACCACTTACCAAAGCTAAATCAAGATCAGACAAATAATTTAAACATACCCATACCCCCCAAGAATATAGAAAGCAGTCATTAAAAGTCTCCCAATCAAGATAAAAATAGAACTATAAAGCCCAGGGCCAGATGGTTTCAGCACAGAATTCTACCAGACTTTCAAAGAAGAGCTAATACCAATACTTCTCAAATTATCTCACAAATAGAAACATAAGGGAAATTGCCAAGTTCGTTTTTATGAGGTCACAGTTATCCTGCTACCTAAACCACACAAAGAAGCAACAAAGAAAGAGAATTATAGACCAATTTCCCTCATGAACATTGATGCAAAAAACTTCTCAATAAAATACAAACTGAATCCAATTATTATGATCAAGTAGGTTTAATCACAGAGATGCAGGGGTGGTTCAAAATATGAAAATCAATGTAATCCACCATATAAACAAACTGAAAAAAAAACCACACATGATCATCTCATTAGATGCCAAAAAAAGCCCTTGGAGAGATCAGTGATACAAGGAACATACCTAAACATAATAAAGGCAATATATAGCAAGCCAGTAGTTTACACAAAATTAAATGGAGAGAAACGTAAACAATTCCACTAAAAGCAGAAGCAAGACAAACCTCCCCACTCTCTCCATATCTATTCAATGTAGTATTTAAAGTTTTAGCTAGAGCAGTAAGACAGCGAAAGGAGGTTAAGTGTATATAAATTGCAAAGGAAGAAGTCAAAGTATTGCTATTTGTAGATGATATGGTAGTATACATAAGCAACCCCCAAAATTCTACCAGAGAACTCCTACAGCTGACAAACACATTTAGTGAAGTAGCCGGATACAAAATAAACTAAAACTAAACTAAAAATAAAAATCAGTAGCCCTCCTATATACAAATGATAAATGGGCTGAAAAAAAATCAGAGAAACAATACCATTCACAATAGCCACAGAATAATATAAAATATCTTGATATAACTCTAACCAAGCAAGTAAGAGACCTGTATAACAGGAACTTCAAGTGGTTGACAAAGAAATTGGAGAAAATATCATAAGATGGAAAGATATTCCACCTTTGTGGATCGGTAGGATGAACATAAGAAAATGGCCATCTTATCAAAAGCAACAAACAGATTTGTGGTGATATTTTTATCGTGAACTAACAAATAAAGCTTGACTGAAGATCAGAGTGCCAAGCTAGCCACACTACTTAGACACAGAGGCCAGGCAGTGTTGACACACACCTTTAATCCCAGCACTCAGGAGACAGAGGCAGATGGATCTCTGTGAGTTCAAGGACACCCTGGGCTACATGAAATTGATCCAGCCTAAAAGAGAACCAGAGCTCACACAAATGTGATCTCAGCACTTGGGATCCCGTGCCTTTAATCCCAGCACTAGAGAGGACTATAAGGCAGGAGGAGACAGGAGCTCAGTGCAGTCAGGAGACGCAATCTGAGGACAGGATCATCCTTTCAGTCTAATCATTGGTAGAGGCGAGAGCTCTCTAGTGGCTTCTTACTTCTCTGATCTTCAGCTTTAATCCCAATATCTGTCTCTGAGTTTTTATTACTAAGAACAATTAGAATTTGTGCTGCACAGATTCAATTCAATCTCCATCAAAATTACAACACAATTTTATTTTTTTTACAGAACTTGAATGAACAATATTTAAATTATATGGAATAAACCTAAGACCCAGGATAGCTAAAACAATCCTGTACAATAAAAG
This sequence comes from Cricetiscus sungorus, assembly GCA_030556225.1. Classification (NCBI taxonomy): domain Eukaryota; kingdom Metazoa; phylum Chordata; class Mammalia; order Rodentia; family Cricetidae; genus Cricetiscus; species Cricetiscus sungorus. The sequence continues at coordinate 681,720 of JANBXA010000738.1, read as the reverse complement.
AACTACTGGAGGTATCATCATTAACAACGAATACTAACAGTATTCAGGTATTTGTACTTGCCTGCCCCTTAAGGTTTGCCAGGGTATGCCCTCAGCTACAGCCACTAAGAGCACCACCTGTGCACATTCACTACGTTCTCTAAGGGCCCTGCCTATTATTTCCCATCCTCCTCTCTTTCTTTCTGTCTTCTGAGGAATCGATAAAGAAAATGTGGCACTCCATTTTTACACAATGGCTATCACTCAGATGTTAAAAACAATGGCACCATGAAATTTGCAGTCAAATGAATGCAACTAGAAAATATCATCCAGAGTGAGGTAACCCAGAAAGGCAAACATGCGTACTCACTCACAGATGCATAAAAGGACAACCACGCTACAATACACAAACCTGAAAAAGCCAAGTAACAAGGAGGCCTCGAGGGGGCATACATGAATCAAACTGTAAAGGGGAAAAATAATAGGCATCACAGATGGGGAGGGGGAGGGGCCTTGATGGGGGGGTGTGGGAACAGGAGGGATCAGGTTCCAGGATGCAGGGAGAGAGAGTACTGGGAAAGTCAGTTGAAATCAGGGACTTCTCTGAGATAAGTTAGGAACTTTCTGCAATGGGAAGTCCCAAGAATCTACGAGGGTGACCCTAGTTAAGAATCCTAGCAATGGGGGATATGGAGCCTAAAAAGATCATCTATAACCAGGCAAGACTTCCAGTGGAGGAGCCAGGACCCAAAACCAGCCACATAACTTTTACCTACAATTTGCCCTGCCTGCAAGATATGCTGGGGTAAAGGTGGAGCAGAAATTATGTGAGCCGCCAACCAAGGACTGGTCCACCTTGAGACCCATACCTACAAGGAGGAGCCCACCCCTGACACTGCCTGGAGGGACAGGACCACAAGTTGGACAGACCAAAGACCTAAGATAGAAAACCAGACATGACTGGCAAAAAAGGAAAACAAAAAACCTGTCAATTAAATGATTCCTAATGCTTTCTGTTATACCCATATAATGTTATCTAGCCCAACTGCCACCAGCAAAGCTTTACCCAGCAACTGATAGAAACAGATGAAGAGACCCACAGCCAGACACTAGGCAGACCTTGGGGATCCTATGAAAGAAGGTGAGGTAGGATTATGGGAGCCAGAGGGGCCAAGGATACCACAAGAAAACCCATACAATCACCTAACCTGGGCTCACAGAGACTGAACTGCCAAACAGGGAGCTTTTATGGGACGACTTAAGCCCTCTGCGTGTCTATTACAGTTGCATAGTCTTCTTGTGAGACTCCTGACAGTGGAAGCGGGGTCTCTGACTCTGTTACCTGCTTTTGGGACCTAATAGGAGAGAAGGTACCTAGTCTTAGCTGCTACTTGATATGCCATGACTGGCTGATGTATCCATGGGAGGCCTGAACTTTTCTGAAAAGAAAGGAGGTGAGAGAGAGGAGTGGTCAGGGGGTGGGGTGGGACTGGGAAAAAAGGAGGGAGAGATGTGAAACTGTGATCAGGCTGGAAAAAAAAATTAATTAATAATAAAACTTAGGGCTGGAGAGATGGCTCAGCCGTTGAAGGCTAGGCTCACAACCAAAACAAACAAACAAACAAACAATTAAATAAATAAATAAATTTAAAATGAAAGAAACATGACTGCCTAGGACACAGCTCTAAGAGAAAAACGTACTTGCCCTGACTTACATAGCACTAAACAATCATAGAAAGGTAAACTGGGGTTATAAAGCCAATCTTGAATTTGATCAAACTTCAGATACCATGGAAATGAGCCTAATTCATAAAACCCCTTTGAAACCTTCACCATCACCCTTACCTCTCCTCAAAGTGCATTCATATTCTGGATACATATAACCCCTTGTGTTCTCTTTACCTCGGCGTGTTTTTGTCATTATCTCCCCTATATTCTTCCTCTCTTAGGTGGTAGGTGGCTGTGAACCTTGTTTTCTAAAATAACTCAACTCTAGTTCAAAAACCATTTTCTGAGAGTCAGCTATGTTCCCTTCAATGTATTCTTTCCTGGAATATCGTATTCCCATAAGCATGATGGTTGCATAGTGTTAAGAACAATTCCAGGTAGGTTTGTTACATGCAATATAAAAATACGTAAGAGCAACCTCCAATCCCAGGTAGATGATTCACATAAATAGTACCTTTTAAAATAGCCATGAAAGTCAAGATGGGCCACTTCACTAACATTACCTTGGTCAGAACATGTGACATACTGACAAACTTGTAATACAGGGCAAAGGCATGAAATTGTCCTATGCTCCCATAAGAACTAGAAGGCCAGACATACTAGTGACAAATCAACCTGCCCCTTTAAGAGACACACTCTACAGAATGCCATTTATGTGCAACAGACAGCTGAACTGAACAGAGCTGCAGTGTTCAACAACACTCAGACCATTTGTCACGTAGCAAATTTCCGTCAACCTCACTACCTCAAACATCCATGTTATATAAACACCACTCTAACATACTCTCAGATAGATACCAAATATGGAGACTAGACACAGTTCTGCGGCAACTTTTAACAGGAATGACGACTTCGTGACATTGGCCAGGTTTCCTGTAACATTCAAGGTTGGTCTTTCCTTCACTAGTTTATTTCGGGGAACCTCGGCAACCTTTTACTGAGCTCGGTTTTAGTTATATTCATTAGAATTCAACAGCCTTAAGATATCTGGGGTTTGCCCTGATGATATTCCCAGAGACCTGGAATGTCAAGGACTGACCTCTGTTTCCAAAGTGGCCTTTCTAAAAATTAGTATGGTTCATTGAAATCATAGATACTCTAAAATAATTATTCATCCCAAGACTGACACATCACCACAGTTCAAAGACACAAACCAAGTAAATGGATCTAAAACACATGTCTCTAACTTACTAATGTTAAGTTAGAACTAAAGTATAAATATGCTCCTTAAATACTTAAGAATAAACATTATTAGGCTATTTTTTTTTCCAGAAAGGATCCCAGCATTCTTTCTGAACCCAGCAGGTTCGTTTGCTCTGATTTAACTTCTGTCATTTATACTAGTTTTGAATAAAGATACATCTATTAAAACACAAACACCCTTTGTTAGTGATTAGCATTGTGGTCTTTTATAATGATTATAAAGTGATAAGACCGATACTTTGCACTGTGTACCTTTCTTCTAATCAGTTCGAAACTTATGTCCACATTGCTGTGATAGCTTATGTTTTACCATGGCAGGCTTTCTTTGCCGTTCTAACACAACTGGCAGCCATAAACCAACCAGAGAAGAATGCAGCCATTATGTTGGTCTTGTTGACTTTAACTAAGTGAAAGTATTCTGTGTATATTCAAGTCCTTTTAACCTCAACTTCGGTTAGTACTCAAAAACATTTACTGAAGAAAGATGGGAGTTTCAAACTTCCTCTAGTGTTTCTAAAATACAGCATTTCTATTTTGCACAATAATGTAGTTGCCGAATACCTCTTAGAAGGATGTCTTCTCTTAGTCGAGTTTATTCTAGATATTGTAATGCTGTTACTCAGACCCCCTGTAAAAGATGCTCGCTACTGTGCACATCTGTGGTGGCCACTGAACTAACTGGGTGTTTCAGCGATGGTCTTCTACCTCATAGTTTCACTCAAAGGAAATGTATTTCCTAATTTACTCATGTTTCTTTGTTTATTCACTTGATTTGAGGCTATAAATTTACCTAGGTGTTGGCATTGTATGTATTTGTATGGGTTCTCCCCCCATGGGCAAAGGACAGCTTAAGACAGAGCAGTTTTAATCACATAGAGGTGACTCCAAAAACAGTAATAATAATAAGAAAATGCAATATTAAAATGGATTAGGCAAACAGAAGGTTTAGCTTATCCAAGCTACCAAGAAACATGGAAAATGTATCCTGTAGCTATATCGGAGGGCAGACATCCAAGAGTTCCTATGGCATATTAACATCCAGTATGATCCTATAGTGCTTGCCTACAAGTTATATATAAGCTAGATCTCAGGTAGAAGATGGAGACAACGTACCAGGAAACTTAATACAGGGTGCTCTAAACCTCAAGCTAAGAGTGCATAAAATAGAACCATTTGCAAACATGGCTAAAATTAGAGGCTAGCCAAACAAGCATATTGTGTTCCACCCTATAAATTTGGTATTAATCTTAAATATTTAACTTGACAATCATCTCCTTAGGAAGCATATGATACATTCACATACGCAAAACTAATGCTTTTTTCATATGCATATAGTCTAAAGAAGCTTTGTGGCATATTCTCTCTGGACCTAGGATTTAGGTATTAGAAATGAGAAGCTGTATGGTTATTATAATTAAGAAAATTGAAATCATTTTCTTTCTAACATCCTCTCCTTTATACTTTGATGCTTGATTCCTTTTCACAAAATCAAGAAGACATTCCCTACTCTCCAGTCAACTTAATTTGCCGAAACCTATGAGGCTCCAGTGCACAAAAAGGTAATAGAATCTCTGTGGCAGCTTATGCTAAAGTTTAGAATTGTCACAAAGATACATGAGACAGACAAGAGTAAGCATATTCCCCCCCCCTTACATGAGACAGACAAGAGTAAGCATATTCCCTCCCCCTTTTCTATTTTTTGTTGTTGTTTTGTTTTGTTTTTTGGAGAGGTGGCAGGAGGAGAAGAATTTACAGACAAAAGAAATGTATGTTTTGATAAAATGAACAATGTAGTGTTTTTACACCATGAAATGAATCCCACCATCAATCACGTTAATGGGCACTCTCAACCTACAGCCACTTTTTTTGTTTGTATGTAGCAAGAATACTCTTAGCCAAGTGTCAAGTATACAAGATGTTATTACAGACTACGTTCATTATACTACATTTTAGCATTTCATAACCTATCCATCTTACGGCTCCAAGTTTGTACCCTTGAAGAAATAGCTCTCTGCTAATTAGTGTATTTTACTATATATAATTAAATGTGTAAAGATACCTAGTTAACACATTATATTATTACATATCTTCAAAACTACACAAAACTTTGCTGTGATGAATTAGAAATTATTGCAGCATTTGTGTGTATTTAAAAAAATGTTCTATACAGATTTATGCAATAAGATTTCTCAGAAAATATATGTATTTATGAGCCTTTGTATCTGGTTCATGTCTACCTTAAAATTCCAAGGGGCAGAGGTTCTGTTTTGTTTATATGTGTATAATTCTAACAGTTAGGGAAAAGCTGAATAAATATTTATAAAATACAAAATAGTGATCCATAAAATGTGATGGGAGAAGAAAAGGGATGAAAATATTATTCAGCATTTACTGTCCTGGCCACCATATTCAGTGTTTCTTCACATGGAAAATCTTGTGCAATTTCACAACAAGCTCGTGGTAGCCAGATACTGATTTTTGACTCACAAGAAACTGATTAAGCGGAACTTACAGCTGGGCTGAAGTCATAATATCAGCCAGTTGTAGAATTTGGATATAAACGGAGCCATCCAGATGTTAGAACATTCTGAGCTCTCTAGAAAATTCTTAGAATGTGAGTCAGGGCTTCAGAAAAGGCTAGAACGTTACAGTGGCATTTGGTATTTGGAAAGCCATTCCCTGATAACATAACGGCCCTTCACGCTCTGTCTTCTGTTCATTCCTTTGCCACTATTTTTTTTTTTTTTTTTTTTTTTTTTTTAAACTGTACTTGGGGCTTTCCTTGAGCTGCCAGCTTCTCGCTGAGTTAGCAAATCAAGAAGGCCCAGGCTCCCAAGTGCTTGAGATTAACTGTGTGGCCTATTGAGAGTTGGAGCGCTATCATGCCTCTTGCATGGATTCAGTCCTTTGCTCCTGTGCCAGATGAAGACCATTATTTCATATTATGCTAAGAGGGGAAGATTGCCTAAAACTGGACGGACTCTGGTCTGAGGTCTGTTTCCTTCTGGAGCAGAATCGCTCAGCAGTCCAGCCTGGTCTCAACTCAAGAGACCCAAGTTCATTTCCTGGCTGGATTGTGAACTCTGGGCAAGAGATTTACTCTTGATGGGTCTTAATTTACCTTATCCTTGAAATAGGAATGATAATGGTCTCCACCTCAGAGTAATTCTGGGGACTATATTAATAATTGCATTTGAAGTTTAGAGCATGGCATTTGGGACATAAGATCTAAGTGCATAACAAATGTACTCCACTCAGGAGTACAAATCCACGGACCTAAGTGTAATCCCATCCATAAATTCTCTCTCCTCCTCGTCCCATTCCAGTCTGTATCGGTCTTAAGACTTCAATGCAACCTTCACCAGTCCACTTCATTTGCATAAGCATTATCTCCAGAGTTAATTCCTTGACAAAGTTTTCTGGGAAATGGTTGAGGACAAAGACTCATTTACATTGAGTAGTCCAATCCCTAATGCTTTACTCCCTGGAAACAGGAGTTGTCCTCCACTCTTATCTGTTCCCCTTCAACATCAACTTCCCTCACCACCTGCAGAAAGAACACCTTGAAAGGATTAATTATTAATTTCAAAACAGCTACTTCAAACACTTCAAAAGCCAATGCATTATAGGAAAAGTGAAACGCCAGAAACTGTATAGTCATATTTCACACAAGCAGCTTGACCGTGTGTGTGTGTGTGTGTGTGTGTGTGTGTGTGTTTCTTGCCTCGAAAAACAAAAGATCAATTCAGCTTTATGACATCTAAGATATGAGTGCCTATGAGCTTTAAGATCTGCTGGTATTAAAATATT